>OY754989.1:4317909-5038911 GCA_963576475.1 Molanna angustata | reverse complement strand
TTTTATCAACGTATAACCATCTATTAATAACATATACCTATATCTGGTTACCTAGCTAGTATGTTGTACTTTTGGGATGAATAATAACGCCGTATTTTATCAACGTATAACCATCTATTAACAGAATATATATCTGGTTACCTAGCTAGTATCTTGTACTTTAGGGATGAATAATAACGCCGTATTTTATCAACGTATAACCATCTATTAATAACATATACCTATATCTGGTTACCTAGCTAGTATGTTGTACTTTTGGGATGAATAATAACGCCGTATTTTATCAACGTATAACCATCTATTAACAGAATATATATCTGGTTACCTAGCTAGTATCTTGTACTTTAGGGATGAATAATAACGCCGTATTTTATCAACGTATAACCATCTATTAATAACATATACCTATATCTGGTTACCTAGCTAGTATGTTGTACTTTTGGGATGAATAATAACGCCGTATTTTATCAACGTATAACCATCTATTAACAGAATATATATCTGGTTACCTAGCTAGTATCTTGTACTTTAGGGATGAATAATAACGCCGTATTTTATCAACGTATAACCATCTATTAATAACATATACCTATATCTGGTTACCTAGCTAGTATGTTGTACTTTTGGGATGAATAATAACGCCGTATTTTATCAACGTATAACCATCTATTAACAGAATATATATCTGGTTACCTAGCTAGTATCTTGTACTTTAGGGATGAATAATAACCCCGTATATAATCACAGTATGTATATCCATCTATGTATTATAACATATATATCTGGTCTGTCTTTTAGCGGATGGGACAGGCGGAAACTATACATAAATACTCACACTTTATTACAATGTATTATAACATAGGAGTTGTGACCAACGCTTAACTCTTCATAATGCTTAAATTTATTCAAATTTTAAAACATTTTTCAGCTCCAATCTTGCTGAAATTTCTTTCCCAGTCCAATCCTTCTGAAATTTCAAACTAATTTCAAACCACTTCCCTTTACATTATTTGAGACTGAAGGGACAGAAAGGACTGAAGGGATGAGACGGATGGAGGGACTGAACGGACGGAGGGGAATGTTTTTAAAAAAATTAAATATTAATTTTTATTTATTGTGTTCGATATTTTTTACTCATTGTGAATTTATCATAACAAATAAACAGTTCATAATTACGAAAATATTTTTTTTGATAGGTACGAATTGCTTCACATTTACCTTCTCAAGCAACGCCAGGTATAAAAAACTAGTACATATATTCAGCATTTTTATCATTTTTTTAAGCGTGACTCTGCGTCAGGTAATTGATGTCTCGTTCAAATGTTTTCAAGTAACAGATAGTGTTGTAGATAGTTCATTGAATTATTTTACTCCATTTTTTGTCCGAATTTTATTTGTCCGAATATTGACTTAGGTCTAGATGTTAATATTTTAGCCTGGTCGGTCTGTCTAGTTGGTCTAGATGTTTGTGTAAAGTCGAGATTGTCTATATATTTATATATGTATGTATGTACAAGCGTGCTTTGCATATAATTGTGATACGTCAAGTATATTAGATTCTTTTATAATTCATCGGATGGAGTACGGATTGAAACATTATATATTATTTTTAAGAGGACATATAACTTTAAACTTAGTGACTGAAAACATGATATATTAAAACCGCCCAATGCACTATGAAGTTACGCGTTAGTAAGGGTAAATATCGCGTGCGTTTAAAAAGGTTTATACGTGATTTAAATTATCGGAAACCCCAAATTTGTTGATTTTTTTTGCATTTTAAGAACAAACCTTAGTTGAAATGAAAAAACTTTATCGGTCATTTACTTTAATTTTATGCACTCTTTAAGCGTATAAAAGATTTATTTCTGTACGATACATGGTTATGGAGTAATTTAACAAAAATGCTATAAAAAAGGATATTTTTATTAATTTATTTATGGGAATTTAAGCTGAATTTTAAAATTGTGTGACGAACATTTACTAGAGAAATGTTGAAAAGACTTATACTTTTATTTCTAGAAACACACTGTTTAACATATTTGAGGGATTTGATTTGAAATTGAGGTGTTTAGGTTTATATGGCCCCTTAATGCGGATTTTTGTAATTTTGTCTGTGCGGTGAAACTTTCAGAATACAATCTCAGTATGATAGTGGTACTAGTTGATAATCTGTTTTACATAACTATCCACTAAATCCCCTTAAGATAGTGAACTCTGGTATATTGTATGTGTGTGTATGTGTTTGGAAAGGACGCGTTAGGAATGACAGAGTGATTAATTAGTACGTGAAGAAGGAAAGAAAAAGGTAACCTAGAAGTAAGAATTGATTTATTTTTTTCTCATTCCGAAAATAAAACTTTATTTTTCTTTGAAACAGTTCTGTCAACACAAAGAGTTTGGGGCGGTAGAGTTTTAGAGGAATAATTTTTCGTATTTTTTTCTCTCGTCGAACAGTAATTTCTTTTTCAATCTTAACGTTTCAAATTGCTTTCGTTTATATTTTAGAATGTTTACCGGCTATTTTTAGACTTACACACATACATACCATGACGCCGTGTCCCTCGTGGAGTAGGCACGGAGAACCGGACGCCACATTTTTTTTTCCTGGAACGCATCCATCGCCTCGTCGACATTCATACACCTTTTTATATATTCTTTCAAAATATCATTCACATGACCAAACCATCTCAGTGTGTTAAATTTCATTCTATCACTCTACATCTTTCTTTATCTTACATTCTTATAGGTTAGGTTAGTTTTTTTTTTTAGTATCAGTCCTTACAATTCCTCGCTTATTATGTAAGAGGTTTATTAGTCTTTATTTAACATACAACAAATAAACATTTTCCTAGTAAAAACGACAACAAATTTAACACTTTTCTAGTAAAACTATTTGTCATTGCTCTTCATTATCATCTGTATAGTTATCATAATCCTTTATTATCACTATCCAACAGCATCATCTTCTAGTGCTGTCAATGGTATTATTATATAATTTCGAAAATCAAAAGTTAGTATAAATAACATAGTAGATAGGTTAAGTTAGGTTAGGTTAGGTTAGGTTAGGTTAGGTTCGCGTCGGAAGCTTACCACCAAGAGACGCGAACGACGCGAACGGACGTGCGCGCACTATCCCTCGCGACGGAAATTTATTAACAAGGCGCCTATTGAAAATGTCTGATGTGATTCAGACGAAATGTCGGCAGATGACTGATTCTCTCGGGAATCAGAATTTGACGCGGGTTATCCCCAAAATACTTAATACTAACATATTGTATATATATATATATATATATATATATATATATATATATATATATATATATATATATATATATATATATATATATATATATATATATATATATATATATATATATATATATATATATATATATATATATATGTTATATTTGATGTTTTCACGGGTGAAATATGTTATAATATTTTTATCTCGGTTTTCCCGTGTCAGTAGGTCTTGACTAAGACCATTTGTCTTCCGACGTTTCGCCTGAATATCACCAGGCATTTTCAAGGACTTAACGAAAAGCACGCGCGCGACACACGTCTACTCACACTGAAAGCTCACCGTCAAGTGACTCGTAGCGTACAAGATGGCCGCTTATGTCAAATATTGTTAGCGCGACGTGATTGGCTCCTTGTGACACGCCCACCTGCTGTCGTGTTCGTTGGTAATAATATTTTATCATTATTTTTGTGTTGTGATTTATTGTTAATTTTAGTTGTGACATTAATATTATTATTGTTGTGTTTTGGGGTAATACTCAAACCAAAGAAATGGCTAAGATATGTAGATGACACATTCGTAGTATGGTCTCACGGAGAAGAAGAATTAAATATTTTTTTGAACACTATTAACAGCATTCATAAAGATATAAAGTTTACAATGGAGAAGGAAAATAACAGACAAATACCTTTCTTAGACGTTTAAGTCAGTAGGTCTAGACGTTTTAGTCAGTAGGTCTTAGTCAAGACCTACTGACACGGGAAAACCGAGATAAAAATATTATAATATATATATATATATATATATATATATATATATATATATATATATATATATATATATATATATATATATATATATATATATATATATATATATATATATATATATATATATATATATATATATATATATATATATATATATATATATATATATATACAGACGGTGGCCAAATTAATACAATCAAATGAATTTATAGCAGTTTTTAGACTTCGAATCATTGAAAATTATTATTTTTTTATTTTATTTCGATCTTTCTAGAATATTATGGGAGATTTAATATATTTTTATAAAATAAAATGCATTTAATATGAATATATAATAGTTTATTGATAATAAAATACGTTTTATGGTAAAATGATCAATATTTAGTAAATCCTCCCTTAGCTTTAATTACTGCTGATATTCTTCTGGGCATGCTGGAGATACATTTAATTGAGATATTTTTTAATTCTGGTGTGTTGTGCCATGCCTCAATTATGTTTTCTATTAGTTGTCTTTTGTTGGTGATGACACCTTTTTTTACAATTGCCCTTTTCAGAGCCTCCCAAACGTTTTCAATTGGATTTAGATCCGTTGAATTTCCTGGCCAATCTAATACCTTTATTTTTTCTCCTTCTAGAAATTTAGTAACGGTTTTCGCTTTGTGGCAGGGTGCAGAATCATGCATAAATACATATTTTCCATTTGGAAACCATTCGGCCACTTGAGGCTTTAGTCTCCCTTTTAAAACTTCTATATACTGGTCCTGGCGCATTGTGCCATTCACAATATACAGCCTTCCCATACCCATCCCACTAATCACTGACCAGATCATTATTGACTGAGGGTGCTTCACTCTTTGGACCACACATTCCTCATTATATTTTTCACCTGGCCTTCTTCTCACATATTGAGTTTTGTCCTGCAGTATTTGGATTGAGGATTCATCAGAAAAACAAACCTGAAAGAACACGAGAAGTTTTCACTAGTCAATTTTATTTAATACAGAAAGTTTCATAAAAACTTATTTTACATTCTAATACCTTGCTCCAATCGTCTTCGTTCCAATTTTGGTGTTTTAGTGCCCATTCTAGTCACTTTTTACGCATTTCAGGTGTTAGTTTTGGCTTTTTCACTGGGCGATAACATTTGAGGTCCATTTCCACCAATCTTCGTCTCAATGTACGATCAGATATATTGACTCCTGTGGTCTGCAAAATAGATTTTATTACTTTTCGAGGCTTCTGTCTATTTTCTAGAGCAACATTTCTGATTTTTCTTTCTGTTCGCGGAGTAGTAATGCGCTTTCGTCCACATTTTCCTATTCGAGATGGTTCAAGGGGTACATTTCCTTTCATTTGCCTACTTATTTTGTGCACAGAATATTGAGAAACATTGGTAAGTGTGGCAATTTCTCGTTGACTGTATTCACAGTGACCAAGAAGGGTTGCAATTTTAGATTTTTTTCTTGGAGTGAGGTCACAAGATCTTCCCATTTCTAAAATAAACCAAAAAATTCTGAAATTCAGCATACATTTAGAAAATAATTTATCAAAATCGTAATAATTTGATAAGTAGTATAATTGTGTTAAATATTTAGTAATAAATATTAGGTTTACCTGTTATTTAAAAAAAATGTAAGAAACACTCAAACACTGTCTCAAATAAACACAAAATCAATGGGCAAAATATTCCATTAACACCCGCACACTCTGTGAAGACCAATACTAAACTGACAACTGACATTATCCTATCTTGTATGTGACAAACTTCATGTTGATGCTTAAAAAGTGTTGCAAGTACGATAACAATAATGAAGGGAGTTGCCACAATTAAAAATATACTGATGTGATTCGATTTTGCTGGATAACAGCTAAAAATACAATTATTTTTGCATTTTTTTCCTTTGATTGTATTAATTTGGCCACCGTCTGTATATATATATATATATATATATATATATATATATATATATATATATATATATATATATATATATATATATATATATATATATATATATATATATATATATATATATATATATATATATATATATATATATATATATATATATATATATATATATATATATATATATATATATATATATATATATATATATATATATATATATATATATATATATATATATATATATATATATATATATATATATATATATATATATATATATCTAGTTTCCTAGCTAGTATTTTGTACTTTAGGGATGAATAATAACTCCGTTTAACCATCTATATACAGCATATAGGTCTGGTTTAATAGCTAGTATGTTGTACTTTTAGAATGAATAATACGCCGTATATCATCAAAGTATTAGCATCTACTTACAACATATTATTTGGTTACCTAGCTTGTATCTTTTACTTTTGGGATGAAAAATAACGCCGTATATCATCAAAGTATTAGCATCTACTTACAACATATTATTTGGTTACCTAGCTTGTATCTTTTACTTTTGGGATGAAAAATAACGCCGTATATCATCAAAGTATTAGCATCTACTTACAACATATTATTTGGTTACCTAGCTTGTATCTTTTACTTTTGGGATGAAAAATAACGCCGTATATCATCAAAGTATTAGCATCTACTTACAACATATTATTTGGTTACCTAGCTTGTATCTTTTACTTTTGGGATGAAAAATAACGCCGTATATCATCAAAGTATTAGCATCTACTTACAACATATTATTTGGTTACCTAGCTTGTATCTTTTACTTTTGGGATGAAAAATAACGCCGTATATCATCAAAGTATTAGCATCTACTTACAACATATTATTTGGTTACCTAGCTTGTATCTTTTACTTTTGGGATGAAAAATAACGCCGTATATCATCAAAGTATTAGCATCTACTTACAACATATTATTTGGTTACCTAGCTTGTATCTTTTACTTTTGGGATGAAAAATAACGCCGTATATCATCAAAGTATTAGCATCTACTTACAACATATTATTTGGTTACCTAGCTTGTATCTTTTACTTTTGGGATGAAAAATAACGCCGTATATCATCAAAGTATTAGCATCTACTTACAACATATTATTTGGTTACCTAGCTTGTATCTTTTACTTTTGGGATGAAAAATAACGCCGTATATCATCAAAGTATTAGCATCTACTTACAACATATTATTTGGTTACCTAGCTTGTATCTTTTACTTTTGGGATGAAAAATAACGCCGTATATCATCAAAGTATTAGCATCTACTTACAACATATTATTTGGTTACCTAGCTTGTATCTTTTACTTTTGGGATGAAAAATAACGCCGTATATCATCAAAGTATTAGCATCTACTTACAACATATTATTTGGTTACCTAGCTTGTATCTTTTACTTTTGGGATGAAAAATAACGCCGTATATCATCAAAGTATTAGCATCTACTTACAACATATTATTTGGTTACCTAGCTTGTATCTTTTACTTTTGGGATGAAAAATAACGCCGTATATCATCAAAGTATTAGCATCTACTTACAACATATTATTTGGTTACCTAGCTTGTATCTTTTACTTTTGGGATGAAAAATAACGCCGTATATCATCAAAGTATTAGCATCTACTTACAACATATTATTTGGTTACCTAGCTTGTATCTTTTACTTTTGGGATGAAAAATAACGCCGTATATCATCAAAGTATTAGCATCTACTTACAACATATTATTTGGTTACCTAGCTTGTATCTTTTACTTTTGGGATGAAAAATAACGCCGTATATCATCAAAGTATTAGCATCTACTTACAACATATTATTTGGTTACCTAGCTTGTATCTTTTACTTTTGGGATGAAAAATAACGCCGTATATCATCAAAGTATTAGCATCTACTTACAACATATTATTTGGTTACCTAGCTTGTATCTTTTACTTTTGGGATGAAAAATAACGCCGTATATCATCAAAGTATTAGCATCTACTTACAACATATTATTTGGTTACCTAGCTTGTATCTTTTACTTTTGGGATGAAAAATAACGCCGTATATCATCAAAGTATTAGCATCTACTTACAACATATTATTTGGTTACCTAGCTTGTATCTTTTACTTTTGGGATGAAAAATAACGCCGTATATCATCAAAGTATTAGCATCTACTTACAACATATTATTTGGTTACCTAGCTTGTATCTTTTACTTTTGGGATGAAAAATAACGCCGTATATCATCAAAGTATTAGCATCTACTTACAACATATTATTTGGTTACCTAGCTTGTATCTTTTACTTTTGGGATGAAAAATAACGCCGTATATCATCAAAGTATTAGCATCTACTTACAACATATTATTTGGTTACCTAGCTTGTATCTTTTACTTTTGGGATGAAAAATAACGCCGTATATCATCAAAGTATTAGCATCTACTTACAACATATTATTTGGTTACCTAGCTTGTATCTTTTACTTTTGGGATGAAAAATAACGCCGTATATCATCAAAGTATTAGCATCTACTTACAACATATTATTTGGTTACCTAGCTTGTATCTTTTACTTTTGGGATGAAAAATAACGCCGTATATCATCAAAGTATTAGCATCTACTTACAACATATTATTTGGTTACCTAGCTTGTATCTTTTACTTTTGGGATGAAAAATAACGCCGTATATCATCAAAGTATTAGCATCTACTTACAACATATTATTTGGTTACCTAGCTTGTATCTTTTACTTTTGGGATGAAAAATAACGCCGTATATCATCAAAGTATTAGCATCTACTTACAACATATTATTTGGTTACCTAGCTTGTATCTTTTACTTTTGGGATGAAAAATAACGCCGTATATCATCAAAGTATTAGCATCTACTTACAACATATTATTTGGTTACCTAGCTTGTATCTTTTACTTTTGGGATGAAAAATAACGCCGTATATCATCAAAGTATTAGCATCTACTTACAACATATTATTTGGTTACCTAGCTTGTATCTTTTACTTTTGGGATGAAAAATAACGCCGTATATCATCAAAGTATTAGCATCTACTTACAACATATTATTTGGTTACCTAGCTTGTATCTTTTACTTTTGGGATGAAAAATAACGCCGTATATCATCAAAGTATTAGCATCTACTTACAACATATTATTTGGTTACCTAGCTTGTATCTTTTACTTTTGGGATGAAAAATAACGCCGTATATCATCAAAGTATTAGCATCTACTTACAACATATTATTTGGTTACCTAGCTTGTATCTTTTACTTTTGGGATGAAAAATAACGCCGTATATCATCAAAGTATTAGCATCTACTTACAACATATTATTTGGTTACCTAGCTTGTATCTTTTACTTTTGGGATGAAAAATAACGCCGTATATCATCAAAGTATTAGCATCTACTTACAACATATTATTTGGTTACCTAGCTTGTATCTTTTACTTTTGGGAATGAAAAATAACGCCGTATATCATCAAAGTATTAGCATCTACTTACAACATATTATTTGGTTACCTAGCTTGTATCTTTTACTTTTGGGATGAAAAATAACGCCGTATATCATCAAAGTATTAGCATCTACTTACAACATATTATTTGGTTACCTAGCTTGTATCTTTTACTTTTGGGATGAAAAATAACGCCGTATATCATCAAAGTATTAGCATCTACTTACAACATATTATTTGGTTACCTAGCTTGTATCTTTTACTTTTGGGATGAAAAATAACGCCGTATATCATCAAAGTATTAGCATCTACTTACAACATATTATTTGGTTACCTAGCTTGTATCTTTTACTTTTGGGATGAAAAATAACGCCGTATATCATCAAAGTATTAGCATCTACTTACAACATATTATTTGGTTACCTAGCTTGTATCTTTTACTTTTGGGATGAAAAATAACGCCGTATATCATCAAAGTATTAGCATCTACTTACAACATATTATTTGGTTACCTAGCTTGTATCTTTTACTTTTGGGATGAAAAATAACGCCGTATATCATCAAAGTATTAGCATCTACTTACAACATATTATTTGGTTACCTAGCTTGTATCTTTTACTTTTGGGATGAAAAATAACGCCGTATATCATCAAAGTATTAGCATCTACTTACAACATATTATTTGGTTACCTAGCTTGTATCTTTTACTTTTGGGATGAAAAATAACGCCGTATATCATCAAAGTATTAGCATCTACTTACAACATATTATTTGGTTACCTAGCTTGTATCTTTTACTTTTGGGATGAAAAATAACGCCGTATATCATCAAAGTATTAGCATCTACTTACAACATATTATTTGGTTACCTAGCTTGTATCTTTTACTTTTGGGATGAAAAATAACGCCGTATATCATCAAAGTATTAGCATCTACTTACAACATATTATTTGGTTACCTAGCTTGTATCTTTTACTTTTGGGATGAAAAATAACGCCGTATATCATCAAAGTATTAGCATCTACTTACAACATATTATTTGGTTACCTAGCTTGTATCTTTTACTTTTGGGATGAAAAATAACGCCGTATATCATCAAAGTATTAGCATCTACTTACAACATATTATTTGGTTACCTAGCTTGTATCTTTTACTTTTGGGATGAAAAATAACGCCGTATATCATCAAAGTATTAGCATCTACTTACAACATATTATTTGGTTACCTAGCTTGTATCTTTTACTTTTGGGATGAAAAATAACGCCGTATATCATCAAAGTATTAGCATCTACTTACAACATATTATTTGGTTACCTAGCTTGTATCTTTTACTTTTGGGATGAAAAATAACGCCGTATATCATCAAAGTATTAGCATCTACTTACAACATATTATTTGGTTACCTAGCTTGTATCTTTTACTTTTGGGATGAAAAATAACGCCGTATATCATCAAAGTATTAGCATCTACTTACAACATATTATTTGGTTACCTAGCTTGTATCTTTTACTTTTGGGATGAAAAATAACGCCGTATATCATCAAAGTATTAGCATCTACTTACAACATATTATTTGGTTACCTAGCTTGTATCTTTTACTTTTGGGATGAAAAATAACGCCGTATATCATCAAAGTATTAGCATCTACTTACAACATATTATTTGGTTACCTAGCTTGTATCTTTTACTTTTGGGATGAAAAATAACGCCGTATATCATCAAAGTATTAGCATCTACTTACAACATATTATTTGGTTACCTAGCTTGTATCTTTTACTTTTGGGATGAAAAATAACGCCGTATATCATCAAAGTATTAGCATCTACTTACAACATATTATTTGGTTACCTAGCTTGTATCTTTTACTTTTGGGATGAAAAATAACGCCGTATATCATCAAAGTATTAGCATCTACTTACAACATATTATTTGGTTACCTAGCTTGTATCTTTTACTTTTGGGATGAAAAATAACGCCGTATATCATCAAAGTATTAGCATCTACTTACAACATATTATTTGGTTACCTAGCTTGTATCTTTTACTTTTGGGATGAAAAATAACGCCGTATATCATCAAAGTATTAGCATCTACTTACAACATATTATTTGGTTACCTAGCTTGTATCTTTTACTTTTGGGATGAAAAATAACGCCGTATATCATCAAAGTATTAGCATCTACTTACAACATATTATTTGGTTACCTAGCTTGTATCTTTTACTTTTGGGATGAAAAATAACGCCGTATATCATCAAAGTATTAGCATCTACTTACAACATATTATTTGGTTACCTAGCTTGTATCTTTTACTTTTGGGATGAAAAATAACGCCGTATATCATCAAAGTATTAGCATCTACTTACAACATATTATTTGGTTACCTAGCTTGTATCTTTTACTTTTGGGATGAAAAATAACGCCGTATATCATCAAAGTATTAGCATCTACTTACAACATATTATTTGGTTACCTAGCTTGTATCTTTTACTTTTGGGATGAAAAATAACGCCGTATATCATCAAAGTATTAGCATCTACTTACAACATATTATTTGGTTACCTAGCTTGTATCTTTTACTTTTGGGATGAAAAATAACGCCGTATATCATCAAAGTATTAGCATCTACTTACAACATATTATTTGGTTACCTAGCTTGTATCTTTTACTTTTGGGATGAAAAATAACGCCGTATATCATCAAAGTATTAGCATCTACTTACAACATATTATTTGGTTACCTAGCTTGTATCTTTTACTTTTGGGATGAAAAATAACGCCGTATATCATCAAAGTATTAGCATCTACTTACAACATATTATTTGGTTACCTAGCTTGTATCTTTTACTTTTGGGATGAAAAATAACGCCGTATATCATCAAAGTATTAGCATCTACTTACAACATATTATTTGGTTACCTAGCTTGTATCTTTTACTTTTGGGATGAAAAATAACGCCGTATATCATCAAAGTATTAGCATCTACTTACAACATATTATTTGGTTACCTAGCTTGTATCTTTTACTTTTGGGATGAAAAATAACGCCGTATATCATCAAAGTATTAGCATCTACTTACAACATATTATTTGGTTACCTAGCTTGTATCTTTTACTTTTGGGATGAAAAATAACGCCGTATATCATCAAAGTATTAGCATCTACTTACAACATATTATTTGGTTACCTAGCTTGTATCTTTTACTTTTGGGATGAAAAATAACGCCGTATATCATCAAAGTATTAGCATCTACTTACAACATATTATTTGGTTACCTAGCTTGTATCTTTTACTTTTGGGATGAAAAATAACGCCGTATATCATCAAAGTATTAGCATCTACTTACAACATATTATTTGGTTACCTAGCTTGTATCTTTTACTTTTGGGATGAAAAATAACGCCGTATATCATCAAAGTATTAGCATCTACTTACAACATATTATTTGGTTACCTAGCTTGTATCTTTTACTTTTGGGATGAAAAATAACGCCGTATATCATCAAAGTATTAGCATCTACTTACAACATATTATTTGGTTACCTAGCTTGTATCTTTTACTTTTGGGATGAAAAATAACGCCGTATATCATCAAAGTATTAGCATCTACTTACAACATATTATTTGGTTACCTAGCTTGTATCTTTTACTTTTGGGATGAAAAATAACGCCGTATATCATCAAAGTATTAGCATCTACTTACAACATATTATTTGGTTACCTAGCTTGTATCTTTTACTTTTGGGATGAAAAATAACGCCGTATATCATCAAAGTATTAGCATCTACTTACAACATATTATTTGGTTACCTAGCTTGTATCTTTTACTTTTGGGATGAAAAATAACGCCGTATATCATCAAAGTATTAGCATCTACTTACAACATATTATTTGGTTACCTAGCTTGTATCTTTTACTTTTGGGATGAAAAATAACGCCGTATATCATCAAAGTATTAGCATCTACTTACAACATATTATTTGGTTACCTAGCTTGTATCTTTTACTTTTGGGATGAAAAATAACGCCGTATATCATCAAAGTATTAGCATCTACTTACAACATATTATTTGGTTACCTAGCTTGTATCTTTTACTTTTGGGATGAAAAATAACGCCGTATATCATCAAAGTATTAGCATCTACTTACAACATATTATTTGGTTACCTAGCTTGTATCTTTTACTTTTGGGATGAAAAATAACGCCGTATATCATCAAAGTATTAGCATCTACTTACAACATATTATTTGGTTACCTAGCTTGTATCTTTTACTTTTGGGATGAAAAATAACGCCGTATATCATCAAAGTATTAGCATCTACTTACAACATATTATTTGGTTACCTAGCTTGTATCTTTTACTTTTGGGATGAAAAATAACGCCGTATATCATCAAAGTATTAGCATCTACTTACAACATATTATTTGGTTACCTAGCTTGTATCTTTTACTTTTGGGATGAAAAATAACGCCGTATATCATCAAAGTATTAGCATCTACTTACAACATATTATTTGGTTACCTAGCTTGTATCTTTTACTTTTGGGATGAAAAATAACGCCGTATATCATCAAAGTATTAGCATCTACTTACAACATATTATTTGGTTACCTAGCTTGTATCTTTTACTTTTGGGATGAAAAATAACGCCGTATATCATCAAAGTATTAGCATCTACTTACAACATATTATTTGGTTACCTAGCTTGTATCTTTTACTTTTGGGATGAAAAATAACGCCGTATATCATCAAAGAATCAACATCTATTTACAGCATATTATAAGGTAACCTTGCTAGTATCTTGTACTATCACTATCTATTTACAGCATATTATAAGGTAACCTTGCTAGTATCTTGTACTTTAGGGATGAATATGAACGCTGAATATTATCAACGTATCACCATCTCTTTACAGCATATTATCTGGTTAAATTTAGGGATGAATAATAACGCCGTATATTATCAACGTATTAGCATCTACTTACAACATATTATTTGGTTACCTAGCTTGTATCTTTTACTTTTGGGATGAAAAATAACGCCGTATATCATCAAAGAATCAACATCTATTTACAGCATATTATAAGGTAACCTTGCTAGTATCTTGTACTATCACTATCTATTTACAGCATATTATAAGGTAACCTTGCTAGTATCTTGTACTTTAGGGATGAATATGAACGCTGAATATTATCAACGTATCACCATCTATTTACAGCATATTATCAGGTAACCTAGCTAGAATCTTGTTCTTTAGGGATGAATAATAACTCTGTATAACCATCTATTTACAGCATATTATAAGGTAACCTTGCTAGTATCTTGTACTTTGGGGATGAATATGAACGCTGAATATTATCAACGTATCACCATCTATTTACAGCATATTATAAGGTAACCTTGCTAGTATCTTGTACTTTAGGGATGAATATTATCAACGTATCACCATCTATTTACAGCATATTATAAGGTAACCTTGCTAGTATCTTGTACTTTAGGGATGAATATGAACGCTGAATATTATCAACGTATCACCATCTATTTACAGCATATTATAAGGTAACCTTGCTAGTATCTTGTACTTTAGGGATGAATATGAACGCTGAATATTATCAACGTATCACCATCTATTTACAGCATATTATAAGGTAACCTTGCTAGTATCTTGTACTTTAGGGATGAATATGAACGCTGAATATTATCAACGTATCACCATCTATTTACAGCATATTATAAGGTAACCTTGCTAGTATCTTGTACTTTAGGGATGAATATGAACGCTGAATATTATCAACGTATCACCATCTATTTACAGCATATTATCAGGTAACCTAGCTAGAATCTTGTTCTTTAGGGATGAATAATAACTCTGTATAACCATCTATTTACAGCATATTATAAGGTAACCTTGCTAGTATCTTGTACTTTGGGGATGAATATGAACGCTGAATATTATCAACGTATCACCATCTATTTACAGCATATTATAAGGTAACCTTGCTAGTATCTTGTACTTTAGGGATGAATATGAACGCTGAATATTATCAACGTATCACCATCTATTTACAGCATATTATCAGGTAACCTAGCTAGAATCTTGTTCTTTAGGGATGAATAATAACTCTGTATAACCATCTATTTACAGCATATATGTCTGGTTTCCTAGCTAGTATCTTGTTCTTTAGGGATGAATATGAACGCTGAATATTATCAACGTATCACCATCTATTTACAGCATATTATCAGGTAACCTTGCTAGTATCTTGTACTTTGGGGATGAATATGAACGCTGAATATTATCAACGTATCACCATCTATTTACAGCATATTATCAGGTAACCTTGCTAGTATCTTGTACTTTGGGGATGAATATGAACGCTGAATATTATCAACGTATCACCATCTATTTACAGCATATTATCAGGTAACCTAGCTAGAATCTTGTTCTTTAGGGATGAATAATAACTCTGTATAACCATCTATTTACAGCATATATGTCTGGTTTCCTAGCTAGTATCTTGTTCTTTAGGGATGAATAATAACGCCGTATTTTATCAATGTATAGCCATCTATTTACAGCACATACATCTGGTTATCTAGCTAGTATCTTGTGCTTTAGAGATGAATAATAACGCCGTATATTATCAATGTATAACAATCCATTTATATCTACATAGTTTTTTAGCTAGTATTTTGTACTTGAGGGATGAATAATAACTCCGTATAACCATTTATTTACTGCATATATGTCTGGTTGAATAGCTAGTATGTTGTACTTTTAGGATGAATAATACGCGGTATATTATCAACGTATCACCATCTATTTACAGCATATTATAAGGTAACCTTGCTAGTATCTTGTACTTTAGGGATGAATATGAACGCTGAATATTATCAACGTATCACCATCTATTTACAGCATATTATAAGGTAACCTTGCTAGTATCTTGTACTTTAGGGATGAATATGAACGCTGAATATTATCAACGTATCACCATCTATTTACAGCATATTATAAGGTAACCTTGCTAGTATCTTGTACTTTAGGGATGAATATGAACGCTGAATATTATCAACGTATCACCATCTATTTACAGCATATTATAAGGTAACCTTGCTAGTATCTTGTACTTTAGGGATGAATATGAACGCTGAATATTATCAACGTATCACCATCTATTTACAGCATATTATAAGGTAACCTTGCTAGTATCTTGTACTTTAGGGATGAATATGAACGCTGAATATTATCAACGTATCACCATCTATTTACAGCATATTATAAGGTAACCTTGCTAGTATCTTGTACTTTAGGGATGAATATGAACGCTGAATATTATCAACGTATCACCATCTATTTACAGCATATTATAAGGTAACCTTGCTAGTATCTTGTACTTTAGGGATGAATATGAACGCTGAATATTATCAACGTATCACCATCTATTTACAGCATATTATAAGGTAACCTTGCTAGTATCTTGTACTTTAGGGATGAATATGAACGCTGAATATTATCAACGTATCACCATCTATTTACAGCATATTATCAGGTAACCTAGCTAGAATCTTGTTCTTTAGGGATGAATAATAACTCTGTATAACCATCTATTTACAGCATATTATAAGGTAACCTTGCTAGTATCTTGTACTTTGGGGATGAATATGAACGCTGAATATTATCAACGTATCACCATCTATTTACAGCATATTATAAGGTAACCTTGCTAGTATCTTGTACTTTAGGGATGAATATGAACGCTGAATATTATCAACGTATCACCATCTATTTACAGCATATTATCAGGTAACCTAGCTAGAATCTTGTTCTTTAGGGATGAATAATAACTCTGTATAACCATCTATTTACAGCATATATGTCTGGTTTCCTAGCTAGTATCTTGTTCTTTAGGGATGAATATGAACGCTGAATATTATCAACGTATCACCATCTATTTACAGCATATTATCAGGTAACCTTGCTAGTATCTTGTACTTTGGGGATGAATATGAACGCTGAATATTATCAACGTATCACCATCTATTTACAGCATATTATCAGGTAACCTTGCTAGTATCTTGTACTTTGGGGATGAATATGAACGCTGAATATTATCAACGTATCACCATCTATTTACAGCATATTATCAGGTAACCTAGCTAGAATCTTGTTCTTTAGGGATGAATAATAACTCTGTATAACCATCTATTTACAGCATATATGTCTGGTTTCCTAGCTAGTATCTTGTTCTTTAGGGATGAATAATAACGCCGTATTTTATCAATGTATAACAATCCATTTATATCTACATAGTTTTTTAGCTAGTATTTTGTACTTGAGGGATGAATAATAACTCCGTATAACCATTTATTTACTGCATATATGTCTGGTTGAATAGCTAGTATGTTGTACTTTTAGGATGAATAATACGCGGTATATTATCAACGTATCACCATCTCTTTACAGCATATTATCTGGTTAACTTTAGGGATGAATAATAACGCCGTATATCATCAAAGAATCAACATCTATTTACAGCATATTATAAGGTAACCTTGCTAGTATCTTGTACTTTAGGGATGAATAAGAACGCCGAATATTATCAACATATCACCATCTATTTACAGCATATTATCAGGTAACCTTGCTAGTATCTTGTACTTTAATGACGAATAATAACGCCGAATATTATCAACGTATCACCATCTATTTACAGCATATTATTAGGTAACCTAGCTAGAATCTTGTTCTTATGGGATGAATAATAACTCTGTATAACCATCTATTTACAGCATATATGTCTGGTTACCTAGCTAGTATCTTGTACTTTAGAGATGAATAATAACGCCGTATATTATCAATGTATTACAATCCATTTACAGCATATATATCTACATAGTTTCCTAGCTAGTATTTTGTACTTGAGGGATGAATAATAACTCCATATAACCATTTATTTACTGCATATATGTCTGGTTGAATAGCTAGTATGTTGTACTTTTAGGATGAATAATACGCCGTATATTGTTTATTTATTTCTCATACGGCATGTATTGCCTTTTACAAACATACATTAAAATATACATAGGTACTGAGAAAATACAAAGAGACTAAAAACAATAATACATTAAAGTAAAAGGAAACAAAAAAAAGAAAACATAATAAAAAAGTAAATAAAACAATATGTGAAGCAACTAAATATAAAAAAGATAGGTATATACAAATAAAATTTGAACAAAAATCAGCAGAAGAAACAGTGCAACTTAAAAATACATTTGTTTACAGTAATATTTACAAAAGAAAAAAAAAAGAAAAATAATATTACATAGGTAGATAGTCAAGATTCATTCATTACATAATATAATCATTTCATTATATGAAACAACAAACTCTTGTATGCACCATAACCCAATGCAAAGACATCGATCTGCTCAAACTTATTTGCAAGTCTTGGAAGTCTCTGCATTGGTGAGCCAAACAAATAATTTGTGTAGACATTTTGTAGAGCGAAACATTCACTATTGCGAGTGAGTCTTGACGGTACACGTAAGTGAATCTGTGACAAAAGACGAGGACAATCTACAACACCATTCAGTAATCTATGAAAAAATGCAAGATCAGCTACTTCTCTTCTTATCTCCAGCGCATCAAGAGAACAAAATGATCTCAAAAATTCATAATTGATGTCAGTAGTCTGAATTCCCATCTTAAAATTGATGTACCTCAAAAACTTGTTTTGAACTCTCTCAACGTTATAAGTATGAACAGAATAACACGGACTCCAAACAATTGAGTTATATTCCAGTATTGGTCTAATTAAATTTTTGAATAATAATATAAATCGCTGTGTCAATATTGGTTTGTACTAAGTCCGCAAAACCTAATACGGAGAAATCAAGCATTAAACATTAAAAAAGTGACATTTTGTTAAACTTTAGTTTTATTGAACCCATATTCAATATAACGTGTCGATAATTGAAGAACATATTTTCATATTTTCTTATTGCATAATATAATATTTTTAATGTAAAAAATTAAAAATACTTTTATGCGTTTGTACTTTGTTGGTCAAAATTTACATCATCTGTTAGTATTGATTTGTACTACAATTTTTTTATTCTTGTTTTGTTCTATGTCCGTACATAGTACAATTCAATATTAATAATAACTGACAATATAGTTAAAGGATTGTTGCCACTTTCAGTAAATTATTAATACTTCTTTGTCTTCTTACCCAATTATTCATTCCATTTGGGAAAATTGGTAGGCCACCAAAATTCTTCACTCAGTGGTTTAGTAAATTGACAAAACATATTATATAATAATGTTATTTCAACAAAATTTATTTCGTGTGAGACTAGGAAAAATAATGTTTCAGTAAGCACGCACATTTTATTTTATTCATAAAGTAGGTAGATACAAATATAAAAGAACATAATATAATTATTCTTCTTCTTCTTTCTCAGCCATCTCTCCACTGCTGGATGTAGGCCTCTTCTATGAGCTTCCACTCGTCTTTTTTTGGGCTTTTTGAACCCATCTGCTTCCAGCGACAGGGACAATATCATCGGCCCACCTTTTCTGGGGCCGGCCTATTCCCCTTTTCATATCCCATGGTCTCCAATTTAGAATTCTGGGTGCCCATCTGTCCGTACTCTGTCTGGCAACATGACCTGCCCATTGCCATTTAAGTTTTGCAATCAATATTACATTTTGAAATTCCATACCAATAGCAGGCATGACATGACATGTACACAGAAGACATTGATTCAATGTCATATATTATAATGTTAGTATAATATAGTAAAAAAAACTTAACTTTCTTTTTGTCTGGAAGAATCTTAATGATACTTTGAATTAACTGTACACTCTCAGGAAATATTAAATGGTTTTTCATACATTTATTTACACTGCCTTTCTGAGCACGAGTTGATATAAGAGAAATAATAGACACTACTTTTGATTTAATTTCACTATTATGAGTTTCTCCATACTCCACAGAATATGGTTCGTCATGTCGAATCTTATACCACTTTAGTTTTGTGTATCGAACACGATTATAATTAAATGTTTTCGACACCTTTTGATAGTCGAACATGTCACTTCTTTGGAGTATAATATTGGTCATTTTATTAGACTCCATCTTTTTAAACCCTAGTGGGCTAAATACTTCTCTAACAGACATAAATCTTTCAATTTTGCTATGATTTGCATCAACCTCTTGTATGTTACCATGTCCTGGTTCAGAGAACTTGTGTGTCAATGTCTTCACTTTTGGGTATTCGCGAAGAAAATATTTAAGTGCTGTGGTCAGTGCAGATGCTATATTATTTGCATTACGACCTTCAATTTTTTCATGCCACGGTGCAGAATACGCTTTTTTGTTTAAATTGCAATGAGCCATTAAATTAAGAGCGCAAAATTTTCTTTTATAAAAAAAGTTTGAAACATCAGCACGCGGTAACGAAAAAACGTTCTCCAAATCAAAACAAACAACAGCTACATTTATTTTTAAAATTAAAAAGTGTATTAATTCAAAACAGAACATAATAAACAATCAGTTAAATTTATCTTTCAGTCCATTATTAAATATGTTTCCTTTTACTTCTAATCCTTCAGCCAAACGGACCCACCCTGCACAAGACCCAACCCTAAGTACCCCCACCCTACCTCTACCTCCGCCCCCATAGATTTCTTGTAAGCACGTCGTCACATTCTGTTTCAGTTGAAAGTTAGCCTGATGAGGGAACGGTTAGTTCCGAAACCGGTCGCATCGTTTCAACCAAAAAACGTGGTTAATACAAAGTTATATCTTTTAATTTAATTTGTACATTATTTTTACTCATGTCCTTATCACGCTCGACTTTTTGCCAAGTTTTTATTATTTACATGGATTCTATATTCTGCTTCTATCGATGGTGTTTTCTCACAATTCTGTTTATTATATGATTCACAAAAATCACACCTATCTTTTTTCAGCTTTTGAAAACCCAAATTGAACTCTGTATTGAATGTTTTTCGATACGTATGTTCTTTAACATTGCAGTCTGGATAGGATTCCTTGAACAAGGAAAACATCGTTTTCAGATTTAATGAGCCTTCCAAATACTCTCGTTTTGAGTCTGCTCTGCAGTAATGACTTTCGACTTTAGGGAATGAAGTGATGTGATTTCTCACCAAGTTAAGGTTTACAAATTTCTTAGTTTTTACCACGAATAAGGTCGCGGTATTCCTATTTCTGAGTCTTGAATGTTTGAAAAATGATAATTTGTTCTTCTTTGAATTATATCGAGTGTATTGAAAAAAAAATATTATGCATACATGTATTTGTTCGCTTCCTGACTCTAGGTAGTAATTAAATATATATTTCGTACGCGGTTCATACTACTAGGTCTATGATTATGTCCAAAAATGGTGACGTTTGATTGGTCCCGGGAGATAGTACAAACCAAGATTTATTATTTTTGTTTTTGTGTGGACATAGGCCCGAGATATCAGTTGGCCCTTAAATCGTTGGCTTTAGTAATCCAAGTTAAAAATTTAGGGAAGATTAAATTTCATTCGCGTATTTCAGTGCAAAATGAAACGTCAGTTACGTAATCTTCAACTATAGATATATTTTACGTTTTTCTATGGTTATTGTCTATAACGCATCTGTCAAATTGTAATAACATTAAATGATACGTGACGCGAACATAACAACACATTATTTTATTTGTTTCATTACACAGCATGTTACTTTTTCAATTTTTTATACCGATCGGTGTTTTTTTTAATTAAAATCAAACGTAGTGAAAAAATGTCATTGAATATGTACTACGTACGTAGTAGTTCAATGCAAAATGTATGTACATTTTACAGATGGATATGGAACTAAGTGATAATGATAAAATAGTGTCTTATGTAGAAAATTTAAGAATACACATTATATATATAGAAACAGGATGGATCAATTTAAAAAGTGGGATGAAAAACATCGCAAAAATAAAGTTGCGTGCCTGACGTTTCATTATGGCTGACAGTTTATTTCGTTTGTCGTCAGGCAATACATCGTAATTATGTAAAAAATAAAATAAATATTAAATACATGAACCACTTCTATATCAAGTCTTTTATTTTAACAACAAAAATAAATCATGATTATAATTATTATGCATAGTTATTTGTAGTATAAAATGAAATAAAACATTAAAGCGTAAGTAACTTAACTCAAGATTAACGCGACGTCCTACGTAGGCGATTCAAAGCGAATGCGAAGCGGCGCGGCGTGGCGCGAAAATAACAAACAGTCGGTAACTATGGTAGTGTCCTACGTTACCGACTGCGAGTTGGTTTCGATGCGGCGCGGCGCGATGCGAAGCGAACGCGATCAGTTGGTTTGATATTTTCGCGCGAATTGATAGCGGCGCCATTGTTTTTTGACATGTCAGAAACAGAAATTTTAATTTCTGTCCATGAACGTCCCATATTATGGGACAAATTATTATCGAACCGCGAATTTTAGGATTTGGCAAAAATAAATGGTACTACAAGTAAACACATTTATTTATTATTGATATTTTACAATAGGATGTTGTTCAAAACACTTAAAGTTTTCTCTCGCTTGCACGAATGTCAAATTTCGATATGTTTCCCGGAAAGATGTAAATTCAGTCTCATTTATTAATTCAAGATCACGTAATTTTTCATACAAATCGTGATATCACCCATAAATATGCCTCTCTAAGTACACAATATTAGTTTCACTTCTCTGCCATACATACTTCTTGAGTATTTTATATACGTACATCCATGACAGTAGCTGGCGGCAGAGGGAACGATTCGCGCACACGTAGGACAGAGCCGCCGCGTCGCACCGCTTCGCATTGAATTCGCTTGTATCCGCACCGCATCGTTTCGCAATCGCGTTCGCTTTGAATCGCCTACGTAGGACGTAGCGTAAGACACGCGATCCGCCAGAAACGTTGAGTTAAATATTTGTCGTTTAGTGACGTATTTAAGGGAAGATTAGGTACTGAAATACGCAATATTTTTGTTAAACTTGAGTTAAACTCCTAAGGGCCGACTGAAATACTGGGCCATAGTACATTACAATGAAACGTAAAACAGCATCCAATAGAGTAAATTCACTATCGAAAAGGGTAAATAGTACAGAGAGAGATCGCGGTCATTTTAGCACCAAAAAGTAAAAAAATGTAAAAAGTGGACATAGTACAAAACAATATTCACACAACGAAATGTATTAATATTTTTGAAATCCCTACTCAATCCAAGTACAAAACCTAAGGTTCTAAGAGCTCTGTTTACAGTTTGGTTGACATGAGAAATTTACTGTCAACTATTACACCCATCATCGACCATGCTTAAAGTTGATCCATTGATATTATACTCAAAATGAATTATGTTTTTGATACGATGAAATTTTATAACTTGACATTTAGATACATTCAAAAACAATTTGTTAACCATACACCATTTTTGTAAGATGTCTAATGCATTTTGGAGTATTGTACAGTCATGCAAGGTCTCGATCGTCTTGTATATTTTCATGTCATCAGCAAACACCAAACATTTTACATCATAAAGCATACTTATTAGATCATTTATAAAAATATTAAACAAAATAGGACCTAAATGGGAGCCTTGTGGTACTCCACTTATGGCACAGAAATGGTCAGACTCTAACTGACTAATTTTAACAATCATTATCCTCTCATGCAGATAGCTACAAAACCATGACCACAAATTTCCTGTAATTCCCAAAGCTTCGAGTTTACAAAGTAAGATTATGAGAGACACGGTCAAATGCCTTGGAAAAATCGGTGTATATACAATCAAGTTGACGGTGGTCTTTAAACGCATTCAAAACATCAAGCTGTAGAATCAGTAAGTTAGTCTGAGTGGACCTATTTGGCATAAATCCATGTTGCAAAGGTGATATAATACTGAATAGGTATCTATTAATTCTATTAAGCAGCAATAATTCAAACAACTTTGGTATAGCTGATTGGATGCAAATTGGACGGTAATTCATTATGTCTGAGTGGTTTCCTTTTTTAAAAATAGGAATTAAATAGTTCGATTTCCATGACCCAGTGTTCAGAGATAAATTAAAATTTTTGCATAAAACAAATGACAATTCTTTAGAACAATTTAATAGAAAGGTATTTGGAACTTTGTCCGGTCCTGGTGATTTATTTGTATCCAATGATTTAAGTGCCTTTTCCACTTCTTGTTCATCAAAAACTATATTAGGAATATTAAGTTGATTATGCAAAGTTGATAGGTCAAAAGTATGAGGTTCTTGTGTAGAATTATCATAAACAGATTTGAAAAACTCCATAAAGAGGTTAACAATTCTTTGAGGTGAGTCAGCCCACTTATTATTTAAGAACATGGATTTAGGCAAATCATAGTAATCACTATTTAGTGATTTAACATATTTATAAAAACTACAAGAGTTTTCTGGGATTAACTCTTCAATTTTAGAAAGGTATTTTTTACGTAATTGTTTTGATAATTTACTGCACACATTTCGAGTTCTATTGAATAACATATAATCATTCACCGATCGAGTATCCTTAAAGGTTTTATGGTACCGCTTTTTCAAAGCAACCAAACTAATCAGCTCTTTAGAAAACCAGATAGGATAACTCGAAGTCTTAAACCTCATAAATTATAGAATAAAAATCTTCTACTTGACTATTCACGTCACCACTTATGAAAATTAAGTTCCAGTCCACATTATCAAGAACACGTCTGATTTCATTATAATTACAGTTTATAAAATTACGCTTGTATGTATCACCAATACTATTGACATCAGATTTTAGATTAAAGGTCACATCCAACGGTGGATGATGAAGATCAATTGGCAACAATTCTTCTACAGACAGGTTAACGTTTAGTTGATTAATGTTACTAAATATTAAGTCCAGTATGCGTTGATTCTTATTTTGAATTTTATTGTATTGTTTAAGATCAAGAAAGGATGCCATATTTACAATTACAATTTCGTTTATATTATCAGATGAATTAGTGACACAACCGTCCTCCCCATCACTTTTCCATTTCAAATTTGGCATATTATAATCGCCAACTACTAGCATTTTAGCTTCGGGATATTTAAATCTAATACTCTCTAATGCATCACAGTGGTTTTTATATACTAAACTATCAGAACAAGGGGGAATATAGACTGCACACAAGATTAAACAATAAAAAGGCAAAGAATTTTTTACAAATAAATGCTCAACATTGTTGCCAGTACATTTTATAATATTTTATCTATATTTTTGCTTTACAGCAATCAATACTCCACCTCCTCTGTTTTTTGTGATAGAAGTTATTGAACTACGATCACACCTATATATAACATAATTTTTAAATCCAAGTTCACCATTTTTAATATTTGAATTTAACCAAGTTTGGAATGAGAGATGAGAGATATTCCAATTTTGTATTTAGACCGCGCACATTCTGATAATACACATTACACTGAAAAGAATTTAGTTTTTTCGAAACTGAACTATCTTAGGTACTGAATTTACAAATTTAATAGAAATATTTTCTTCGCCGTTCTTCTTTCTCAAGTCCAGTTCATTCCATAAGTCAACGTATCACCATCTCTTTACAGCATATTATCTGGTTAACTAGCTAGTATCTTATACTTAAGGGATGAATAATAACGCCGTATATTATCAACGTATCAGCATCTATTTACAACATATTATTTGGCTACCTACCTTGTATCTTTTACTTTAGGGATGAATAATAACGCCGAATATTATCAACGTGTCACCATCTATTTACAGCATATTATCAGGTAACCTAACTAGTATCTTGTACTTTAGTGATGAATAATAACGCCGTATATTATCAACGTATAACAATCCATTAACAGCATATATATCTAGTTTCCTAGCTAATATTTTGTACTTGAGGGATGAATAATAACTCCGTATAACCATCTATTTACAGCATATATGTCTGGTTTAATAGCTAGTATGTTATTCTTTTAGGATGAATAATACGCCGTATATTATTAACGTATCACCATCTCTTTACAGCATATTATCTGGTTAACTTTAGGGATGAATAATAACGCCGCATATCATCAACGTATTAGCATCTATTTACAACATATTATTTGGTGACCTAGCTTGTATCTTTTACTTTAGGGATGAAAAATAACGCCATCAAAGAATCAACATCTATTTACAGCATATTATCAGATAAGTTGATAGTATCTTGTACTTTAGGGATGAATAATAACGCCGTATATTATCAACGTATAACCATCTATTTACAGCATATATATCTGGTTTCCGAGCCAGTAATTTGTACTTTAGGGATGAATAATAACTCTGAATAACCATCTATTTACAGCATATACGTCTGGTTTCATATCTAGTATCTTGTACTTTAGGGATGAATAATAACTCTGTATAACCATCTATTTACACCATATATGTCTGGTTTCCTAGCTAGTATCTTGTACTTTTGAGATGAATAATAACGCCGAATATTATCAACGTATCACCATCTATTTACAGCATAATATCAGGTAACCTAGCTAGTATCTTGTACTTTAGGGATGAATAATAACGCCGTATATCATCAACGAATCATTATCTATTTACAGCATATTATCAGGTTACCTAGCTAGTATTTTGTCCTTTAGGGATGAATAATAACTCCGTTTAACCATCTATATACAGCATATATGTCTGGTTTAATAGCTAGTATGTTGCACTTTAGGGATGAATGATAACGCCGTATATCATCAACGAATCACCATCTATTTACAGCATATTATCAGGTAACCTAGCTAGTATCTTGAACTTTAGGGATGAATAATAACGCCGAATATTATCAACGTATCACCATCTATTTACAGCATATTATCAGGTAACCTAGCTAGAATCTTGAACTTTAATGATGAATTAGAACGCCGAATATAATCAACGTATCACCATATATTTACAGCATATTATCAGGTAACCTTGCTAGTATCTTTTGTACTTTAGGGATGAATAATAACGCCGAATATTATCAACGTATCACCATCTATTTACAGCATATTATCAGGTAACCTAGCTACTATCTTGTACTTTAAGGATGAATAATAACGCCGAATATTATCAACGTATTACCATCTATTTACAGCATATTATCAGGTAACCTAGCTAGTATCTTGTACTTTAGGGACGAATAATAACGCCGAATATAATCAACGTATCACCATCTATTTACAACATATTATTTGGTTACCTAGCTTGTATCTTTTATTTTAGGGATGAAAAATAACGCCGAATATTATCAACGTGTCACCATCTATTTACAGCATATTATCAGGTAACCTTGTACTTAAGGGATGAATAATAACGCCGTATATTATCAACGTATAACAATCCATTTACAGCATATATATCTAGTTTCCTAGCTAATATTTTGTACTTGAGGGATGAATAATAACTCCGTATAACCATCTATTTACAGCATATATGTCTGGTTTAATAGCTAGTATGTTGTACTTTTAGGATGAATAATACGCCGTATATTATCAACGTATCACCATCTCTTTACAGCATATTATCTGGTTAATTTTAGGGATTAATAATAACGCCGTATATTATCAACGTATTAGCATCTACTTACAACATATTATTTGGTTACCGAGCTTGTATCTTTTACTTTAGGTATGAAAAATAAGGCCGTATATCATCAAAGAATCAACATCTATTTACAGCATATTATCAGATAACTTGATAGTATCTTGTACTTTAGGGATGAATAATAACGCCGTATATTATCAACGTATAACCATCCATTTACAGCATATATATCTGGTTTCCTAGCCAGTAATTTGTACTTTAGGGATGAATAATAACTCTGTATAAACATCTTTTTACAGCATATACGTCTGGTTTCATAGCTAGTGTCTTGTACTTTAGGGATGAATAATAAATCTGTATAACCATCTATTTACACCATCCGTGATCCATATGTGATCCAAGCTGCCATCTTCTTGGTCAAATTGACAAAGAGATGATTTCTTAATACACAGTTTACAAGGCAGATCTCTGTATAAAATTTACTTGACGAGAATTATTCGATAGTTAGGCACCGTAACTATGACAGAACTTCTTGAAGGCTTTAAAATTGTTCTTGGAGATTACAAAATCCGCATGACCATTGGGACCTTAAAGAAGCCCATTGGGTGACAACAATCCCACATTATTTGGTCCGGGTATTGACAGAACTGATATAATGAGGCAGATGAGGCAATATTAAATTGGTGAAGACAACTTTTAAAATTTCCGTGTCCTGTGAAAAATTGGGAAATTTCCAAAAGTCGGGGACAACCCAGGAAGATATAAGTCGATTCTTCACGCCAGAAAAAAAAGTAATGTCGCAGAAAAATTGAACGTTCTAACGGAATGAACTAACGGATTAATTAAAAAACGAGATAGTTTGTAACGGAATGAACTAACGGATGCAATAAAAAATAAGGTAGTTGTAACGGAATGAACTAACCGATTAATGAAAAAATGAGGTAGTTTGTAACAGAATGAACTTACTAATGAATTAAAAAAACGAGATAGTTTGTAACGGAATGAACTAATGGGTTAATTAAAAAATGAGGTAGCTTGGGAATGAACTAACGGATTAATTATAAAATGAGGTAGTTTGTAACGGAATGAACTTACTAATTAATTAAAAAATGAGGTAGCTTGGGAATGAACTAACGGATTAATTAAAAAATGAGGTAGTTTGTAAAATCAACACCTAGATCTTGCATTATTTGTTCATCACTATAAGGAATTCCTTTAAAAGATTGTGCTTGTATGAACAAAAATCTCCATATTTAAACATGTCTCAAAATTCCGCGTTTAAAGTTTTAGATATTGAACAATTTTACTACGCATTACCCATATTTTCACGTTACTGGTAGACATCTATCTAATTCTAATGGGCGTTATGGGGATTTTTCGAGTTTATCTAAGGGTCGGAATTCGGATTCTGAAAGGGTCCATCTTGGTGAAGGGTTTAAGGATATGTTTGCATGGGTTAGTGCGTGATTATTGTAGACTGTTCTTATCATACATAATCCTGTATCTACCTTTAGAATAGTTGGGGGGAAAGGGTCTGATATGGAAAGTTGCCAAACTTTTTTGAAGTTTATTTAAGTATTTATTCAACGTGAGGCACCGGTTTAGAACAATGCTTCCAATATTTTATATTATCATCACTTTCGGGTGTTCCGAAAGAGCCGGGCGGTCAAAAATACAACGGACAAGATAATATTATGTCACATAGTTCAGCAATGAATTTCACCACACATTTTTAATATAATGCTGTTTGGGTGAGACTAAGACCCGAATGCACATTCCTAGGTACCTAAATACTAACTCCTAACCTCACTGGAGTATTTAGTATTCTTAAGTTAGCGATTGCGTTGCAGAAACATCACTTAGGTACTAAATATTAAAAACTACGCTAAACTTGTGAAAAAATAATGAATAATGAAATAAAAAGTTTGTCAATGAAAATATCATTTGACTCCCGACAGGGAAAATATATAATCCAATGTTTGCGTATATGAAATTAAAAACATACAAAAAAAAACAAGACAAAATTGAAATAATATATCTGACGTCTGTGCGAGAACACCGTCACCACATTTATAAGGACTGTAGCTTTCATTGTTTACAAATAAACCAGTTTCTCAATAGATGACGTTACAAAAAGGTTTCTTCGTTACCTCATAGATGGCAATAATAGTATAATTTCGTATTATTCAGGTGAATTGTTTACACACTATTCAAATATCTATATTCAAATATATATACTTTAAAAAAATGCATCGATAAGGGAACTAAATAAGAAGGCATAATTGGTGAACGTTGCGCAAGCGCATAAAGAGGTCACGTAAACCAGCCGATGACAGGTCGTAAAACCTGTAGGTGCCTTGAGTTCCTGGTTCTTCTATAAGATTCCTACTTCGTCTCTATTGAGATGTCAAATTGCTGAGGTTCATGATTTCTCATAATTCACATAAAAACCACTTAACTCTTGGTACAGTTCAGATGGAACCACCCCTGAAGTAGGTACTCCCATTGTAATGAAAAATGAACCATCTTATTAAAAGGGGCTGATTTTGCATTTCTTTAGTTTTTGATTAATAATTCCTGGATCCCATTGTCAGATCATAACCAAATTGTTACGGAACCAATCGAAAGATACGAAGACAACCCCTTTCTAATGATACAAACAATATTCATCGAAATCGAAGAACGTGCTGAAGAGTTATAGCTGAACATAATGTAGGTACATAAAAAAATCTCGTCGAATTGATAACCTTCTCCGTTTTTGGAAGTCGGTTAAGAATGAAACACTGTGACATAATATTAGCGACACATATAAATTAAAAATAAAAATTATATCTCACAGTTTTACAGTTGCTGAACCACTTAGTTATATTTTCAGAGATAATGCTGTTATAATCCATAGAAATAAGTAGACGGTAGGTACCTTAGTAGATACTTACATAATCCTCTGTCATACAGTTATCGTACTGATCTAAATTATCTATGATATTTTAGCTAAGCAGGTTCTAAAATATTCATTCGGGTCGTGCGGGTCTTAGCTTGGTTTAGACATGTTGTATGTGGAATTGGGGAAGATCGCACCATCAAAAATATCTTAAACGCGAAAACCAATTGGTAGAAGACCATTGGGAAGACCCAGGCAGCAATATGTGAACGTCATAGCCCATCTAGAGACAGTAGAGGCAGGGCCGGATAGAGTGTTTTTGCGCCCGTAGTAATATATTCCGCCCCCACCCCCCTCCCTTTTCTTGAATTTTCGATGTAAAAATTAAATTAGTTGCCCGAGAAGAAATATTATTACGCACCCAATAACAAGTTGCCACATTCTGGAGACTTACGATATTAATCGTCATACAGATCCAGACTGAAAACACAATTAAAAACTGTGCCTCCACCGGGAATCGAACCTGAGACCTTTGGATCACTAGTCAGATACCCAACCAACTGAGCCATGAATGCCGACGTGTTCATCTCTTGAAATATTTAGGAACTGATTCTGTACTCAGCTCTTAAAATATATCTATACTATATATTTATGAGCTGATTCTTTGACTCACTATTCTTCCCCCACCACCATCCGTTCTGCTTATGGGGACTTATAACGGCCTCTTGCAAAACTCTGAAATAACATAAGAAGAGTCCGGAGAACTCTAAAACTTTGCAGACACTGCACTTACAATGTCGAAGAGAGCTTATTATGAGGAAACAGCTAGCTCACCGTTCACTTACAGTGAGTGAACCCCATGTTAGACAAAAAGTCTTGAAAGCCCTGAAATTGCTCTTCGTGGTTATAAGGTCCGCATGTCCAATGGGTCCAAATAAATGATCTCGGACATTGTTGTAGACTGTGAGTAAAAAAAATATAGGGGGGAGGAAGGAGGGTTATGTTCAACAGGCACTGAGCTCTGAGTCAAGAAATTAGTTCTAACAATATAATATGTATTTATCCTATGGTAGACTTTTTCTATAGGCGTCCAAACAATACACTTTCATAAAATTTATATTTAAGCAAATTCCTCAAATTACTATGTAAATTAAACTGATGGGATCGAGCGGACTAAACAAATTTCTTGGACAAAGTTTAGCTTTGCTCAAAAGTTGGCCGAAAGAATTTTCGGACAGAGGACGAGGTCGTGAGAAGGAACGAGAGAAAAAGATCTTTTCTCCCAAGAGTATTTTATATCTACATAGGTAAAGCTCACCAAGCGAAAGAATTCGGGTGATTTTTCCCGTGCACAAATAAATTTTAATACAGGAATACACTCTAATTTAAACCATTGGCCTTCTTCTACCTCCAACTACTTATTTCCTCAGCTGCCGCTCTTTAGTTAGGAAACTGCAGGAGCTGGGCCGTATCTCTTCTTATGTCGTCTCCTAATCTTTCATCTACCTCCTGGGGGACCAACGATGATTTTTTGGTAGTCGCATGTTTGGCATTCTTTGTACAAGTGGCTATTACATAGATGATTTCACAGTCTCCTACCAGCACTCCATTAGGAACGTTATAGGACTTTAAGTCTTACTGGTATTAAGATTTTTTTTTTACACGAACACAGCAGCCCGGCTATGGAACGATCTTCTTACCTTCTTAAAACCCGGGTCTTTTTAAAACCCGAATTAATATTTTCCTGCGTTGATTGCGAACCCTCCCCAGCACTACGTAGTGCGCTTCTTCAGAAGAGTATAATGGACTCATATCCAGTGGCGGCTGCTAACTAATAATTTTAACGGTTCGGTGGAGCAAAACAAAAACACTTATTTATTTTTTGTAGGAAAGCTTTGATCTTTTATACTTACGAAATCTTAATTACTCGCATATTAAAATCCTGTATTGCCTGAATCAACTTTCTTTCGGTGATCAGCAGACAATGCGTTGAGACGGTCTTACGTGTGTCATGGTGTTTCTTAAACATATTTTCATTCTATTTAATGTAGAAAAATAACGTTCACTCTCAACGGAAGTCGTAGAAATTGTACATATTAGTTTAACGGATTGTGAAGAAGACTCGGCTAGACCATAATTTAAAAACAGTTGTCAAATTGAAACCTTTCTAAAATCGTCAAGATTCTAAATTGTGCAAAGTTTATTTTCAACATAACACAAAAATCCACACAGAATTTAATAATACTCAGTCATGTAGAAAAAATATACAATATACAATGAGTTATACATAATTTATAATCAAACAAACATATTTTAACAACAAAGAATCGGCAAACTACATAGCTTAGCGGTGCGGCGCGCCTATAAAAACGCACCGCGTGTCCTTACAGATGCATAAATTCAGGCGTTTATTTAAGTCAAGCGATACTCGAATTTTTTGTATTCATTCTTGTACTTACGTTACAAGTAATTTGGTATTTTTTTAAACATGTTTGTTGATACATAATTTGGTTTATGCTTTTATTTTATTTCACCGGTTCAGCGCTCCAGCGCACCTAAGGAGCATCCGCCATTGCTCATATCCTAATAGCTGGAGTCATTTTATTTATTTATTTATTTATAAAGGCGCATCAACAGAAATCCAGCTTATAACTTTCATGTCAAAATATTTGTTTTTATCTATGAGTATGCTGGACTTCCAATAATGGAACGTAGAATGAACGTGGAATGTCATGTACGTAGCCATGTTAAAAAAATCAGTTCGCGTTCTGTAGCGTATTGCGTGACACTTTTACCCTGACCTTTGCAACCATTCATTTGCACGTATGCAGTGTAAAATTAGTCACCCGCATTCTCCATATTGTCGAGCACTAATCTTGGCGTTTTATTTTGTAACATCAATACATTATTTTGTGAGAAATTGAGGAAAGTTTATAAAGACCTTTGGGGGCCGAAAACTACGCAAAAAGATCTCGCAGTACTTTATTTATATAATAATTAAGTTAAAATAAACGGAGAGAAAATAAAAAATAATTCTCGATGAAAACTTTTAGTAATAATGATTAAAATTAATATCAGAGAGGCAAAAACTTAAAAAATAGTGCTTCCAATAGTATTCTAATGTCCCGTAAGAGCCGGGTAATCAAAAATACAATTACATAGTTCATCAATGAGATTTACTACACATTCTGACAACATAATATATTATTATATATTATTGTTTTTGTATATTACAAGTATTGACATGTTTTGTTTTTGTATATTACAAGTATTGACATGTCTTGTTTTTGTGTATTAAAAGTATTGACATGTCTTGTTTTTGTGTATTAAAAGTATTGACATGTCTTGTTTTTGTGTATTAAAAGTATTGACATGTCTTGTTTTTGTGTATTAAAAGTATTGACATGTCTTGTTTTTGTGTATTAAAAGTATTGACATGTCTTGTTTTTGTGTATTAAAAGTATTGACATGTCTTGTTTTTGTGTATTAAAAGTATTGACATGTCTTGTTTTTGTATATTAAAAGTATTGACATGTCTTGTTTTTGTGTATTAAAAGTATTGACATGTCTTGTTTTTGTGTATTAAAAGTATTGACATGTCTTGTTTTTGTATATTAAAAGTATTGACATGTCTCGTTTTTGTATATTACGCACGGATATTCCTTTTTTAGATGGGTCGATGGCAGATGGCAGCGGTTAGCGCGCTGGGCCAATAATCCAGTGGTCGCGAGTTCGAATCCTGCCTCGACCGATTTCGTTCACCTATAACACAAGCATTTATATGCTATATTTATTTACGTAGGAAGATGTAGGTATATGTACTTATTTAACAAGGACATATTCATTTTACTTAATTAAAAAATAAAATAAATAAATAAATAAAAATTAACTATAGACGTTTCTTTTTTTAGTTTAAGCCTATAAAAACTTTAACAGGGGTTATAACTAAGTTATAACCAAATATAATCATTAGTTCAATTTAACAAAAAACCTGACATTCCTTGTTTTTCCCGCTCGGTCTTCATAATATGTTGTTTTCATTATTGTGCAATTATTATACGCATGTCTATGACTGTATGTGTGTACTGAAAGTATGTGGATGTTTGTTCTGAAGTACGTAGGTACACGGCGTTATGGCACGATATTTTTATTAGACAATAGACTTTTTTGTTTCACCTCCTGTGTTTTATTGCCTTCTATTTTTTGCGGTGATTTCTTTTAAATCTTTACTAGGGATGGTAAAGATACATCGATTCAGAATAAAGAATAGATAATAAATTCAGATGAGAATATTGCTTTTTTGTATTTACCACATATTGTCAATAAGTTATGTCTTAATATCATTTAATGATACGGCGGATATTTTGTGGTAGTTAATATTAACCATATTTGAATTATAAATTAGCTATAAACCACTTGATTTTTGAGTCTTTCTCAGAATTTGCTAACCACATTATCGAAACTAATCACTCATTCAATAAACACAAACTAAAACTATTACACGAAACACCAACTTAACAACTACGAAACACTTGAAATACATAAACACATAAATTCCGGCATAAAACTTATAAATAACCATACCATATATGTATATATATATATATATATATATATATATATATATATATATATATATATATATATATATATATATATATATATATATATATATATATATATATATATATATATATATATATATATATATATATATATATATATATATATATATATATATATATATATATATATATATATATATATATATATATATATATATATATATATATATATATATATATATATATATATATATATATATATATATATATATATATATATATATATATATATATATATATATATATATATATATATATATATATATATATATATATATATATATATATATATATATATATATATATATATATATATATATATATATATATATATATATATATATATATATATATATATATATATATATATATATATATATATATATATATATATATATATATATATATATATATATATATATATATATATATATATATATATATATATATATATATATATGTTAACTTTTAGGTTTTCACGGGTATAAGATGAAAAAGAATTTTCTGGGTTAACCCGTGTCAGATATCTGACACGGGTTAACCCAGAAAATTCTTTTTCATATATATATATATATATATATATATATATATATATATATATATATATATATATATATATATATATATATATATATATATATATATATATATATATATATATATATATATATATATATATATATATATATATATATATATATATATATATATATATATATATATATATATATATATATATATATATATATATGTTAATATTAAGATTTTCGCGGGTGAAAGATGATGGATTGTTTTCTAGGGTAACCCGCGTATAGTCTTGAGAAAGACTGTTGTTTAACTCCCAACGTTTCAGCCAGATAGCACTGACCATTTTCAAGGAATGACTCTGTGAAAGTACGTATCAATACAACCATTACAGAGAACAATGAAATAAACCCTACCCCTAACAAAAGAATCACCAGGTCACAGACAGCAACGATACAAACACAAAGTAAATTTGACAGTTAGCTTCGTACAGGGCCTCACTTGGATATTGACTTTTGAGTTGAACGGGTGTGCGCTCGCCGCCAATTCAAAACACAACTCAATATACAAGTCGAAACCCCCCTTGAAAATGGTCAGTGCTATCTGGCTGAAACGTTGGGAGTTAAACAACAGTCTTTCTCAAGACTATACGCGGGTTACCCTAGAAAACAATCCATCATATATATATATATATATATATATATATATATATATATATATATATATATATATATATATATATATATATATATATATATATATATATATATATATATATATATATATATATATATATATATATATATATATATATATATATATATTTATATATATATATATATATATATATATATATATATATATATATATATATATATATATATATATATATATATATATATATATATATATATATATATATATATATATATATATATATATATATATATATATATATATATATATATATATATATATATATATATATATATATATATATATATATATATATACATATATATATATATATATATATATATATATATATATATATATATATATATATATATATATATATATATATATATATATATATATATATTATATATATATATATATATATATATATATATATAATAATATATATATAAGTTATATATATATATAATATATATATATATATATATATATATATATATATATATTATATATATATATATATATATATATATATATATATATATATATATATATATATATATATATATATATATATATATATATATATATATATTATATATATATATATATATATATATATATATATATATATATATATATTATATATATATATATATATATATATATATATATATATATATATATATATATATATATATATATATATATATATATATATATATATATATATATATATATATATATATATATATATATATATATATATATATATATATATATATATATATATATATATATATATAAATATATATATATATATATATAATTACTTTCTTGTTACTTTTTGTGTATTATTTATTAAATAATTTTCAAGGCCAGAATTATCTTGGCTAGAACTGGAAAACATATCATATATTTTAAACAGTAATATTATAAGATTTGGGAACCATGTGATTCATATTAATTTTATTTTTTTTATTTATTTATTTATTTTTCACACCTTTATCACAAAGACTATTATGAAGATTACTGCTGCCCAACTAGGTAACCCTGTTCTTGGGCTAGCAGTTTACAATTTTACCAAGCCAAATATTTGACATTTTGGTTATACATAGTTACATAGAGCAGACACCAGACATCACAACACAGTAAATTACAATATTAGGTACATAGTTACCAATATCTTAAACACAAAAGTAATAAACTGATACAGTAAATTTTGATATGTTATTCTTCTAATATTATTTCTACCATAATATGCACACCCGTTGTTGTCATTTATGTTATGTAGCAGTTTGACATTAATATTTGCTCTGTGGTCTTCCCAACGTATATACTCAGTAACAATATTGTTTTGACTTGAGTCACAATTCAAATAAAATACAAGATCAAGTTTTCTTCTTTGAAATTAATCTAATAAAAAAGAGAAATGTTTTAAAGTTTATTTGTCTTAAAATAAGATGCAATGTAAAGACAATCCTCGAACCCGCTTGTGTAGCGTGTAGTTATATCATTTTGAATTATTAATTAGCTATAAACCACTTGTTTTTTTGAGTCACTTCGCAACATGTTTCGGAAGCGCTGTCCTTCCATCGACCGGCGTGTCGAGACTAACATGTTGAATTTGTGTGAATCTGTCTGTGAAGCGAGGGGGTGGCGGTTGCGGGTTGGTTGGGTTAGTGGGGGGAGGGGAGAATTGTTGAAGTGTTTTTGTTTTTGATGGGAAATATATTAAGTATTGGAGAAGTGTTATGAAAGGTATGGTTATGTTATAAGTTTTATACCGGAATTTATGTGTTTATGTATTTCGAGCGTTTCGTAGTTGTTAAGTCGGTATCCTTTATTCTGTGTTTCATGTAATAGTTTTAGTTTGTGGTTATTGAAAGAGTGATTAGTTTGGATAATGTGGTTAGCAAATTCTGAGAAATTATTGTTGTTTAAGCATCTTCTGTGTTCGTTAATTCTTATATTTAGGTTACGTGATGTCTGTCCTATGTAGTGTTCATTACAGTCACCACATGTTATTCTATAAACTCCACTTTTTTCTTTGTAATTTCTTTTAGTTTTAGAATTTAATAATGATCTACTGATGTTGTTGTTGGTGTAAATGCAGCTTTGATACTAGTTGGCAGTGTATTTTTTATTTTTATAGAAATAGGTCCTGTGTATAGGATTTTTCTCCATTTTTGTTCTGTATTAGGTTGTTGGTGTTGAATGGATATATGTATTGGTCAGTTGTTTTTTTTTTGTTTTTGTTTTTTGTCGAGCATGCTGTCTATTATGTTGTAATTGTAGCCGTTATTCAATGCGATTTGTTTGATGATGTGTAGTTCGTGTTGGAAGTTGTTTTGTGTCATAGGTATATTTATGAGTCTGTTTATCATGGAATGGAAGCTAGCAAGTTTGTGGGGAGATGGGGTGGGACGAGGAGTTAGGTATGACAGTGTCTGTTGTGGTGGGTTTTCTGTAGATAGCAAGATCTAGTTTATTGTTTATAATTTGGATTGTGAGATCTAAGAAATTTATTGTGTTATCTTCGTGTTTTTCGATCGTGAATTTGATTTTATCGTGTAGCCTGTTTATATGTGTAAGGAAAGCATTTAGTTGTCTATCGGTTCCGGTGAAGATACAAAATATGTCATCCACGTATCTGTACCATGTCTTTACGTATTTATTCAGGTGGAATGTGGAATTGAATAGTTTTTGTTTCCAAATTATCAAGGAACATATCTGCTAACACGGAACTAGCTGCCATTCCCATCGGTAACCCGTTGTTTTGTATATATATTTTGTGGTTGAATTCAAAGTAGTTCTGTTTGGTACATGTGTTGAATATTCTAATAATTTCTTTTTGATTTTGTTCTGCTAGGTGTGAGTTGTGCAGTAAGGTGGTTAAAATATGTTTGCACTCGTCAATAGGTATATTGGTGAAGAGGTTTGTTACATCGAATGAGACTAGTTTAGCGTTGTGTGGGACGTGTATGTTTTTTATTTTTTCAGCGAAGTCTATGTTATTTTTGATGGTGTATTTAGGTGTGATATTTCGTTAGTGGTAAGGATATGGTTGAGTTCTTTGCACATGTGGTAGTTCGGAGCTGTGAAATATGATACTATTGGTCGGATAGGTATTTTGTTTTTGTGTAGTTTGGGAAGACCGTATAGCTGTGGGGCTTGAGGATTACATTGAATTAATTTATAATCTTTGCAATAAATGGAACAGTATTTTATAGTGTCTTTAACGGTTCTTGGAACTTTGGTGTCGGGTCCGTTTTGCTGACGTTGAAGGAGTCGTTTTGTAGAAAGGATTCCACCTTTTGTATATCTCTGTAGTGTCGAGAATGACGATAGTGTTCCTTTATCGGCTCTTGTGAGGGTGAGGTTATTTTCTTGTAGGGTGGATCTTATGTTTCTTAGGTATTTCTTTCTCTTGTGTTGGCTGGTTTGTTGTTGTATGTGTCTTTTTTGAGGATGACGTCTGCACAGAGGTGTTTGTATGAGGTGGTTCATTTTTGAGTGCTGTATCTGTATCAACGGCCAGAGTGATAAGTGAGTGTTCTGTTTGATCATGTATATTATATTTTAAACCTTTATTGAGTAATTGTGTTTCTTCTTGGTTAAATTTGTGCTGTGAGAGGTTCACTATGCGGTCACTTCCGAAACATGTCGCGAAGTGACTCAAAAAACAAGTGGTTTATAGCTAATTAATAATTCAAAAATGGTTTATATTAACTACCACAAAATATCCGCCGAATCATTAAATGATATGTAGTTATATCATTTAATATTATTTCTCAGAATTATTTTTGGATGTTTAATATTTGGGCAATTACATCAACATAGTTAACTAGTCTCTTTTTATGGCCCTGAAATAAAAATCGCGTCAGAGATTGCATTTATGACAGGTATTATGGCAGACATTAGGACCTGGTTGATCTGTTTTGTGTGAACCCATATGTTTGTTGAAGTAATGATTGTGAGTGTAGAAAGTTGAGATTGTGTACATATTTAGTGTGGAACGGGAACAATTACCTGGTTCATAATTGCATATAATTGTCAATATAAATTGTAAACTGCTAGCCCTTGAACAGGATTTCCTAGTTGGGCACCAGTAATCTACTTATTGTTGTCATTATAAATATGGTGTGATAATTAAATAAATAAATATAAGTGACCCGTCTCAGAACAGGTTTTCCTAGTGAGACGGGGAACGATAAATATATTGTGATTCTAATATTTTTGTTTAATAAACGTCGGGTTTCCGGCACTGAAACTGTTAAAACTCATTTCATGAAAATGTTAAAAATTTCCATGCAAAATTTTAAGGCTACGACTATTAACACGACTCAACCATAGACGAAAACCAAAAATAACCACAGAAAACGCAGATAAATCATGTTATAAAAATATTTACCTTTGTTTATACTTAGTTATAATTGTAGATCTCGATGAAAAAATGATTTATAAAATTAAGTAAATGTAATAAGATGCCAATATTATTTATTTTTTCTTCAAGTTGGTTTCCATGATACATTTTTATGACCATTGAAAAAATGACAAAGGTAAATATTTTTGTATTTTGATTTATCTGCGCTTTCTATGGTTATAAATGACCTAAAAACATAGACGACGTCAGAAAATTTGTCGTGTAAATAGACACTTTTTGGCGGGAAAACGCTATTCCCGCCAATTCCGGTCGTAAAAATAGTGGCACCGAAATTTTAATACTCGGTGGAGTGATTTGGCGTTCATAAAACACTCTTTTTTAAATATATTAAAATTAAAAATATGTTTATGTTATTTTTAACATGAATTAAATAAATAAATGACCTAAAACAAATTAAACATTAATTCGTCTCTGTTATATTACATGTCAAAGTTTCCGAAATCTTATTCCGTCGTATGTAATCGATATCGGTTAAATCGTCTCGGAACATCCCTAATGCAAACGTGAAATCGGTAGGACACCAATACATGGTGACGCGAGACCCACTTTAATCTGAAAAGATGGTTGGAATTCAGATATATGTTTTTTTTTATACATTATTATTATACCCAACAACATATCTTGCTGGAAATGGGTATATATTATCAGTTTTCCATTTCATACCAACATAAGTAGAACTGTACAATATTACACTGTGTCAGTCTTGCAAAAAGAAGAAAGAGGGAATGTTTATTTTGAAATATTTTTTGAAATCTATTATGAATATGTTATTAGTACATGGTGCTAGAAGAACCCTTAACATCATTTTAGAACTGTGTGGTGATGTTATACACCACAGCCAACATATCTATGTCATTAATTTGTCGGATAGTCTCGCATCTCATTCATATTAACGAAAATGGCCGAAGGACATCAGTTCCTGAACCGAATATGCAGCGCCCTTCACAATCAACATTATCTACATCAATAAATTTGTCGGATGGTCTCGCATCTCATTTATATTAACGAAAATGGCCGAAGGACATCAGTTCCTGAACTGAATTTTCAGCGCGCTTCACAATCAACATATCTACATCATTAAATTTGTCGGATGGTCTCGCATCTCATTCAGATTAACGAAGATGGCCAAAGGACATCAGTTCCTGAACTGAATATGCAGCGCGGTTTCCATATAATCTGTGCGCGGTTTACCATAATAACCATTCGCATATCAACCGACAAGACTACAACAGTGTTAACTCTTTAGCAATAATCGTAAAATTAATATTGACCAGTGGCGGCTCCCCCAAAGGGGCTCTCGGGCTGAGCCCTCCCAAAAATTTTGTTCGATAGATTCCAAAAATATTTGCTAAATTAATTCTAGAAGTTCATTATTTTTTTAAAAATAAATGTGTTTCCACCTTACGATTGTAATAGTAAAATACTGCAATAGTTCGTTTCATAAAGCGAGATTCTATGAAAAATTTTGTTCCGCGGGCACAATGTACTTGCGCCCGAAGAACTGTATGTAAACTCATATAATTGATTCCAATGCCGTAGTACAATATAATGCGAAATGTATGGAGCTCTCGGGCACGTTCCTATATACATATGTTCATGAATTTACCGGAATATATCTCTTTCCAGTAAGTTGTAGATGAATTAGTGTATTTATGAACACAACTAATATTAGCGTCTGCGCACTTCGCAATAAGCGGTCAGCTGGAGTGCTGAAGGCCGTTGATGACAGCGCGCCATTTTGCCCATTTTGCATGTTGTGTTGTAATTGTGTTTGCAGAATGATGAAATACGGTTAATTTAATATTTTTAATGATAATTTTTGACAATAGTACACGGTGAATAGTATACATAATTTAATTTCGCGTTACTTTAATTACGATGATCGTGTGAATGTGAAAAAATAAGGGCCTCCCGGCCAATCATCTCATTATCTCAAATTATTTATTGTATATCACGTAAATATATTCGAAGTTTTAAGATGAATTTGTAATAAAAAACGTCATGGCTTTGCAGGTGTAGTGAAAAGAATGCGTATTGCGGGCGCAGTGAAATGTTGTTGTCCGTGTTTACTTTTTGACAATAATTCTGATGTAGGTATTTAATTCTGACTGACAAAAACAACTAAATCCAACATGTATGATATATGATCCACCTGACCCCCCTTTCTTTCAGGTATTGTAATTGCAGCTTAACAGGAGAATGATGATAAACACTGATCATGCATATTATTTATTATTTATTTATTTTATTTTATTTTATTTTTAATATATTTTATAATACAAATCAATATATAAATTCACTAGTAATAATATTCTTACATATTTTTCCCTGCAGTACCTCATCAAAAAGATTACAATCTTGTGCTTGATGAGGGAAGCACTTATAAAAAAATAAAAAATATCAATACAAAGCAAAGTCAACATAAAAGTAAAAGTAATTAAATCAAATCATACATGAACAAAAAAAAAATCAAATAAACATCAAAAAAAGGTTGAAAATAAATGAAAAAGAAGAATACTCAAATGAGAAAACATATCAGAATACATATTCAAACCAAAAAAAAGAAAAACATGAAAATAATTGAAAAATGAGTAATATAGAATTATAGACGATTCAAATATATCAAAACACATATTCAAAAATAAAAAAAAGAAAATACTGGAAATTGAAACAAATCAAAACAACAAAATCGAAAACTACTATTTTAGAAAGTTATGTGCAATTAATATGCATGAAAATAATATTTTTTCACCTCTGTCGAAATTTCACAAGTGTACTGAATATTTTCTCCTTTTAAATACACATTTTCTTTCAAGAAAAAAATTGAGCCCCTCTAATATTTTAGGTTGCCAGCCGCCACTGATATTGACCCAAACATCGCGAACATCTGTAAATTTATCTATCAAGTTAGTATAATATTGTAACTAATTTATATCGAAAATAGATGTAAATTACGTAAGTAATATTTTATTATGAAACCCTTCATCACTCAATTACTATTTTTATTTCTACTAATTAACTGATTATCAAATTGCAATATCTTATTTATTTATTATTTTCATCAACGGCTAAATAGCCTTTTACAAGTACATACAAAATAAAATAGTATAAACACGTTTAATACATACATACAATAATATTATAAAATTAAAACAAAAAGAGATGTATATATGTACGAAATATCTACCAGAACATTTTTTACATATTATATCTAAACATTTTTTAAAGAAACAAATATCAAAAACAAAAATAGCATATATAAATTATATACCTAGGTACCTATAAAGTAAATTCAAAAGTGTCATTAAAAAAGAATGAAACATAAAAACAGTTGAAAAATAAGCCATGAAACTAAATATAAAAAAGAGATGCCTAAAAATATGTATACATCCATACAATATGCAATACACAAAATATATAGAAGCAGAAACAAAATTAAATAAACAATTAAAAAAAAGAAGGTATATAAATAACCAGTTAACAACAAAGTAACGTAAAAATAGATTACAAGAGAGATAGAAAAAGAGTACCCATACAAGTTAAAAGAGAGTCCCATAGAATATACCATAAATTCAAAATAAAAGAGTAATTGATAAAACAATAATAACATCTTATAGGGAAATAAAATTGACATTTTGCATCAAGAAATATTGATGCAATAAGTTTCTATATTTTGTCGATGACAAGTAATAAATATCGCCTAGACTAGAGTATGCATTACCCAAATAATGAAGCCGTGCTATTGGCGAGTAATATTGTTGTAGTGTACCTATGTGTGTTAGAATAGTGAAAAGGTACCGTTTGCCTGTTAGAACGATTTGGCGCATGGTAAAGTCTGATTTTTTTAAGAGTGCCAAAGCTCATAGAGTGACCATGGTGCAAAAGGAAAAAATATTATGGGATTTTTTTTTATCATTTCATGATATAAAACGGTTGTAACTTTCACATGCATATATCTTCAAAACCTTCAAATCTTTTCATACCTATTCTTACTCCCGGTACCATGCGGCTTCAATGGGTCTATATTATTAGGTATTTTCTGCAAATGTTAATGGGCATCTCCTGGGAAAGTAATATTTAAACAAAATATTTATTTGATACTTTTTATTAGGAAAATAAAAGAATACATTATGAAGTAATTAATCCTTATAATAATAAACAGTTACATATTATTTTACAAAATCATAAATTATATTTTACAAAATATTTACATAATAGTTCATTGAGGCAAACACACATACATAAATAATATATCTATGTAACTAATACAAATAAATAATGGACACTTATTCTATACTAAGACGGTGATAACACATGTTTATAATAATAATTATATATCGATATTAAACAAAAAATAAAATACATAAATTAGAAATAAAAAATGAAATTCTTAATTTAGAACACATGGTCACCATAAAAAATTAAACGTGCGCTCACTTCGAGAGATAGATACGTACTGTCGGGTTTGTTGATGTTTGTTGTTAAGGACACCAAATGGTGTAAACCAATCAGCAACCACGATTCTACTAATACATTTACATGCGTAAATACTATGCATTTTTTTTGTTTATGTATAGAATTGACACTTTAAAAAAAATCAGACTTTACCTATGTAATTTGTTCAATAAGAGCAGGGCTGTCAAAACTCGAATGTATCATTTTGTGTAATGTAATTAAATCAAAAATTATTCTACGGCCAGATAACTTTGTTAAATTAGTCCAATGCATAGTGAGATTATATAGTGATGTATGTTATTGGGAAGTAATATGAACACACACATTAAAATCGCAACCTTCTGATATATTATATTCTTAATTAAATAACAACCCCAATAGCATTCACCCCTACAACTGTTTTTTTTTACTCTTCTGTGCGATATCGGCAAAAGAAACCGATCGGACAAGATGGAAGAGTGTGGAGTAGACTTACCGTGTCTTCATTCTTCTTGTCACTGGTTCAACATATAATTCACCTTAATTGACAAACAGGAAGCATCTGTCATCTGCGCCAACACTCCTCACTACCTCAAGAGGATATAATAAAAATAAATAATAATAATAATTAACACTTTCTTGCACCCTGCGCAAGTGGCGATAGTGGATATAGTGGGGAGTTATGAATTTGCATTTTTAATATTATTTTTTTATTGCAGATTATCAACTAGTATCATGCTGAGATTGTATTCTAAAAGTTTCATCACAATGTAACTGTGTGTTACATTGTGATGAAACTTTTTCAAATTTTGCAAATCATATCTAATACTCGCTTAAACCCCATTTCATTTTGAAGGATATCTGATCAGTGCTTCACATTTTTAAATGTCAAAAATTAACATCAAAGTGACTCTAAGCTCAGGAAACTTAATTTTTTTTTTTTTATTTACAAATCGCTTTATAGGTATTCACCCACTCGTTTAGGCTACAACCCACTCGTTTAAGTGTGTTTTCAATTTGTTTTTTTTTGTGACCATATTAGGTATAGTCTCTTTATTATGAAATAAGGTTAGTTTTAACTATTCTGGTGACTGATGGAAATTTTCGGTCAAAGGTGGCTGAAACCGAAGCCGAATTTTGTGGCGGACACTGAAATCCATTCCATAATACCATGTCCCTCACAGTGTAAGCAGAGAGAATCGAACGCCAAATTTTTCCCGAATAAGACAAAACGAGTGGGTTGTGACCAACGCTATACTCCTCACTAACAAGTCACTACATAGAGTATTCAAATTTTTTATGGAAATTTTTAAGCATATTCATGAAATGAACTTGTTCAATTATTTTTTTATTTAAATATTTTATTAGGAAAACTTGATAATTATTCGATGCCATTTTTTGTAAGTGATGTGCCTTTTTACCAATTTGAAAATAAAAATTTCAAATATTAAATTTCCTGAGCTTGGGGTCACTTTGAAATATTAATTTGATAGTTAAAAAAAATTAGTATCGCTATTCAGATATCCTTCAATATCTAATGGGGTCAAAGCGAGTATTAGATATACATATTTGCAAATTTTGAAAAGAATCGAATTAGTTGATAAAGTAAAATGAGCACGCAGTACAAAGCACATAGCACACACACAGATACATTGTGATGAAACTTTCAGAATACAATCTCAGCATGATACTAGTTTATAATCTGCAATAAAAAAGCAATTTTCTATTGTATGCTGATGATATTAATTTTTTTAGTAAAATAACTAGCTTAAGAGATAATGAAAATATGCAAGCGGATTTGAATCGTTTATATTCGTATTGCAAAGATAACCAACTTTATTTGAATGTTTCTAAATGTGTTTGTATATCATTTACGCGTTCAAAAAATCAAATACCTTATAACTATACGATAAATAATGTTCCTTTGAAGAGAAGCGAGGTAGTTAGAGACCTGGGTGTAACTCTTGATGAAAAAATGCTGTTAAGAACAATAAGAACCCACATTGATAATTGATAATATTGTGGAAAAAGCATTCAAGCAGCTGGGTTATATACTGAGAATATCTAAACCTTTTCAATCTAGTGACACTTTAAAATTGTTATATTTTACTTATGTTCGACCCTATCTTGAATATGCTTCAGTTGTTTGGAACCCCCAGTATGTTACCTATATAGAAAGATTAGAAAAAGTCCAAAATAAATTTTTGAAACACCTTGATTATAAATGCCGTCTTGCCTTTGAATCCTTTCCGCTCGTCATCATAAAATAACATCATTAGAAAATAGACGTACCATTGCAGACATGACATACCTACATACACATTATTGATGGTGCCGTTGACTCTTAGTCTCTGTTGGGAGTCTTCCAATTAATTGTCCCTTTCGTTGTACTAGAACAAATCTTACTTTTAGATTGCCTCTCTGCAGAACTAACTATGTCCAAAATTCATTCATCCAAAGGGCATGTAACATTTATAATGTTTTTTTAAGAATGTTGATATTTTTAGACATACTGAAATAAAATATAAAAATGCCATCTCTGAGACCCTTAGAGGTTTACGGTAGCTGATTCCTGCTTTGTCCTTTTTGACTGCGAGTGCCACAACCTTCCTTTCTCTCTTTTTGTCCTTTTTATTCTGAATTTTGAGTACCTACTAAATTTTAAATAGCAATTTGTTTTACACTGTGCAGCTTCAAAAGATAATGTAATATCCGCAAACAAAATTGGTCTATGATACATTGTTAAAATTGAATTTGTTGTAATATTTGTTTGTATGACTTTATGTTTGTTAGGTTTAAATAAAATAAAATAAAAAAATAGCCTTTAGAATTGCGAAATCATAAATAAAATAAAGAGACGAAGATGAGTCAAGTATTATCAGATAATTTTTTTTTTTTTTATTTTTTATTTATTTTTAATATATTTTATAATACAAATCAATATATAAATTCACTAGTAATAATATTCTTACATATTTTTCCCTGCAGTACCTCATCAAAAAGATTACAATCTTGTGCTTGATGAGGGAAGCACTTATAACAAAATAAAAAGTATCAATACAAAGCAAAGTCAACATAAAAGTAAAAGTAAATTAAATCAAATCATACATGAACAAAAAAAAATCAAATAAACATCATAAAAAGGTTGAAAATAAATGAAAAAGAAGAATACTCAAATGAGAAAACATATCAGAATACATATTCAAACCAAAAAAAAAGAAAAACATGAAAATAATTGAAAAATGAGTAATATAGAATTATAGACGATTCAAATATATCAAAACACATATTCAAAAATAAAAAAAGAAAATACTGGAAATTGAAACAAATCAAAACAACAAAATCGAAAACTACCATTTTAGAAAGTTAAGTGCAATTTTAATTTATGTTTAGATTTTTTTTAATTCTTTTATCTGCTTTAATTCATTTGGGAGGCAATTGAAAAATTTTATTCCCAAATAAATGTAGTTGTTTTGTTATTGTCCTGTATTACATTTGGGTATTTTAAAATCATTTTGGAATCGCAGAGACTTATTTTTTTCAATTTTTTGTATAACATTATCTTTGAAAATTTACAAAATAGACACTTTTTTTATAAATATTATCTACTTTGGGTACTTTGAACATGTCAAATAGTGTTGTTGTTGTCAAATAGTGTTGTTAATATTTAGCCTTTTTTGAATATATTAAATTTGATGAGATAGCCGTCGTAATATCAGGACTTAGACTATTCCATAACCTTGCTTATTGTACTTCAAATGAAAAACTGGAAAAATCAGTACCTACTGTGAATTAGAATATATTAATGTTGTACGTTCAGCAGAGTGGACGTCCGTGGCTTGAAATATAAGTGAATTTATCTTTGAGATACTGAGGTAAGTTTGGATTAGAAAGAAATAATATATACGATCATATAATTTTCTATTTATGTAATAATTTGATAATAACAAAAATATAATCGAAATGATACCTCTTTGAATACGAAATTTCAAGCTCTTTGATACGTAATCCTTTTTCTCTCACAGGGATATTATCTTGGTGAAAGATTTAAGGAATAGACCGGAGGTCCCGTATCTTTGTGACCTCCATATACCCATAGCTCAAAAGGGTACTTAGACAAAAATCTCTAAGGAGCTTAAAGGTCCTTGCTTCTTTCACGTTCAAAGTAATATTATCTGTGTCTTGGGTTACAATTTTAAGAGAAGGAATGAATAAATACGTCACAACTATAGAAGTTATTTACAGGATAGTAATAATGTCAATAGTAAAGCAGATTCTACACTGTAAGTTTCCAAATGTTACTATACTCTCCAGTAATGCATTCATAATGTTTAATCATATATTTTTAGGTATTGTTGATAATTCTCTTCTGTGAGTATAATGTATCATGACATAATAATGTTTGACATAATCATTTATTGAAAAAAAAAAGAAAATTAAGACAACAAAACATTAAAATGTTTTTTTTTATTTAATAAAAACAATTGATATACTTATAAAAATAACATTTAACCCATTCTTAAGCGAATTATAAATATATTATGAAAATAAATATGTTTCATAAAAAAATGGGCAAAATATGTGATTATTAAGAGATTTTTATGTATTTTTTTACCTTTTTTTTGGAAATTTTAACGATTCCAATTGTTATCATTCATATATAAAACTAGGTATATACTTTTCATAAAATAAAAAATCTTTCATTTTTAATTATTATTAGAGATTGAAGGAAATATAATTAGGTACCTAATTAAAAAAAATATATATAGGTACCATGCTAGAAAACAAAAAAATAACACATTTATTAAATTATGAATAACCGTGTTTAACTTAGGTATAAAAATATGTTCTTCGGGGGGATGATGGGTGGACTTTCGCTTCTTAATTTATTTTTATATTATTATAATTTATTGATTCTGAAATGGATTCGATTATCGATAACATTGATTTAAATTCCTTAATAGGAAATCATTCATACTCAACCTGTAAACCAGATAGTCAACTCCTTAAGGGAGAAAATAATTTTAAACCTAAATATTCGAAGCATTAATAAAAATTTTCACGAACTTATTATAATGCTAGAAGACCTAAATTATGACATCGACATTATGATACTAACTGAATGTTTTATATCTAATGACTGCCCAATTCAACACATAGTAGGTTATAATTCTTATGCAACGACCCTTAACCATACAAAAAATGACGGAGTTATTGTTTTTATACGGCACACTATAAACGCTACTGTTACAGAACAAAATATCCCCAACGTAAACTGTCTTCAGATTAATATTTCCAAAAATCTATGCATTCTTGCCATTTACCGGTCACCATCAGTCCATAATATCACGCCATTTTTGTCTAGTCTCAACTGTATGCTAAAATCATTAACAAACATCGCAGACCTTATAATGATGGGTGACTTTAATATTAATATTTTGAATAATAACCCCCATCCACAATTTTTAGAATATGAAACTCTCCTTACACACTACGGTCTCCAAATTGCAATTAATGAACCTACTCGTGTAACTTCAGACTCCAAATCTTGTATTGATCACGTAATGATAAAAACAAAAAAAACATATACAATTATTATATACGAAACAACTATCACCGACTACTACACAACATTTCTTAATCTATCCCTTAACATTACTAAAACAAATACCGACTTCCCTATCGAAATACAAAAAATTGATTACGACAAACTTAAAAACTCTCTTCAAAAACAAAATTGGAATAATATTACCTCAATTGAAACTGTCGACTTAGCATGGAACGAATTTCAAGAATACCTTTCAAAAGAAATCGAAAAACACAGCATTTACATAAAAAAAGATTTTGTACATAAAAATAAACCACTTAAAGCATGGATCACACCAGGAATCATAAGAAGCATCCATAAAAGAAACAAATTACATAAAACAATAACCAGAAACCCATATGATATGATACTACTTAGCCTCTATAAAGAGTACAGAAATATGTGCTCTGTTATAATAAGAAAAGCCAAACAAATTTATTACTCTGCGAAAGTAACTGAAAGCAAAAACAATCCGAAAAAAATCTGGAATATAATAAATGAAATCGCAGGAAATTCTCCTTCTAAACTCAGCGCTGTTAAAGAACTAAAAATCAATAATATTAATACAACTTTCGCTGATAAACCAGATGAAATAGTAAAATCTCTCAATTCATTTTTCTCTAAAATTGGATATGATTTAGCCAAGAATATTGTTCCGCCCAACCATAACTTAACAATGCCACAGGTAATTCGACAAACAAATACTAAATTTACTCTTGAATGTGTATCAAAGGAAGAAATAGACAAATCAATCAGTAAATTAAAAACTAACTCTGCCACAGGAATAGACAAAATATCCTCAAAAACTATTGTTGAACTGATAACCCCACTTACATACTTAATTAACTTATGTATTATCGAAGGCACTTTTCCCAAATCAATTAAACAAGCTCAAATAGTACCAATTTTTAAAGATGGGAATAGGGATGATGTCAATAATTACAGACCGATCAGTATATTAAACTCCCTCTCTAAATTAATTGAAAGAATAATAAAAAACAACTCATAATCTATCTTGAATCAAATTCCCTTCTGTCTGAAAATCAATACGGTTTTCGAGAGAAAAAATCGACCTCCGATGCAATTTCTGAGGTAACAAAATACATAGTGCAGAATGTGGACAAGGGGAATAAAACTTTAGGGCTATTCCTGGATATAAAAAAAGCCTTTGATACTATTTCCCATGATAAACTATTGCATAAAATGGAACAAATTGGAATAACGGGTAAAGAATTGAAAATTCTTAAAAGCTATATGACAGACCGAACACAACAAGTTAAAATACAAAATAAACTTAGTCAACCATCTAAAATCAGCTACGGAGTACCTCAAGGAAGTATTTTGGGGCCGGTACTGTTTCTATTATACATAAATGAACTGTGCAATATCCAAATACCCGGAACCATAATTAGTTTTGCAGATGACACCATTCTTCTATTCAGTGACAGATCATGGCACCACACATACAAAAAAGCAGAAAATGGGATGGCGCTGGTCCAAAAGTGGTTAAATAATAACATGCTTACGTTGAACTATGATAAAACAGTCTTCATCACCTTCACAAAAACCATCCAAGGACAACCAAGTGAAAATACACCACTTAAAATACACAATTGTAGTACCCTTACCGCGGATTTTTCTTGTATCTCAATTAAAAAAAAAACAATTCACAAAATACCTAGGTGTACAAATTGACCAATGCTCAAAATGGAACCATCACATCTCACTCATTGCTTCCAAACTTAAAAAATTAATTTCATATTCCGTACTGTAAGGAACTTCCTACCTTTACCCGTCATTAAAATAATGTATTTCTCTTTGTATCAGTCTATATTAGAATATGCAATTATATCATGGGGAGGCGCTTACCATGTTACAATAGACCCTTTGATAAAACTACAAAAATCCGTTTTAAAGATAATCTACAAGGTACCAATCCGCACTCCATCCGACGCATTATTTAATGACTTAAATATACTAAACATATCACAATTATATGCAAAGAACGCTTGTACATACATATATAAAAAACATAGACAAACTTGACTCTAGCAAACATCTAGACCAACTAGACAGACCGAACAGGCTAAACTCCTAATACCTAGACTCAAGACAACTTTTGGACAAAGAAATAAATATTTAAGAGAGACATTAAAATTTGGATTAAAAAAAGGGCAGAGACTATATTAAAAATAAATTAATCACCTGAACTCTGAAAATACTCCCATAGTTATTAACCAAAACTGAAAACTAATAAGACATCTATACACTGTCTCAGAACAGGTTTCACCTAGTGAGGCAGTTTATGACAATAGTAAAATATCTGGTAACTATTATGTAACCTAAGTTAAATATATTATAATGCATTAAAAAAAATTTCTTACTAGATTTAAGGAAAAATTGTATTTTATATAATAAATAAATAAATAGAACATTCAAAAATTACATTGATAAGGGAACTCAATAAGAAGGCATAATTGGTGAACGTTGCGCAAGCGCATAAAGTGATCACGTAAACTAGCCGATGACAGGTCGTAAGCCCTGTAGGTGCCTCGGGTTCCTGGTTCTTCTACAATATCCCAACTTCGTCTATATTGAGATGTTAAAAAAAAAAGTTTATCAATAAAAATATCATTTGACTCCCGAAAGGGAAAAAAATCCAATGTTTGAGTATATGCAATTAAAAAATATTCAATAACATTTCATAATATACAATATATTATACATTCTCAAATTATGGGAATACCTATATAGAATATTCATCAATAATTAGTTGATAATTGAGACCTCTGGAGTGGCGCCCCCCAATACCTACTGAATACCCTCGACGCTGTCCAAAGGCGTGCTATACGTCTGATTGATGATCCATCACTGACTGATGGATTGCAATCACTAGAACACAGACGCAGAATCGGTATTTTAAGTTTATTCTATAGATACTACCACGGGAATTGCTCAGAAGAACTTGCATCTTTGGTCCCTCCTACACCCACTCGCAACAGAGTCACTCGCTTCACTCAATCGCAGCATCCATTCACAGTGGACCTTCAACATATACGAACAAGTCGCTTCTCGAACTCCTTTATTAACACAGCAGCCCGACTGTGGAACGATCTTCCGAATTCTGTGTTTCCACCTTCGTACAACCCGGGTCTTTTTAAAATCCGAATTAATAAACTCTTTTCTAGATTGCAAACCCCTCCCAACGCTACGTAGTGCGCTTCTTCGGGAGAGTAAAATGGACCCAAATCCTAATAGCTGGCGTCCCCTACGTAGACATGTTAAAAAAAAAAAAAAAAAAAAAAAAAAAAAAAAAAAAAAAAAAAAAAAAAAAAAAAAAAAAAAAAAAAAAAAAAAATTTAACGGAGATTTCATAGGCTAGGAAATGAACTGTATGTTGATGCAGATATTTTTGGGGATAGCTTGCCGGTATTCAAAAAAAAAAATATAGGTCTTTCTTAAATTCAAATTCAATAGCTAACTTTGCAGTTTACTTTCTTTTCTTTATTCTTTGTTTTATGTAATTATCCTATTAATATTACATAATATGTTACTATAATTATTGATGCATGTGTTTATTTCTCCATGTAAAAACATTTTTTCTTAATTTTGTTTTGTCAGTTTATTGTTGTTTCTGTATTTTTTATATATTCGAATAGTATTTGTTAATTTTTAAATGAAATTTCTTGTTAATTCTGTATTTTTTCTTTTTAATATACAATGTTGTTAATTAAAAAAAAATGTAATTCTATGTAACATGTAAATGGCTTATGCCGCGTATTGTATTAAATAAATAAATTAATTAATATTTTTTTTAAATTTATGCCTGATAATAAATAGGTACCCACATACATACATACATACATACATACATATTACACTTTAAAGAGGTATTTATTTATTATAATTTGGATGGGTGGATGGCAGAGCGGTTAGCGCGCTGGGTTAGTAATCCAGTGGTCGCGAGTTCGAATCCTGCCTCGACCGATCTCGTTCACCTATAGGACAAGCATTTATGCTTAGTTTAGGGAACGTAGGAAGATGTATATGTACTTGTTTAACAAGGACATATTCATTTTTTTTTTTTTTTAAAAAAAAAAAAATTATTAAAAAAGGGTACATCGACAAACATCCAGATTACAATTTTCATAAAAAGAAAACAATATTGGTTATTATTATGAGTGCTGGACGTCCAATTATGGATGAACACAACATAACAATACTGGTTATTATTATGAGTGCTGGACGGCCAATTATGGATGAACACAACATAACAATATTGGTTATTATTATGAGTGCTGGACGTCCAATTATGGATGAACACAACATAACAATATTGGTTATTATTATGAGTGCTGGACGTCCAATTATGGATGAACACAACATAACAATATTGGTTATTATTATGAGTGCTGGACGGCCAATTATGGATGAACACAACATAACAATATTGGTTATTATTATGAGTGCTGGACGTCCAATTATGGATGAACACAACATAACAATATTGGTTATTATTATGAGTGCTGGACGTCCAATTATGGATGAACACAACATAACAATATTGGTTATTATTATGAGTGCTGGACGTCCAATTATGGATGAACGCAACATAACAATATTGGTTATTATTATGAGTGCTGGACGTCCAATTATGGATGAACACAACATAACAATACTGGTTATTATTATGAGTGCTGGACGGCCAATTATGGATGAACACAACATAACAATATTGGTTATTATTATGAGTGCTGGACGTCCAATTATGGATGAACACAACATAACAATATTGGTTATTATTATGAGTGCTGGACGTCCAATTATGGATGAACGCAACATAACAATATTGGTTATTATTATGAGTGCTGGACGTCCAATTATGGATGAACACAACATAACAATACTGGTTATTATTATGAGTGCTGGACGGCCAATTATGGATGAACACAACAAAACAATATTGGTTATTATTATGAGTGCTGGACGTCCAATTATGGATGAACACAACATAACAATATTGGTTATTATTATGAGTGCTGGACGTCCAATTATGGATGAACGCAACATAACAATCTTCTTCTTCTTCTCAGCCCAATCCCGTCCACTCCTGGACGAAGGCCTCCTCCATCTCCTTCCACGCCACTCTATCCTGTGCTCTGAGCAACCAATTGGCACCAGCATAACGGCTGATGTCATCTCTCCATCTCATTGGCGGTCTTCCAACACCTCTGACTGTCGTTCTCGGTCTCCAAGCCAACACTATTCTTGGCCATCGGTCTTCGGGGTATCTAGCCACGTGGCCCGCCCATCTCCACTTCAGGGTAAGAATGCGGTGGACGACATCAACCAATTTTGTTCTTTCCCTGATGGTGTCATTTCGCACCCTATCTCTCAGACTTAATCCTAACATGGCTCTTTGGGTGACTCTTAGTTTTTCAGCACTTTTCTGAGTCATTGTTAGAGTCTCCAAGCCATAAGTAGCTACTGGCAGTACACAGGTCTCATATACCTTCCGTTTCAGGTTGATGGGAATTTGGGGATTTTTGAAGATGTGGGCTAATTTCCTAAAGGCTGCCCAACTTAGTCCAATTCGCCTCTTTATTTCGGCCGTTTGGTTTTCTCGACCAATTTTCATAATGTGTCCCAAATACACATACTCTTGGACATTTTCAATCAAGATCCCATCCACCGTGATCTGAGATCCAGCTGTGCCCATCACCTTTGTTTTTGACATGTTCATGTTCAGTCCAACAGCTTTGGATGCCTCATTTATTTCATTTAGCATTTCAGTTAGTTCTATAGGGTTGTTACTTATAATAACTATGTCATCAGCGAACCGCAAGTGGCTTAGATATCTGCCATCTATACATATGGCCTTGGACTCCCAATTTAGATTTTTAAAAGCGTATTCTAGTGCCAGTGTAAAGAGTTTTGGTGATATTGTATCTCCCTGTCGGATTCCTCTTTTAATCTGTATTTTATCTGTTGTCCAATCTTCATTTAATTTCACTTGGATTGTAGCATTCTTGTAGAGAGTTTCAATCAGGGTGGTATATCTAGAATCTATGCGTGCTTGATCCATCGCTGCTATTATGGCCCATGTTTCAATGGAATCAAATGCTTTTTGGTAGTCGACGAATCCCATGCATAGTGGAATGTTGTACTCGGCGCTTTTTTCAATCACAATACTGGTTACATTATTATGAGTGTAATATTGGTTATTGGTTATTATTATGAGTGCTGGACGTCCAATTATGGATGAACACAACATAACAATACTGGTTATTATTATGAGTGCTGGACGGCCAATTATGGATGAACACAACATAACAATATTGGTTATAATTATGAGTGCTGGACGTCCAATTATGGATGAACACAACATAACAATACTGGTTATTATTATGAGTGCTGGACGGCCAATTATGGATGAACACAACATAACAATATTGGTTATTATTATGAGTGCTGGACGTCCAATTATGGATGAACACAACATAACAATACTGGTTATTATTATGAGTGCTGGACGGCCAATTATGGATGAACACAACATAACAATATTGGTTATTATTATGAGTGCTGGACGTCCAATTATGGATGAACACAACATAACAATACTGGTTATTATTATGAGTGCTGGACGTCCAATTGTGGATGAACACAACATAACAATACTGGTTATTATTATGAGTGCTGGACGGCCAATTATGGATGAACACAACATAACAATATTGGTTATTATTATGAGTGCTGGACGTCCAATTATGGATGCACACAACATAACAAAATTACATGAGCTCATATTTCACACACGAGTAAGAGTTACAAAAATGAGAGAAAATTAGGTTACAAAAGTTAAGTAAATAAAAGGAAGAAAAAAAATAGTTAAGCAAAATAAATTAAGTTATAGAAGTTACACACGTTACATAAATCGAACTAAAAAAAGGTACATAAGAAGTAAAAAAAAAGTTACCTACATAAGTTAGAGAAAAGACAATTTCAAACTGATTACTTTATTTTATTTTATGTAGTTTCTCGGGCAACTAACAGGTACTATGTCAAATAATTATTTTACACGCACCCAATAACAAGTTGCCACATTCTGGAGACTTACGATATTAATCGTATCACAGATCCAGACTGAAAACACAATTAAAAACTGTGTCTCCACCGGGAATCGAACCCGGGACTCCTGGATCAGCAGTCAGATACCTAACCAACTGAGCCACGAAGGCCGACAAGCCCAGTTACGTATATGTTCATTTTATTCGATGACATTCTTTCTCCCCAGCTATATTATTTTGTTTATCCGGTTTTAAACTCGTTTACCACGCTCTTCCTTGTTATATACGTAACAATTTTACTTTAAATACATGCGTGTTTTCTTAGTTTGCTCCCAAATATCGTTAAAAAATTTAGTATTTTTTTGGTATTTTTCACATTAGGTTTAGTATATTTTCGCCACAAGTTTGGTATTTTCGGCAGATTAGAAAACGGTCACACTGGAGTACATGGAAATCATAGAAAAGAGAACTTATTTAGAAGGGAAACTTCGACTTTTTCTATGATCCCGCGCTTTTAGCGCCACCTCTGTATGGTCCCTCAAAGTTTTACTGGAATTCAGTAATAATAATAATAATAATATTTCTGACCTTACCCAGTGTTTAAGATTAAAACACTGAATTTCGATTTTTTGGGAGAATTTCATTACCAAAAAATTCTAGGTATAAATCACTTTTTATAAAGAAAAATTATAAAAAAAATACCAAAAATATTTTTACGATAATGCAAAAAAAACATATTTCCCAAAAAATCAGAGAATCAGTGTTTTAATCTTGAACAGCAGAGATAGCAAATTGTTTTTCTAGAAAGTTAGAAAGATAGGTTCTTTTTCTCTCTAATTGAGTTATGAAAATAAAATAATATTTAAAAAAAAAGTTATAATATTGTAAACTATATCATACCTACAATGCTTGTATTCATTAAACAATATAATTAAATCTTAATATTATGTAGTAGACAAAAATACTATGAACTGATAAATTTCTTCGTGGGTTCATGGGTTGAACTATATAAATCTTCATGGAATATCGCTCAGTCTGCCGAGTCTGCTCAAAGTCAATTCTGAAAAACAAAACACCATTATATTACATACACAAGCGTATTGAACTATTAGTTTTCTAGTTTTAACAATGTGTTCAACTTGGAATTGATAAAATAACTATATTTATAAAGTTTTTGCCAAATTTCTAACCAGAGTAAAATATCACCACTACATGCAATTGTTTTAAAAATATTGCTAGTAATATCTTAAGATATCATTTATAGATATCGGATCAACTTGTTACTAACAAAAATATTGGATTATCGATAAAATAAGTTTTCATTAAAATTGAGACATCGAATAAATTTCAAAGTGACATACAACATAACCTCTAAACAAAAACGGTAATAATATTATTTTACCTGGGTTAAATATTGAATGCATCTTGTTTCTTCCTCTTTGTTTTTCTTAATTTCCATCTATAATAGATGACTTTATCAAAACATACTACATATTTTGTATTTTTTCAATCACACAAAAAAATATCCGTTGGAACACAATGTATCACAATGCATAATTGCCTTTATTTAGTAAAACAAAATACTTCATATGCATTTTTGATAATATAAGTGCAGAACTGGAACACTAGCACCAATAGATTTCAGATAAATTTGAAAATTCGTAAATTTTAAAATATAAACATCGATGTTATTGATCTTTCCATAAAAACTGTTGGTTGACCTCACACCACTTTTTATGTTTGAAATGGGTGCTTCTAATTGGTTGAATAACTAAAACAAGCATAGACAAAATAATATTTGTACCATAAACAAATGTAGGAACCTACCTACTCGTTCTTTTATTTTAATCGGTTAGTAAAAAAACTGGTAAGTAACTGAATAGTAAACCTGACGTAATTGACATTACTGCCACCTATACAAAGTCCCTGAAGGTAATTTAGTACAAACTTCCAATGTACTGAGTTTCCAGACGGTGCTCTAACTGTTGAACGAATGACTGTGTAACATGATGCGCACGAGTGATCGTTTTTTAGTGTACCTATACCTCCGCTTTTATCAAACGAAGACTGTATGCGTGATCCATTGAACAACATGTCATGTAGGTACTACATACGTACTACACATAGATCAATTGCATGATCTTGGAGTTGTTCTTCTAAACTCAAAACAGGTTTAGTTATCAATGTGTGTATCATATTTTTTGTATTGTACTAGTTGCATGTAACACATGAGATCCAACTGTCGATAGCGATAGTATGTATAGTTGAAGAATATGTACCAAACTATAAACCCATAGATACAAATTATTGAATATTTTCAGATATTTTGTTTTCTATACAACATATGTAGGTATGTATGTCAAGATAGGATAGTATGGAAGAAGATCCTTTTTCCTACCCAGAATATGCAAATTGCATGATGGTATGTATGTATGTTTGGAGATGAAGTAACAAACTATTAAGTCTTCTTACATATTGTGTATAGGCGACTGCCATACAAAATGTATGAAGCGATGTCGTCACTAAATTCAATTTTTAAAAAAATTGTTAAAAAAAAATTGAGATCTTCTTCTACAATGTTAATATTTTTTATAGAAAATTAAATTATCTAGTTGGGGTGTTTCGGCTTTTTTCGATAATTGTAAAAGTTTTGGAAATATAGGCAGTTAAACTCATAAATTTATCATAAAAAAAATATTTTTCTTAATAAAAAATGTTTGAGAAACCCTGGAATTTTTTTGAAAAAACTAATTTGAGATTTTGTATTTGTCTATGTTTGTACCAATTTTCAGCGTTCTACCGTTTATGGTTTCTGAAATATATGGAAAAATAAAATAAAAATTCAAAAGTTGATAACCCCTGACTGAAACAAAAATTCAAAATTCCGAGTATAAAAGTTTTGTAGGCCTGTAACTGTTTATATATTCTGAAATTTTAGGCTCTGTAAATTGAGCGGATCAAAAGTTATAAGGGGGGGACGGACACACAGACACACACACACACAGACACACAGACACACACACAGACACACAGACACACACACAGACACACACACACACAGACACACGAAATGTTCTACTCCGAATTCTGAGTAAATCCGTGTATGGAACATATATGCTGCGAAGCCTCTAAGTTGGTGTTTTTTGACTTCAAAGTTGGAAAATCCATGAAAAAAGTAGACCTCTCCATACAATTCTCGCGTATTCTGGCTTGATACATTGTCGATATGTTAAGAGAACAAAGTTCTCCTGAACAAATCGACAGTTGGATTATGAATATTAATATGATATCAGAAAGGTTGCGAGTTTAAGTTATATGTTCAAATCATCTCCCAATATACACACCACTATTTTAGATATTGCAAATTAATATAATAAGTCATTTAATTAGACTAGTTGCATGTAACACATGAGATCCAACTGTCGATAGCGATAGTATGTATAGTTGAAGAATATGTACCAAACTATAAACCGATAGATACAAATTATTGAATATTTTCAGATATTTTGTTTTCTATACAACATATGTAGGTATGTATGTCAAGATAGGATAGTATGGAGGAAGATCCTTTTTCCTACCCAGAATATGCAAATAGCATGATGGTATGTATGTATGTTTGGAGATGAAGTATCAAACTATTAAGTCTTCTTACATATTGTGTATAGGCGACTGCCATACAAAATGTATGAAGCGATGTCGTCACTAAATTCAATTTTTAAAAAAATTGTTAAAAAAAAATTGAGATCTTCTGCTACAATGTTAATATTTTTTATAGAAAATTAAATTATCTAGTTGGGGTGTTTCGGCTTTTTTCGATAATTGTAAAAGTTTTGGAAATATAGGCAGTTAAACTCATAAATTTATCATAAAAAAAATATTTTTCTTAATAAAAAATGTTTGAGAAACCCTGGAATTTTTTTGAAAAAACTCATTTGAGATTTTGTATTTGTCTATGTTTGTACCAATTTTCAGCGTTCTACCGTTTATGGTTTCTGAGATATATGGAAAAATAAAATAAAAATTCAAAAGTTGATAACCCCTGACTGAAACAAAAATTCAAAATTCCGAGTATAAAAGTTTTGTAGGCCTGTAACTATTTATATATTCTGAAATTTTAGGCTCTGTAAATTGAGCGGATCAAAAGTTATAAGGGGGGGACGGACACACAGACACACAGACACACACACAGACACACACACACACAGACACACGAAATGTTCTACTCCGAATTCTGAGTAAATCCGTGTATGGAACATATATGCTGTGAAGCCTCTAAGTTGGTGTTTTTTGACTTCAAAGTTGGAAAAGCCGTGAAAAAAGTAGACCTCTCCATACAATTCTCTCGTATTCTGGCTTGATACATTGTCGATATGTTAAGAGAACAAAGTTCTCCTGAACAAATCGACAGTTGGAAAATGATATAACTAGTTGCATGTAACACATGAGATCCAACTGTCGATAGCGATAGTATGTATAGTTGAAGTATGTACCAAACTATAAACCCATAAATACAAACTAGTTGCATGTAACACATGAGATCCAACTGTCGATAGCGATAGTATGTATAGTTGAAGAATATGTACCAAACTATAAACCCATAGATACAAATTATTGAATATTTTCAGATATTTTGTTTTCTATACAACATATGTAGGTATGTATGTCAAGATAGGATAGTATGGAAGAAGATCCTTTTTCCTACCCAGAATATGCAAATTGCATGATGGTATGTATGTATGTTTGGAGATGAAGTAACAAACTATTAAGTCTTCTTACATATTGTGTATAGGCGACTGCCATACAAAATGTATGAAGCGATGTCGTCACTAAATTCAATTTTTAAAAAAATTGTTAAAAAAAAATTGAGATCTTCTACTACAATGTTAATATTTTTTATAGAAAATTAAATTATCTAGTTGGGGTGTTTCGGCTTTTTTCGATAATTGTAAAAGTTTTGGAAATATAGGCAGTTAAACTCATAAATTTATCATAAAAAAAATATTTTTCTTAATAAAAAATGTTTGAGAAACCCTGGAATTTTTTTGAAAAAACTAATTTGAGATTTTGTATTTGTCTATGTTTGTACCAATTTTCAGCGTTCTACCGTTTATGGTTTCTGAGATATATGGAAAAATAAAATAAAAATTCAAAAGTTGATAACCCCTGACTGAAACAAAAATTCTAAATTCCGAGTATAAAAGTTTTGTAGGCCTATAACTGTGTATATATTCTGAAATTTTAGGCTCTGTAAATTGAGCGGATCAAAAGTTATAAGGGGGGGACGGACACACACACACACAGACACACAGACACACACACAGACACACAGACACACGAAATGTTCTACTCCGAATTCTGAGTAAATCCGTCTATGGAACATATATGCTGCGAAGCCTCTAAGTTGGTGTTTTTTGACTTCAAAGTTGGAAAAGCCGTGAAAAAAGTAGACCTCTCCATACAATTCTCGCGTATTCTGGCTTGAAACATTGTCGATATGTTAAGAGAACAAAGTTCTCCTGAACAAATCGACAGTTGGAAAAGGCTATTTGAAACCGTAAAAGAACAAATAAATAAACTCATTTATACTATATTTATTTTTTTAATTATCCCAAATGACGAGAATGATGTCTGGGAATACACGTATGTGTAATGTAATAGAAAATACACGAGGCAAAATAACATTCCACATTGTTCAGCAATGAGGTTTATCATCCATTCTGAATGTTGCCTTTCTAGGTGAGATGAGACGAGACGAGACGAGACTGTTGTGTGGGATACACGTATGAGTAGTTTTATCGAAAATACATGAAGTAAAATAACATTCCACATAGTTCAGCAATGAGGTTCCCCATCCATTCTGAATGCTGATCTCTGTAGGTAAGACGAGACTGTTATGTGGGGATACACGCATGTGTAGTGTAATCGAAAGTACATGAGGAGTTTGCGCCCGAGCGTTTGTCCGCGATTGATTATGTATCCGAAACCGGCCTATTATTATATTTTTTAATATTCAACTGAAGATATATTGTTTTTTGTCAAGACTTCGTAATCAATAATAATAATAATAATAAACATCCTCGCACATTGCGCAAGTGCGGAGTTTATTGCAAAATGACAATTTCTTCCAACTAACAAGTGTTTCCAATCCAGAGAAGCAAGAATTGCGTGAGAAATAAATTTCAATAAAATCTCCTCTGCTGGGGATCGAACCCAAGATGCCTTCATGGAAGCCATACAACTTACCACTATGCTACGGCCGTCGTTATAATACATATTATTTTTGTTATGTTTATGATATAATATTTTTGTTCTTTTTTATGTAAATGGTTGTTTATAAATCGTAAATAAATAAATAAATAAAAAATTCTACATAATTGATTAACTTTATAATATTACACAGAAATATTTTGAATGAATAATGAATGTGTACCAAGATAGAAAAATGTGGCGTTCGGTACTCTCTGCCTATCCCGTGAGGCTTATGGCGTGATGGTATGTATGTATGTATATCATCACGGCATGTCCCACATGTGGGGTAACCAGCGACAGGAGTGCGGGTGTACCTAATGTCTCCAGTAGACGCTACTGAAATTTTTTGTTTAGAAAAATATTTACATACATACGTACAATCACGGCATGTCCCACATGTGGGGTTACCAGCGACAGGAGTGCGGGTGTACCTAATGTCTCAAGTAGACGCTACTGTAAATATTTTGTTTAGGAAAAGGTTTCGTCGCTTTAGGTCTAACACCGCGTAAGTCAATATCAGCAACTTTACAGTAGAGTAAAAAACTTTCTAAAATTATTATATGACATTTTATATAATATATAATTATACATAATATATAATTAAATGCGATTAAACGAAAACATTACCTGTCTTATCTTTTTGCGTATTATTATGACATATTGAAAGCAATGTTCTCAGTTTTCAAAATGGATATTCCGCAGATTATTACGGTTAAAATTTATTCTGAATGTTTAAAATTCCTTTTTAAACAATTATATTGTCAATTTATACAGAAAATATATTTTAAACGATTTATTTGTACTTTTTCGCATCAATTTATTTTTTATTTTAAATAAAAATTTCGAACGCGAAAATTGATTAAGGAAAAATTATTTCACTGGCAATCCGTTGAAGGACGAAAAAACATGGCGTACAGTAATTATATTATAGATAGTTTTTTTGTTCTACTTTTAAGTTGCCGATTTTGACTTACGCGGTGTTAGACCTTAAGTGACGATTTTTTGTTAGTTGGCCGAGGAGTTACGTTAAAAAAATCTCATTTCAACTGATAATGCATGAACAGTGAACAGCCCGTTACAAATACCCTTTATTTTTTCCGTCCCAAGAAACAATATATCGCAACGTCGAAAATACATCGTGATAAAAAGACAAATGAATTTTTATGGACGTAACGATTGCTCGGAATTGTGGGAGAGTCACATGGGATGGGGTCGAAAATACCCCAAGTTGTTTGTACACTGGTAACGGGAATGTCGATATAGCAATACATTCCTTATTGTTTTATGGGAAACTATGCAAACTCACATCAGGATCATCAAAAGTATTTGTAACATGTGATCGAAAAGTGACATTCTCCGGCCAAAGACAATCTTTTGTTTTGTCTATGTAGAAGGAATTTATTTTGAAATAGATATATGCAGTGGTCGGAACAGTAACGAATCAAGTCTATTTTGTTTTTTTATTTATTTATTTTATTTATTTACGGCAAATCGCCTTTTACACACATGAACATAAATTAGGTACACACATTTTAAATTAAGTACAAAAGAAAACTATAGCTTTTTAATTTTTTGTTGTAAATAAATAATAAAATTAGTCTAAAACAGTAAAATAATAATAAATAATCTTCATTTAACGCGATAAATAAAAAGTGCCAGTGGATTTTAACGTATAAATTGAAAATAAACGTATTTAAAATTTCATTTTGATAGGTCTCCAGTAACCAAGGTAAACAATTATTTGTTTTATAGAAAAATCTTAGATTATAGGAAAATATATTATTATGTCATATTAGATACGTAAATAAATATAGATAATTATTATTAGACTATAAATTTTATCCAATCTAATTAATATTTAATAATTTGATAATAACTATAACAATTAAAATTTGTATATGAAAATTAGGTAATAGTATGAAAATAGGAATTAATTTATTTAGGTTACTGGATTGTAGATAGTTATATTTGCCAACATAAAAATTCAATTCGTCTCCTATTGTTTTGTAGATTGATATTATTATCTAATTTGCAACCATCGGAGACGATAATAATAATAATAATTTGTCATCGGGTTTAAAGATGAACAATATTTTAGATAGCTTTAAACCTAGATTAACCAAGGCAGGCATTCCTAGGCAGCGGTTAAAATGGACTAATGAGATTAATACGTTTTTAATAAATTCATATTTCTACGTAACTAAATTAGAGACAGATATGTTATTGTATAGGAAAAAATTACATTCACTTTTCTGTCAAAATTTTCCGGGAGTGACAGTTACTGAACAAAGAGTAGCCGATCAAAAAAGATCGATTTTTAAAAATAATTTAATTCCTCAAACAACATTAAATCAAATAAAATTAGAAGTAGGTGACAGATTGCAACGTGAAAATTTAGATTTTCAAAATATTAATGAAAATAATTTAGATGATAATAGTTTACAAAATATGACTGCGGATAATGTTATATTAGAAGAAAATTTAAATATATCATTAGAATTATCCAATCAAAATATATTTCTAAATATTAGGGAGTTAAATGTATCAAACATTAATTTCGTTGACGAAAACATTATAGCGTTAGCAAATTTATTAATTAATAATATAAATAGATATATAGATGTAGATCCTATAAATAGACCAAAATTATTTAAATTAAATACGTCCAAAAAATTATCTAAATTAATATCCGACATAAATGATATAATTTTACCAAAAATAATACATGACAATATTATTTTTTTAGATTTACACACATTAATATATGCTAGCGCTATAACGGTTTATGAAGCTCTAGGCATTAAAATAAATTTAAATAATGAAAATTGTCATAGATATAAAAAACCTGATTGGCAAATTAGATTAGAAAGGGATGTAACGTTATTGAGAAGTAGTATTGCTAGGGTTATAGAATTCAAAAATGGGAATAGAAGTAGAAATATATTAAGACATGTAGGCAAAATTGGGGTAAATTTTGGATATAATAATGTACTTAGCTCAAATAACATACATACATTAAATGATTTATTAGATCTTTTAAAGCAAAAATTAGCAGTCAAATCTAGTAGACTTAAAAGATATAAATATATTTATAATAAAAATAATAATAATAAATTATTTAAAAAAAATGAAAAATTATTTTATTCCAAATTAGATAGTCAAAATAGTAGTACTAATAATAATATAACATTAACCTCTGAATCAGATATTCGCGATTTTTGGTCCAAAATTTGGAGTAACGATATAAAACATAACAATTCGGGCCCGTGGATAAAAGATGAGGAGCTGAATTTTGCTGATGTGGAGGAAATGAGTTTCTCTGAAATAACTTTAGATTTATTAACAAAAAATATTAAAAAATCTCATAACTGGAAAGCCACGGGTTGCGACGGAATAAATAACTTTTGGTATAAACGTTTCACTTCTTTACATCCACTTTTGGCTAAAAATTTATCAAAATTAATACGACATCCTCAAAATATTCCAAATTTTCTTATTAAAGGAATAACATATTTATTACCTAAAAATGAAAATATTAATAATCCTTCTCAATTTAGACCGATAACATGTTTACCTACGATTTATAAAATTTTAACTTCCTGTATGACGGATTTAATTTATAAACACGTAGATGAAAAAAATATTTTATCGGAAGAACAAAAAGGATGTCGTAGAAAATATTTAGGATGTAAAGAACAACTAATAATTGATTCAGTAATTCTTAAACAAATACAAACTAAAAATCATAATTTACATGTAGGATATATTGATTATAAAAAAGCTTTTGATAGTGTACCGCACTCGTGGCTTATAAAAATATTAGAAATATACCAAATTAGCCCAATTTTAATAAACTTTTTAAAATGTATTATGTTAGGCTGGAATACAGATTTAAAAATCAATTTAAATTCTAATAAAATATCTATTCCAGGAATTAAAATTAAACGCGGAATTTTTCAGGGAGATTCATTGAGTCCACTTTGGTTTTGTTTAGCTCTTAATCCGCTTTCTAAAATGTTAAATGAATCTAAGTATGGAATAAAAATTAACGGTCATCCACGGTCTAATATTAAAATTTCGCACTTAATATATATGGATGATATAAAAGTATATGCTAAATCTGATTCGGAATTGGAAAAAATGATTAGGATAATAAAAGCATTTTCAGATGATATTAGAATGTCTTTCGGTTTAGATAAATGTAAAACTTTACATGTCGAAAAGGGTAAAATACTAGAAATGGGTGGTGATATATGGGTGGTGAAGAAATTTTCAAATAGATAGTTTGAAAGGGTTGGAGGTTTATAAATATCTAGGTTATCCGCAGTCTAACAAATTAGACCACACTAAAATAAAATTTGATATTAATATAAAATTTAAAGATAGAATTACGAAAATATTAAAATGCAATCTGTCAGCTAAAAACTTAACTAAAGCTATTAATACTTGGGCAATACCGATATTGACATATTCTTTTGGAATTATTAAATGGTCAAAAACAGATTTAGATAGTTTAGAAAGAACAATTAGAACGCGTTTAACTAAATTTCGTTGTCATCATCCTAATTCCGCGATTGAACGAATCAATTTGCCTAGGAATTTAGGAGGTAGGGGTATAATAAAAATAACATCGTTACATAATAATCAAATTGAATCGCTAAAAACTTTCTTTCACAAAAAATCTGATAGTTCTTTAATGCATAAAGTAATCTGTGAGGCGGACAAAAATTTAACAACATTAAATTTAAATTACGAGAATGCCAATAACAATATTATAAATATAAGTGACGACCTTCTAAATTCGTGGCTAAATAAAATAATTCATTCTATACATCCAAAATTTCTCAACCAACCTTATGTTGACAAAATTTGGTCAAACAAATGGTTGAGTATTGGTGATTTGGACGCGGATTTAGAAGGTTTTATAATAGCAATTCAGGATAGAGTAATAAAAACTAAAAATTATCAAAAATATATAATAAAAGACATAAATGTAGTTGATGATAGTTGTAGGAAATGTTTGGCTTTTCCGGAAACAATCGATCATATAATATCGGGCTGTTCTTTTCTCGCGCAATCAGAATATACATTTAGACATAACCAAGTAGCAAAATAATACATCAAAATTTAGCTATTAAATATAAATTAATTGACGCGATAAACATAAAACCATATTATGAATATGATCCGATTTCATTTTTAGAAAATAATAATATTTCGCTTTATTACGATAAAACAATATTAACTGACCGGTCAATTCAACATAACAGACCCGATTTAATAATACATGATAAAATTAAAAAAATAACATATATTTGCGACGTGGCTATTCCAAATTCTAGTAATATTATAAAAACTTTTGATGAAAAAATTAGAAAATACACCGCTTTAGGTAATGAGATTAAAAGACTTTGGCATTCTCGTAAAATAATAATATTACCGTTCATTATTTCAGCCACTGGCATTATTCCAAAATCGTTAATCCGTAATTTAGAAATTATAGATTTATCGAAAAATTTAATAATAAAAATGCAAAAAACGGTAATTATGAATACATGTAGAATCGTTAAAGATTTTTTAAACGTTGATATTCGGGAATCAGTAGGGTTGTTAGGTAGTATAGAGACCTCCTCAGAGCCTAATCCTTTGATATGTTAAGTATCTGGATGGGTGAACCATTCCCAATTGAAAGCTTGATGATGCGTTTGTTGCATTTTATTTTGCTCTTTTAAATAATTTACAATTTACGCATTGATCTGCTAATTCTTTTGAGGAAGTGTATAATGGTAATAATAATAATTGAGTGTTATTATTTGTAGTGCTTAATTGTTATTAATATCATTAGTAAATCGGCCAGCGCCGTAAAAAAAAATAAAAAAAAACAACCAAAAGTTAATGCAAAAAAATAATAATAATGTAAAAAAAATAAAAGAACTTTGTTTTACTTTATGTAGGGAAGCCAACATTTCATTTACATTTGAATATATGTCAGCCATGTCCAGGTTGCGTATTTACCTTTCCGTGTTGATTTAGGAGGCAAGTAATGCCTCGAATTAGGCACTAGTTTGTTACGCTAATGCACTTAAAACTCGTGTTGAATTCAAGGCACGTGTCCTCATAATGCACACGGTTTAGCAACGCAAACTGTTCCTGCTAATACATGTTTAATTCAAGGCATTTAATTAATGAATATGGAACATAATATAGCCATGAAGTTCGCGCGCTTTTTCATTTCGCTCGCATTTCGTCTCACTGTCTCATTTGTATTTTGTTCACAGATTATATGGTAGTAATCAGTAATTTTGTTTAAGTCTTTAAATAATATGGAACTGTTAAAGGACATACTTGGTGGTATTTAGGACAATTTTAAAATTGTAAATTACGAAGGAGACAAGGATAATTACCAATGTAAAATTCAATGCTCTATATCTTGTGAAGGTAATTACGACGCAAAGTGTGATAATTTCATTGAAAAATTCATGAGTACCAATCTCATACAAAAAAAAAATTGTCTTAATGAATTTTTATGATATAATTAATGTAGATTTGTGATTGTTAATCTATTAAAACAAAAACAATCATACACAAAAAATCCCTCTAACACAGCCTTGTAACACTCAATCAATACGCATGGTAGGTAAAATTTGTAAACCTGTGTACGATTGAAAGACGCGTGCATTGAATTGAACACGTATTAACAGGAAAATTTTGCGTTGTTAAACCGTGTGCATTTGGAGGACACGTGCCTTGAATTGAACACGAGTTTTTAAGTGCTTTAGCGCAACAAACTAGTGTCTGATTCGAGGCAGTACTTACCTCCTAATCAACAAGGAAAGGTAAATACGCGTCCAGGTTCCACTTGCATACGTCAAGGTTGGCATTTAAGATAGCGTTGTGAATGTCGTGAATGACAACTTTGGCTTCCTTTGACATGTTACGATCGTTTATAACTGAAGAAGATTGTAATAAATTCATATTCGATCCACCGAGAACTAAAACCACAATATCAATGCCTGCTGACAGCTTTTCGATTTCAATGACATATTTCGAATTAATCGATACTTTTGTAGCGTATTGTTTTAAGACGTTATATTAAGCTTATCCCGAATAAACGCATTTTTTCTCTTGGATGTCCATAGGGTGCGCAACATTCGTCTCCAGCACCACCATCATAGTGGTATCAATTTTCATCCTCATCACTTCTCAAAGGTATCAATTTTCATCTTAACCACATCTTAATGGCATCAATTTTCATCCTAACCACATCTTAAAGTTATCAATTTTCATCCTAACCACGTCTCAAAGGTATCAATTTTCATCCTAACCACATATTAAAGGCATCAACTTTCATCCTAACCACATCTCAAAGGTATCAATTTTCATCCTAACCACATCTTAAAGGCATCAATTTTCATCGTAACCACGTCTCAAAGGTATCAATTTTCATCTTAATCACATCTCAACGGTATCAATTTTCATCCTAACCACATCTTAAAGGCATCAATTTTCATCCTAACCACATCTTAAAGGTATCAATTTTCATCTAAACCACATATTGAAGGCATCAATTTTCATCCTAACTACGTCTCAAAGGTATCAATTTTCATCTTAATCACATCTCAACGGTATTAATTTTCATCCTAACCACATCTTAAAGTTATCAATTTTTATCCTAACCACGTCTCAAAGGTATCAATTTTCATCCAAACCACATATTAAAGGCATCAATGTTCATCCTAACCACATCTCAAAGGTATCAATTTTCATCCTAACCACATCTTAAAGGCATCAATTTTCATCGTAACCACGTCTCAAAGGTATCAATTTTCATCTTAATCACATCTCAACGGTATCAATTTTCATCCTAACCACATCTTAAAGGCATCAATTTTCATCCTAACCACATCTTAAAGGTATCAATTTTCGTCTAAACCACATATTGAAGGCATCAATTTTCATCCTAACCACGTCTCAAAGGTATCAATTTTCATCTTAATCACATCTCAACGGTATCAATTTTCATCCTAACCACATCTTAAAGGCATCAATTTTCATCCTAACCACATCTTAAAGGTATCAATTTTCATCTAAACCACATATTGAAGGCATCGATTTTCATCCTAACCACATCTCAAAGGTATCAATTTTTGTCCCTTAGCACGTCTCAAAAGCATCAATTTTCATCTTCACCGCGGTTCAAAGGCGTCATTATTTATCCCATCTGATTCTCACAGTATCAAAGTTTTGACATCATAGAGGAATATTGAATGTATGTATTAGAGTGCAGATTATAATTTAGAGACATATGAAATCCACAAAACCATACATAAATAAACACAAGAAAATAATTAACAACTTGTCACAACACTTTACCATTCACCCCACCTCCTGCTATACCCATGACACTGCCGCGCACAACACCAAATTAATTTTAACTTACCAGAAGGAGAGAACGGTAGTTCTTGAAACTGGTAGTGTAACAAAAAGAACAACTGCAGTTGTGCAGTGGTGCATGGGATATAACAAAGTTGTATGTTGTTTTTTCAAGAGGCTATAGGAGGCTAAATACTAAATTTTGAAAATCTTCTCGCCAGTACCCTCAAAAGATACGCCTTTGAAATAATAGCAGTTAATTTTTACATCTTTATTCTATTGCGTAAGTTTTGAATTTGAATTTGCTTAAAACTTTTCTTGTAAAATTACTTTTAATAAAGTCCTCTTTTATTTGTTTATTGCAAGTAACTAAAAAACTACAAGGCCTATGAAGTAGATTTTTACTTCAATCGAAAGGGAAAATATCTACTGGCTGGATTATTCTTCTTATTTATTTATTTATTTATTCATTAAGGGATACAAGCAGTTACAGAATATGAATGTGTGTATAACTAATAGCAATAAATAAATCATCGTTTATCTGCAACCTATTCAATACTATTCACGATGTAGGTATACCTACAAATGAAAGTATGCGAAGTAATACGATAAAAAAAATAAAATTTAAGATAAAACCTGTATTTACGAAAAAATTTGGACCCGAATGCCAGTCCTAGGTATCTAAATACTTACTCCTAACCTCACTGGAGTGATTAGAATTCTTATGTTAGCAATTGTTGGGTTGCAGAGGCATCACTAACTAAATACTACGCCAAACTTAAGGTCGATGGCGTAGAATTTCGCATTATTGTGTATGATGTAAAGAGATAGATAGCTTTCTATGGGCTTAGACTGACGTTTAAAATGTTTTTATATCATAACAATTAACAACACAAACATATGCAACCAAACTCACACTGACAGTTTGATGTCACGATTTTTCTAAAATTCCAGCGAATTTTCAGCAACTCATATGGATCGCTGAATAAATACATACATACCATCACACCATGTCCCTCACGGGGTAGGCAGAGAGAATCGAACGCCACATTTTTCTATCTTGACACACATTCATCTCCTCATCAACATTCATACATCGTCTTATACACGTTCGTCTGTTGTTCACGCTTCTTACATTTCCATCTTTCAGAATATCGTTTACATGGTCGTGCCATCCTTTTCTTGGGCGCTCCCGACCTCTTATTCCATTCCTGTCAGCTTTCTACATATATTGTCTTCGTCAGGCGTTCTTCATTCATTCTCTCAAAGTGGCCAAACCATCTCAATGTGTTAACTTTCATTCTTTTAATTACATCTTTCTTCATCTTACATTCTTTCCTAGTATCTTCATTTCGAACTCAGTCATACATCGTTCTGTTACAAATTCTTCTAAGCGCTGAATACTCTGTTTGGTATTTGATTTGACAATATTACGAAATACATATTCAACGACGCCGATAAAATCATCATCAACAGAAAAATCTCGTATTTTAGTATTAAACCACTCCTAAGATTCCTCGTTATCAACCTTACTTTTGAAAGTTGTTTTGACAAAATTTAGATTACGCCGACGCGCATGCGCTAAGTATTTAGATATGTCTCTGCAATGCAATGTGTCTCATACGTGAACTTGGTAGCATCCTCCAGTTAGGAAGCCACGTGATCTCCTAACTATAATTCCATAAATACAAATTATTTAATATTTTAAGATATTTGATTTTCTATACAACACATGTACCTACATATGTATGTATGTCAAGATAGGATAGTATGGAGGTCAGTCCTTTGATCCTACCCAGAATATGAAAACAGAATGATGGTATGTATGTATGTTTGGAGATTAGTATCAAACAATTAAGTCTTCTTAGATATTGTGTGTAGGCGATTGCCATACAAATTGTATGAAGCAATGTCGTCACTAAATTCAATTTTTATAAAAATTGTTAAAAAAAATTTGAGATGTGCTAATACAATGTTACTATTTTTTATAGAAAATCAAATTATCTAGTTGGAGTGTTTCGGCTTTTTTTGATATTTTTAAAAAAATTGGAAATATAGGCAGTTAAACTCATAAATTTATCATAAAAAAAATATTTTTCTTAATAAAAAATGTTTGTGAATCCCTAGAATTTTTTAAAAAAACTAATTTGAGATTTTGTATTTGTCTATATTTATACCAAATTTCAGCGTTCTAGCTTTTATGGTTTCTGAGATATATGGAAAAATAAACCAGAATTTCAAAAGTTGATAACCCTTGACTGAAACAAAAATTCACAATTCTGAGTATAAAAGTTTTGTATGCCTATAACTGTTTATATATTCTAAAAATTTGGGCTCTGTAAATTGAGCGGATCAAAATTTATAAGGGGGGGGGACATACACACAGACACACACACACACACACACACACAAAACTCACATAAAATGCTCTACTCCGAATTCTGAGTAAATCCATGTATGGGAACATATATGCTGCGAGGCCTCTAGTTGGTGTTATTAGCTTGCAAAAAGTCCACTACACCATAAAAAATGTTCCTTCGTACACGCATCTTGGCTTAATAATGTCGATTCATTAAGAGAATTGAATTCTCATGAACGAATCGACAGTTGGATAATATTATAGTCTTAGTATTTTTATTGATGGTCATGCCCTTCCATACTATCGTTAGATTCTCCATGAATTATTTCCCCTTTGCCCATAGCAATGCGTGATTTTATTTATTTTTCACATACTCCGGTATGACATAATTATCTGAAGTCATGAATTATTTTGAAATGTTTTAGTTTAGATAGTTTCTTCTTCTTTTGTGCTCTGAGCAACCAATTGACACCAACATGACGGCTGATGTAATCTCTCCATCTCATTGGCGGTCTTCCAACACCTCCGACAGTCATTCTCGGTCTCCAAGCCAACACTATACTTGGCCATCTGTCTTCGGGGTATCTAGCCACGTGGCCCGCTCATCTCCACTTCAGGGTAAGAATGCGGTGGACAACATCAACCGTTTTTGTTCTTTCCCTGATGGTGTCGTTTCGCACCCTGTCTCTCAGACTTAATCCTAACATGGATCTTTGGGTGACTCTTAGTTTTTCAGCATTGTCATAGTCTCCAAGCCATAAGTTACTACAGGCAGTACACAGGTCTTATATACTTTACGTTTCAGGTTGATTGGAATTCGGGGATTTTCGAATTTTGAAGATGTGGGCTAATTTCCTAAAAGATGCCAAACTTAGTAGGTACAATTCGTCTATTTATTTCGGCCGTTTGATTTTCTCAACAATTTTTTTTGGTTATATAGTTTATTGGGTGTATGTTATTTGCTTGCTCTATCAGTTTATTTATTTATTTATTCGTCTTTCTGTACATAATATAAACAATATATTGTACACTGGCTTATTGCCATCAGACAATTTCTTCCAACCAACCAGAACCAGTTTAGTCTTTCTTTGATTTACGTTGTAACCGAGTGAAAAACTTTAACTCCCAAAATCTTTGATTACATAATTTGATTATCTCACCTTTGATTATTTCTGACAATTTTTAAAAACATTTATGTTTTCCAAGATACAATTTTCTTTGCGTTGAAGTTATTCGCGAAATTATCGGATCAACTCGTAAATGCCTTGGGTCGTAAAATAAAATAAGCATTATGAAATAAAATTAAACAAAGTTTGGGTTGGCAATCTTGAGTGGTAGGTATTACAATGTTGGAAACTTAACAAATTTTTAAAATCTTTTCAGCCCCATTGCCAACGACGCGACGGCGGAGATTTGCCCGAAACGAGGAATCTTGAAAAAGTTTTTTCCATTTACGCAAAGTTGTCTTGACTGAAAAACTTGGTTCATCAACACGCAATACACTCGGCGTCATATCAGTTTTTATTTTACATCTACAGGGTGTTTATTAATTATTAACTAACTTCCAAAAATGGAGGTGATAAACTTTTTTTTATGTTTGTTCAGCGATAACTTTTTATCACGTTTTTAATCCAGTGGTCGCGAGTTCGAATCCTGCCTCGACCGATTTCTTATTTTAGGGAACGTAGGAAGATGTTTAACAAGGTATTGATGTTTTTTTTTTTGTTTTGATGCTTTTTTATGCTATTTGTATTGATTTTTTTTTTTTATGCTATTTGTATTGATGCTTTTTTTGTTTTTTTTTTTGTTTTGATGTTTTATTTATGTGTACTTATAGTATAGTATAGTATAATATTATTGATCTTATTTATTTTGTATGTCTTTATGTTTTCATGTAATTGAATCGTTCAATATGTAGGTACTCACTTTCTCAGCACAAGCATTTTATGCTTTTTGGGAAAGAGAAAAATAAACAGTGTAGTAATTCAAATAATTGTTATATATATTGTTTTATTGAATAAATAAATTAATCCAACTGTCGATTTGTTCAGGAGAACTATGTTCTCTTAACATATCGACAATGTATCAAGCCAGAATACGCGAGAATTGTATGGAGAGGTCTACTTTTTTCACGGCTTTTCCAACTTTGAAGACAAAAAACACCAACTTAGAGGCTTCGAAGCATATATGTTCCATACACGGATTTACTCAGAATTCGGAGTAGAACATTTCGTGTGTCTGTGTGTCTGTGTGTGTGTGTGTGTGTGAGGGTGTGTGTGTGTGTGTGTGTGTCTGTGTGTGTGTGTGTGTGTGTCCCTTATAACTTTTGATACGCTCAATTTACAGAGCCTAAAATTTCAGAATATATAAACAGTTACAGGCCTACAAAACTTTTATACTCGGAATTTTGAATTTTTGTTTCAGTCAGGGGTTATCAACTTTTTAATTTTTATTTTATTTTTCCATATATCTCAGAAACCATAAAAGCTAGAACGCTGAAAATTGGTACAAACATAGACAAATACAAAATCTCAAATTATTTTTTTCAAAAAAATTCCAGGGTCGCTCAAATATTTTTTATTAAGAAAAGTATTTTTTTTATGATAAATTTATGAGTTTAACTGCCTATTTTTCCAAAACTTTTACAATTATCGAAAAAAGCCGAAACACCCCAACTAGAAAATTTAATTTTCTATAAAAAATATTAGCAATGTAGTAGAAGATCTCAATTTTTTTTAACAATTTTTTTAAAAATTGAATTTAGTGACGACATCGCTTCATACATTTTGTATGGCAGTCGCCTATACACAATATGTAAGAAGACTTAATAGTTTGATACTTCATCTCCAAACATACATGCTATTTTCATATTCTGGGTAGGAAAAAAGGACCTTCCTCCATACTATCCTATCTTGACATACATACCTACATATGTTGTATAGAAAACAAAATATCTGACAATATTCAATAATTTGTATTTATAGTTTGGTACATATTCTTCAACTATACATACTATCGCTATCGACAGTTGGATCTCATGTGTTACATGCAACTAGTTAATTAAATGTACCAACTTGATTCGTTTGCCCAAACGGCGAATTCTTATTCTTCGTAAATCTTCCGAGAACAGCTATCGAGGACATGCACATTGCAATTATTCAGGAGCGCAGCTAGACAGCCTATTTTTACTCAGACCCAAAACATGTATATATTTTTTCCTTTCCTTTCACTGTGAATGGGTTGCTTCTAAAAGTCACCCATTCACAATGTAAGAGCTTCAGTGGGCTGGCTTTTCTGAAATGTAATGTGTGTATGATCAGTGATTTAAGAGTCAAATATTCTAGGAAATATGTATATTATAGTAAAGTGAAAGCTGATATTTTGTCAGGGAGGGATTTGACGTCTATTCTGAAATGGTATGGAAGGATCTGTTTCTGTGTGATCTTTTTCCCATATACACACACTTTTTGAATATTTTTTTACTATGTTGAACCATATTAATTTGTTACTTGTTAATTTGATACCTTGTTATTTTGATGCTTATGTGGCTATGCTATACACCACAACCAACATACGTCATTTGTCGGATTGTCTCGCATCTCATTCAGATGACCGAAGGACATCAGTTCCTGAACCGAATATGCAGCGCGCTTTCTCATAATCTCATTCGCATATCAACCGACAAGACGACAACAGTGATAACTCTTTAGTAATAATTGTAAAATTAAAATCGACCCAAACATCGCGAACATCTGTAAATTTATGAAGTATAATTGTGTGATTTATTTAAACCGAAAATAGATGTAAATTATGTAAGTCCTCTTTTATTATAAAACCCTTCATCACTCAATTACTATTTCTATTCTGACAGATTAACTGATTATCAAATTTCAATATCTTATATAGTGATGTATGTTATTGGGAAGTTATTTGAACACGTACTTAAAATCGCAACCTTCTGATATATTATATTATATTCTTAATTAAATAACAACCCCAATAGCATCCATCCCTATACATATTTTAAATTTGTATCATCCGCAGAAATTACAAAGCGAATATCTTCATCTTCTGGTGCTATGTCAGGACATCCCATCATTGTCGATCACTGTCCTGTGCTGTCCGTAATTTCTGCTCCACAGTGCTGAAAACCGTCCATTTATTCACTGATATTACACAACCAGGACATCTGTCTCCTTCCAGTCCTCGCCGACCTTCTATCTTGCCCTTGAATATTTATTGAATCAAGTCGTATTATTCTACCCTTATTAGGTATGTGACCTAGATATGCGATCTTGCGGTTCTTTATTGTAGACAGGAATTGCCTGGTTGTTCTGACTCGACTTAAGACTTCATATTTTGCCAACTTTGCACTGATAACATAACTCAAAATTCCACTCTTTAGTATATACATGAATATATGTATGTGTCACCATAGTGGTTACAACACCTTTTTCGTTAATACTTAAGTACGTTAGAATCCCATGTTATGAATCTAGAATATAATCTTCTTTGTACTGTTCCTTGTATGTTTCAGGTACGATCCTATAATTTTGTTTTTCTCATTTGTTAAAAATTGTATGTAAAAATTTAAAAATCACTTGATATGATGTCCTGTAATTATGTACCGTAGTCTATCATTTACTGTTTCTTCCATTGTTCTTAATCCAACTGTCGATTTGTTCAGGAGAACTTTGTTCTCTTAACATATCGACAATGTATCAAGCCAGGATACGCGAGAATTGTATGTAGAGGTCTACTTTTTTCACGGCTTTTCCAACTTTGAAGTCAAAAAACACCAACTTAGAGGCTTCGCAGCATATATGTTCCATACACGGATTTACTCAGAATTCGGAGTAGAACATTTCGTGTGTCTGTGTGTGTGTGTGTGTGTCCGTCCCCCCCTTATAACTTTTGATACGCTCAATTTACAGAGCCCAAATTTAAGAATATATAAACAGTTATAGCCTTACAAAACTTTTATACTCAGAATTTCGAATTTTTGTTTTAATCAGGGGTTATCAACTTTTGAATTTTTACTTTATTTTTCCATATATCTCAGAAACTATAAAAGCTAGAACGCTGAAAATTGGAACAAATATAGACAAATACAAAATCTCAAATTAGTTTTTTCAAAAAAAGTTATGAGTTTAACTGCCTATATTTCCAAACTTTTTAAAAATATTGAAAAAAGCCGAAACACCCCAACTAGATAATTTAATTTTATATAAAAAATACAACATTTTACTAGCACATCTCAAATTTTTTTTAACAATTTTTATAAAAAATTGAATTTAGTGACGACATTGCTTCATACAATTTGTATGGCAATAGCTACACACAATAATCTAAGAAAACTTAATATTTTGATACTTATCTCCAAACATACATACATACCATCATGTTGTTTTCATATTCCGGGTAGGAAAACAGGACTGACCTCCATACTGTCCTATCTTGACATACATACCAACATGTGTTAAAATTTTCAATAATATGGATTTATGGGTTTATAGTTTGATTCTTATTCTTCAACTATACATACTATCGCTATCGACAGTTGGATCTCATGTGTTACATGCAACTAGTTATATTCTACTGTACTGTTGGATATCCAAAATTAATAAAATATTTTGTAACCAAATAACGAATATGTATTGCCTCAAATAAGGCTTTCGCCCAGCGAGGTCAAAAAGCCATTTGAGATGAAAGAGTTTGTGGGTGTAAAATAAGCTAAAATTTCAAGAATGATTTCCCATACACCTCCTTCATCCACCGACTATTCAGTTACATTTATAAATATTATAATACCTCATTTCATTATGCTATTTTTAAGAAATTGATAAATGCGATTGTGGAAATAGAGAAATAATATCTCTGGCGGAATGAATCGGCATAATCCGAAATTACCCGTAGCAGGACGACTGTCGGAAGACTTCGTCACACATGAAAATGGTCTTTCTCTGTCACGCCAGACTAATTGAAATGTGTTAAAGATAAAATATGCTGCAAACGCATTCTTGGCGTCTAAGGGTATATAATTTATCAAGCGAAAAAAAAACATGCTGTAGGTTTATCAAAATTTTCTAAATTAATATATTCTTCTAAGTATTAAACTTTTTCAATACCAAAGCCCAATTTTCTACACAAATAGTCATATACATACCGACCGATATACTTACAGCCTTCGTACAAAGTTGTAAGAAAGATAAGATGTCATATAACGCAAAATATAGTGACTGAAAACATGATAATACACTATGAAGTTACTTGTTAGTAAGGGTAACTATCGCGTGCGTTGGGTTTATAGTAGGGTACCTACCTATGTCCACGTTTCGACATTATCTCCATATGAAGAAATATTATGATCATAAATACAGAGTGGCTCAAAATAAAGTTTATTTTTAGTGGATCGATTAAAAAAAAAGTAAGGCGTGTATCGAAAAAATGTTTATTAATTATTAAAGTACACAATTTGGAATTTATTTCTTAAAAATAATATCGTCCAAATGTAGACCCTCGCGTTCGCAGCACTCATTTAAAAAATTTGACATGACATTCCTGCATAAAATAGTGAACAGTATTATTGACACCGATGAATTTCTTGCGAAAATTCCCTTCAATATACCGACGAGACAAACTAGAAAAAAATATACATTAAGACTTCCCATCTGTGGCACAAATTATGCTCAGCACTCTTTTATATACAGACCATACAGATATTATGATTCTTTCTTCCATGACATTGATCTCTTCAACTCATCGCATAGAAAACCAAATTTACTTCCAGATTCCTTTTCCTACAGCAAAAAATATTATGTTACTGATGTTTCTTTTTCAATTCATGTTTTTTAACCCTTTCTTAACCGATGATTCCAATTGGGATCATTAATGTATCGAATATTTTTATTATTGCATATGCGCAAACATTGGATTTTTTTCCCTGTCGGGAGTCAAAGATATTTTTTAACAGATTTTTAATTATCTCAATAGAGACGAAGTTGGAATATTTATTGTAGGAGAACCGGGAAATCAAGGCACCTACAGGGCTTACGACCTGTCATCGGCTGGTTTACGTGATCACTTTATGCGCTTGCGCAACGTTCACAAAATCAGCTGTGTTATTTCTCTTCTAAATTATTAATCACAATATTTTTGATCGCTTGCAATACTGAGAATGATGGAAACTTCTGTACTCGGTTATTGTACAGTTGAAAACTCGGTTATTGCGAATTGTGCTTTTCTTGCTAAACACGGTTATTCAAAATTTAATAAATGTGAGTTTTTTTTTGTAGCATGCTATATTTTTTTTTAATATTTCCTTCAATCTCTAATAATAATTGAAAATGAAAGATTTTTTATTTTATGAAAAGCTTATAGTTTTATGTATGAATGATGACAATATTGGAATCGTTAAAATTTCCAAAAAAGAAAGAAAAAAAATATAAAAATTATCAAAATCTCTTTATTATCACATATTTTGTCCATTTTTTTATGAAATATATTTATTTTAATAATGCTTTCATAATTCGGTTAAGAAATGGTTAACCAGTAATATTCATCAAACATTTTTGGCTTATTTGTTGAATTACTATATGCTTGTCCTATGTACTAAATTGGCTGTAAGTATATTTGTTTTCAATAAATAAAATAAAATAATAAATTACTTATGACGGCTCGGCAGGTGGACTCAGTGATGGCTACCATTTCGTGGCGGGTATTTTCTTTCAAATGCGCCAGGGAAGTCGGTTTATTGACGTAAACTTTAGATTTAAGATAACCCCGTAGGAAAAAGTTCATAGGGGCTAAATCAGGACTGCGTGGAGGTCAATTTATGTCACCTCTCCTGGAGATCAATTTGCCTGGGAAAATTTCACGAACTCGTGGCAGAGATGTATTGGACGTGTGTGACGTTGCTCCGTCCTGCTGGAACCGTTTTCTTTGGTTGTTATAGCCAGGAAAGTTTTGCAGTTCAGGCACCAAGAAGTCGTCTAACATCTCCACATAATGCTCTGAATACAAATATAAACTTTCTTTTGAGACACCTTGTATTATGATACAAAAAAAAAACACAAAAAGTTTTGCTAACTTGGTACGTATTGTATATAAATCCTTGGTTGTATCCATCTGCTTTTTACACTCATTTAAATAACTTTACTTGTCTGTCTGTACTGAAATTTTACAATCGATTTACAATAACTTTTTCATTCATACCATCACGGCATATCCAACAATGTGGGGTAACCAGCGAAAGGTGTGCGGGTGTGCACTGCCTTATAAAAGGGGGCACAACACATACTTATGTGTATACCCACACACCAGTCTCGTCTCACCTAAAAAGGCACTACATTCAGAATGGGTGGTGAACCTCATTGTTGAACTATGTCAGATGTTATTGTTGCCTGTTGTATTTTCGATTACCCAGCTCTTACGGGACACTCGAAAACAGTAATAGAAAAGAATGGAAGCACTATTCTAAGCCGGTGCCTCACAACTTCCCGACCAGTTAAAGCTCTGATACTTTCAGAATTTGTGTATTCCCGTTTAAAATGTTTTCAGCTTGATTCATTGGATGTTTTGATAGAATTGATCAATTATGTATTTGTGAACATGAATTGAGACTGCTGTATTTGTTGCATAAAATAAGGCGATCGATTTCAGTTATCTTTAATTCAGGGGCTATAGTAGGTTAGGCTATATATTTTGATAATAATTTCCCTAATACCCTCAAAATATACGTCTTTGAAATAAGGAACAGTTTGTATGGTACATCTTTATTCTATTGCATTGAAATTTGAAATTTGTATTTGTTTAATACTTTTCTTGTATAATTAGTTTTAGTAAAACCCATTTTCAATTTTTTATTGTAAATAACTAAAAACTACAAGGCCTATGAAGTAGTTTTTTGCTTCAATCGAAAGAGAATATGAAAAACTACCAGCTGAGTTTTTTATTGTTTTAATTACCTCCTTAAACTCATCAACTTTAATGTTCCGGCTAAAACTACTAGACAGTGTGTTATGTTTCGTGAGAGCCATTCTCTAAATAATTATGTCTACCACTCCCCAACACCAAGGCTACATAGACTTGGTAACATTGTGGGAAGTCACTCCGATGTTTTTGCCGACGATTTTTCTTCCTTCAAAGCAAAAATTGTAAATTTTCTTTCTTTAAACTCTTGTATTTGAATAAAAATAAGCTTTCAAGCCTTTAGTGTATTTAAATAAATAAAATTATTTAATTAACATTTTAACTCATGTAATGTTAATCTAGTAATCGTTGTGTTTGGGTTTTTTTTTGTATTTTTTTTTTTGTATTTTGTTTTTAAATTGTGTATAATATATTATTATGGATATTATTTATTATTATGTTTGTTATAAATTGAATTGTTGATATTATTGATAGTATTATGTAAGTTTAAATTTACTTTTATTTTATAATTCAAAGTTTTAATCATTATATACTTGTTGTTTTTTTTTATATAGGCTCTCAAGCCGTAAAAAAATATATTAAAATAAAAATATAATACATTATAACTATTCTTACTATTTATAAAAAAACTCTAAATTTTACCTTTCTGCACGAAAAAATTTTGTATGTCACATAATATCGGGTGATATACAATATTTTTTCGTGTTTCATGCATAAGAAGGTAATTTAGTGTAGGTACATTTTTGCGTACATCCGTATACCTAGGGTATACAAGGGCCTTAACTTCACCGCTCTTCATTTCAATGTCAAGAAACTTGGGTGTCATCTTGTGAAAAAGGGTGTCATCTTATTTTTTTTTATTTAATTGTCACTAGGTATGCTTAGATACAACTCGTTGGGAAACAGTCGACTGTTTTGCCAATCGAAATACTTTTTATTTAATTGTCACTAGGTATGCTTAGATACAACTCGTTGGGAAACAGTCGACTGTTTTGCTAATCGAAATACTTTTTCCAACTTGTAAATGAGTTAGTATACTATAGTATATTTTAGTATAGTAAGGATAAAAGTATACCTAGTTAAAATACATTGATTTCATAAAATTGTTCAAGTCATTTGGTTGTTTTACTGAAATGTAATGCCATCAAACGACCCAATTTTGAACAATTTTATGAAATCAAAGTATTTTAACGATACTTTTGTTGAAACAACCCAGCCTTAGTATATTATAGTTAGTTAGTATAGTTTATTTTGTGAAATTGGCATACGTGCTACCAGTGGCGGCTGGTGACCTTAAATTTTAAAAGGGCTCAAAATTATCATTTTACCTAGAAGATAAATTAACTTACTACAGGAATCAGAAAGCAGATATGTGTTTTCCATAGTTCTTTTGACTAACGGAAATTAAAACGTGAATCATTTATGCTGTATTTTGTTGGGTTTTAAATAATGTTATAATAAAATGCATTGATAAATTATAAAATGATTTGTGACACCTAATGAATTTTGATCATACGAAATTGAAAAAAAAACTTCTGGCAGCAGCCGCAAGACTGCTTCCTGATTTTATTTCTAATATCATTTTTGTTTTTTTTTGCAATATAATGGTATCAATTAATTAAATAATAATACTAATATATTTCGGGTGATTTATAGTTTAAACTATGTAATATAAATTAATGTTAGTCTCGAGGAATTGCAACTGCTTACCTAATGTTTGACCATCGCAATGTATAACAAAATATGAATGAATGAAAATATACTATACATAATCCTTCGCGGGCAGTGCCCCGTTTTGCTCGAAATCGGCATACATTCAGCATGTACGGCGAGCTGCGGCGGCAGCGGGCGGTCGCGTGAACTGTATGGGTTCTTCGGGCACAAGTCGATTGTGCCCGAGGAATTATGTAAATATTTCATAGAATCTTGATTGTTTTATAAAGCAGGTAGGTTTAAATACTTTCGCTAAATATACTACAGGCGTAAGAAGGCAAATATTAATAAATAAGAAAAATAATGTGTTCTCAAGATTTAATTACATAAATTTTTTGGAATATTATAAACAATGTGTTTGGGAGGGCTGAGCCCGAGAGCCCTTTAGGAAGAGCCGCCACTGCGTGCTACCAATAATGACATCAGATGAAGAAACCATGCGTTGTTTGCAGCCATACAGTCGCACAAACATATCGGCCAAGTCACCAATACATATAAACCCGTTAGAAACTGTTAAAAGTTTGAACAACAGACGAGTTGGTTGAAGTTTCGAACGTTATCTGAGACGATGAATATGTAAATGTCGGAGAAGCAATGAATGTGTGCAAAGATAGACAAACAAAGCGTTCAGTTTTATCTGCCTTCCACATAAGGGACATTGCGTGATGGTATGTATTATGTATTTATGAGTTTATAAACAAATAAATACATATATTTTTTTCTTTTTCTTTCCAGGATTCCTATAATATGAAAACTCCTTCAATACCGCATTTACTTGAAGAAATTAAAAATTATATTTATATAAATAATTTATATTTATATATATAAATAATTTTAATTTAATAATCATGGGAATGTGTTAACGAAAAATAAATAAACTGATTGAAAAAAAAATGGATTTAAATGGTTTTGTTAAATAAAATGTTCAAGTTTGATTAAAATAATTCATCAAATATTGTTGAAAGAATTGCTTTTTGATATAAACTAGCCACTTGAAAAAAAAAGTGTAAAGTAGTGTTATTACAATTTTTATATTTATTTCCTTCAAATGAGCAACAAAAAGTGTCAAAAGTCATGAGACTGCTAATCCAGTGAAAAAGTTCTCCGTGGTGTGGTGTTCCTCAGGGATCGCACATTGGGCCCTAGTCTGCCGGTGCCGTATGATGTAATGTTGAGTCCAGGGTCCGCAGACAGGATAGGAAGAAGCTATGACCTCCTCATGGCTGGATTCACAAAGTCAAATTCTGGATCCTGACAAGGCCTACGCCAGCCACAACAGAAGACCCACTGTCATCATTTACCAAAAAGGTGAGTCGATGTATTTTCGTACATGTTTCGGGGTCGTATTTTCGTACATTGGGGTCGGCTCTTCTCGTCCTTAGGCTGCATACGCTGCGGTTCTGGATATCGCTTTCATGCAAGCCGTTTTTAAGAATATTGGAGCATTTGTTTATCTAGTTTTTCCTTGGTATTCACCTAGATCAGTGCTCTCCAACATTTTCTCACCTACGACACACCAAAATTCATCCTAGAATTCCGTGGCACACTAAAAGCTAAAATATATGGGATTGAATTGATACACAAATTTTACAATATTTTTTTTTTGTTTTTTTTTTTAAACTATACATACATATTATACTTGTTAAAATGTCAAATACATTGAATTTGACCGCGGCACACCTGTATCCGGCTCACGGCACACCAGTGTGCCACGGCAAAACGGTTGCGGGGCACTGATCTAGATGATAAACGAGGAAGATTAATATCTCTTGCCTTATTTACGGTATGGTTTGGTGGTCTCATCCATACCATCTCAGCTGACGCTTTTCAAACTTGCTTTTTATGTCAGTGACTCCCAGGCTACCACGAATACGTAAATTCTTTAGTTTGTCTTTTAGGGCCGATCTTATAAACGTCCGTTAGTTAGATTTCAGACCAAATAAACCAAAATTTGATACAAATGCTCTAAATTTCGTCTTATAAAAATCCGTTAGTTAAATTTTAATAAAATCATACCGATATCCTTTACTGACGGTCGGACCACCGATTAAGCGTTCGTTAACGATAAGTTATGGAAGGGTTAAGTTTACTACACTTGTTTACTATGTTGCGGTACATTTTTAATGTTACGAATATTTTGAAATACGATGTTTTATATTTTTTTGGATTTTTATATATTGAATTGCTTTTTTTTCAGTAAAAAATGTCGTACGACTGAATTCCAAAACGAATTTATTACAATTTTGTGTGATGATTTCAAGCAATATCGACGACTAAAAGTGTACAAAACATTTTATTTCAACATGACATTAAAGACACTGAGGATCGTATTACGGGAGTTATTTAAGAATAATGTAAGAAAAAGTTGAGATCCCGTAAGCAGTAGGTTCTCGCAGTACGGGACCTTACCTTTTTCTCAAATAAATCTTGTAATACGGCCCTGAATATTGTTTTTTTATTTAAAAAAAATGTAACTTGTACCTACGTATGCATTAAGTTTTAAATTATTTCCAAAAATTAAGCATAAATGCTTGTGCTATAGGTGAACTAAAATGTTGAGTAGTGATGATCAAATGCAAGACCAAGACCAGGGTGGACTTGGTCTTGGTCTTGCACCCGCGGTCTTGGTCTTGGTCTTGCATTTACAAGTATAGTCTTGGTCTTGGTCTTGGTCTTGCATACATGGTCTTGGTCTTGGTCTTGCAGTCTTGGTCTTGGTCTTGCAAAAAATGCAAGACCAAGACCAAGACTTGCAAGACTTTTGCTCATCACTAATGTTGAGAAACTTGAAAAAGCATCATCATCGATAATTTTTGTAAGTTATTTTCTGACACATATAATTTGCGGAGTATAAAAATAATCTTCCTAGTAAGTTGTTCAGATATTTATGTAACAACGAATCCTATGGTAATATAATATAAACATATTATTATTTTGTACAAGTAGGTAAGTAGGTACCTACCCCACCTTTTCATTAGTGCTTTCGGGCAAAGGAAAACTTTGCCTATATATTACGGAATGCGAAAAATTTGCGACATTGAATTTGGAACGAGGAACGGTGAGACTAGTTTTTTTGCAGTGCAGTGTTGCAAGTTGAAAAAATGTTAAAAAAATTTTTTTTACGGAACTCAAACAAGAGGGTTGGTTTAAAAGTAGGATCAGTATCAGTGTTGGGATTTTTTATTCTTTCTATACATACCTACCTAATACTACATATTTGATACTACATATAATTGGCAATATAAATATTATCATTGTATAGACGATCGATGGCAGAGCGTTAGCGCGCTGGGCTAGTAATACATTTATTTGCTTATTTTAGGGAATGTAGGAAGATGTATATGTACTTGTTTAACAAGGACATTTTCATTTTTTATAAAAAAAAATGTATAAATCTTTCTTGTTTGCTGTTGTATTCTATAAAATAAATTTAAAAAATGCTATTGCACAGATGTCACTCCCGAAAGGTCACCATGGATGTTTAAAATTTGTCATAATTATCGTGCGACAATACTTAACAATATTAATTTGATAATGAAAAATTGTATGTGTCGTCTGTGACGGGAAAGTGAGATAAGAAATAAGGATGGGAGAGGAAGATGGTATGAAATATTTATGTAATCTAGTGTACAATATCAGAAATGTCCTTTGAATAAATTAACACTAAACGCTTTTATGATCTTATCTACATAATGGGGTAATGAATTCTATTATAATTACCATAGTTACAATATTGAACTTGACATAATTGTTTTAACATTGGATTAACTGAATTATAATCCACCTAAAGGACCATTATTCTGTCCTGAATCTAAATCAGCTCCTGAATTCTACAGTTTACTATTACTTCGTACATCTGGAAGTACATACATACATACCCTCATGCCCATTTCCCTCAAGGGGTAGGCGCACATTTTTCGCCTCGTTAACATTCATGCAACGCTTCTAACATTTCCGTCTCTCAGAATATCGTTTACATGATCGTACCATCTCTTTCATGGGCGGCCCCGACCTCATTCCATTCTTATTCGCACCGTATATTTTCTTTTTCAACGGTTCCTCATTCATTCTCCCTATGTGGCCAATCTATCTAAATGTGTCCACTTTCATTCTATTGATGACATCTTTCTTCGTCTTACATTATTTCCTTATGTCTTCATTTTACCCTGTCATACATCGTTCTATTACAGATATGCAAGTACTTGCAGGTATAGATCCATTTGATACATACCATTACGTCATATACCAGCCATAGGTTTGCGGTTGTATGTTACCCTATAAAAGGAAGCACAACACATTCGTGTAGATATCCATTTCCAATTCCCACACACCCGCCTCGTCTCTCCTAGAGGCACTAGATTCAGAATGTGTGATGGTGAACCTCATTGCTGAACTATGTGAGATGTTATTATGCTTCGTGTATTTTACGATGATAATATAAAAGAGTGGAAGCACCATTCTATGCCGGTACCTCACAGCATATCTGCAATTTTACAGTCAAAAATGTAATAATATAGTATATACATACATCATCATAACCAGTGGTATGTGCTAAGTAATAAGTTTAACGGTTTGGTGGAGAAAATCAAATATTATCTACCTACACTTATTTATTTTTTGTAGGAAACCTTTTATTTTTTATTTTATTTTATTTTAACCTCATTGCTGAACTATGTGCCTTTTTAGGTGAGACGAGACTGGTGTGTGGGTATACACAGATATGTTGTGCTCCCTTTTATAAGGCAATGCACACCCGCACACCTTTCGCTGGTTACCCCACATTGTGGGATATGCCGTGATGGTATGAATGAATTAATGAATGAAAAATAATAAAAAACATTAAATACTACAAAAAAGAAAAACAATGATTATGAGTCATGCCAAGTCTAATTTCTAGACTTGTCGGCGTTTCTAGACTTGAGACGGTCTGTGTCATGGTATTTCAAAATACGTGTTTTTATTATTTTAATGTGGAAAAATAACGTTTACTTTCAACGAAAGTTATAGGAATTGAACGTACTGGTTTCAAAAATATAACGGATTTTGAATGGGACTCGGCTAGACCATTTTATAAAAATAGTTTTAAATTGAAAAGTGCCGACAGCCTCCCTAATTTAAAATCGCCACGATTTTAAATTGAGCAAAGATCATTTTTCAATATAGCAAAAATCCATACACAAATTACAATACAACACAGCTGTTTAGAAAAAAATATACAATAACCAATGTGCTATAATTTGTAATTAAACAAACTTATTTAAACATGAGCGAAATGTGCGCCGCCTAACATAAAATCGGCAAACTAAAATACATATTGTAGGTACCTACATAGCTTATCGGTGCGGCGCGCCAAAGTCGTCAATCATTCGTATGAGATATCTATCATTTCACGAGCCAATACGTTCTCTTAATTTCCATACATTTGTTATAGTACATGCGGTGCCCTTGGAATAACGCTACACGGGTCCGGCATCATTGCATAATTTAAGGCGTATATTTAAGTTTTTTTTTTTTTTAACATGTCTACGTAGGGGACGCCAGCTATTGGGATTTGGGTCCATTTTACTCTTCCGAAGAAGCGCACTACGTAGCGTTGGGAGGGGTTTGCAATCTAGAAAAGAGTTTATCAATTCGGATTTTAAAAAGACCCGGGTTGTACGAAGATGGAAACACGGGTTGTACGAAGATGAGAATTCGGAAGATCGTTCCACAGTCGGGCTGCTGTATTAATAAAGGAGTTCGAGAAGCGACTTGTTCGTATATTATGTTGAAGGTCCACTGTGAATGGATGCTGCGATTGAGTGAAGCGAATGACTCTGTTGCGAGTGGGTGGAGGAGGGACCAAAGATGCAAGTTCTTCTGAGCAATTCCCGTGGTAGTATCTATAGAATAAACTTAAAATACCGACTCTGCGTCTGTGTTCTAGTGATTGCAATCCATCAGTCAGTGATGGATCATCAATCAGACGTATAGCACGCCTTTGGACAGCGTCGAGGGTATTCAGTAGGTATTGGGGGGCGCCACTCCAGAGGTGACTGCCATATTCAATAATTGGGCGTATTTGCGCTTTGTAGAGTATACAGATCTGGGTCTTAGTAAAATATCTGCGCGCTCTATATAGTACGCTCAATTTTTTGGAGGCGAGTTTCACCTTAGCTTCGATGGAGCCCTTGTAGTGTAATTGGTTCGTTATAGATACTCCAAGCAGGTCGATAGAGCTGCTGTTAGGTAGGGTGCTTCCGTTGAAAGACACTTGCAATTCATTGGGGTTTCTCTTCGCAGAAATTAGACAGGCTTGGGTTTTTGAGACGTTAAATGAAACAAGATTACTTTCACCCCAGGTATTGATTGAGTGGAGGTAGCTATTTATTTTTTGATGAAGGTCTTTCCGGGCTTCTGATATTTCACTCTGTTTAGGAGGTTTGTCAAAGTAACGCGAAAGTCGAAATTTTGCTCTTCATTCTTGTACTTACGCGACAAGTTATTTGGTATTTTTTTAAACCATGTTTGTTGATACATAATTTGTATCTTGCTTTTATTTTATTTCACTGGTTCAGCGCTCCAGCGCACCCAAGGAGCGTCCGCCATTGATCATAACCAGTGAGCCCATAGACCACGTGATTGTAATTCTGAAAAAGGGAAATGTAAAAAGATTGAACAATAGACGAGCATGTATTAGGCGATTAATACGTGCCAGGATAAAAAAAATGTGGGGTTTGGTTCTCTCTGTTTATCCTGTGAGGAACATGGCGTGATTATCTTTGTATGACGAAAAACATCATCAGTATCAATTCTCTCCTTAAACCGCCTTAAGGTCTCCTTAATGTTTAGTGCTTTGATTAACCTGGCACCACAATACATTCAAGAGCTTTGTCAGAAAAAAGAACTATCTGGGAGGCATCTCACACTCGGGTCTTCTGAGTTACAGAGTAACAAATCCTAAAGGAGTTGGACAGAGCCAAGAAAGCGGCTTACTATGAACGATGTTTTAGTGTGATTGGTCCTATAAATTTGAATAGATTGCCTCCAAAGCAAGAGCATTTTCTCTAAAGGACTGAATATACTTTCGTTTCATAGAGCGACACACTTCGATCTGCTGAACGTGCTTTACTATCTATCCCTATTCATAGTTCTGATTTTTTAATAATAATAATACATTTATTGAGCAAAAGAAGTTAAGGTACATACAAATACAAGTTATAAACAATAAAATAAAATAAATGAAAACAACCTCTCCAACTCATGCTGACCATGCTCAACTATGTTGCAGGAGGACAAGACCCCTGCAGCTGATTTTCAGCATGATCCTAATGCTTACATATTTGAATTAAAATTTCAAAAATGCCCCAAAACTATAACGAAACAAAATACTTACATAAATCAAAAACGCACTCATATAATACATACACACATTTATACATATAAACCCACACTCACACATTCACAAAAAAATCTTACATACTTCACACTATGATTGCGAGGCCAGAAGCATCGCTCGACATTTCTTCTTAAAAATGTGGATTTTTTCCACTGCTTTTAGTGGTGGAGGCAAGTCATTCCAGCATTTAGTTGCAGCGTATTTGAAGCAACCTTCAAACGCTGCCCCTCCATGCCTAGGAATGAGCAATAAGAAGCTTCTGGCTCTCGTACCATAGTTTTGAACACTTTCAGACCATTCCAATCGTTCGAACAAGTATTCAGGTTTCTTATTTTTAAGCTCTTCATTTAAAGTACATTCGGCTAGGCTATGGAATAGCCTAAGTCCTGTTATTACGTCGTCTATCTCATTAAACACCTTCAAGAAAAGGCTAAAGCAAAAATATTTATCTGACAACACCTGATTACATCTTCCTCTCCTCTTCCTTTCCTTATCCTTTAGTTTTCCTGTCATTGCTATGAATTGTTCTTTTATGCTATCTTATTTGGTTTTTTTTTTTTTACTTTTCTTCTGTTGTATTTATTTATTTTGTAATGTAATTAACTTATTGTCATTTTTTTTTTTTAATATAGTACACAATATTTTGTATACTTAACATTAACTCTGCTTGGTTGGAAGAAATTGCCATTAGGCAATAAGCCCGCCAGTGTACAAATTGTATGTACAAGAAGATACAAATAAATAAATAAATAAACATAAGACTGAAATATAAGCACCCTTGGAATTACCCTGAATCACCAAAGGGCGCTTAATAAATTATTTTTAACTAGCTTTTATGTCCCGCCGTTGGCCAAGAATGTAAAATTGTGAAAGAAAAAGCAATCGTTTTTATAATATTGTCACCCAATTATTTTGCAATATCAGACTATGAAAAGTGGTTTGAAATTTGATTGAGTTTAAGTATTGTAAAATGTTCAAGTGATGGCCACAACCCATTCTTTTTTATATATTGCTATAAAGTGTGAATGAAGTATAATATTTATACAATTTCTGCTCGCATGGACTATGCGTAATGGTTTTAAATATGACTGTTTATCAACGTTGTAAAGTGATTGGTTTGGCCACAACCCCCATTTTTAAATATTATCATCGAAAACAAATTGTAATGTGTACCTATTGAAAATTTAGTAATTTTGGGTGTTGGGATGTGGTTAAAATTTGATTAAACAAACGTAGGTACTGAAAAGATCTAGTATTGGTCACATCCCATTCGTTTTTATATTTTTTCATCAAGTGTGCATTATATTTTTGCTCAATTTGACTGAAAGTCTTCATTAACGAAGAAGAAGAAACTATAGTAAATAGTTTTTAATTTGAATATAAATGTTGTGAAGAGTTCAGTAATGGCCACAACCCCCATTCTTTAAATATTAGGTGTTGAAAATTATTCAAAATAGGATGATATAAATGGTTTAAATTTAATTAAAGAAAAGTATTGAAAAGATTCTAGTGCAGGTTATATCGTCACATCCCATATCCCATTCATTTCATATGTATTTTCATCAAGTGTGCATATCGTTAATAATATTTCTGCACAATAGACTATTAGACTTAAAACTAACCCAAAAGACTAAATAAAAAAGAGAAAAATAAGTATAAGACTATAAGAAATAGTTTGTATAAAAAACTATTCCAATGGTCTACATAAAATAAGTAAAAATACATATACCTAATAGAAGAATTAGACTATTGGAAATAGATTGTATAAAAGCTCACCCAAAGGTCTACAAAAAAGAAGAAGAAGAATATTTAGACTATTGGAAATAGTTTGTATAAATACTGACCAAAAGGTCTACATAAAAGAAAATGAATAAGACTATTGGAAATAGTTTGTATTAAAACTCTCCCAAAAGTCTACGTACTTAAATGAAGAAGAATAATAATTAGACTAAAGGAAATAATTTTTATAAAAAAATGACCCAAATGTATACATAAAAGAAGAAGAAGAAGATGAATTAGACAATAGGAAATAGTTTGTATAAAAACTGCCCTAAAGGTCTACATAAAATTAAGAAGAAAAAGAATTAGACTCCAGGACCCGCCGCTTCAGGCCCTTCAGTACCTCCCGTCCCTTTAATCCCTCATTACGTCCCTTCCCATCAGGCCCTTCAGTACCTTCCGTCCCTTCAGGCAGTTTTATACCTCCCGTCCCTTCAGGCCCTTTAGTGCCTCCCTTCCCTTCATTACATCCCGTCCCATCAGTCGGTTAAGGAAAGTTTAAATCCAGAAACCATCCTGGAAGAACCGCGAAGAGATGAAAGAACCTTCTTTTCCCAGGATGCTCTACTTAATAGGTAAAATGACTAAATACACGAAGAAGAAGAAAAAAGTTTAAACCCAGATACCTGCGAAGAGATGGAAGGACAGTTGGACCTTCTTCTCCCAGGATTCTCCAACTTCATAGGTAAAATGTCCAAAAATACACGATGAAGAAGAAGAAATAAGTTTAAATCCAGATACCTGCGAAGAGATGGAAGGAAAATTGGACATTCTTCTCCCAGGTTAGTCCACCTTCAAAGGTAAAATGACCAAATAGACGATGAAGAAGAAGAAGAAAAAAGTTTAAATCCAGAAACCTGCGAAGAGATGGAAGGAAAATTGGACCTTCATCTCCCAGGATAGTTCATCTTCATAGGTAAGATGACCAAGTACACGTTGAAGAAAAAAGTTTATATGCAGAACCCGTCCTGGAAGACCTGTGAAGAGATGGAGGGACAGTCGGACCTTCTTTTCCCAGGATACTCCCCCTTCATAGGTAAAACGACCAAATACACGAAGAAGAAGAAGAATAAGAAAAAAGTTTAAATCCAAAAACCATCCTGGGCATACGCTCGACAATTCACCAAAGTTTCATTATAATCGGACAAACGGTTGATAAATAAATAAATAAAATAATTTTCCTATAGGAAATCAGTATAGGTATGTTATTGTTGATTTGTAAGCAAATAGTATTAGGTAGGTACCTACCTACAACAACCTTCTAAATAAGTTCGATTCCTAACAAATTTTATTTGAATATCACATTCTTTCTGTAGCCATGGAAACGATTCGAACACGTAAGCAATATCGAATGGTTCGGATACATTTTTTGAATATGTAGGTACCTACATTGGTTTGTTCGATGCCATAAAAATGAAAATTGTCAGAAAAATCAAATATTATTTACAAATTATGCAATTTTATTATGCCTATATCTTTTTAATAAATAACACATTTTTACAATATATGTCTTAAAACTTGCCGTAATGTCTTGTGTTTCATTTTATTATTTCATAATTACATTTATTTCAAAGGTTTATTATTTTCAAGAACATATTCATTCGGTGGGAAAATGAAATATTGTATGAAAAGATATTAAAATGGCGGCGTTTATGTACAAAAGGCTTACTTTAAAAATAAGTTAAACATTATAATTATACCAAATATTCACCATGTTTTTCACTTAAACGCTAAGTTATACTTCAAAATATATTTTTTTTGTGTAAATACCTACTTCTAAATTTTAAACTAACAGATATTTGCGTGCAAAATGTACACTTTTTTGACAGATATGACTTGGAAAATTTTGTATAAAAAAAATAATTATTTAAATATTTTTAAAATTCAGCATTTTTATCGCATTCTTTTTAGCGTGACACTGCATCAGGTATACTGGTACATGTTCGCACTTAAATTAGATTTTTAGATGCTCTTGGTTTTTCAGAAGGCGTGAGACAAACACACACACACACACACATACACACCCTCACACACACACACACAGACACTAACATTTTGATTGCTTTTTAACGGCGCTGGCCGATTTACTAATGATATTAATAACAATTAAGCACTACAAATAATAACACTCAATTATTATTATTACCATTATACACTTCCTCAAAAGAATTAGCAGATCAATGCGTAAATTGTAAATTATTTAAAAGAGCAAAATAAAATGCAACAAACGCATCATCAAGCTTTCAATTGGGAATGGTTCACCCATCCAGATACTTAACATATTATTAGATTATTAGATTATTAGTTTATAAATTATTTAAATTACACTGTGTATAGAGATAATAGTAAGGGCAACATTTGCCTTCGAGGCATCTTCAAGATTCGTGCTTTCCTTGACATTTGTCTTTATCTGATAACGAGTGTTTGTGTTCCTTACCCTGACATGCATCGCATCTTTCGCATTTCATTAAAAAGCAAACATCGAGATGTAATTCGTAACACGCAATAACTTTCGCGATAATTAAACTTTCCTGTCACGATTTACTTCAAATTTACACTTGGACAAAGGTATTTGTATGATTACACTTTTGTCTGTGAATGTATAGCAGACACTGGGACAGTGTTACGTTTGAAGATCGCAGAAAACAATTCATATAATATCTATATAATTTAAATTAAACTAATGAATTAGAACACATTTTCTTCAGATTCGATTTACTACGATCAAACGTTTTCGCCACCTCACTTTGTGTAACAATTCCGAAGCCTAAAGTCGTATGTAAATCTTTTTCTTCTCTGTGTGTCCTGTCGGGTCCCCCCGACGTTGACGATCACTCGGGAGAAACTTTCCCTGTCAAGTGCAGTGCGAAACTAATCCTCCACACGCGTCACTCCGGTCCACTCCCGAATATTACGGGGCCAGGAGATAGCTGCTTCCTGCCGACCACTCTACGGCCCTCAATCTTCCCTTTTATAATCAACTGTGAGATCGAGTATTTTTCGCCTCTCATTATGTGACCAAAATATGAAGTCTTATGGAGCTTGACTGTCGTGAACTACTGTCTGTCAGTATTCGCTCTACGCAAGACTTCAACGTTGCTCACTATGTTGGTCCAGGATATCCTTAGCATTTTACGATGAATCCACATTTCAAGCGCTTGAGGGTCCATGCCTCAACACCGTAGAGCAGGACCGACCATACATAGCATTTGATCATCCTTTGACGTAGTTTCAGATTGATGTCGTCGTTACAGAGGAGATTTCTCATTTTATTAAGAGAATTACGGGCCACTTCTATCCTGCATTTTATTTCAATATCAGGGTCTAGGTTTTCGGTAATAATAATGCCCAGGTATTTAAATTGTTTCACCCTTTCAATATCAATACCGTCCAAATTGAGGCGTTCATTTGAGTGGCTCAAAGCAAAGCGTTCACCAGCGGAGTTGATTTTATTTAGGAGTTGTTGAAGGTCCTCAACACTATCTGCAAGTAAAACAGTGTCATCTGCATATCTTATGTTGCTGATGGCTACACCATTAGCCTTAACTCCTATATCCACATCGGCAAGCGCCTGTTTGAAGAACAGATCAGAGTACATATTGACCAGTGTAGGTGACAATACACATCCCTGCCGGACTCCTCACTGTACGGGAATCCACTGAGAAGTGACTCCATTTCCAAGTCGGATAACAGCATTTTGGTCCCAGTACAGGTTTTTAATTATCCTAATGTCCTTGTTTCTTTTGAATTTTGAATCATATAATTTAATTATATCGTATTATTTGTGACAAACGGCATTTATGAAAGAATCCCATTTACTTATAACAAATTCCGATAAATACTTTTAATTTTATTGATAAAAAAATCAAATCTTATATTCTGACTATAACTCAGAGCATTGACCTACATAAGTGGTCAGTGACCTTTTCAATTTAACACATAGTGTCACAATATTCACAGGACATAGGTCGAACCATTCACTATAATCTAATTCCTCAATCAAATTTCAACCAATGATATTTTAAAATTTATGTTTTATGTATTAAGTGGCCTCAAAAAAGAAAGAGGTTATCATTTGTTCAGCGATAATACTTTACCACGTTTTGAATAATTTTCATTTGAAAGGGTTCATGCCTCATGGCTGATCTCAATTAATGTTGGTCCCTTTCAAAAAAAAAATAGTTGACATGGTAAAGAATTATTTGCCCATAATCTGGGTCAACTGCAATGCAGATGCTATTGAATGAAGAGTTCGATGATTTTCTGGTGGACCCCATCGTCAGATCTTGATCAAATTCAAATCGGACCATTCATATGACTTCCTTTTTTTTTAATTTTGTCAATACTGACGGTGTTGAATATGTAGAATTCCATAATAATAGGTATTTTAAATCAAACAAATGATTTGGTCTACATATATATTTTTTCCTGAATCCAGAACGACCGTTTCAGCTTATTAGGCCCTTATTAACTGGTAAACATAGAAACTTTGCTTTTCGGTTAAAACTTTATATTATTTTTAAACAACTGTACTATAGGTTTTTACATTGCTTGAACACCTGCATCGACGGAATTCCCAACATAAACTATAATACAACTGTTTTGAACAATTCATAATTGCAAAAATGTACCGAATTTTAGTAGGTATATAAGAAAAAGCAGAGTTTCTATGTTTACCAGTTGATAAGGGCCTAATAAGCTGAAACGGTCGTCCTGGAATCAGGAAAAAACATATATGTAGACCAAATCATTTGTTTGATTTAAAATACCTATTATCATATGATGGAAAAAGAATCATTAAAATTGGAATCATTAAATTAAATCATTAAAATTGATTTAAAATACCTATTATCATATGATGGAAAAAGAATCATTAAATTAGAACCCCCGCAGAAAATTTTCTAGGGGGGGCAAAATATTTTTAGTAATGTTTTAATGCAGACGGTAGGGAAAGAATGATCGGCCCGACTATTATTTGACTATTTTCAATCAATAAAGCGCCCCACCTTGCCCCCCTCCCTGCGGGCGCCCATGGCTATAAGGCAACGAAATCGATCGTGACAAGATTCGAACTTGCGATCACTGGATGGATTACTTACTCAGCCCACTAGCCGTCCTGCCACCACACATCTATTAACTATCGCTAAACAATATTTTAAAAAATAACGTTAAAATCGTTTTTTTTTTAAAGAAATCCAAAGTCCGTAGGTACCTCGGAAGTAAGATCCGTGAAATAACGCAGTTTTTCACAGCCCCCTAGACAGCGTGTCATTTAGCTCAAGTAAAAAAACAAGAAAAGAAAAATCAATGTATGGAAGCGACAGTTGTCACGTGACAGGCAATTGTCACTTCCATACATTGCGTGGCCTAATCGTAGGCCACGCATACATTGAGTTATCTTTTCTTATTTCTTTTCTTGGGCTAAATGACACGTTGTCTAGCGGATGAGAAAGAAAAAGAAAATACACGCAGTTTTCAGCTATGAACGGAACCCAAGAAGAATCGTTTCCAATCGATCGTCCCATAGTCCCGTTTGGGGGGGGGGCAACGATCGAAGCCCTGTGGAGTACCCGTCCGTCTCTGCGTCCTTCTCATCTTATTTCATTATTACTTCCAACAAGTGGAGGTCGCGCTTCAAAATAATTAAAATACATTTTTATACCCCCCCCCCGTCCCTCCCTTCGGAGGGGTCCGTCCGTCCCTTTAGAAGCAATCTGCCGTTATGGGAATCATAACTTTAAATTGTGCAGTCTCAGTAACGACCCAGACGTCCGGAAGTCCCCGGGGAGATATGAAATTGTTTGATATTTTAGGATTAAACAGTGCCACGATTCGGCACTTTCAATGTCGTAAAAATGGAACGAGAATCGACCGACATCTAGTATCCAACTAAACATTCTGTGTGATATATCTTCGTGTCGACGGAGATTCCCGAATGCGGAATCGGACGCATTCGTATATTGAATGAGCGGCGGGACATACATCGTGTATGTTATTGCGTGCTGATATTTCGAGAATCGTATTAATTTGTAAATTGTAATAGCTAATGTATGTAAATAAAGTAAACTGAATAATATTCTAGACTTATTAATCACATAGGTTCATTAAACCATTCTGACATTCGAGAACTTTTCATATAGCAAGGTTTGATACAAATTATGGTAGAAATACGTTTGTTCGACGTTCTTGCGAGGAATATAATTACATTTTGAGGGTTTGGACATATTTCAGCTCTTAATAGCGATATATATATCAGGTTTTGATATCGGTGCCTGCGACACGACAGTGGCTTTCTTCTTGTACCCTTTCCCGTTCCGTTTTCCCTTTCCTCCTTCCCAAAGCCGTAGCCAGAAATGAAAAAAAGAAGTATATTTCTTTAGTAAGTAACAATGAGACTGCAGTTACATACGGTACACCCATTTCACTCTATTGTTATACAAAACATAATAGTTAAATTCACTACAAACAAATTTCCCTATTTACTTATATTTTTATTACTTTATGCTCGTGCTTTATTTTTATTACTTTATAGTGCTTTATGCTCGCTTGGTACTCGCACGGGGATACGCTCGCGGGGCGAATTGTTTCTACTGTTCCACTAAACTAAACCCCCCCCCCAACCCCGAAATTATTTTCTGGCTACGGCCTTGCTCCTTCCTGTGCCCAGTCATTTTCTTTTTTCATTAATTTAGATGGGTGTTGGCAGAGCGGTTTTGTAATCCAGTGTCCTGCCACGACCGATTTCGGTTTATAGCACAAGCATTTATGCTTTATTTAGAGAACGTATGAGGATGTATATATACTTGTTACTACAAGGGCATATTAACTATTTTAAAAAAAAAATCGTTTCTTTGTTTTCATGTAAAGTACCTACTTGTTGAATTTATAATATTACATAAGTATGATGTTTATATAATTTGCGCTTTTCTGTAATTGGACTAATCCTTGTATCCAGTTTGTGGTGTTTCTTGGTGTATGAGTGGTCCGATGAAAAAGTCAAACAAATGAAAATAAAATAACGTTTGGCTTCGGTCAAAAAAAGCACCTTCGGTTTCGGTCATGATTAAGCCGAATTTTTCTATTAAGTACCTAGTTGCTAAAAACGGTGAAAACTGAATATACGATCGCGCACGAATTCGGCTCAATTAAATTGTTTAAATAGTCACATTTGACCGAAGTTTTATTTAGAACAATAACTGAATAATTTGCATTGGTATTTTTATTGTTTACAAACACTATTATTATTATACTTTTTTAGAAGTCAAACCTTCAGTATCGGCTTCGGCCAAAATGAAACCTATCACTAGGTACCGGCCTTTTTTGGCTTGACTGTTTGCTTATTATAAAAAAGGAACCTCTTTAAATTATTTTTCCATGTGCTTCTTTTTACAACTTGTATTTTTTTTGTTCTTGTCGTTCACCAACGTAACAAGTTCAAGTATATATTAGATCTAGATTAGATCCTCAAATTATTTACTTTTTAGGAAATTGATAATAATTTATTTGATGTTTGATATATGTTTAAATATAAATTTTCGAGGATTGTAGAGATACATGAATAGCTATTTTTCCGGGCTATCCGCACGTTTTCGGCCTTTCAGGATATGGTTGATGCAAACTCTAAATGACTTCTATGTAACAAAGGCATTAAACTGAAGAACAAGCGAGGTTGTTTATATAAAGGATTTGGTTATTCTTTGTATGAAACCCAAGTTTCTATAGCTTTTATTCACGACAGAATCAATATGAGGAATGAATGAAAGTTTGTTATCAAGGATAACGCCTAGATCTCTCGCTTCAAGTTTTTGCGATAAGTTAGTATTGTTAATAGTAGAATGATATTTAATTACATTTCTGCTTCTACTGAAACTCATTGAGAAACATTTATTTATATTTATATATAATTTTTTTTCACAGTAGCAAAAAGGATTATTAAAATCGTTTTGTAGCAGCGAGCAGTCATGTTGTGTATAGATGAGATTTGTTTATATAATTTACTGTCGTTGTTAAAGATAATTATTTCAGAAGTAGCTATGCATTGTACTATGCCGTTAATATAGATCAGGAATAGCAAGGGACCCAGGTGAGAACCCTGCATGTGGGTATTTTTTTAGTGAAGTTTTCACTCAACAACTAGAAAACTTTAAAGGTTAAATATTCTGCATATCGCTTCCTTTGCGACCAGTGAGTAACTTAGGCAAATAAAAAATAGACTTTTTAATACTTTATTATGTTATTTTTCATTTTTTCGTAAATTTTCATACAAATTTTGTCACGAATGAAACGTCAAAATATGTACTTTTATTTCAATTTCAGAAGTGCGTTTTTACATGAATAACATATATTTGCAAGTTATTAACTTTCATTTAAATGTTTTTCGTATTTATAAAAAATAAAAATTTTCCAACTGTCGATTTATTCAGGAGAACTTTGTTCTCTTAACATATCGACAATGTATCAAGCCAGAATACGCGAGAATTGTATGGAGAGGTCTACTTTTTTCACGGCTTTTCCAACTTTGAAGTCAAAAAACACCAACTTAGAGGCTTCGCAGCATATATGTTCCATACACGGATTTACTCAGAATTCGGAGTAGAACATTTCGTGTGTCTGTGTGTCTGTGTGTGTGTGTGTGTGTGAGGGTGTGTGTGTGTGTGTGTGTCTGTGTGTGTGTGTGTGTGTGTGTGTGTGTGTCCCTTATAACTTTTGATACGCTCAATTTACAGAGCCTAAAATTTCAGAATATATAAACAGTTACAGGCCTACAAAACTTTTATACTCCGAATTTTGAATTTTTGTTTCAGTCAGGGGTTATCAACTTTTGAATTTTTATTTTATTTTTCCATATATCTCAAAAACTATAAACGCTAGAACGCTGAAAATTGGTACAAACATAGACAAATACAAAATCTCAAATAAGTTTTTTCAAAAAAAATCCAGGGTTTCTCAAACATTTTTTATTAAGAAAAATATTTTTTTTATGATAAATTTATGAGTTTAACTGCCTATATTTCCAAAACTTTTACAATTATCGAAAAAAGCCGAAACACCCCAACTAGATAATTTAATTTTCTATAAAAAATATTAACATTGTAGTAGAAGATCTCAATTTTTTTTTAACAATTTTTTTAAAAATTGAATTTAGTGACGACATCGCTTCATACATTTTGTATGGCAGTCGCCTATACACAATATGTAAGAAGACTTAATAGTTTGATACTTCATCTCCAAACATACATACATACCATCATGCTATTTGCATATTCTGGGTAGGAAAAAGGATCTTCCTCCATACTATCCTATCTTGACATACATACCTACATATGTTGTATAAAAAACAAAATATCTGAAAATATTCAATAATTTGTATCTATGGGTTTATAGTTTGGTACATATTCTTCAACTATACATACTATCGCTATCGACAGTTGGATCTCATGTGTTACATGCAACTAGTATAAAGAAATTTGTCATTTTATATATGAACAAATAGATCGAACTATGTAGCAACTAGCATAATCTACCGGGAACAAAAAGTAATAAAATATTCGACGTACCTATTCTGTTGGTTTTCGTTTCCATGGTTACACAGAATACAATTTTCAGATAAACCAACCTACTGATAGGGGAATTTGTTATGAATCAAATTCAAATTTATAGAACTTTGGTATATGTAGGTACCTATCTGATACTAAATAAAATGTTCCATATTTATTCCATACTTATTACAAATATCTGACTGTTGATTTTTCATTTTTTTCGTTTCCATAGTTACAATCAAATACTCATACTAATATTTTAGAGTGTAATATTTTTGAAGGTAGGTATTATGTAATATAGGTGTATGATTTTTAATTATTTATTTAATAATTATCTAAATTTTTGTTTGTTTATATATTTATCTCTTAAACGAATTCATAAAAAAAGTATGTAGGTACCTACATGGAATTAATTCAACGATCCAAGCCGATGGGACAAGCGGAAACTTTAAATACTCTTTTCACACTTAATATCAATATACTATAAGAGCATGGGGGTTGTGGCCAGCACTAAACTCTTCATAATGCTTAAATTTATTCAAATTATAAAACCACTTTTCAACTCCAATCTTGCTGAAATTTCTTTCCAAGTCCAATCCCACTGAAATTTCAAACCACTTCCCTTTACATTATTTGAGACTGAAGGGAAGGGACGGATGGAGGGACTGAAGGGAAGGGACGGATGGAGGGACTGAAGGGAAGGAGGGGACTGTTTTAAAAAAACTAACTTATTTTTGTTAATTTTTATTTATTGTATTGGATATTTATTAATTATTCTGAATTTATCATAACAAATAAACAGTTCAAAATTACGAAAACAATTTTCTTGATACGTTAGCATCCTGTTATTTGCAGATGATATTGTATTAATAAGTGACAAGCACGAAGACCTGCAAGATGGACTGGAAAGATGGAGAAAAATTCTGGAAGACAATGGATTACGACTTAGTAGAAAGAAAACAAGAGTACCTCTACTTACCGTTTGAAGATTCAAATGCTGCCACTCCCGTAACGCAAATGGATGGTGAAGCTCTACCAAATATACTTCAAACAAACTTGCTTAAAACAATATATTTTTCATTATTTCAATCCATATTACCTACAATATGGCATTATATGTTGGGGGGGAGCTTTTAAAACCACTTTAGTGCCTTTAGAAGTTTTTCAAAGAATCATTATTAAAATTATATTAAAAAAGAGATTTGATTATCCAACTATTAATTTATTTCAAGAATTTAAAGTTTCAACTGTTGAAAATATCTACAAAAAAATCTCATTGTTCCAAATTCATAAAGATATTCTTACAAATTCAAACCAATTGTCATTTTCTTTAAGCAGCAGAATAAATTCACAAGGATGTATTACCATTCCTCTTTTACGTACAACTGCCTCACAACATTTCTATAAGTATAAAGGTACTAAGTGGTTTAATGAACTCCCTTTGAGTCTTAGACTCGAAAAAAATTATAGTATATTTAAAAATAAAATTAAAAAATTGTACTGATTTATTTATTTATTTTTTGTTATTTCATTATTGTTTTGTGTAGCTTCATATTTTTTAGTAGATGTACAATGTTTTGGTAAATGTAACAATATTAAATAGATACTCCCCTCTTTTAAAACGAGATTTTATCTCAATTAAAGAGGGTTATTATGAATTATATGATGGAAATTTTATACCTTTTTAAATTATGATTTATATGTGAACATTGTGTTGTTTTTGTTAAATAAAAAAAAAAAAAAAAAAAAAAATAGAGACTCCTTTATGTACCTGGGGTCGATGATCCATAGCGACGGAGGCTGTGCAGCGGATGTAACACACCGAATGAATGTGGGATGGATGAAATTTATAGGGCTATGACAGGAGTTTTATGTGACCCAAAAATGCCAATAAAACTAAAAGGAAAAATATATCAGACAATTGTCAGACCTGCGCTACTGTATGGCTCCGAATGTTGGACGATGTACAACACCTTCCATAGGCAAATGGAAACCACCGAGATGCGTATGCTAAGATGGTCAGCGGGGGTGTCTCTAAAAGACAAAATAAAAAGTTCATACATTCGCGGAAGCTTAGGAGGCATTAACAACAAATTAGAAGAAAGACAATTGAGATGGTATGGTCACATATTAAGAAGACCCGAGGATCACATTGTGAACCAGGCTATGGCCGTAGATATCTCCCGATCAACGAATAGGGGAAGACCAAAAAATACATAGATGGCGTAAAGGAGTTCACAATTGATGAAACAAGAATTGACATCGGAGGCGGCCCAGAACCGAAGAGTGTACAGTTTGAGGACGAGGAGAGCTGACCCCAAGAGTCTTCATCGACGATAAGTTGGGAAGAGGCCAGGAAGAAGAAGTTAGCATATTGCTTCACATTTACATACCTTCTCGAGCAACGCCGGGTGTAAAAAACTAAATAGAAATATGCTCAAATTGAGCTCAAACGATCTCTTTGTTTTTAAAAATGTTTAAGCTGACTTTGAAAAGCGTTTGTAATGTTGAATACTTATATAAATATTTTTTTGTGCAAATAATGTAGGTAAACGAACACAAAAATATGATAACTTCTATTTGCTTTACATAAAGGACACGTTTTAGCAACACAATTATCACATATTCTGAGACTACATAGACTTGGTAATGAGTTTGGCTCTGTTGATGTCTTTTGCTGTTCAATATATGAATATAAAGAAAGACTTTTAAAGATTGTATCAATTCTGGGTTCTTCTTCTTTCTTCTTTTCATTTTTACTTAATCCTTTACATGTTTTTCTTTAATTTTATTTTTATTGTACGTCACTACCTATATATTTTTTAAATTTATACATTTTTTTGATATTTTTTGTTGTTGTTATATATACCTATTTAATATTATATGTTCGGACATTTAAAATCCAACTTACCCATATTCCATCCTTGGCTTATTATTACCACGCTGAGACGAGACGTCGCCCAGAGAAGAAAGTACCTACCCACAATATTCGGAATCTTCATATAAATAATTAAAATAATTCGGAACATTTTCAAATAAAAGAACTGTAGAAGCATATTTCCTTTGAATCCTTTCCATGCCATTGTCCCCTCACCGATGCATTTAAGAATTGTCACTTGTCGAAATAATTTTGTGTGACAATAAGTGTCCAGTTAAAAATGTTCAGTACAAGTTTGAAGACCACTGCGTGTGGATGTGTGCACAGAAAAGAAATCAATCAGTGAACTAGGAATAAAGAAGCATCGGTGAGATCGTCAATAATACAGTCCACTACCTAACATCTTTTATACCCATCACCTGATGTTTTCTACACACACATTCATTTGTTTTTAGTAGGTAGCAATTTTTCACTAGTGTCAGACACATTGTTATTTCGCCTTTCATATTTTCGATAAAAAAAATTTACATTTCTCACTAAGGGTTGTGTACCATATTAAGAAAAATTTAAGTAGCTCTGGCCGAGAAAAACGGAAGGCAACATCCGGTGCATCGCCGAGAACCTGGGTAAGTCGATCTCAGTTCCTGGTGATAAATTTCTCTTATCCTATCCCAACCCGACCAATCCCTTCAATATATACAGTCCACTTAAGCGAGTCGGAGCCAATATAACCAATTTTCATTTCGCCAGGGCCACAACATTATGTATGCATGTATTTTGCTTCGTGGTTCATGAACATATGTTTTAATAATTTGTAATTGTGTACGTAAAAGCCCATTTAAGGCATTTATATAAATAAATAAATAAATAATTAACAATTTTAAAAATAAACGGTAATTTAATCAATAATTTATAACTTACCATAGTCAACTGGCTTTGTTATTTCTTTATTTGTCCCTTCTCAACGCTGTGGACAGCACAAAATAGACATGATTAATTCATGAATACAGAATCTTTAAGTATGAATTGATTGGACGCTTTTGTACCAACTGAGGTTCGTTAATATTTAATTCTACCTTTCACCCTATTCAGAACTGCCCATTGCCCGTGTTGTGGCTTTTCTTACAAAAGGGATTTTCCTGGAGGTTTGAAAACCAACCCCTTTGTAATCTTAACTCTTAATAAATAATACTCAATTGTAACTGGGAAGAATTTTTTTAATAATAAAATAGTGCGCTATTGACTTTTTGACTGTGTACTTTAGTTGATTTGTGTGAGTGTGTGTGCGTACACACATACTTACAAGCACACACACATAATATGCACATACACTCACACACACGCACGCAGGTGTGTGTATGTGAACATCATTGTGGGTGCGTGTATGTGAGGGTGTGTTCATGTGTGTGAGGGTGTGTGTGTTTATGTGAGGGTGTGTGAGTGAATGTGTGTTTTTGTTTGAGGTAGGGTGTGTGTGAATGTGTGTTACCGTGCCTGTAATAGTTGCAAAGTTGGGTAGCCAGATGGTTTTTTATTTATAATTTTTATTAGCAATGTTTGTGTAATTTCTAGAGGCAAAATGGAAATTTTATACGACCCCCCCCCCCCTCACGCAACAATGCCATATTGCAATATCGAATATATATACATTTATAATAAGCTTTCTTAATCTGTTTTTAGTGTTGTTTATTTGATTTTTCCATTTTAGGTTTCTGTCATTATAATAACATTTTTCGTTCAGATACATCATGCAAATAAAACCCAAAACCAATTGAAATTTTCATAGTATTCATAATACATTTTAACTTGTATGCTTAGATTCTTAAAACTTTGAGGAAAATATATTTTTAAGAACAGCGCATGAGTGTATACATGATGTGTGAATGAGGTGGATTTTACAGAATTTTCTAAAATTGGATTGATATGGAACTCAATAAAAATTCACGATTGGTGAACGTTGCGAAAGCGCGTAAAATGGTCACTTAAACTAGACGATGACAGATCGTCAGCCTCGTAGGTGCCTTGATATCCCGGTTCTCTTATAATATTCTCACTTTGTCTCTATTGAGATATTAAAAATTAAGATATTTAAAAAATTGTCATAAAAATAATACAGCTATATCATTGCTGTTTTTTGTTTGTTTCAGTATCTCCGGAAAGTGTCATAGTTCCAATCATATCGTCCATCATCGGTTTCCCGATTCTGGCCCTACTTGTTATATGTTGTCTGAGGAAGAGAGCCAAAATGGCAAGGTAATTTATCAACTTTATATACATATTATCGTACAGTACAAGTAAAATACTTATCGAATATTTTTATTATTGCATATGCGCAAACATTGACAGGGAAAAAAATCCAATGTTTGCGCATATGCAATAATAAAAATATTCGATTACTTACACATTGGTACAAGTAGGTAAATAAGACAAAAATGACCTTATAAGTCTGGCGCAATTCAGGGGTGACTTCTATGCGAAAAATGCATTGTCACCTCAGATATAAGAATTGTAGCTTTCATTATTTACAAAAAACCAATTCTCTCAATAGATGGCGTTACAACAAAATAAATAAAAAATAATAAGATTTGTTCATAATTTCACACATATATGGCTGTAGTAAAAATTCCTTATTTTCAAGCGAAAAAAAATTCAGTATAACAATATATAGAACTTTCAAAATTGAATTGATAGGGATCTTATTAAAAAAAAAAAAAAAAGGCATAATTGGTGAACGTTGCGCAAGCGCATAAAGTGATCACGTGAACCAGCCGATGACAGGTCGTAAGCCCTGTAGGTGCCTTGATTTCCCGGTTCTCCTACAATAAATATTCCAACTTCGTCTCTATTGAGATAATTAAAAAAATCTGTTATAAAATACTTATTATTAATAGTTAGGTTGTGTTCGGCACAGACATTTTCTATTCATTTATTTTATTTTTATTTTTTTATTTACAGAACCAACTGTTTACATTATAAATTTACAGTAGCTATATTATTTGAATTAATTTATAAACCTTTTAAAGGTTCTTTTAAATAATTCAATTTAAATTAAGTGGTGTGTACATATGTGAGTAATTAAGTCGAGAATATAATTCAGATGACTTTTATTCACATACAAATATATTAATTACAATTTACAATACTAAACATCATCATCAAAAGTCTCAATCCTGCGGATTGGTTTGCAAAAGAAGTCTACATCTCGCTTTCCACTTCTCTCTATCCTCTGCAGCCCTCTTCAGCTCAACATATGTGGCGCAGTTCATTTCCTCGCACACCTGGGCCAAATACTCCCGTCGTTTGTCCCCTCAACCATTCCCTCCATTAGGTCATGTAGGAGACCCTCGTGGTGCAGGATGTGACCAATCCAGCGAGCACGTCTCTCGGAGATGGTTTTGAGTAGGTGTCTGCCTTCTTCAACTCTGTTGAGAACCTCGGCATTCGTGATGTGGTCCCTCCAGGAAATTCCCATTATTCTTCTGTAACACCACATCTCGAAAGCCTCAAGTCTACTTCTGTCTCTTTCGGTAAGACACCATGTCTCACAGCCATACATCAAAATATATGTTACTCAAAATAATGCACGCAAATATATACAATTAATAATAACGATGGTAGACGGTGTTTACGGTATCGGCCTGGGCAGCGGAATGACGCGCTCTTCATTCAATATATCGAATGCATCCGACTAATGCATTCGGGAATCTCCGTCGAAACGAAGATATCACACTAAGTAATATATTTAACAATTCCTTTTTTTATTTAAACATAAGTAAGTACTTTAAAACATACAAAAAACAATGTTAAGAAGAGTATATTATCTAATTAGCCATCCGCATCTGCACCAAAACCTAGCAAGTAACTTCAATATTGAGTTCACTGCAGTCAGTTTATATACAGTTCAACGCCTATGTAGATACTTAATTAATAATATTGTTACAAGTTTGCACCACAAATCCAAAATAGGAGACAAAACAAAACAATATCATGTAACGGTGGTTATGTCTTCTTAATATTGTATATTAACAATAACACGAGTTCTTGATGCTCTACCTACTGAGCCGTAACCAGAATGGCCTCGCTTACGTCTCACATACTACCATTAAAACCTTATACACTTTATACACTACATACATACGCCATCAGCTAGAATTCTGTACTCAAATTTGGTCTCCTTTCTACGCAGTACACATCACAAGAATCGAGAAAGTACAGCAAAAATTCATAAACTATATAAATCATAAATTTCACCTTAACTTCAATAGATATCAACAGTCACTTATATATCATAATTTTGATACGCTTGAATGTAGGAGAGTCTTGCACGACCAATCGCTGCTGCATAACATTTTGAACAATGCCATTTTGACCCCAATTACTTCATATTCCAACAAGTAGAACAAATATCAGGAAAAATTCAACAATTACACGCATATGCAGCCAATATAACAATACATTCTCAGCTGAGATAGACATATTCAACGTGAAATATTACAGATTTAGACATGATGTTCTGAAGGTGATGCGCAACCAATATCCCTCTGTCCTGTCCTCCTAGTCTCTCTTCTCTCATTTCTCTTTCCTTCCCTAGTTGTTGTATATGTGTGTATATATGTGTACTTATGTATGTATGTGTGTGTGATGGTGTGTATGAGTGTGTGTGTGAGGGTGTGTATGAAGGTGTGTGTATGAATGTTTTTGGCTTGTAAACTGTTATTTGTTTTTATATTATGTTGATGGAATGCTTTTTTTGGCTCTAACAATGTAAAAATTATTTTGTATCATTAAACTGTAAATGAGCTGTAGCTTCCCAAAGAAAATAAATAAATAAATTATTTCTTTGGACCCATTGGACATGCGGACTTTGTAACCACGAAGAGCAACTTTAGGGCCCAAGACTTTCTGTCTTAAATTCGGTGCACTATTATCTTCACTATCACTGAGCAGTGAGCCAGTTGTTTCCACATGATTAGCTCTCTTTGGCACATTAAGTGCAGTGTCTGCATGGTTTTAGAGTTCTCCGGACTCTTCGTATGTTCTTTATATGTTCTTTCAGAGTTTTGAAAGGGGCCGTTATTAGTCCCCATAAGCAGAACGGTGGTGATGGGGGAAGAACACTACCAATAATTCATGTATTCATTCATACCTCAATACCACATTTTTCATGAAGATATCAAAACGCTCTCACTTTTGGAAAAAAAGTGTTTTAAGAATGGGCGGAGTGGACAGCCTGATATAAAGACATCGATAAAAAAGTTATGACAGGAAATACAAGTGAATGTAGTACTCAGCCAAGTAATGGATGATCGCAACATATTAATGAAAGCCAAACACTGTGTATTTAATAAACAAAAATTAAAAATGAATGTTTTGTTAATACGACATTTGATTCCTTTGGTTTTCCTAATTAGTAACATGGCATGTACAAGCTAAGATTCATAAACTAGAAGTTATTATTAAATATTTATTTTTAACTATACATAGATTGATGACATTGGGACCTGGTTGATCTGTTTTGTGTGAGCCCATATGTTTGTTGAGGTAATGATTGTGAGTGCAGAAAGTTGAGATTGTGTACATATTTAGTGTGGAACGGGAACAATCACCTGGTTCATAATTGCATATATGCAATTATGAACCAGGTGATTGTTCCTATATATAATTGTCAATATTAATTGTAAACTGCTAGCCCTAGAACAGGATTTCCTAGGTGGGCAGCAGTAATCTACTTACTGTTGTCATTATAAATATGGTGTGATAAAAGGTAAATAAATAAATATATATACTGCTCTGAAGGAACTTTTTCAATCAACCTGTAGTGTTGGGTATTGATTATAGACGCACACCCTCCTGTTCAATTTTCGTACTCATGAGTCAGAGAACCTGGTACTAAAGTATCCGTATCCTAAAATCCTGCATATTAATATGTAGATATTTATATATTCTAGGGAGCGAGCCAGGCGGCGCAACTGCGGAGCTGGTGCCGTGGGCTTATCTTTGGTTCAACTGGGAGGTGGAAGAGGGTCGAGGTATCCCAGTTTTGCACGTTCCGGACGAGAGAGACCTTCGTTGGACCTTGACACGGTCCTAGAGGAGAGATCAGATGCTGAACAAACACAGGTATACATTCAAATTCATAATTGTGATGATCTTTGGTAAGGCCTCGAAGTCATTCGGCAAAGAACGACTGTTTGTAGACTTCGTCCCACACGATGATGGCCTCTCTGTCGTACCGGACTAATTGGAATATGTGCGAGTGAGGCGGAAGGATGGGTTGATCGGGTGTGGAATTAGGGAGTCCTAAACATCATGGACAAGGAAAGAGAGTTGCTGACCACTGTCAAGAAAGAAACGCATGGCCGTATAAGTGCGCTTTCTTATCGTGGAAAGGAAAAATAGAGAGAAGACGGGGTATGGGGCGTAAAAGGATATCATAGCAGAAGAATTTCAGGCAATGGTTCTCCAGTCTGTTCTTCCCTCACCACTTTTGCTTATAGGGACTATTGACGTTCTCTTGCAAAACTCTGAAAGAACATACAAAGAGTCCGGTGAACTTTAAAACCTTGCAGATACTGCACTTATGGTGCCAAAGAGAACTAATTATAAGGAAGCAGAAGGTTCACCGTTCAATAAACACAAAATAAGAGTGAACCGTATTTTGACAAAAAAATTTGGTTGTCCCTGAAGTATATAAATAGTTGATTTTTTACTCCTCACTAACCCAAGGTGATGTAGTGGGGAGTTATGATTTCGCAATTTTTAAGGCTATTTTTTTATTGCAGATTATCAACTAGTATCATGCTGAGATTGTATTCTGAAAGTTTCATCACAATGTATATCTGTGTGTGCTATATGCTGTGTGCTGTGTTCTATGTACGGCGTGTTTATTTTACTTTATCGATTATAGACTAAAGTACTCATTCAATTCTTCTCAAATTTTGCACATTTATATATCTGATACTCACTTAGACCCCATTAGATTTAGAAGGATATCTGAATAGTGCTTCTCAATTTTTTTAACTATCAAATATTTCAAAGTAACCCCAAGCTCAGGAAACTTAAAATTTGAATTTTCATTTTCAAATTGGTAAAGAGGTACATCACTTTCATAAAATGGTATTGAAGAGTTATCAAGTTTTCATAATAAAATATTTATATAAAAAATAATTTAACAAACTCATTTCATGAAAATGCCTAAGAGGGTGACTGCTGCCAACGAACCTATTTTTTCAATTTCTTCTTCTTCTTCTTTTGCTTACATGGCATTCCACCCAATCATTAGGATGATTTCTGCCAGTTTTAAATTTTTTTATTGAATTATTTAAGAAGTAAAGGTTATTTTATTGCATTATAGATTGAAGCCATTAAGGCGAAGAAATTTTGTTATATGGAAATAAATATGCGGTGAATTCAATGATAGAAGATGAGACATATTGATTGGGAGTGAGTGAGTGGGGTATTTAGTGTATAATACAAATCATCTTGGGTGTGGATTGGACATTCAAAGAACACATGGTCAAGGGTCTCTACAACCTCTCCACAAACACACGAAGGGCTATCCCTTACGTGTATCCTGTGGAGGTGACTGTTAATAAGGCAGTGTCCTAGTCTAATGCGACATATGTTGGAGACGTCTCGTTTGGCCATGCCTTTGTTATGGAACCATGGTTTAGACGGTATTGAAATTTGGATGGATTTATAGGATGAACCTTTCAAGGTACTAGACCTTTCCCAGTCAATGGTCCATTTGGATATGAATTCTTTTTTGAAGGATGCTAATATGTCTTGGCAGGGAATCATAAATAGAGAGGGTAAAATGCCAGTAACGGAGGCTTGCTTCGCTGCTTCGTCAGCGATCTCATTTCCCACTATTCCCTGATGAGCCGGGATCCACGCAAGAAGCACTTCTTTATTCAATTTATGAAGGTTTAATAGAGCGGATTTAATGTTGCATAGTAAGGTGCTGTCGGCCAATTTGGCTAAATTGGAAGACAACGCCTTTAGAGCACTTAAAGAATCCGAAAATATTATAAACTGCGAAGAATCCAAAGTATTGCAAATCTTTAGGGCTTCATTAATAGCCGTACATTCAGCTGTGAATATTGAACATTCCCTGGGTAGTTTAACGAGTGATTGTATTTTTTTAGATGGTATGTGAATTGCGGCCCCGCATTCGTTGTCTGCGCCCCGCTTAGACCTATCCGTGTATATTTGTAGATGGGAGGGCCAGTTAGACATAACGATACTGTTGAACTTATTATTTATGGCTTGAGCACTGACTGTTGAATTTTTATGTAGTTGTAGTTTATTCGTTTGAGCATGAATTTATCGGCCAAATATTGGCGTCTTAGTTTGAGAGGTGGTTCTACGCATTCCACCTGCAGTGCATTTATTGGTGAGGAGCGCATTGCGCCAATTATTAAGCGAAGGCATTTAGATTGTATTCTGTCTAATTTGGATTTCAGATATTCCGGTATCGGTTCCATCAGGAAGCTACCATAGTCCAGATGACTACGGACAATGGCATTATATAGTAGTTTCATGGTCGTAGGATGCGAGCCCCACCAATCTCTAGAAACTGCTCTCAGAGGGTTTATATTTTTTTCACATTAGGCAATTATGTGGGAAATATGAGAAGTCCATGATAACTTCCTATCCAAGGTCATCCCCAAAAATTTGACTTCTTCAACACTAGGAATAGTGGTTTCACCAATCTTAACTGATATATTTGCCGTATTGTGTTTCCTCGAGAAGGCGATTATTTGACATTTTTGGGGCGAAACTTCAAGTCCATTAGAATTAAGCCATTTAATGATTTTAGATAGGGCAGTTGATAATTTTCTCAATTCTGTTTCAATATTACTATGAGTAATATATAAAACGATATCATCAGCGAATTGGAGGAGTGAACAAAGACCCTGAACACATTCGAGTATATCATAGCAATATAGGTTAAATAAATGCGGACTCAGAACAGATCCCTGAGAGAGGCCAATCCATAGCGTTCGTTCATAGGTGTCTGGAGGCTTATTAATGACTATCTTTCTTTCACAAAAAATATTAAAAATTAATTGAGCTAGTCGTTCTGGAATTCCTAAATTCAACAATTTTCTCCGTAAAATTGGCAAAAGGACATTATCATAAGCGGCTTTAATGTCCAGGAAAGCTGCGAGTGTGTATTTTTTATTTGTGAACCCAATTTGGATGTCTGATATCAGGATACTTAAATTATCCATACAAGTCTTTCCCTTTCTAAATCCAAATTGTATATTAGGGAGAAGTAAATTACGTTCTGTTTGCCAGTCTAAACGTTTTTTAATGATGTTTTCGAAAATTTTTAAAATGCAGGAAGAGAGAGCTATTGGTCTATAAGACGTTTGAATTTTGGGGTCTTTTCCAGGTTTTAAGATTGGAATTACCAACTGGGTTTTCCAATCTATGGGAACCATACCTGTTTGAAGGCATTCATTGAATTTATTCAGTATGTGTTCCAGAAAGCAAGTAGGCAGATGTTGGAAAAACGTATATGGTATTTGATCAAAACCAGGAGCAGAGTTGTTTAAGTTTTTGAGCACAATGGATAATTCCTCGATCTTAAAAGGTGAATCTAACCAAGATATTGAAGAGCGGTGACTAATGTTTTGATTTATGTATAATTCCGTTATATTAGGAGAGTAAGAGGGAGCCAGTCTGTTAATGAAGGATTCTAATATGTCTGGACTAATCTGATGATTCCGATTCTGGACATATGATGAGCGAAATCGTCGAATCATATTCCAAACCAGAGACAAGGGAGAGTCTGGGGAGAGGGATGAGCAAAAATTTCGCCATCCTTGCCTTTTTTTCTTACGTAGAAATTTTTTAGTTTTAGCCTGACTTTCCTTTGCAAGTATATAATTTTCAAGAGTCATGTTTTTCCTATACTTTTTTATGGCTTTTTTCCTGTTGTTGACCATATCAGAACATTCTCCGTCCCACCATGGCGTACATGACAGAGGGCTAAAGTTGGATTTTTTTGGAATAGATAAGTCAGCGGCTTTATAAATAATTGATAAAAGATCAGAGTATTCAATGTGTACGTTAGAACTGTCCAAACTTGTTGTTAATTTTTCTATATTACCGTAGAAGAGGGGCCAATTTGCCCTTTTTGTATTGTAACCTTTACGATTTGTCGGGTGTTGGGGTTTAGATTTAGCAATGTGAGGATCTTCTAAGTGAATAATTATTGGATAATGATCACTAGAGTAAGGATCATTGGTTAAGGTCCATGAACAAGCTGCGGCTAAAGAACTCGAACATAGTGTCAGATCGACAGCACTTTTCTTTTGGGAGGGTGGGGTGAGGCGAGTAGGGGAGCCATCATTTAAAAAACAAATATTATTGATATCCATGAAATCTATTATATTGTGACCAGATTTATTGGTAGCTTCACTTCCCCAGATAGGAGAATGGGCGTTAAAATCTCCCAAGATTATGGAGGGAGAGGGGAGCTGGCGAAGTAAATCCGTCCAGTCCTTTTCTATAAATAAAACTAATGGTGGAATATATACTGAAATAAAAGTTATGTTTTTAATACGTGCTGCGACAATTTGAAAGTCTTGGGTTTTGAGAGGGATAGATAGTTTTTCGAAATTTAAATAATCTTTAATAAAAAGGGCAGTTCCAGCCCGACCGTCAGCTCTGTCATCTCTAAGACACTGGTAGCCGATTACCTTAAGAGGCTATAGTAGGCTATACATTATATTTTGAAAATAATTTCCCTAATACCCTCAAAAGATACGTCTTTGAAATAAGGAACAGTTTGTATGTACATCTTTAATCTATTGCATGATTTTTTTGAATTTTGAATTTGTTTAATACTTTTCTTGTAAAATTAGTTTTAGTAAAACCCTTTTTTATTTTTTTACTGTAAGTAACTAAAAAACTACAAGGCGTATGAAGTATATATTTACTTTATTCGATAGAGAATATGAAAATCTACCGGCTGAATTTTTTATTATTATAAAATTTCAATGACTCTTCTTGCTATTTAAAAAAAACCTCTAAATTTTACCATTTTCGCACGATAAAATGTTGTATATCACATATCAGGTGATATACAATTTTTTCTCGTGTTTCAAACATTAGAAGCTAATTTAGTGTGCATTTTTGCGTACATCCGTATATCCAGGGTATAGTAGGGCCTTAAATAGGCAAGACGGCTTCAGCCAAGTTTCAGAGATGGCTGCAATATGTATTGAATTATTATTTAATAGTTCGGTAAGTTCTGCTTTATTGGAATAAACGCTCCTACTATTCCATTGTAGAATTTTCAGAGTTTGTATGTCCATTATTGAAGAGAGAAGATTGCAATGTTGTGAGAATATCGGCAACGTTGTACGGTAGGCTATTATTATTCGAAAGAATAGATATTAAAAGAGATATTAATGTCTGCAGAAATGCTGAATTGCTGTTGGATAACTCTGCTGCAGAAGGAGGAGGTGAATGTTCATTTTGGTTAATTGCATGACCATTAGACATTTGATTGACATAATTACCATTTGGATTGAATAGGAATGAGTTATGTATGTTCTTGTCATATGCTGGTGTCATTGCTGGTCTAGGTTTGACTTGTTTGTATGTAATAATTCTACGAGAGTTGGAAGGATTCGCTGCATTAATCTGGTTTATTGTAGTTGTGTTAGCTGAGGTTGGTTTCACATTCAATGTTGTAGTTTCGGCAAAACTCTTTATTGCATGGGGGAAACGTTTAGAGGCTTGGAAATAAGATATATTTTCGCTCGCCATCAGTTGTTTAATGTTTTTTTGTCTCGTCAGTTCTGGGCATATAAAGCTTGTAGCCTTATGACTACCTTTACAATTGACGCATGTTGGCTCTTCCGGGTTTGGACACTGATCAGCTTGATGGTTTTCACCACAGTGAAAGCATCGAGTGGAAGATTTACAAATGGCTCTTGAGTGCCCAAAACGGCAACAATTAAAACACAATAGTGGGATAAGTGTATGCTTCTACTGGAAGGGAGTTAAAATAAAGGTAAACATAATCAGGCAATATTTGGCCTTCAAATGTGAGAACGATGGTTTGTGACGGTTTCCACGTCACCGTGCCTTGAGAATTATCTTTGTAATTTAACCTTCGCGCCTTTATTATTTTAATAATTCGTCTAGCATTGTTCAAATTTAAGGATTCAACAATATCACTTTCAGAAAGATTAGCAGGGATGCCTCTTACCAACCCCATTCGCGTCACGTGATGCGTCGGAATAAACGCCTTAAATTTTTGATCAGATAAAGTTGTAATATTCTGTATAAAATTATTTGCTTGTTCCCATTTGTTAAATTCAGAAGAAATTTTAAAGCGCCCTTCAGATTTTATTGTACCGTTAATAATCCCAAAGTTTTTATTATTACATGAAAACAAAAATTTGCCAACTTCTAAGGAGTTAATCGGTTTGCCACTTTCGCAATTTTGAATATATACTATGTATGGTGGGTTTGACATATTACAATATTGAATTGGGCTTGGTTCGGTTTGTATCGGGAGGCCTGCAGTTATTTCGAGTACAGAAGAAGGTTTCATTTTCGACGGTATATCAATTGGTTGATGACGCGGTTTTCGTTTACGGTTAGGTACAATAACTGAATCATGACTCGTGTCAGATTCACATTCGTCAGCAGTTGATAAAATTATCGATCGAGGATCAGGAGGTTTAGTCTCGTCCACCTCCATATCCGCGATGCAGTATTTAAATCAAATAAAATAGATATTTAACAGTTAAATAAAAAATACGAAACAAAAATTGTTAATGTCAAATAGACAAAAAGCAACAAAAACAATAGGTAAATATTAATACCAAATATGCTACATTGAAATAATCAAAACAATTTTTGTAAGAATAAAAATGAAATAATAAAACAAATTTAAACAAAAATGACAGCAATGGAATCTTATCTGTTCGCTGCGTAGTGTAGTAGGTACTTGTGGGTAGATCCGAAATATGCACTAAACACAACCGCTCACTGGCAACGTCGCGACGAGACTCATTTTTTCAATTTGATATACCATCATTATTACTAAACGAATCATTTTGAAAAAAATAACCTAGTTAGTTTGGATATTAATAAAGAGAAATATATCTTAACTTTTTGATTATGTTCTGTATATACTCTTGTAGGAAAATAATAAGCTTACCCCGATTTTAGACATTTATCTTAAATTTCTAAAAAAATATACGGTATTACGCAATGGCGCTGAATGGAAAATAAATGTTTTTTAGGTTTATTTACTAAACCTGAAGCATTAATGCAACGTCACATCATATTTTTCTAGATATTTTTGTCTTCTTTAATTTAAAAAAATATATATTACTCTACGCCTTATAGTTTATTAAAAATATATGATAAACGTTGAAAATCGGAGTATGCCATTATTTTTCTACAAGAATTTATACAGAACATTATCAAAAAGTTAAGGTATATTTTTCTTTCTTTATATCCAAACTATCTAAATTATTTTTTTCAAAACGATTTGATAAGAAATTATGATAGTAGGTATATCAAATTGAAAAATAGGTACGTTGGCAGCAGTCCCCCCCTTAAGAACACAATTCGATTACCTACTCTTTATAAATCAATATATTTTTCTCAATATCGAATCAGATGTTATCAGATAGTCCTCTAGGTCTTAAGTTTATTTGATCAATGTGTTTATTTTTGAATAATTTACAAAATTTGAATAATTTATACAAAGACTTGTTAGTGAGGAGTTGGCCACAACCCACTCGTTTTTATATTGTCCTTGTAACAAGTACATCCTTATACATTCCCTAAATTAAGCATAATTGCTTGTGTTATAGGTAAAAGAAATCGGTCGTGGCAGGATTCGAACTCTTGACCACTGAATTACAAAACAAGCGCGTTAAACGCTCTGCCACCATCCATCTTCCATTTATGCAATTTTACGCGGACAAACAAACATAGAAAATTATGTTATCTTAAATCATATTTTGTTTTCAGACCGAGCTGATGACACCAGACAGAGAGGAGAGGATCCAGATAGGAAAGTTACTGAGTCAGCCGGCACGCTTTTTTCTGGAGAGTAGTCGGTAGCCCCTCCCACTTCTCCCCCTGACGGCGTTGACGCTCGCCGTCCAACCCAGTAACGAACACAGTTATAGTTCTCCAACAAAAACAGAAAATTAAAATTTTTATTTCGAATTAATTATAGGTAACCCAATCAAAATATGCCGGTCACGTAGCGAGAATGGATGAAAACTGTCCACTAAAAAGGATATTCGCTACAAGACCAATGGGCAGAAGGAGCGTCGGTAGGCCAAAGCTGAGATGGTTAAATGGAGCAGAGAGGGACTTGCAGACGATGGGTGTTGTGAATTGGTGGCAGGAAGCGATGGTCATGGAGGGGTGGAGGGAGCTTCTGGAGGAGGCCAGGACCCACAATGGGTTGTAGTGCCACTGATCGATTGATTGATTAACCTAATAGCCAGTGATCTTTGATACATGAGTGAAAGAGCTCGAAAGACATAGACTGAGAGTAAGACGAACAAAAACCGATTTTATGGACTTTGGAGGTACATAAGTCATTGGTCAGAATATATATATATATATATATATATATATATATATATATATATATATATATATATATATATATATATATATATATATATATATATATATATATATATATATATATATATATATATATATATACTTCTGGATAACGACATAAATCCTCCCAAATATCGCACTTCGAATATCTTGGATCCATGCTAACGACAGGTGGAAGAGGATATCAACCACCGCGTCAATGTGGCGAGATCTCTCTCTGGCGCACTATGCGATAAAATAATGCCTATTCAAACTATACTAAACAGTCGTAATAACAGCAATGTTTTATGGATCATCGAGGGAGATCGCGATCCACTTCCACGCCGGCGACGCTATAGAGCTCATTGGCCCTGTTCACCACCGGACGCAGCCGCAACATCGGACAAACACAAAATATCCACCATCCATCGGGTTCAACCACTGCCCCCGAGAATCCAACCACACACGTCAGGGCCTCCGATTGGTCTCGAAATCGGCCGCTAAGAACACTCCGTTTCAAGTCGGAGGGGCTTGTACCCCGACCCCTCTATGGATCTATGGATCAGAGTGCTGGACAACATCAAAAAAGCACACACAACAACTGCACACGACTGAAATGAAGATGATGCGCTGGGCAGGTGGTGTAACACGCCATAATAAAATTCGCAGCGAGTAGGTACGTTAGAAGATCCTTCAAGGTAGCCCCAATAGAAAAAAAAATGAATGAGGGCAGACAACGATGGTATGGCCATGTCATGCGAAGAGAGGACACCTACTCCTTTAAAACTGTGCTCGGTATCCCCTCAATGCCGCGAGAAAGAGACACACCACAGTCGACATGGTGGAAGAGTATTGAGAGGAAGCTGGCGGCACAAGGTGTCCCACAGGAGACAACTCAGAGCCGCAGATTATGGCGACTGTTGACTAGGAGGCCCGACCCCGGATGAACTGGGATAGAGGAGCAGGAAATGATGAGTTCAAAAGCCCGTGGCCGCCAGACTGACGTGTAGGTATTAAAGCTGTTTTTTTCTTGCGTAAGTACACCACAGCACGTAACAACTATTGGGTACTTACGAACCCCTGAGCAGTGGCGGCTCTGGCAGAAACAGGTTTCAAAGATTAGAAAAATGCTGTTTTAGCACGTCATTGCGTTCACTGCGCCTGTAGTTAGCTGGGACACAACGTGTTTGGCACGCAACATAAGGACAATGATTATTAATTATTAAATTTGAAGGAGTTGGTCAAGGGGATCTCCGCCAACGAAAGTGTCTCTAAATGAAAGATTTATTTATAAATTTATTTAACAAAGCAAAGTGTCTGACTGTCTGAACGTTTGTGCATAAGTAATTAATATTACGTTTCTTCTTTATAATTATAAATATCAAATCAACCACGCTTTATTTTCAAAGAAATTTAAAGTTGTTTGAATTATTAGTTTCATTTAGGTATAATCTTTTTTTCCCTAGAGAACGACGATAACGTGCGCATAGGATTACCCTTCAGCAAGAATTATTTTGTGATCTTTCATTGACGAGGTTGAAATTGTAGCAGCGCCTGGTCGGCTGCAACACGTATGACCTAAGGATTCTCGAATTCTTAATGTATGGGGAATATGTTTATTTATTTGTTTTAATCAGAAGGAATTATATTGCATATTTGCGTGTTCAAAAGGATTCTATTTGATTTAAAACATATACCTCCAAGTGTGATACTGCTTATGTCTGTTCATTAAATAATTGATACTATGTATATTATTTATAGTAATAAAGGGTTTCAATCAAAGAACTACTTACATGATCAACACTGGTTTATTCTAAATAAATGAAATTACAATATAAATAATAAGTTAATTAATTTGTGATGTCGTGGGTAATAGATAAAGATTAAACGCGACTCTACTCTATTGAACTATCAACACATGAATAAAGATCTGTTGATTGGCTCGTATCAACGGCGGTGGGCTATGTTTCGTTGATCCTCGTCAATCTTCGGGAGCATTCGAGGAATCCTGAGGTCATACGTGTTGCAACCGACCAGGCGCTGCTACAAAATGGTTGATTATCTTTTTAATATAGAATCCAGCCCCCCTATACAACGTGCCAATTAGCTCAAGAAAAGATAGCTCAATGAATGGAAAAGACAGTTGTCTCGTGACTGGCAACTGTCACTTCCATACATTGAGTTATCAACCTTTTCTTGAGCTAAATGACACACTGTCTAGGAGGGCAGTTTAGAAGCGAAAACTTTATCGTTCTTACTATTTTTATTCCTACTGACGATGTAGGTATCACTTCGAAATCAGACGCACAAAATAACTAAAAACAAAAAAATATATTAAATTTATTGTTGGGATAATTGTGTAAATATTTAATAGATGTCAGTGTTAAGAAATTTTCAATAAAAAATATATATTATAATAAAAAGGACAGAAGGACCTGTGGCAGACCACATCTCGAAATTTCTTTTGAGCTTATAATTTAAGGACGAGGAGAGCTGACTCCAACAGTCAGCACAGATATAGAGTTGTGATGTAGCAAGGGAAAAGAAGTAGGTTTATTGTAAATTGCTTCAAGCAAAAAGTATATTGTAATAATATATTGTAAATAAATCATTTCAGATAATCATTAAAAATATATAAGGACCTATTTATATAATAAAAATACATAAACTTATTACGAACAATGCGATAAATACGAATTATATTAACTCTGAATTGCGGTGAATTTATATTTTAAAGGGCATTTAAAGTGCATGACCGATAAAGTACTTAAAGAGTGTATAAAATTGAAGTGCATGACCGATAAAGTACTTAAAGAGCACACAAAATTGAAGTGCATGACCGATAAAGTACTTAAAGAGTGCATAAAATCGAAGTGCATGACCGATGAAGTTTTTTATTTCATATTTAAGGCTCTGAACAGAAATGATAAAATTATAAATAATCAAACAATTTTGAATAATTCACCGCTTCTGAATATGTTTCAACTAGCTCGCCATAACGGTAATCCTTACTCCTCCCCCTCCCCTTCGTCTTCCGCGTTACCACCCACAACATAATATCGCACACGTTCGTTCATTTTTTAATAATAATTTATTACAAGTCTGTCTTGAGGAGGTAGCGGCCAGCTCCGAAAACTGGTTAGACACTGTGATGTCTGGTAGTTTTGGTGTTCAGATATAAATAAATACACGCGTTAACACTTTACACAGTTTATTGTAATTACATGAATATATATTTTAGAGTGAAGCACAATAATTAGTTCCCTTTTAAACCACTACGTGAGAGTCTATATGTATCACCAGAATGACCCCAACAAACCGCCCACTTTGCCTTATATCAGACCCCCGAAGATTCCCGAATCCTTTGTTCGTATGTACTCGTTAATACGCTATACCTATTGTCTGATTTAAGGCGCAACATCAATATATTACAGACACCAAGTATTCACAGTGGTTTAAACAAAAATATATTTGTACCAAATGTGCCACAAAGTTATAGCAACGTATGAAGAAAAAAAAATATTTCAAATTAGGTTTGTTTTTAAAATTTCTGATAATTCAAATCACATAAAAACCCTTTTTAACGCACGCGATAACTAACACGTAACTTCATAGTGCATTAGACTGTTTTAATATGTCATGTTTTCAGTCACTTTATTTAGTTTTATGTGTCCTCTAATACATAATAAATGGTTTCGTAAATGTAAGATATAAGAGCTGTGTGTAACTTGAAGAAGGATATTGTCATATCAACTATTATATTAAATATCATTTATTCAATAGAATGAAAGTAAATACACTTCGGTGGTTAAGCCACATGGAAAATATAAATCAACTTTATTACAATGAAACCTATCACTACCAATGCGAATTCTAAAAAAAAATACAAAGTAAAAGCATAAATATAATATTTCTTGTTATACAAGTAAAATATTTAATATTGAAGCTCTGTTGTAATATATAGATCTAATATATTTTTCTGCAAAACTAAAAATAAGAATGTGTATATATTAAAAAATAATAATGTTCATATTATAGCAAAGTAAATATACCAATAAGACATCATATAAGATTCGATTTTGTTTTTATTGGTTATGAGTGACTGCGTGATGGCAATAGATGTGTCCAATTGATATATCCATATACATTTTTTTTTTTAATTTACTGTTTTATATACTATAGACACTAACCAGTTTCAGTCTGTCTGAAGATCATCATCACAGTGAACTCTGTAGATGGTCTTCGAAAGACTGATAACGGTAAGGTTTTTATAATGAATAAACAGTGATCGCTGTTTTAATTATTTCTATTTTTTGACTACTGATTTGTGATGGTATTCCATTATCAATTATATAAAATTACTTTAAAATAAGTAACAATACAAATTTTTAACTTTTTTCACTGATTTAAAATAAATATATTTGTACTGACAATTTTTAAAAAGTATCTCATATTTTCATGTATTATATTTTGTAAAAAGGTTTGCTAGCAATGAATTTATGTATATTAAATGGTCCACTAATTCAAAAGTCATTCATATTGAACGCGTCAGTGGTCAATATTTTTAAATTAGTGGAAAAAAGTTAAAAATTTGTGTTGTTACTTACTTTTTTACTAATTTTATATAATTAATAAACAGTGAAACTAAAACATTTATGTTTTATTCACTTTTGACTTGGTTTAGTTTGGTCCTGAAATCGAACCCTGAGGATGACCAAAAAAAGTCTATCTATGTAGAATATTATATGTAATTATCTCCTACCTCATGTAACAATGTGAAATAAATTATATTACCAAAAAATGACGCTGTTTTATTTTTCGATGTTTAAATGATCCCAATTTGTGGCTATTTATTTCCAATTTTTGAAATGAAGAGATCAATAATATTACCTATCTACGAAGCTGATTCAAGATGCAGTTAGCATGGTTTTTATTGCACACAACTTTATCGAGGCGCACAATAAAAAGTGCAACAAGATCTTGAGTTAACGTTTAACCTCCGTAAGTACGATCATATATCGCATCTTCGCAAACAACTTAAATGGCTTCCCATCCATCTGCGCCGAGATCAGCACACCCTCTGACTCCTGTTTAATGTATTAAACAATCCGAATGCCCCCGCATATCTGAAAGAAAGATTTCAACCGTTGGCCTCTCATGGACTCCCACTTCGGTCTAGAGAAGTAAGAACCCTTGCCATCCCACCTCACGTTACAGAATACTATTCATCTTCCTTCACTATTCACGCTGCCCGGCTGTGGAACAATTTAGCATTTGATATTAGAACTGCCGCATCACTGCCAATTTTCAAATCTCGTCTTAAATGCTCACTCTTCCTCTCAATTCCATAACAAACATATATCCCAATTTCACTTTCCATCCCTTTTGATCGCTCCTCATCCTCTCCCTTCCCTTTCTGATTTTCCTCTCCTTTCTGAATTTGTGTAATTTCTCCCTCTTTCTTTTACTGTCTTATACTGGTTGTGTTATTGTGTTATTATGTATGTATATGCCGAATATATGTTAATATACTTTTAATCTCAGATGGTTGACTGGAAGTAATTGTCTCCGGACAAAAAGTCTGCCATTTTATAAACGTAATTTAGAAATTATAGATTTATCGAAAAACTTAATAATAAAAATGCAAAAAACGGTAATAATGAATACATGTAGAATTGTTAAAGATTTTTTAAACGTTAATATTCGGGAATCAGTAGGGTTGTTAGGTAGTATAGAGACCTCCTCAGAGCCTAATCCTTTGATATGTTAAGTATCTGGATGGGTGAACTATTCCCAATTGAAAGCTTGATGATGCGTTTGTTGCATTTTATTTTGCTCTTTTAAATAAATTACAATTTACGCATTGATCTGCTAATTCTTTTGAGGAAGTGTATAATGGTAATAATAATAATAGAGTGTTATTATTTGTAGTGCTTAATTGTTATTAATATCATTAGTAAATTGGCCAGCGCCGCAAAAATAAACGTATGTAAAGTCTGATTTTTTTAAAAGTGCCAAAGCGGTCAAATAATAAATTATATCATACAAAATATTTACATAATAATTCATTGAGGCAAACACACATACATAAATAATATAACTAATACAAATAAATAATGGACACTTATTCTATACTAAGACGGTGATAACACATGTTTATGATAATAATTATATATCGATATTAAACTAAAAATAAAATACATAAGTTAGAAATAAAAAATCATCAATGAAAACAATTCCTAAATTAGAACACATGGTCACCATAAAAAATCAAACGTGCGCTCACTTCGAGAGATAGATACGTACTGTCGGGTTTGTTCAGTTTGTTGATGTTTGTTGTTAAGGACACCAAATGGTGTAAACCAATCAGCAACCACGAGTCTACTAATACATTTACATGCGTAAATATTATGCATTTTTTTGTTTATGTATAGAATTGGCACTTTTAAAAAAATCAGACTTTACCTACGTTTTTCCAAGATGCCATAAATAAAAACTTTGAGATACCAGCTTAGAATAGTGCTTCCACAATTTTCTATCATCATTGTTTACGGGTGTCGTTTGCTTTTACAGATGTGACACAATGCTGATGGTTGGGGATGGAAACGCGTAGCATGTATCGTGCTTCCCTTTATAAGATAATACACAACCGTACACATTGTGGGATATACCGTGATGGTATATAATATAACATACATTCTATCAAATATTTCCGTAAAATGTTCAGCAAAAATACGTACGTAATCTAAAGATTAATTGTATCTGTCAGAACTTCAACATTGCAAAGATGGAATTTTCATAAAAATAACAGGCAATCAAAATGCTGTTGAGTCATTGAGAAATATACCTACCTATAACATATCGGGAAATGTGGAATTCTGAGAATGGCATTGTTTCTTCCTATGTAGGTATGTATAACCCCCAAACAGAAGGGGTAGGTTCTGTTATAAATAGGGTTGCCTTTAGATTGGATTTTATCCGGGTCTCGGAACTGTAATATTTTATTAAGATTGATCAGTACCAAAAGCAAAGATTTTTATAAGTAGGGCTGCCTCTAGATTGGATTTTATACGGGTCTCGGAACATTACGTTATTTATTTATTTTATAAACACATAATTGAATACAAAGTACGACATGTAGTATATTATAATAAAGATCTATGGTATTACCTTATAAGAGGGAGTATGATATATGTATGCGTACCACACACCAGGTTCGTCTCACCTAAAAAGGCCCTATGATCAGAATGTGTGGTGAACCTCATTGCTGAACTATGTGAGATGTTATTGTTGCCTGTTATATCATCAATTACCCGGTTCTTACGGGAAATTCGTAAACAATAATAGAAGAGTGGAAGTACTACTATAATTCGGTACCTCATAGCCATCACTATCTCAATGAAAATTAGAAAAATCAAAAAACCAATCAATCATCAATCAAAAAAATCAATCTCAATGAAAGTCTTGCCCTGCCAAAAAACAGCTCTGCAGTTTGGCGGGAGAATATAAATAAGATTTTTTTTTGGCTAAAAAAATCGATTGTTAAATTCCGGTACGGACAGACACATGAAGTTAACGGTGACAGATAGGTGATGGCAGAGCGGTTAGTGCGCTGGGTTAGTAATCCAGTGATCGCGAGTTTGAATCCTGCCACGACCGATTTCGTTCACCTATAGCATGTATGAGGATGTACATATATGTACTTGTAACAAGGACATATTCATTCTTTAAAAAAAGGGTGTAAAAATATATAGATATGGATAAGTGTATGGAAATGAACAGGAACACTAGCCGTTAAGAAAAGAAACAAGGAAGATATGTACAATCCCGAACTATGCCAACTCAATCTCCCCAAGTGGGAAAAACTTTGCAAAATTGGTGACCAAGTGGCTCATTGATAGAGGAAGAAATGAATCAGAAAAAGACTTGACCTACATCATAAAATAACAAAATGATAATACTTTAGACCATCGGTCTGGGAACCGGGGTAAATTACCCCAAAAGGGGTAATAATTTTTTTTGGGGTAATAAGGGAATTTTTCTAGTTTGCTATTTCATAAACGTATATTTAAATTATAAATATACATTAATTGTCTTCTTTTCAAAATGGGGGAAGGGGTAGGTAATATCGACTTACGCAAAATTATTTTGGGGTAATGGTTAAAAAAGTTCCCCGACCGCTGATTTAGACGATATACATGTGACAACTTACACTTACATACTTGATTTTCACATTTCTTGGATATTATTACTATATTCACTACATACATCATACATCATCATTCGTCCTTTTCCTCGTGACTGAGGATAGCGGCTGTAGTCCGTCGCCACACGTATGTCCTGCCTCCATGCCAATCTGTTTTGTGCTGAACGCAGAGCACCAGTCACCGAAGACCCCATTGTGGACTTAACCAAATCGCTCCATCTGGTCGGTGAGCGACCACGAGATCTCCGTCCCTCCACGCTGCCCATCACAACAAGCTTCTCGAGGCAGTCTGGTTCCCTTCTGGCAATGTGTCCATAAGAATTGAAGGATACGTCAATAACATATCGTCGACAGACGATCGTCGATCTTCAGTTCGTCTAGAATTGATACATTCGTTCTTCTGGCTGTCCATGGGATGCGTAACATACGCCTCCAGCACCACATTTCGAAAGCATCAATCCTCTTTCGCTCTGACATCAAACATACACCATAACAAAAATTAATAAAAAATAGTATCACCTCGGAACAGACCTAGGTCTAGTGAGATGAAATATTCCATGTAACTAAAGCCGGCCTGACACCAGGTAATTAATATTACAACTCATATTTCAACTCATTGGAATATGAACTGAAAAAATGACATTGTGCCTGACACGATATCATTTAAATGACTTAAAAATGTTATCACTCTAAAAACATTATATTGAAATTACAAATCGATATTATAGCAATAATCAGTTGTAACAATACTGTTGTAGAGTGAAGTCGTGTGTACTGAAATTAATTTGTCAAAAATAGTTTGTGAAGTGGGGTGACCATCATTCATATTTTTTTTTTGTATTCATATTTGTGTTTACATTTTTTTTTTTTTACGATTAATAATATTACAATGTCCACTGGCAAAAATAATGTTCAAACAAGATCCAAGCTAAATGAAAATGTTGATGACCAGTATGAAAGATTAACCAAATATATGGATAGAAAGATGGAAGAACTAAAACGACAAGTTTTTGATAAAATTGAAATTGAATCATCAAATCTAAGGAAAAATTTTGAATCGGATATTTGTGAAATGAAAAAAAGTATCGAATTTTTAAGTGATAAATATGATGATATTTCTTCTAACTTGGAAAATTTACTTGTCCTGAAAAAAGAAGTCAAAATAAAAAATTGTCAAAATAAAAAATCTAGAAAATCGTCTCGCTGAATTAGAGCAGATTAACATTAGTCAAAATTGTGTGGAGCTTGCTGGTGTAGATATTTTGTTGGGAGAACCTCCAATAGAAACTGTTAAAAGGATTATAAACGAGCTGAATGTGCAGATCCAACCAGGAAAAATAAATAAAGTTACCCGTTATGCTGACAGATCCCATGGAAAGGAAGCCCTTCATAGATTCAAAGTTGAATTTAATGATGCGCTGTCCCAACAGGCGCTACTCGAGGCTAGAAAAAGGGCAAGGGATTCAAATAGTAATTTTTATATTGGTGAGGTGTTGTCACCTTACTTCAAGGAACTTTTGTGGAAAACAAAGCAAAAGGCCAAAGAACTTCATTATCAATATGTCTGGTTTAAGAATAATAGGGTCCTCACTAGAAAAAATTCAGATATCTCTTCAAAAGTATTTACCATCAAGCATATTGACGATTTGGATAGAATAATTGAGTAATTGCTGAAGTTAACTTATTTCAGTCTTTTTTATGTTATTTTTATATAAGAAATGGATTTGGATTATCTTTTGGATTTGAATGATGATTCAGGGGTAAGTCATGATATTGATAGTCCTTTAACATGTGAAGCATTTTTGAATGACTCAAAACTGTCTATATTTTGTATGAATATTGGAAGTATCAACAAAAATCTTGATGAAACACTTGTCATCTTGAACTCTATGAGACATTGTTTTGATATTATAGTATTTAGCGAAGCTTGGTTAAAAGAGACAATGACTATACCTATTGTTAATGGTTTCTCCACTTATAATACAAATAAAAGCACTTTTCAAAATGATGGAATTGTCATTTATATCAAAAAAGATATATCAGTGACTGTGGAGGAAGTATCCATTCCTTATGCGAACTGCTTGAAACTTCTACTAAATAATGCAATCAGCTTGATAGCTATTTACAGATCTCCATCTCAGGCAAATATAGATACTTTTCTGCAGGCTCTGGATAATTTGCTTTCTTCGGAATCAATGCATCAGAATTTAGTTTTGTGTGGGGATATTAATATAAATATCCTAGATACAGATAGTACAAGAACACAACAATATTTGTCGCTTTTGACATTCTATGGATTAAAATCTGTAATTAATTCACCTACTAGAATTTCACAAACAAATACAAGCTGCATCGATCATATAATGATTAAATCCAAACTCAATCATCAAGGAGCTGTTTACAGGACTAATATTACAGATCACTTTGCCACAGTGTTAAAATATACCAATCTCACTCTAAAAAGAATTCACAAGAAGGAAGATATATACAAAATAATTGTCGATAACGAAGAGTTGAAAAGAAAGTTAAATAGAGAATCTTGGCACTCCGTTTTAAATTCAAATAATGTGAATGAAGCTACTGTAAACTTCATAAAGTGCTTAAAAACTCATATTGATAATTGCTCATCAACGAGAATAACACATATTAATACCAAACACTTAAAACCATGGATTACTTCTGGAATCATCAAATGTCTCAAAAATCGTGATAAACTACATATTAAACATCGAAGGGATCCAAATAATAGAGAACTACTAGCCTACTACAAGCGATATAGAAATTGGTGCACCAAATTAATTAAAATAATAAAGCAATCATACTATAAAGAGAGGCTTTATAAGGCTGATGGTGATACAAAACAACAATGGAAAATTATAAAAGAAGCTGTAAATTTGCAACGAGATACTCCTTCCCTAAAGAAACTTAAAATAAATGATAATATTGTGCTAATGAAAGATAACCCTAACTTATTAACTAATCATGCCAATAACTTTTTTAGTGAAGTAGGTCAAAAATTTGCCAATAATTTGTGTAAATTAAACAAAACTACTGAAGAAGTCCTGGTGAACAACTTCCAACCAGCTTACAGTGATCATTGTTCAAACTTTTATTTTAAACCGACAAATGATGCTGAAGTATCAAAAGTAATAGGTGATCTTAAATCAGGCTTCTCTAGTGGTAGTGACGGCATCAGTTCTATGATTTATAAACAGCATTGCTCAAATTTATCTAAACCTATATCACACCTTGTAAACCTTAGCTTTAAGACTGGTATATTCCCTGATCATTGCAAGAGTGCCAAAGTGATTCCCCTTTTCAAGGAAGGTGACAGTTTAAATATAAATAATTACAGGCCTATACTTATCTCTACTTAATACCTTATCTAAAATAATTGAGAAACTAGCTAAAGTCAGGTTAATATATTACGTTGAATCTAATAAAATTCTTTCAGCTAACCAATTTGGTTTTAGAGAGAACATGGGGACAAGTGATGCTATTCTAAAGTTGATTTCTATGATAGTAAATGCGCTAGATGCGGGTGACAAGGCTATAGCTTTGTTTTTGGATTTATCGAAAGCATTCGATACTGTTTCTCATGGTATCCTTCTCAAAAATCTTAAAGCACTCGGCATTAACGATAAGACTGAATTGGTTTAAAACATACCTTTGTGGTAGAACACAACACGTGGAAATTGATGACTATAAAAGTTCGAATAATCAAATTTCATATGGTGTTCCACAAGGCAGTGTTATTGGCCCAATTTTATTCTTAATATACATAAATGATCTGTGTAACTTAAATATTTCTGGCACTATTGTTACTTTTGCGGATGATACCGTGTTAATATTAATTTACTGGCAATTCTTGGGAGGCAACATATTCAAAATGTAATCTTGGATTAAATGTTGTAAAAAATTGGCTTGATCACAATATTTTGACCTTAAATTCAAGCAAAACTAAATATATTACTTTTAGTATTTCTTCCAAAAGCCAACCTTCAATTCAAAAACCTGTAATAATACATAATTGTTCTCATACTTGCACTTGTGAATCCTTAGAAAGAGTGGACAGTATCAGGTATCTTGGTGTAAAAGTTGACAAATTTTTGAAATGGAATGAACACATACTTCTTATATCTAATAAAATTAGAAGATTAACATATATACTCAAAGATCTTCGATATATTTTGGATAAAGATAAACTGAAAACTGTATATTTCTCTTTTGTTCAGTCTTTGCTGTCATATGGCATAGTATGCTGGGGGGGTTGTTACAGAACAAATTTAGAACCATTAAATATAGCACAAAAATTGATCCTGAAGGTCATGTATAGAAAAAAATTTGTATATCCATCTGAACTATTATATAATGAGTGTAAAGTTATGAATGCTAGGGAGCTTTACATTTTGAAAGTACTGTGTAAATTTTACAGCTGAATTGATTTGGCACAGAGAACTCAGCAGGTGCGTTTCACTAGACTGGGAGCTTCTCTAAATTATCAGCCGATAATTGTTAAATCAACATTTGGACAGAGAAATTATTTTTATCATGCACCATTACTGTTTAACTTCCTTCCAAATAATATAAAAGCATTGAAAACGCTTGCTTGGTTCAAGAGCAATGTCAAGCAGCACATTTTAATTAAAACCTCTTCCATCAATTCATTTTTATTTTAATATTTATATTTTTTTGGTAGCCTTTGAAGTATATGGTCACCCTATACATGTCATGTTCTTTTGTGTTAGTTGTCTGTGTGTTGGGTGCATAGATATTATTGTCACAGTTATCTTCCTTGTGCCCAACTGCAGACAACATTGTAACATAGTATTTGTTAAAAAAATATTTTTTTTTTGACTTAGTGTTTGTTAATGTTTTTGTTTGTTTTGTTTGATACCGGCCCGCCTCGGCCCCATGTCCGCGAGAGAGATCCACCGTCCTATTCGAGTAGGTTGTGGCTAAATTTCTCCGCGGAACCTACCCCGACCGGCAGCGGGATTCTGGGGAAATTTATTTTTTTTTTTATTATATGGCAACTCTTTTTTTGCACAATGATTTTTTTGAACTTTTTTCAAAAAGAGAGAATTCTGACAGCTACCGACAGCTGGTCAGCTGACTTTTTAATCCAAGACTGCCGGACACTCTCCGGCACACAAAAAAAAACCAACTTGATAACTGAAGAACCCTTGGGATTCCGCCAGAGAATCCCAACAGGCCCTGACACAACAGAGGTGCAACTGCCCCAAAAATTGAACACTTAAGGTACCTCCGCCACGCGGTAAATTTTTTTGTAAATCTTTTGGCGGCACTTTGTAACTGTAGAGGCCTCTTCAGACTGCAGCCGAAGGATAGAAGCAGCTTCTCAGGCCGTGGTGCGCCTCGTGACTTGCAATTTTTTTATTTTTACACCTGACTTTATCTTGTAACTGACTCGAGGCGCCAACGGCCTGGGAAGTGTCTGCCCTAGCGCAAGCCAGGGCCCCTCTTTTGTAACCGTGTGGAGGGGAGGATTACCATAGCCTGTCGCGCCCTTGACCCAGAATTTCTCGTCTGCAATCGCTTTTCTGTTCTCTTTTTTTTCTTTTGTTCTGGATCGAGGACCTATACCTGAGGACGTCACCCACCTGTAGCTTCCTGCTGGTCTACGACGGGGTGATCTGCTGAGCGTCTCCCTCAGCAGACGGTCGAAGAGGAAAGGACCGCGTTCTTGGGGTGAGTGCCTTCAATTCTCTCTCGATCCAAGACCGAAGCTGGTCACACTTTACATAACTAGGACGCGATCGAGAGAGAATTGAAGGCACTCACCCCAAGAACGCGGTCCTTTCCTCTTCGACCGTCTGCTGAGGGAGACGCTCAGCAGATCACCCCGTCGTAGACCAGCAGGAAGCTACAGGTGGGTGACGTCCTCAGGTATAGGTCCTCGATCCAGAACAAAAGAAAAAAAGAGAACAGAAAAGCGATTGCAGACGAGAAATTCTGGGTCAAGGGCGCGACAGGCTATGGTAATCCTCCCCTCCACACGGTTACAAAAGAGGGGCCCTGGCTTGCGCTAGGGCAGACACTTCCCAGGCCGTTGGCGTCTCGAGTCAGTTATAAGATAAAGTCAGGTGTAAAAATAAAAAAATTCCAAGTTACGAGGCGCACTACGGCCTGAGAAGCCGCTTCTATCCTTCGGCTGCAGTCTGGAGAGGCCTCTACAGTTACAAAGTGCTGCCAAAAGATTTACAAAAAAATTTACCGCGTGGCGGAGGTACCTTAAGTGTTCAATTTTTGGGGCAGTTGCACCTCTGTTGTGTCAGGGCCTGTTGGGATTCTCTGGCGGAATCCCAAGGGTTCTTCAGTTATCAAGTTGGTTTTTTTTGTGCCGGAGAGTGTCCGGCAGTCTTGGATTAAAAAGTCAGCTGACCAGCTGTCGGTAGCTGTCAGAATTTTTCTCTTTTGAAAAAAGTTCCAAATCATTGTGCCAAAAAAAAGAGTTGCCATATAATAAAAATAAAAATAAATTTCCCCAGAATCCCGCTGACGGTCGGGGTAGATTCCGCGGAGAAATTTAGCCACAACCTACTCGAACAGGACGGTGGATCTCTCTCGCGGACATGGGGCCGAGGCGGGCCGGTATCATGTTATTCAATATTCAAAAATTATATGTAATATTGTTCTTATTTCACTCGTTGTTGTAAAGTCGCTCATCTCGATACAGGTTCAACCCTAGTGAAATGATTGACTGTAATGTTTTTTATGTTCCATTATAATTGTTGACAAAAAAAATAAATAAAATTAAATAAATCTCTCCTTTCTGTCAAATAACTTGCATATTTAGGTGCATTAATGATTCTCGCTTGTTTTTCTATTACATTTTGAGTTTAATTACCTATTTTGAAATATTATGAAAATCAAAAAAGACGATCTAGCATAAAATGTACGCGATCTTGATTGGATAAGAGAAAAAAATTAAGGAGTTTTTTAGCATATTAAACGAACAACTCTCATTAGAAGATCCATTTTCATAGAAAAATGAGAATTTTTGAAAATAAATAGAATGTATTTCTAATACTTAAAACCATACATTCAAAAGCCAAATATATGTATAGTGATGCGAGAATCAATATCCTAAAAACAGTAGTAAGAACATTCCAAATCATAGCAATTATATCGAAGAACTCCGATGTGCCGATATTTTTTTATAGCTAGGAATGTACGTCTGGATCAATCAAAAATCAAAAAGAATACATATATCTTCCTTTGTATGACGAATGACAATGTAGTAGATAGATAAGTATAGACAAAAGAGATACACACTTTCAGTTCATATATCTTCCTTTGTATGACGAATGACAATGTAGTAGATAGATAAGTATAGACAAAAGAGATACACACTTTCAGTTCATATATCTTCCTTTGTATGACGAATGACAATGTAGTAGATAGATAAGTATAGACAAAAGAGATACACACTTTCAGTTCATATATCTTCCTTTGTATGACGAATGACAATGTAGTAGATAGATAAGTATAGACAAAAGAGATACACACTTTCAGTTCATATATCTTCCTTTGTATGACGAATGACAATGTAGTAGATAGATAAGTATAGACAAAAGAGATACACACTTTCAGTTCATATATCTTCCTTTGTATGACGAATGACAATGTAGTAGATAGATAAGTATAGACAAAAGAGATACACACTTTCAGTTCATATATCTTCCTTTGTATGACGAATGACAATGTAGTAGATAGATAAGTATAGACAAAAGAGATACACACTTTCAGTTCATATATCTTCCTTTGTATGACGAATGACAATGTAGTAGATAGATAAGTATAGACAAAAGAGATACACACTTTCAGTTCATATATCTTCCTTTGTATGACGAATGACAATGTAGTAGATAGATAAGTATAGACAAAAGAGATACACACTTTCAGTTCATATATCTTCCTTTGTATGACGAATGACAATGTAGTAGATAGATAAGTATAGACAAAAGAGATACACACTTTCAGTTCATATATCTTCCTTTGTATGACGAATGACAATGTAGTAGATAGATAAGTATAGACAAAAGAGATACACACTTTCAGTTCATATATCTTCCTTTGTATGACGAATGACAATGTAGTAGATAGATAAGTATAGACAAAAGAGATACACACTTTCAGTTCATATATCTTCCTTTGTATGACGAATGACAATGTAGTAGATAGATAAGTATAGACAAAAGAGATACACACTTTCAGTTCATATATCTTCCTTTGTATGACGAATGACAATGTAGTAGATAGATAAGTATAGACAAAAGAGATACACACTTTCAGTTCATATATCTTCCTTTGTATGACGAATGACAATGTAGTAGATAGATAAGTATAGACAAAAGAGATACACACTTTCAGTTCATATATCTTCCTTTGTATGACGAATGACAATGTAGTAGATAGATAAGTATAGACAAAAGAGATACACACTTTCAGTTCATATATCTTCCTTTGTATGACGAATGACAATGTAGTAGATAGATAAGTATAGACAAAAGAGATACACACTTTCAGTTCATATATCTTCCTTTGTATGACGAATGACAATGTAGTAGATAGATAAGTATAGACAAAAGAGATACACACTTTCAGTTCATATATCTTCCTTTGTATGACGAATGACAATGTAGTAGATAGATAAGTATAGACAAAAGAGATACACACTTTCAGTTCATATATCTTCCTTTGTATGACGAATGACAATGTAGTAGATAGATAAGTATAGACAAAAGAGATACACACTTTCAGTTCATATATCTTCCTTTGTATGACGAATGACAATGTAGTAGATAGATAAGTATAGACAAAAGAGATACACACTTTCAGTTCATATATCTTCCTTTGTATGACGAATGACAATGTAGTAGATAGATAAGTATAGACAAAAGAGATACACACTTTCAGTTCATATATCTTCCTTTGTATGACGAATGACAATGTAGTAGATAGATAAGTATAGACAAAAGAGATACACACTTTCAGTTCATATATCTTCCTTTGTATGACGAATGACAATGTAGTAGATAGATAAGTATAGACAAAAGAGATACACACTTTCAGTTCATATATCTTCCTTTGTATGACGAATGACAATGTAGTAGATAGATAAGTATAGACAAAAGAGATACACACTTTCAGTTCATATATCTTCCTTTGTATGACGAATGACAATGTAGTAGATAGATAAGTATAGACAAAAGAGATAGACAGTTTCAGTTCATATGACTTCAAAAATTACTGCAAACACTATTTTTAAACTTATATTCCACATGAGTTGGAATATTACCTCGTGTCAGGCGGGCTTTAGTGTTTATAATGTAATACCAATTTGTTATATAGGTATATAATGTTAAAATTTATTTTGTGATAATGTGTAATTTCTGGAAAATAAATAAATAAATAAATAGATATTAAGGAAAGATATCAAAGCAAGTATCGTTCTTTGATTTAATTAGATAGATAGGTATGTAGGTACCTCCCAATTTCAAAATAATTCCCTTGTCACGGTTTATCGATTTCACAGCGGGCAACCCTACAGCATAAGTGCTGGCCATCCCACATCCCCAGGGGAGAATTAGGTGAGGGTGGTATTTTTGATCAGAGTTACCAAAATTAATGTGAGAGCAAGGGAAAGAGGTTTAAGGGTAGTATTAGGGTGAAATTACCGCGATAATCAATTTAGGTAATGTTGTTTTAATGTTGCCGCGTCATCCTCAACACACAATTATGTAATAATATTAATAATTTGTATCGCGGAACACACTTTGACGAACAGTGTTAAAACCCAACTTTAGATTATTTCAGATAAAATGTTTTCCTTATAATATATATACATATATACATACACCATTACGGCATATCCCCACAATTCAGGGTGACCGACGACACTTACCTAAAACTCTCACACACAAGCACACACTCATACACACACGTACGATAACACACACACACACACACACACACACACACACACACACACACACACACACACACACACACACTCGTGTGTGTTTATGTGTGTTGAGTGTATCAGTGTGCGTGCGTTTTTGTGCATATGAGTGTGTGTGCGTGCATGAAAGTGTGTAAGACCTTGTGTGTGCGTGAGTGTGTGTAAGTATGCGTCAGTGTGTGTGAGTATGCATATTCACACACACACTAACGCATGCATACACACAAACAACACACACACTCATTCTCACTCACACGTGAGCGTGACACAGAATCTCATGAGTGTTTATGCGAACGTGTGTATGTGTGTGTGTGTGTGCACACATAAACACGCACGCACGCGCGCACACACACAAACAACACACACACACACACACTCATTCTTACTCACACATGAGCGTGAGACAGAATCTCATGAGTGTTTATGCGAACGCGAGAATGTGTGTGTGTGTGTGTGTGTGTGTGTGTGTGTGTGTGTGTGTGTGCGTGTGAGTGTGCACATATAAACACGCTCGCACGCGCGCACAAACACAAACAACACACACACTCATTCTCACTCACACGTGAGCGTGACACAGAATCTCATGAGTGTTTATGCGAACGTGTGTATGTGTGTGTGTGCACACATAAACACGCAAGCACGCGCGCACACACACAAACAACACACACACTCATTCTTACTCACACATGAGCGTGAGACAGAATCTCATGAGTGTTTATGCGAACGCGAGAATGTGTGTGTGTGTGTGTGTGTGCGTGTGAGTGTGAGTGTGCACATATAAACACGCACGCACGCGCGCACACACACAAACAACACACACACTCATTCTTACTCACACATGAGCGTGAGACAGAATCTCATGAGTGTTTATGCGAACGTGAGTATGTGTGTGTGTGTGTGTGTGTGCGTGTGAGTGTGCACATATAAACACGCACACACACGCTCACACATACTCACACGCACGCATACACACGTACACTCACCCTCTCACACATACTCACACTACGGTAGCATATTTCCATAAATACCTTCCTTGCCATTATAACCTCACCGATGTGTTTGAGAATAATGAAGATCACCGCGTATGGATGTTTCAACCAGTGCACAAAAAAGAAAGAATCATAGTGAACCAGAAGTGAGATCGTTTATTATACAGTCCACTATACAACAACATTAATACCCATCACATGATGTTTTCTACAGAAGCAAACAGTATGTTTTATTTTATTTTTTTTAAAATGAATATGTCCTTGTTAAACAAGTACATATTCATACATCTTCCTACGTTCTTTAAAATAAGCATAAATGCTTGTGCTATAGGTGAACGAAATCGGTCGAGGCAGGATTCGAACTCGCGACTACTGGATTACTAACCCAACGCACTAACTGCTCTGCCATCGACCCATCTTAAAGTGCATTTAATGGTTATGCACTATTTTTTTTATAGATTTACAAAATCAACATTATGCATTTAAATCAGGATATTCCCTACAATTAAGGTTTTTGTATTTTGTAAAAGTTATTTCTGATAAATCTTCACAAATTTCTTCTTGCGATTTGTTTAATATGCATAGTAGACATGTATGACACAAATCTCAGATTGTTGTCTTTTACAATTTCTCTATATTTTGTTTTAAATATGAGATTAGAGGAACTTTACGTGGAGTTATGGCAACATTATTAAGTTTTACAGAGTAACTGACAGTCGTACCAACATTGCCATGGAGTGCAATGTACTCTATACTATTAGAGAAACTTTACATGGAGATATGGCAACATTATTAAGTTTTACAGAGTAACTGACAGTCGTACCAACATTGCCATGTAGTGCAATATACTCTATACTATTAGAGAAACTTTACATGGAGATATGGCAACATTATTAAGTTTTACAGAGTAACTGACAGTCGTACCAACATTGCCATGTAGTGCAATGTACTCTATACTATTAGAGAAACTTTACATGGAGATATGGCAACATTATTAAGTTTTACAGAGTAACTGACAGTCGTACCAACATCACCATGTAGTGCAATGTACTCAATTGAAAGATTATTTTGGTTAAGGAATAGAAAGAAAAATCAATAAAATTATTAAAAATATATAATTTTCCAGTAATATTAAATATAAAACATTTTATTGTTTTTATACAAAACATAACCTTAAAATACACATAATTTACTTAATATTTACAAGTATATGAATACAAGGAATATGAATATATTCCACAAATAATACAAAAATATAATTATCATACAAATTTCATTTTGTCATTCTTCAAACAATTTGTGATGGAGTATCGCTTAAGGGACAGGTAAGGCAATGTATGCAGGTTAAATGTGCAAACTTTGTTAACTATTGTATGAGAATGAATGCTGTTGCATCTTTGTATGAAAATAGTGGAGCCTGTGCCCGTGTCAACGATGCGCTGACAACATGGTTCCCTATTAATAAGGGGGTGAAGCAAGGCTGCGTATTATCCCCATGGCTATTCAATCTTTATATTGATCACTGCGTAAGAGCACTAAAGAATGAAAATATAGCCCTGACACTAAATACTGTAAATGTACATTATTTGATGTATGCAGATGATAAAGTGGTGATTGCTGAATGTGCGGATGAGCTACAGTATTTAGTGAATAAAGTGTATGAAGGATGCTTGCAGAATGGACTGAGAATGAATGTGAGTAAATCTAAGATATTGGTATTCGAAATAACTGAAAGTATAACTCCGTGTAGAATAAAAGTAGAGAACGAATGGTTAGAACAAGTAGAGGAATATTTATACTTGGGGAGTATGTTTGAACGGAATGGAAGACCTGATAAAGTCATTGAAAGAAGAATTATGGCAGGTAATAGAATAAACAGAGCACTCAGACCAGTAATGTCCGATCCAAGCATCTCAAAGGAAGCCAAAATTGACGTACATAATGCAATTGTAGTGCCCACTTTGAAGTATGCCAGTGAAACATGGACGTGGCAAAAGACGCATGAAAGAAGAATAAATGCTGTGGAAATAAGATCACTAAGAAGAGTATGTAATAGAACGATATATGATAGAATAAAAAATGAGGACATAAGGAGAGAATGCAAGATGAAGAAGAGTATTATAAGTAAAATGAAAATGAATTCCTTGAGGTGGTTTGGACATATTGAAAGAATGAATGATGAACGACTGACCAAAAAATATACATGGGTGTAAGAGATGGAGTGAATAGCAGGGGCCGCCCCAGTAAGGGATGGCATGACCATGTGAATGATATATTGAAAGAAAGAAATATAACATACATGCATACATACCATCACGGTATATCCCACAATTTGGGGTAACCAGCGACAGATGTGCGGGTGTGCATCACCTAATAAAGAGAGCACGACACGTGCGTGTATGCCAACACACCAGTCTCATCTCACCTAAAAAGGCACTATATTCAGAATGTGTGATGGTGAACCTAATTGCTGAACTAAGTATGTGAGATGTTATTGTTGCCTGTTGTATTTTCGATTACCCGGCTCTTACAGGACACTCGAAAACAAAAAAAGGAAAGAGTGGACGCACTATTCTAAGCCGGTGCCTCACAGCGAAAGGAAATATAAGAAGCTTGAATAATCGACGAGCATGTATGAGACGATGCATGGATGAAAAGGAAGCTAGGAATGTGTGCAAAAATAGAGGAGTATGGCTCTCGATTCTCTTTGCTTACCCCGTAAGGGATATGGCGTGATGGTATATATGTATGTATGTATATATAAATAATAAAAGAATAATATACATTTTTGTTGAAGATGCAACTTTTAAGAGTACGGCGTAATGAGCATTCAAAAAGTAAATAGGTGCTTACCCCATCACCTTAATTAATAATTTACACAACAATCAAAATAAAAATATATATAAAAAAAATGTATGTATGATTCTCTGCTCTCTGTCATCTAAAAAGACACCATCACATAATGGAGATCGCTGATGAAACAAACTGTATTACGTGTGAACCAGAGGAAGAAACAGCCTCACATGTGATCTGTGAGTGTCCAGCTCTAATGGAATCCAGACACAGACACCTGGGAGCCTTTGTACTAAGACCCAAAGACTTGGGAGGCAACTCAATCTGTAATACATGGGACTTCATTCAAGAAACCAAACTGCTATTGAAATGACAACCCTAAAGGGAGGTGCACCATAGATCAAACATGGTCGCAGTGCGGGGGCGTAGGGTACCACTCATAATAATAATAATAAAAACATCCTATAAGGTCCTATAAATGAATCCTATAAATGAATCCCTAAGGGCCAGGTAATGGAAAATATAACAGGCAACAATAACATCTCACATAGTTCAGTAATGAGGTTTGTTGAGAATAATCAATGTTTCTTTTTATATGTACATACATACATACCATCACGCCATGTCCCATACGGGGTAGGCAGAGAGAACCGAACGCCATATCTTTCTATCCTGGCACACATTCATGGCCTCGTCAACATTCATGCATCGTCTCATACATGTTCGTCTATTGTACACGCTTCTAACATTTCCTTCTTTCAGAATATCGTTCACATGGTCGTGCCATCCCTTCCTTGGGCGGCCCCGGCCTCTCAATCCAATCCTATCCGCATTGTATATTTTCTTCGTCAAGCGTTCCTCATTCATTCTACCTATGTGAACAAACCATCTCAGTGTGTTCACTTTCATTCTATTAATGATATCTTTCTTCATCTTACATTCTTTCCTTATGTTCTCATTTCTTACCCTGTCATAAATCGTTCTATTGCAAATTCTTCTTAGCGATCTCATTTCAACAGCATTTATTCTGCTTTCGTGCGACTTCTGCCATGTCCAGGTTTCACTTGCATACGTCAATGTTGGCACTAAGATAGCGTTATGAATGGCAACTTTGGCAGCCTTTGATATGTTGCGATCATTCATAACTGGTCTCAGTGCTCCATTCACTCTGTTTCCTGCCATAAGTCTTCTTTCGATATCCTTATCAGGTCGTCCATTCCGTTGAAACATGCTTCCCAGATATACATACTCGTCGACTTGCTCGAGCCATTAATTCTCTACTCGAATTTTACACGCTGTTCTGCTTTCACTCTTTTCAAAGACCATTACCTTTGATTTATTGATTTATATGTAGATATAATATATTATTGTTGTAGAGTATTTTTTGATTAATTAAAATAAAATACAACCTAGATGAAAAATGACATCTGTAGATTATATGGATAAACATATTAATAAAGATATTGATAGTTGTTTAGTTTGGTTCAGAACCATTTGAATGTTTACATTGAAGAAGGTTATCAAAGTAATATAAGTATATTTTGACAGATGTCGTCAAACTAGATTTTATAAGATTATTTATATATTATTTTGGCTGTTTCTATGGGATAGCCTAGTTTGTACACCAGTTTTTATTTTTGACCCGTCATGTACAGACAGTTTATCTAGTATTCACACCAATTTAGTTATATTATTTTAATACTTCAGTTTCTTTTTTTTAATATATAATGCAAGTGGCTCACGCCAGACGCAATTATAAATACAGACAAACCTAACCAACCTATTTTTACCAAACTTTTGTAGGTTAGGTTTAAAAAATTTGTGTACATCCTAGGATATCCGTTTCTATGTAAGGGTGATTAATTAAAATATATATAAAAATAATTTAAACAGGGAACAATAAAAAGTTGTTATTAAGACAAAAAGAATAATAGATTGGCATTCTAGATAGACCTCCTCTAGTAAAAACAACTTTGACTGTAACATGTATATAGAAATATTAATCTTGAATTGATATTATTGTAAAAATTGTAATAAAAAGTTCATTGTGAAAAATCAAGTTATTTAAAAAATCAAACCCCACCATCCAAGAAAGATATCTCTGGATGAAAGAGATATCCCACAATAGTTTTTTTCTCTATGGTTTTTTGTTCACTTGCATGGATGTCCACATTATGTAGTAGATGTCATCCTTTTGTTTAAATAAATGTAGTATGCACAAAACCATATTGCTTAATTTATCAAGAAATAATATCACAAAGAATATTCAAAATGAATATTAAAAAATACATCATAAATTATGGGCGGACAGAACTAACACAAATACTTAGTATTCAACAATAACTACTTAAATAATTCAAAATTAAAATTATTAACAACATTTGTAGGTAACTATGCCATATTGTGTTTGTGATGCTCTTTGAGTAACACATACAAATATTTTATTTGTTTTCGGGACCATGTGATTCATATTAATTACACCAACATATCAACTAGTCTCTTTCTATGGCTCTGAAATAAAAATCGCATCAGAGATTGTATTTATGACAGGTATTATGGGGGACATTGGGATCTGGTTGATCTGTTTTGTGTGAGCCCATATTATGTTTGTTGAGGTAATGATTGTGAGTGCAGAAAGTTGAGATTGTATACATATTTAGTGTGGAACGGGAACAATCACCTGGTTCATAATTGCATATAATTGTCAATAAAAATTGTAAACTGCTAGCTCTAGAACAGGATTTCCTAGTTAGGCAGTAGTAATCTACTTATTGTTGTCATTATAAATATGGTGTGATAAAAGGTAAATAAATAAATAAATATGAACAAGGTTCACCACACATTCTTAATGTAGTGCCTTTAAGATGTCAAACAAAGTTGGTACGAGGGAATGGACAGTGGTATATCTAGAAAATATAAACCCACATGCATGAAATAGGCCCTTTCCCTCAATTGAATAATATGAAATTTACTAACTTAAACTACATAATGAAATAAATCACTGATTTTAAAAATTCATATATCTCGCAAATCAAATCATAATGGAAAATTTGCAAAATCATTTTATTTTTTATTTATTTATTTTCTCTCAGAAAGCTACAGCTATAATTTATTTATTTTACATTACATTTATTGTATAAAAGTTGAGCCAAAAGTGCTTTCTTCAATTTAAATTATTGATTATACAGTAATTGGTTACACTGTTGAAAAATTCATAAGAAAATACAAGATAAAAAAAAGAAAATTTAAAAAGATAAAAAAACAATAAAGATATGCACATATACAGTAAATGAGTATGTTTCAGGATGAGGATGAGGAGGAGGGATCTTTAGTGAATGAGGAGGGGATTGTTGGATTATGTATTAGAGTTTAAGAACATCTTTATCTGTTTTTGGTAATGCTGTAAAGTGTCATGAAAAATATCTGTATGTTTGAAATGTGTAATATAATCTCGCTGAATTCTAAACATGGGTGAAAAGTATCTGTAATTAGTGTGGCATACTGGTATGTGGAGTAAATTTTGTGAGCGGGTTTGTCTATTCGGTACATGGAGTTATACAGTTTTGAGTATATCAGGGGAATCGATCAAGTTATTGCAAATTTTGTACAGTAATATTTGGTCAAAGTAAAGTCTCCTGTCCTTCAATCTAATCATGTTAATTTGGGTATTGTAATTACTGTGTTCAACATAAAGGGGTCTCTCTAAGTGTGTTATTGATTTACAGAACCAACAGACTACATTATAAATGTACAGTAGCTATTTAATGATCGACGAAGTTTTTATTTTGTAGAATTCCATTGTAATTTATGTCTATAATTAAAAGTAAACCACTTTTTGATTCTACGTGAATTTTATTACGTGCGATAAGCCTATTTCGCCTTGTTAGTAAATGCTAAGCTAGTAAAGCTAGTGAAGTGTTAAGCAGTAGCTATGGGTCGGTATTACAGTCTCAGTTTAAGATCTAAACTCAAATTTTACAAAAATATAGCGTATTACAGTGTCCGTTTAGGCCTAATCTTCCCTCAAATACGTCACTGAAACGACAAATATTTAACTCAACGTTCCTGGCGGATTAAGTACTTAACGGTGAGTCAACTGTCATTTCTCGACTCATTTCTAGGCAACGCGTGTAGTTTCAGTGTTCTATCACTAGAGGCGTTAGTTGTATCGACAGTGGCACCACACAACAAAACAAACTGACAGCCACATTGAAACCAACATGGGCATTTAAGAGCATTATTTTGGTGAAAAAAAAATTATTTAAAATCTAATAAAACAATAGTATATCAAGTCGTAGCGTCCCGTTTTGTAGTTGGTATTATTTGAGGTTATTTGAAATTTGACAGATAATAACCACAGAAAAAGTAAAATATGTCTATAATTGAAGATTTAGTAACTGACATGTCATATTGCACTGTAATACGGAAATGGATTCAATCTCCCCTTTACATTAATCTTAAGTTTAACAAACTCAATGAGTTGAGGGCCGACTGTAATACCGGCCATATGTTATATGAATCAAGTTATAAACCTTTTAAAGGTTCTTTTAAATAATTTAATTTAAACTAAGTAATATATTTAACAAATGCATTTTTTTAAACATTAGTAAGTACTTTAAAACATTCAAAAGAAAAAGTTAAGAAAAGAAATTAGCCATCTGCACCAAAAACTAACAGGTAACCCCAATACTGACCGACCAGTCAATAATATTGAGCTCGCTCACTATAATCAGTTGATACCTAAGTTTGATTTTAAACCTAAGTTTTTTGTTTGATTATTTTTTTAATATGGAATGTTTAGAAATTTGGGTCACTTGTCAAGCTAGACCCTTGTGCTTTGTTATAAAATAATGCACACATTTCACTGATAACCCCACATTTTGGAATATGCTGTAATGATTTGTATGTATGAATCTTATATCTGGTGCATCAACTCTCGAAAGTTATAGTCTATAGTAGATTAAACAAATCATTAACACATTTGACAAATACATTTAAGCGCAGTACCACATCTAGCAGATATGTGTTGTTCATTTCATTGACCATTGTAAGGGGCGACTGCTGCCAACGTACCTATTTTTCAATTTGATATACCATTGTTATTTCTTATCAAATCGTTTTGAAAAAAAATAATTTAGATAGTTTTGGCATTAATAAATAATATACATTAACTTTTTGATAATGTTCTGTATAAAATTCTTGTAAAAAAAAGTGGCTCAAATATTGAACTACGGTTGAACTCAAATTTGAACACTATTCTTATTTATAAACATGAATCAAGAATTGAACCATGATTCAACTCAAATGTCAAATTGAACCGGCAACAAGGGCAATTTTAACACTGGTTTAACTTGACATAACGTAATTGACACAATTTCGAAGTAGCTATGATCCAATTTTGAAGGAAGGAATCCAATTTTGAAGAAGGAAAATCTAAATCCGGAAGATACTGTAAACTACAGGCCGATCTCAAATCTACTAGTACTCTCAAAATTATTAGAACGAGCAGTGGTAAATCAGATGACGCAACATTTAAATTAAAATTATTTGTTTCCTAAAAAACAATCAACGTACAGACAAAATCACTCAACTGAAACTGTACTAATGCGAATTCTTTCTGATCTTATCACAAAAATTTAATTTGGAAACATTGCACTACTATCGGTTTTAGGCCTGATTGCAGCTTTTGACACCGTAGATCATGACATTCTTCTTTTTATCCTGGAACATGAATATGGAATTTGTGGGAATATGTTAAAATGGATGAGATCATATTTATCAGAAAGACGAAAATCTGTCTTATTGCAAAATAAATCATCTTCTTCGGAGAAAATTAAATATGGGGTGCCACAGGGGTCAGGTTTAGGGCCCATTCTTTTCATTTTGTATATTAAAAAGCTTGATGATATAATAGAAAATGAAGGTTTTAATTCATATGCTTATGCTGACGATCGCCTCATTATGAAATTCTGCACTGCCATAAACAGGGATAGTCTTGTGAATGATACCGTTGGTTGCATTGGAAAAATTGCTGCCTGGATGTCGCTCTACAAGCTAAAATTAAACCCAACGAAAACCGAGTTTATGTGGGTAGTTTCACCGCGACGACAGCATCTCATTGAAAATACTCCGATTAACATCAATGGAGAAGAACTTACACCATCAAATACCTTCAAATTTCTAGGCGTCCACCTGGACAACAAACTATCGCTGGACTTGCAAATCTCAAAAACTGTTAGCTCTTGTTTCTTTCATCTGAGGCAATTGAAAAGTATCCGCCGGAGCTTACCCAAAAACTAAGCTAAAACGCTTATTAATGCATTTGTGGTGTCACGGCTGGATTACTGTAATGCTATTTACGCGGGTTTGCCAAAGTATCAGCTTGATAGATTACAAATAGTTTTCAACGCAGCTGTGAGGTTGATATATGGAGCCGACAATACATGTCACATAACACCTCTTCTTAACGAACTGCACTGGTTGAGATATCCAGAACGAGTGGACTATAAGGTATGCCTGATGGTGTTTAAAGCTCTAAACGACTTGGCTCCACACTACATTCAGGAATTGTGCCAAAGGAATGTTCCATCGGGGAGGGAGCTTACACTGAGATCGTCTGAATCACAGAGTACCAACTCTTTAAAAGAATTGGACAGAGTCAATAAGGCGGCTTACTATGATCACGGTTTTAGTGTGAACGGGCCTTTAAAATGTAATAAATTGCCTCTTGACATACGTGAAGCTCAGAGCATTGACATTTTCGGTAAACTTCTTAAGACTGCCTTGTTTCGTAGGGCCAACAAATAAGCTACAGCGCCCTTGTATCACTAAACGGCGCTTTATAAATTTTTATTATTATTATTATTATTGAAGTAGCTACGATTTAAATAATATCGACACAATTTTGACACAATTTTGAAGTAGCTATGATTTAAATAATATCGATAAGTTTTTTTTAACAAAAGTTATACCAAAAATATATAAAAAAACCATTTATAATACATTTGAATTGATTTGATTTATGTTGAATTCAAACAAAAATATGAATGTCAAAATCGTGTGGAACACATATATTCCTCGCTGCGCATACCGTTCTGTGGTCACGACAACCGACTTGAATTCGGTGCTGTCGTATGAAATAGAGCTCAAAATTGAGTTCAAGGGAACTGTGGTTCAAATATACCTACTTACGAAAAAAATTTCAGTGGAATAAGACTTTGAACTGAGATTCAAACACGATCCAAAGAAATTTTATACATAACACTATAAGTTGTTACTCTGTTGAAAATACTGCAGCTGTTGAATTTCAAAATGATACTTAGAGTGCAAGATGTAGTTGAAGACCCAAGATAAGACACCGACAGATTTGGAATGACAAAGGCTTCTTTTGGAGGCCGGGTCGCACCTTGGGATGTAGAGCTGATGATGAAGACTTACTTAAAAAAAACACCTCGTACAAATGTGTTTTTTTTCTATTTTTTATTTTTATCAGTTGATCTTTTTCTCTGAATGACGTAAGCAACTTGATTACTGATTCTTTTGCATCCTGCGTTGGCGAAGATGGGCTCTTGTGCTGGTCCAAATGACATTATTGACATCACTTCACTGCAAAAAAAAATAAAAAAATAAAAAAATAAATAAGCCAACGGTTACAGTAACATATATATTATACATGCAAGCGGACATGAACATGACAGAAGTCCCACGAAAGCAGATTGAATGGAGTTTGAAAGAGATCGCTATATTTTCTTTGTTATTCATTGTCCCCACGTGGCTAACCCATCTCAGTGTATTAACTTTAATTCTATTGATAACAACCTCTCTGTGCGTGTCCGTTAATAAATTAAAATAAAATAAAGCTTGAGGTGAATAAATTTCAACCCATTTAAAATGCAGTTGCCAGGCTAATCACCGGACCTGCGAAATTATCTCACACATCTCACCACCTTCGAAATCTTCACTGATTGAGAGAGAGAGTCAAGTAAAAAAGTGACAATAAACACTTTGGTCGTCGGCCACCACATCCACGATTGGCGATTTAACCTTTGGCGAATTGATAACCAAGTGATTACCAATGCTGTTGTATATAAATATTTGATTTGATTTGGGAACCATGTGTTTCATATTAATTACACCAACACAGTTACTAGTCTCTTTCCGTGGCTCTAAAATAAATATCGCGTCAGAGATTGGATTTATGACAGGTATTATAGCAGACATTGGGACCTGGTTGATCTGTTTTGTGTGAGCCCATATGTTTGTTGAAGTAATGATTGTGAGTGTAGAAAGTTGAGATTGTGTACATATTTAGTGTGGAACGGGAACAATCACCTGATTCATAATTGCATATAATTGTCAATATACATAAATTGTAAACTGCTAGCCCTAGAACAGGATTTCCTAGTTGGGCAGCAGTAATCTACTTATTGTTTTGATTATAAATATGGTGTGATAAATAAAATAAATATACTGGTCTGTTAATAAGACTCCGTTTAGACCATATATTCATTAATTTGAGTTGACTCCAGAAGGGATGTAACTCTGGACTGTATTAAGAGTAGCTTCTCGACATGACATGCTAAGAGAAATTATATTTGATTTATTATTACTAGGGACACCAACCAACAAATATTTCTTCTTAGCAGATCACGTAAAGAAGTCCAGTTATCACGGAAGGTGATTAACAAGGTACTCTAGAATGGCAGATTGCGGCTAGCGGCTCTGCGCATGCGCGACACAGTCGTTATACAGCGTTTATTAGTAAGATTTACAAATAATCGCTGCACAGGCTATACACGATGTGTAACTAAAACACTGGTATACGGGTGTGCAGTAGATTTTTAATAGTAAGACGGTTAGTAATTAAATAATTACTAGAGATCCCACAGAGGTCAAAATTTGTCCACTGCATTCATCAAGAAGTATAAAGTTTTCTCTTCACATACTGTAGGTAAATAAATTTTACTATTGTTAAGTACCTACCTACATTTATATTGTTTCACAGTAGATAATTAATTTTCTTTAACGTATTTTGTATTTGAATCTACGAAGCATTGCGTATGACCAGTGATGGCATATGGTATAGAGGCACGAGCAGACACAGTCAGAAGCAAACAAATGTTGAGGACTTCAGAAATGAGGACATTGAGAGCTATTGCAGGCAAAACCCTGAGAGACCGAGTGAGGAACTCCAGAATAAGGGAACTATGTGAGATTGACGATATCATCAGATGGAGTAGGCAGCGGAGGAGGGACTGGTATGGTCATGTCCAAAGGATGGACAGCACCAGACTTCCTCATATCGTGCTTCACAATCAGCCTCACGGAACCCGCCCTCGCGGTAGACCGCCTAAAAGATGGAGGGATAGCTGGGGGTCCACCTCGCAGGAAGAGCAGGCCTCTTAAAAAACAGACCTGAAGGTCTATTCAAAAGGAGAAGAAGAAAGAGAATTTATCTTTGTTTTTAGTATAAATTAGCTGCCTTTGGCATTGGCAATATTATTGGCAATATTTACCTTTTATCACACCATATTTATAATGACAACAATAAGTAGATTACTGCTGCCCAACTAGATCTGACTAAATCCTGTTCTAGGGCTAGCAGTTTACAATTTTTACTGACAATTATATGCAATTATGAACCAGGTGATTGTTCCCGTTCCACACTAAATATGTACACAATCTCAACTTTCTACACTCACAATCATTACTTCAACAAACATATGGGCTCACACAAAATAGATTAACCAGGTCCTAGTGTCCACCACAGTACCTGTCATAAATACAATCTCTGATGCGATTTTTATTTCAGAACCATAGAAAGATACTAGTTAACTATGTTGGTGTAATTAATATGAATCACATGGTTCCCAAATCAAATCAAATATTTTTATGTGTTACTCAAAGAGCATCGCAAACACAATGCTGCATAGTTACAAATGTTGTTAATAATTTTAATTATTTATTATTTAAGTAGTTATTGTTGAATACTAAGTATTTGTGTTAGTTCTGTCCTCCCATAATTAACGATGTATTTTTTAATATTCATTTTGAATATTCTTTGTGATGTTATTTCTTTAAGAGAGGAAGGTAAACTGTTGTAGAGTCGTGGAGCAATAAATGAAAAATTTCTTTGACCAAAAGATGTTTTCATATGTGGGATTGTGTAATTCAGGTTTGTACTTGTTCATGTGTTTATAGACTGTAAAAATAAATGTATACAATAGCTTTCTTCACTCCTTTTCCATATAAACCTTAACTATGCCAAATCTCACACTCCTCTGTGTGCACATTTTGCTTAAAAATGGGTCCGAAGTTTTTGCTTAACGTATTAATATATAGATACATATTATGTTATGACTCACTTAATCATTTCCTGTGTCGGAGATGTGACATTCTGCCTATGAAACTCTGCCACGGTACAGTTCTCTACGTGGATTTGTTCCAGAGGGAGGAAGGGTATATAGTGATCAATATATAGATACATATTATGTTAGTTATGACTCACTTAATCATTTCCTGTGTCGGAGATGTGACATTCTGCCTATGAAACTCTGCCACGGTACAGTTCTCTACGTGGATTTGTTCCAGAGGGAGGAAGGGTATATGGTGATCAATATATAGATACATATTATGCTAGTTATGACTCACTTAATCATTTCCTGTGTCGGAGATGTGACATTCTGCTTATGAAACTCTGCCACGGTACATTTCTCTACGTGGATTTGTTCCAGAGGGAGGAAGATTAAATAGTGATCAATATAAAGATACATATTATGTTAGTTATGACTCACTTAATCATTTCCTGTGTCGGAGATGTGACATTCTGCCTATGAAACTCTGCCACGGTACAGTTCTCTACGTGGATTTGTTCCAGAGGGAGGAAGGGTATATGGTGATCAATATATAGATACATATTATGCTAGTTATGACTCACTTAATCATTTCCTGTGTCGGAGATGTGACATTCTGCCTATGAAACTCTGCCACGGTACAGTTCTCTACGTGGATTTGTTCCAGAGGGAGTAAGGGTATTTAGTGATCAATATAAAGATACATATTATGTTAGTTATGACTCACTTAATCATTTCCTGTGTCGGAGATGTGACATTCTGCCTATGAAACTCTGCCACGGTACAGTTCTCTACGTTGATTTGTTCCAGAGGGAGTAAGGGTATTTAGTGATCAATATAAAGATACATATTATGTTAGTTATGACTCACTTAATCATTTCCTGTGTCGGAGATGTGACATTCTGCCTATGAAACTCTGCCACGGTACAGTTCTCTACGTGGATTTGTTCCAGAGGGAGGAAGGGTATATAGTGATCAATATATAGATACATATTATGTTAGTTATGACTCACTTAATCATTTCCTGTGTCGGAGATGTGACATTCTGCTTATGAAACTCTGCCACGGTACATTTCTCTACGTGGATTTGTTCCAGAGGGAGGAAGATTAAATAGTGATCAATATAAAGATACATATTATGTTAGTTATGACTCACTTAATCATTTCCTGTGTCGGAGATGTGACATTCTGCCTATGAAACTCTGCCACGGTACAGTTCTCTACGTGGATTTGTTCCAGAGGGAGGAAGGGTATATAGTGATCAATATATAGATACATATTATGTTAGTTATGACTCACTTAATCATTTCCTGTGTCGGAGATGTGACATTCTGCCTATGAAACTCTGCCACGGTACAGTTCTCTACGTGGATTTGTTCCAGAGGGAGGAAGGGTATATAGTGATCAATATATAGATACATATTATGTTAGTTATGACTCACTTAATCATTTCCTGTGTCGGAGATGTGACATTCTGCCTATGAAACTCTGCCACGGTACAGTTCTCTACGTGGATTTGTTCCAGAGGGAGGAAGGGTATATAGTGATCAATATATAGATACATATTATGTTAGTTATGACTCACTTAATCATTTCCTGTGTCGGAGATGTGACATTCTGCCTATGAAACTCTGCCACGGTACATTTCTCTACGTGGATTTGTTCCAGAGGGAGGAAGGGTATATAGTGATCAATATATAAATACATATTATGTTAGTTATGACTCACTTAATCATTTCCTGTGTCGGAGATGTGACATTCTGCCTATGAAACTCTGCCACGGTACATTTCTCTACATGGATTTGTTCCAGAGGGAGGAAGGGTATATAGTGATCAATATATAGATACATGTTATGTTAGTTATGACTCACTTAATCATTTCCTGTGTCGGAGATGTGACATTCTGCCTATGAAACTCTGCCACGGTACAGTTCTCTACGTGGATTTGTTCCAGAGGGAGGAAGGGTATATGGTGATCAATATATAGATACATATTATGCTAGTTATGACTCACTTAATCATTTCCTGTGTCGGAGATGTGACATTCTGCCTATGAAACTCTGCCACGGTACATTTCTCTACATGAATTTGTTCCAGAGGGAGGAAGGGTATATAGTGATCAATATATAGATACATGTTATGTTAGTTATGACTCACTTAATCATTTCCTGTGTCGGAGATGTGACATTCTGCCTATGAAACTCTGCCACGGTACAGTTCTCTACGTGGATTTGTTCCAGAGGGAGGAAGGGTATATAGTGATAAATATATAGATACATATTATGTTAGTTATGACTCACTTAATCATTTCCTGTGTCGGAGATGTGACATTCTGCTTATGAAACTCTGCCACGGTACATTTCTCTACGTGGATTTGTTCCAGAGGGAGGAAGATTAAATAGTGATCAATATAAAGATACATATTATGTTAGTTATGACTCACTTAATCATTTCATGTGTCGGAGATGTGACATTCTGCCTATGAAACTCTGCCACGGTACAGTTCTCTACGTGGATTTGTTCCAGAGGGAGGAAGGGTATATGGTGATCAATATATAGATACATATTATGCTAGTTATGACTCACTTAATCATTTCCTGTGTCGGAGATGTGACATTCTGCTTATGAAACTCTGCCACGGTACATTTCTCTACGTGGATTTGTTCCAGAGGGAGGAAGATTAAATAGTGATCAATATAAAGATACATATTATGTTAGTTATGACTCACTTAATCATTTCCTGTGTCGGAGATGTGACATTCTGCCTATGAAACTCTGCCACGGTACAGTTCTCTACGTGGATTTGTTCCAGAGGGAGGAAGGGTATATGGTGATCAATATATAGATACATATTATGCTAGTTATGACTCACTTAATCATTTCCTGTGTCGGAGATGTGACATTCTGCCTATGAAACTCTGCCACGGTACATTTCTCTACATGGATTTGTTCCAGAGGGAGGAAGGGTATATAGTGATCAATATATAGATACATGTTATGTTAGTTATGACTCACTTAATCATTTCCTGTGTCGGAGATGTGACATTCTGCCTATGAAACTCTGCCACGGTACAGTTCTCTACGTGGATTTGTTCCAGAGGGAGGAAGGGTATATAGTGATCAATATATAGATACATATTATGTTAGTTATGACTCACTTAATCATTTCCTGTGTCGGAGATGTGACATTCTGCTTATGAAACTCTGCCACGGTACATTTCTCTACGTGGATTTGTTCCAGAGGGAGGAAGATTAAATAGTGATCAATATAAAGATACATATTATGTTAGTTATGACTCACTTAATCATTTCCTGTGTCGGAGATGTGACATTCTGCTTATGAAACTCTGCCACGGTACATTTCTCTACGTGGATTTGTTCCAGAGGGAGGAAGATTAAATAGTGATCAATATAAAGATACATATTATGTTAGTTATGACTCACTTAATCATTTCCTGTGTCGGAGATGTGACATTCTGCCTATGAAACTCTGCCACGGTACAGTTCTCTACGTGGATTTGTTCCAGAGGGAGGAAGGGTATATGGTGATCAATATATAGATACATATTATGCTAGTTATGACTCACTTAATCATTTCCTGTGTCGGAGATGTGACATTCTGCTTATGAAACTCTGCCACGGTACATTTCTCTACGTGGATTTGTTCCAGAGGGAGGAAGATTAAATAGTGATCAATATAAAGATACATATTATGTTAGTTATGACTCACTTAATCATTTCCTGTGTCGGAGATGTGACATTCTGCCTATGAAACTCTGCCACGGTACAGTTCTCTACGTGGATTTGTTCCAGAGGGAGGAAGGGTATATAGTGATCAATATATAGATACATATTATGTTAGTTATGACTCACTTAATCATTTCCTGTGTCGGAGATGTGACATTCTGCTTATGAAACTCTGCCACGGTACATTTCTCTACGTGGATTTGTTCCAGAGGGAGGAAGATTAAATAGTGATCAATATAAAGATACATATTATGTTAGTTATGACTCACTTAATCATTTCCTGTGTCGGAGATGTGACATTCTGCCTATGAAACTCTGCCACGGTACAGTTCTCTACGTGGATTTGTTCCAGAGGGAGGAAGGGTATATGGTGATCAATATATAGATACATATTATGCTAGTTATGACTCACTTAATCATTTCCTGTGTCGGAGATGTGACATTCTGCTTATGAAACTCTGCCACGGTACATTTCTCTACGTGGATTTGTTCCAGAGGGAGGAAGATTAAATAGTGATCAATATAAAGATACATATTATGTTAGTTATGACTCACTTAATCATTTCCTGTGTCGGAGATGTGACATTCTGCCTATGAAACTCTGCCACGGTACAGTTCTCTACGTGGATTTGTTCCAGAGGGAGGAAGGGTATATGGTGATCAATATATAGATACATATTATGCTAGTTATGACTCACTTAATCATTTCCTGTGTCGGAGATGTGACATTCTGCCTATGAAACTCTGCCACGGTACAGTTCTCTACGTGGATTTGTTCCAGAGGGAGTAAGGGTATTTAGTGATCAATATAAAGATACATATTATGTTAGTTATGACTCACTTAATCATTTCCTGTGTCGGAGATGTGACATTCTGCCTATGAAACTCTGCCACGGTACAGTTCTCTACGTGGATTTGTTCCAGAGGGAGTAAGGGTATTTAGTGATCAATATAAAGATACATATTATGTTAGTTATGACTCACTTAATCATTTCCTGTGTCGGAGATGTGACATTCTGCCTATGAAACTCTGCCACGGTACAGTTCTCTACGTGGATTTGTTCCAGAGGGAGGAAGGGTATATAGTGATCAATATATAGATACATATTATGTTAGTTATGACTCACTTAATCATTTCCTGTGTCGGAGATGTGACATTCTGCCTATGAAACTCTGCCACGGTACAGTTCTCTACGTGGATTTGTTCCAGAGGGAGGAAGGGTATATAGTGATCAATATATAGATACATATTATGTTAGTTATGACTCACTTAATCATTTCCTGTGTCGGAGATGTGACATTCTGCCTATGAAACTCTGCCACGGTACAGTTCTCTACGTGGATTTGTTCCAGAGGGAGGAAGGGTATATAGTGATCAATATATAGATACATATTATGTTAGTTATGACTCACTTAATCATTTCCTGTGTCGGAGATGTGACATTCTGCCTATGAAACTCTGCCACGGTACATTTCTCTACGTGGATTTGTTCCAGAGGGAGGAAGGGTATATAGTGATCAATATATAAATACATATTATGTTAGTTATGACTCACTTAATCATTTCCTGTGTCGGAGATGTGACATTCTGCCTATGAAACTCTGCCACGGTACATTTCTCTACATGGATTTGTTCCAGAGGGAGGAAGGGTATATAGTGATCAATATATAGATACATGTTATGTTAGTTATGACTCACTTAATCATTTCCTGTGTCGGAGATGTGACATTCTGCCTATGAAACTCTGCCACGGTACAGTTCTCTACGTGGATTTGTTCCAGAGGGAGGAAGGGTATATGGTGATCAATATATAGATACATATTATGCTAGTTATGACTCACTTAATCATTTCCTGTGTCGGAGATGTGACATTCTGCCTATGAAACTCTGCCACGGTACATTTCTCTACATGAATTTGTTCCAGAGGGAGGAAGGGTATATAGTGATCAATATATAGATACATGTTATGTTAGTTATGACTCACTTAATCATTTCCTGTGTCGGAGATGTGACATTCTGCCTATGAAACTCTGCCACGGTACAGTTCTCTACGTGGATTTGTTCCAGAGGGAGGAAGGGTATATAGTGATAAATATATAGATACATATTATGTTAGTTATGACTCACTTAATCATTTCCTGTGTCGGAGATGTGACATTCTGCTTATGAAACTCTGCCACGGTACATTTCTCTACGTGGATTTGTTCCAGAGGGAGGAAGATTAAATAGTGATCAATATAAAGATACATATTATGTTAGTTATGACTCACTTAATCATTTCATGTGTCGGAGATGTGACATTCTGCCTATGAAACTCTGCCACGGTACAGTTCTCTACGTGGATTTGTTCCAGAGGGAGGAAGGGTATATGGTGATCAATATATAGATACATATTATGCTAGTTATGACTCACTTAATCATTTCCTGTGTCGGAGATGTGACATTCTGCTTATGAAACTCTGCCACGGTACATTTCTCTACGTGGATTTGTTCCAGAGGGAGGAAGATTAAATAGTGATCAATATAAAGATACATATTATGTTAGTTATGACTCACTTAATCATTTCCTGTGTCGGAGATGTGACATTCTGCCTATGAAACTCTGCCACGGTACAGTTCTCTACGTGGATTTGTTCCAGAGGGAGGAAGGGTATATGGTGATCAATATATAGATACATATTATGCTAGTTATGACTCACTTAATCATTTCCTGTGTCGGAGATGTGACATTCTGCCTATGAAACTCTGCCACGGTACATTTCTCTACATGGATTTGTTCCAGAGGGAGGAAGGGTATATAGTGATCAATATATAGATACATGTTATGTTAGTTATGACTCACTTAATCATTTCCTGTGTCGGAGATGTGACATTCTGCCTATGAAACTCTGCCACGGTACAGTTCTCTACGTGGATTTGTTCCAGAGGGAGGAAGGGTATATGGTGATCAATATATAGATACATATTATGTTAGTTATGACTCACTTAATCATTTCCTGTGTCGGAGATGTGACATTCTGCTTATGAAACTCTGCCACGGTACATTTCTCTACGTGGATTTGTTCCAGAGGGAGGAAGATTAAATAGTGATCAATATAAAGATACATATTATGTTAGTTATGACTCACTTAATCATTTCCTGTGTCGGAGATGTGACATTCTGCCTATGAAACTCTGCCACGGTACAGTTCTCTACGTGGATTTGTTCCAGAGGGAGGAAGGGTATATGGTGATCAATATATAGATACATATTATGCTAGTTATGACTCACTTAATCATTTCCTGTGTCGGAGATGTGACATTCTGCTTATGAAACTCTGCCACGGTACATTTCTCTACGTGGATTTGTTCCAGAGGGAGGAAGATTAAATAGTGATCAATATAAAGATACATATTATGTTAGTTATGACTCACTTAATCATTTCCTGTGTCGGAGATGTGACATTCTGCCTATGAAACTCTGCCACGGTACAGTTCTCTACGTGGATTTGTTCCAGAGGGAGGAAGGGTATATAGTGATCAATATATAGATACATATTATGTTAGTTATGACTCACTTAATCATTTCCTGTGTCGGAGATGTGACATTCTGCTTATGAAACTCTGCCACTGTACATTTCTCTACGTGGATTTGTTCCAGAGGGAGGAAGATTAAATAGTGATCAATATAAAGATACATATTATGTTAGTTATGACTCACTTAATCATTTCCTGTGTCGGAGATGTGACATTCTGCCTATGAAACTCTGCCACGGTACAGTTCTCTACGTGGATTTGTTCCAGAGGGAGGAAGGGTATATGGTGATCAATATATAGATACATATTATGCTAGTTATGACTCACTTAATCATTTCCTGTGTCGGAGATGTGACATTCTGCTTATGAAACTCTGCCACGGTACATTTCTCTACGTGGATTTGTTCCAGAGGGAGGAAGATTAAATAGTGATCAATATAAAGATACATATTATGTTAGTTATGACTCACTTAATCATTTCCTGTGTCGGAGATGTGACATTCTGCCTATGAAACTCTGCCACGGTACAGTTCTCTACGTGGATTTGTTCCAGAGGGAGGAAGGGTATATGGTGATCAATATATAGATACATATTATGCTAGTTATGACTCACTTAATCATTTCCTGTGTCGGAGATGTGACATTCTGCCTATGAAACTCTGCCACGGTACAGTTCTCTACGTGGATTTGTTCCAGAGGGAGTAAGGGTATTTAGTGATCAATATAAAGATACATATTATGTTAGTTATGACTCACTTAATCATTTCCTGTGTCGGAGATGTGACATTCTGCCTATGAAACTCTGCCACGGTACAGTTCTCTACGTTGATTTGTTCCAGAGGGAGTAAGGGTATTTAGTGATCAATATAAAGATACATATTATGTTAGTTATGACTCACTTAATCATTTCCTGTGTCGGAGATGTGACATTCTGCCTATGAAACTCTGCCACGGTACAGTTCTCTACGTGGATTTGTTCCAGAGGGAGGAAGGGTATATAGTGATCAATATATAGATACATATTATGTTAGTTATGACTCACTTAATCATTTCCTGTGTCGGAGATGTGACATTCTGCTTATGAAACTCTGCCACGGTACATTTCTCTACGTGGATTTGTTCCAGAGGGAGGAAGATTAAATAGTGATCAATATAAAGATACATATTATGTTAGTTATGACTCACTTAATCATTTCCTGTGTCGGAGATGTGACATTCTGCCTATGAAACTCTGCCACGGTACAGTTCTCTACGTGGATTTGTTCCAGAGGGAGGAAGGGTATATAGTGATCAATATATAGATACATATTATGTTAGTTATGACTCACTTAATCATTTCCTGTGTCGGAGATGTGACATTCTGCTTATGAAACTCTGCCACGGTACATTTCTCTACGTGGATTTGTTCCAGAGGGAGGAAGATTAAATAGTGATCAATATAAAGATACATATTATGTTAGTTATGACTCACTTAATCATTTCCTGTGTCGGAGATGTGACATTCTGCCTATGAAACTCTGCCACGGTACAGTTCTCTACGTGGATTTGTTCCAGAGGGAGGAAGGGTATATAGTGATCAATATATAGATACATATTATGTTAGTTATGACTCACTTAATCATTTCCTGTGTCGGAGATGTGACATTCTGCTTATGAAACTCTGCCACGGTACATTTCTCTACGTGGATTTGTTCCAGAGGGAGGAAGATTAAATAGTGATCAATATAAAGATACATATTATGTTAGTTATGACTCACTTAATCATTTCCTGTGTCGGAGATGTGACATTCTGCTTATGAAACTCTGCCACGGTACATTTCTCTACGTGGATTTGTTCCAGAGGGAGGAAGATTAAATAGTGATCAATATAAAGATACATATTATGTTAGTTATGACTCACTTAATCATTTCCTGTGTCGGAGATGTGACATTCTGCCTATGAAACTCTGCCACGGTACAGTTCTCTACGTGGATTTGTTCCAGAGGGAGGAAGGGTATATAGTGATCAATCAACTGGGAGAAAATTATTCGAGCGTTCTCAAAGCCACCTGTAACAACACACCAATGTTTAATTCATCATGTATTTAGTTTGTCTATCGAAAATCACCATCTTATGTATATGCACAAAAATACACACCCATCCGGTGTGTATTTCAAAAAAATAATATAGACACTGTAAAAACAATAGACAGTTGGCTTATATCGTCCCTCTCCTGACTAACAGTCGTATCTGTAAAATGCAAATTGTTCAGGAGAGCGTTTCTAGTGTTTTGTCCGTGCATATTTTCATCTCTCCCAGCACACGGTGACACGGTATAAATATATTTTAATAATTTATTTGTATTCTTATATATATATGAATCATTATTATATATATTAGAATCGTATTTGCACATAGGTCTATTAGTGATATATTATTTTCAGTAATTGGTAGACAACAAATCACTAAGCTATTCCAAGTTAACGGGAGGTGATACAGTCGAGACCTTTAGTGAGAACATGCGTATAATATATAAATACACATTGGTGGTCCTAACTCCATTTTGCAAAAAATGTCAGATACGACAGTTAGTCCGGAGAGGGACGATATCCATCGGCATAAATGAATCCTCTAATAAATTAAATTTATTCTAGTTCGCTCGCTATTCATTTAATTATAATTTTTATTTATTAAGTTTTCAAGCATCTTAATTGGTTATGTTATTGATACCTACTAATCGTATCTACATATCGGACGTCCTAAAACAGGTTCACCTAGTTGGTCGTCCAATGAGACAGTATACAATTATGGGCCGGTATTACAGTCTCAGTTTAAGAGCTAAACTCAAGTTTTACAAAAATATAGCGTATTACAGTGTCCGTTTAGGCCTAATCATCCCTCAAAAATTTCACTAAAATGACAAATATTTAACTCAACGTTTCTGGCGGATTAAGTATTTGACGGTGAGTTAACTGTCATTTGCTAGGCAACGCGTGTAGTTTCAGTGTTCTATCACTAGAGGCGTTAATTGTATCGACGGTGGCGCCACACAACAACACAAACTGACAGGCATATCGAAACGAACATGGGTACTTAAAAGCATTTTTTTGAAAAAAAAATTAAATTTACCTTGTTGTATAATAAAATAATAGTATTTCAAGTCGTAGCGTCCCGTTTTGTAGTTGGTATTATTTGAGGTTATTTAAAATTTGACAGATAATAACCACAGAAAAAGTAAAATATGTCTATAATTGAAGATTTAGTAACTGACATGGCATATTGCACTGTAATACGGAAATGGATTCAATCTCCCCTTAACATTAATCTTGAGTTTAACAAACTCAATGAGTTGAGGGCCGACTGTAATACCGGGCCTATGTTGTATAATAAATTGTACTAGTGTTGCACTATTGTTCTGTCTTGTGTATGTAAATTAAAAATAAATAAATCCGACTGAAGAAAAGTCGGTGTAACTTTGGACTACCTCATACAAACCTGGCGGGTACACAAAATAGTGAGTGTCTAAGTCTTGCCACTTTTCGTTGCCTAGGTGCTGAATATATAAAAGTTCTTATGAGAGCTACTTTTCTTTCTTTGTTGGATATTACATATAAATGATATTTGTTTTTATATAATGAGTTACACAATCAAATATTTTTATTATAGCATATGCGCAAACATTGGATTTTTTTCCCTGTCGGGAGTCAAAGATATTTTTTAACAGACTTTTAATATTATCTCAATAGAGACGAAGTTGGAATATTTATTGTAGGAGAACCGGGAAATCAAGGCACCTACAGGGCTTACGACCTGTCATAGGCTGATTTACATGATCACTTTATGCGCTTGCGCAACGTTCACCAATTATGCCTCTTTTTAATGAAATCCCTATCAATTCAATTTTTGAAAGTTCTATATATTGCAATACTGAAATTCTTTTCGTTGAGGAAATAAGGATTTTTACTACAGCCATCTACGTGTGAAATTATAAACAACATTCTGATTATTTTTATTTTTATTTAGCGCATAAAGTGTTCACGTAAACCAGTTGATGACAGGTCGTAAGCCCTGTAGGTGCCTTGATTTCCCGGTTCTCCTTCAGTAAATATTCCAACTTCGTCTCATTTGAGATAATTAAAAAATCTGTTAAAAAAGAGTTACACAATGTTAAATTATTTCTACTTTACATCTATCATCAGCCCAGAGAAGTAATATTTGCGTGAGAAATGAATTTAAATGAATTTCTCCTCTGCTGGGAATCGAACCCAGGACGCCCGCACTGAAACTGAGCGGCTTACCAACTATGCCACGGCGGATAAATACTCGAAATATACATCATAATGATCAATATATGCATCATAACGCTCAATATATATGCACCATTATGTTCAAAATATGCACCATAAATACTAAAAAAAAAGATTGAGTCACTTCACCGTGCAATATTAACCTTTTTTTTTTTTAAGATATTAATTTTTTATAAAAAGTAATACATTGTTCTTTTCCCGCCAAACTGCAAAGCAGTTTTTTGGCAGAGCAGATTCTCTCTTTCACATAATTTTATAAATTTCACATATAATTATTTCAATAAACTTATCTCAAATATTAAAGATACAGAGACCAAACAAAAATTTGAAAGAAAAAAAAAAAACTTGAAATTCGATAGAAAAAAAAAAATTGAATTAAACCTTACACATAATATACCTATAATCAATCAACAATAATAATTTAAAGTCTAACGAACGCTTGAATTCAGATACAGATGTTTAAGAGTATTTTTTATAGTAACTATTTTCGTTTCGTCAGACTTTAAAATATTTCTTATCCTAATCGGCAACGAGTTAATAATATGCGGCACAAGATGTTTCCTGGTACGATCTCATCTCCATACACGTTGTTTGTCTTAGGTACCTGCAGGGCACGCTCCATCGCCAGCCAGCCACCCACCCACCTCCCATATATGTGACTTATTTCTGTTTTAAAATATTCATTTTTGTATTCTTCCAAAATGATGCACTGTTTTACTTTATTTTGTATTGGGAGTATTTTACATATTTCAAATAATTTTTCATATTGACTATTACATGATTTTTTTGTATTGTTGTCCACCAACATTTTCAAGAAATTGATTTGAATTTGTTTAATTTTATTGGTGTGTGTTGGGTAAGTTAAGCCGTAACAAGTTAACGCGTAGCTGACAATGGAGTCGACCATAGCATAGTACATAGAATACAGTATGGCCCGAGAAACACTACCCTTTAACATATAAAAATTACACAATATTGAATTTAATTTTGTACAAATGAGTTCTACGTGTTTACTCCATTTAAATGTATTATCAATATGTAATCCTAGGTATGTATATTGGTCAACTTTTTCAATTTATGATCATGCATAATCAATATAATTTTTGTGCATGCATTCATACATAGGTACATATGTCCAACAATTTTGAATGCTACATTTTTTTGTTTTGAATGAGCTGACCGTATGTGTACATATTTCGTTTTCTTCACATTTACAATAATTCCTATTTCATAATCTCTTTGAAATTGTATTAGAAATGTTCTGTGCTGTCTGTCTGTCTGTCTGTATATAGATATGTCACTGTTCTGTTTCATGATGCTACGGATTGTCACACATAACTTGAGTATTACCTACATGATATACTACAAATATTATGGTGAGGATGTACCTATGTATGTATATAAAGATATCCTCAACGTTGACCTCATCCCGTAAAGGGGATATAGACCAACTCGTTAACCAGAATATCGAAATATGACCTTAGTAAAAAGTTACTCATTTTCATGATATTGCCACTTTTATGAAAATGAACACCTTCGTTTAGTTTTTTGAGTGCCACAAAATTCCATATTTTAAAATTACAATTTTTGTTAAGTGACTGTTGAGTGACGTGACTGTGACATTGCCAATAATGATATATATTTTGAGATTTGGGCCCCTTGTCAAGTTGGGCCCTCATGTTTTGCACAACCTTGCTGTTAAGTAGCTACGCCACTGTAGGTTAGTTAGCTACGCCACTGTAGGTTAGGTAGCTACGCCACTGTAGGTTAGTTAGCTACGCCACTGTAGGTTAGGTAGCTACGCCACTGTAGGTTAGTTAGCTACGCCACTGTAGGTTAGTTAGCTACGCCACTGTAGGTTAGGTAGCTACGCCACTGTAGGTTAGGTAGCTACGCCACTGTAGGTTTGTTAGCTACGCCACTGTAGGTTAGTTAGCTACGCCACTGTAGGTTAGGTAGCTACGCCACTGTAGGTTAGGTAGCTACGCCACTGTAGGTTAGTTAGCTACGCCACTGTAGGTTAGGTTAGGTGTATAAAACAGTTGGTTTTGAGTGATTGTTACCTTTGGTTGTGTATGCTCCCTTCCTTAGGACTTCTTCAAAATCGGCAAAGGACAGGGACTTGCGATCTTTCTTCAGAGACAACATCCTTTCTGTGATCTCTTTGGCTTTGATGTTGGACAGAAATAAGAACACAGCCTGTCTACAAATGTAAAACATTAAAATTACGTAAACATAACCTTAGATGGATAGCCTAGTATTCACACCAATTTTAAAATATTAAACGCTCGGAACCCCTACCGGTGGACCCATTAAGTCTTCCTCCATAAGATATGTTCCTGTCATTGAGTCATCTCCTGTGACGTAGATTGACCATCTGCCAGAGGTCGCTGTGATGTTCCGTTGGAGCACGATACGTGGAGGTCTCTTATTTTTCGTATCCTTTTAACATGTTTGTTAAAGAATCAGCTACGTTGTCTTCCCCATCGGAACATGTCTCCCAACTACACATTCCTCTCATTTCCGTGTTTCTTACTTCGTAAATAGTTTAGTTAGAATAGATTGGTTACGATTGTATGTAATTTTTTTTTTATACATACAATAGCAACTGTGTATCTTCAGGTGACCATGCTTTTGGTTTTTTCTTCTTTCTTTTATTTTGAACCCTTAGATTATATATGATACAGATACCTAGTCAACGCAATGAATGTATGCCAACTAAAACTACGCTGAAACAGACGAATTTCTAGTATACGTACACCTACCGATACGCACACCTACATAATACGTAGACCAACCGATCTACCGCCTCACACACACATGTACAAAAAACTTGGCATACATTTAAATTCGAAATTTGTACTACACACGGCTTCTGTACCTTATAATTCTGTTTAAACCAGTTGACCCGGCGAACTTCATACCGCCTCAGTCAATGAAGCCTTATTTAGGATTTTATCAACGAATACAAAAAAAAAATATTAAGTTCAATAGTTTATTGGGATATAATAATAACATAAAATGTAAAAATCAGTAATAATGAACACATGTTTCTGTATCTGACAGCTCAAGAATTTTTCTTCGTAGAATAAATTCCATTTTCGAATTATATAAATAATAATGCAAATTAAATTAATATTATTAGGTACCTACCTCGAGTTTCTATTCTAAATTTATCAATGATTTGTTAAGTAGGTAACCTACCTACACTGAAGTTTTACATTCCATTTTTTATTTATTTATTTAGATTTCATAAGTTATATTGTTTGCATATCTGGGAAGAGTTTATATATCTGGGAAGCAGAATATCTCAAGACGGACGTTCAACAGCAGACATCAAAAGCAGAATCCACCAAACAAGAGTCACCTTCAACAAAAGATCAACAATTTTTGAATCCCCTAACATTTCCATGAAAATTAGAAAAAATTTGATCAAGACTCTTGTCTGGAGTGTATAATTGCTATATGGTTGTGAAACATGGACAATCAGCCAACGCGAAATGGGACGTCTGTCTGCATTTGAGATGTGGTGCTACAGACGCATGGCTAATGTTCACTGGTCAGAACACATCAGCAACGACAAGGTACTAAGTAGGGTTGGAGGGACAAGGCAAATTATGAAAAGAATTGCCCAACAGAGAACAACTTGGATAGGCCACAACATCCGGCACCCAGGCCTGCTTTTTACCATCGTCGAAGGAATGATTGATGGGGGTAACTGTAGAGGTCGCCCCAGAAATAACTATATAGACCAGATAATCAGTGACGTGCGCTGTAGCAGCTACAAAGAGATGAAGAGACTGGCAGACGATAGAGTTAAGTGGAAAGATCGAGTGTTTGGTGCAGACCAATCCTAGGATTGTGACCCAGAAGAAGAATTGTTTGCATAATATGTACCAGGCGTACAGTTTATTTACATGTTTTTTTTATATTTTTATAGTTATTATGTTATCCAGGACGAAGACGAATCCAACAAATAAGAGATTAAAGCTGATTGGTAACCAAAGGGGTTACCAATCGAAAGTAGTTAGTAACAAGAGTGGTTACTATTAAATGTAAGTGGTAACCAGAGGGGTTACCAGTAAAGAGAGTTTACTATATCCCAAGTGGATATCATTTGAAATAAGAACACTAGGACAGTGGTTTAGAGAGAAGAAGAAAGAATGGTCAAAAGTAACAATGAGTATATTGATCACAATTAATAGTTTGCTTAAGGGTAAATTTACAATTGATGAAATAACTTACAAAGGAACTTTCTCACGATGAGTAGGTATAACGAGCGAGTTAGCGGGTGTGTTCGAAGTGTCCGAATCTTCGCATGGTGAAGTACCATCGTGCTCGCGAGGTCAAGAGATGAAGTGTCGGCGAGACGGCGTGGTCGAGAACGGCGGCGTGAAGTGACGAATCGAAGTGACGGAAATACGGAAATGAAGTGACGACGTGTAGAGGTGTAGACTCCCTTAAATAGTGCTGCGCTGGGGGTAGCAAGTTCAATGTCCTCGAACTTTCTAGACTTATTGATTTGAAGTGTCATACCCAGTTGAGGAGTATTGTCACTTGTTTGACGTTGCGGGCGATGAACTCGGCCTAGCGATAAACAAATGTACTTGCCGTCGCTAGGCGCGCGCTCGAAATAAATTTCGAGATGTGGTCTTCCACAAGATCATTACAATTGGTCCAGCCGTTCTTGAGTTATAAATAGTCTAACTAACCCGACTTAGTTTTATTTACATACATATATAGATGTCTCCTTTACACACGAGTGCTTGCACTTTGGTAACGGGCAATATGGTTTCGTACCTGCTTCCTTTTTTTTATCTATCTTATTTGTTTATTTATTTTGATTGGGAAACAAAAACAAAACGGGAATACAGAAAGAAAAGTACATGATAAATATAAATAGAAGCATACAACATCAATCTGTACATCCAATAACATTGTTTCACATACATAATATGTAAGGATTATAAACTAACTACAAGGATTAAAAAAAAATATATATACATATTTAAAAAATAACAATCAATTTCAATTTATTGTACTTAGAATTGTGTACATTTGTAGCATTGCGTCTAAAGTTAGTTCTGCAATAGGGAACATGAAATAATTTGTTCACACAAACTGACCTTCCAGGCACATGGATGTTTATAAGATTCACAAGCTCCGGTGAGTCTATAGCGTTGTTCACAATTTTATGTAACATTATTTGGTCAAATAATGTTCTTCTACAATCAAGGGTTTCAAAATTACGATAATTGATAGATATACCTTATGATTGTGTTACCTTATGATATATTATTTATTTATTTTATTTATCACACCATATTTATAATGACAACAATAAGTAGATTATTGCTGCCCAACTAGGAAATCCTGTTCTAGGGCTAGCAGTTTACAATTTATATTGACAATTATATGCAATCATGAACCAGGTGATTTTTCCCGTTCCACATTTATTTCTTATGATTGTGTTACCTTATGATATATCTTATGTTTGTGTTACCTTATGATATATCTTATGATTGTGTTACCTTATGATATATCTTATGATTGTGTTACCTTATGATATATCTTATGTTTGTGTTACCTTATGATATATCTTATGATTGTGTTACCTTATGATATATCTTATGATTGTGTTACCTTATGATATATCTTTGACTGTGTTACCTTATGATATATCTTATGATTGTGTTACCTTATGATATATTTTATTTTTTATTTTATTTTATTTAAATTGGCATATCTACAGACCATATACAAACTTTTATTACAAATATAGTAAAAACATTAGTCCATTTACAGATAGCACATACAAATTAAATAATGCAAAATATTGTGGTACAAAACCAAAAAGAAAAAAAAAACACAAGTCAGAACATAACAAAATAAAATATTACGAGAAAAAATAAGAAGAAGTAAACAAAAACAAAAAGTATGCACACACAGGATAGAAAAGAAAGTGTGCGGCTTCGAAAAAACAACAGTAAAAAACAAACTTATGATTGTGTTACATTATGATATATCTTATGATTGTGTTACCTTATGATATATCTTATGATTGTGTTACCTTATGATATATCTTTGATTGTGTTACCTTATGATATATCTTATGATTGTGTTACCTTATGATATATCTTATGATTGTGTTACCTTATGATATATCTTATGATTGTGTTACATTATGATATATCTTATGATTGTGTTACCTTATGATATATCTTATGATTGTGTTACCTTATGATATATCTTGTGATTGTGTTACCTTATGATATATCTTATGATTGTGTTACCTTATGATATATCTTATGATTGTGTTACCTTATGATATATCTTATGATTGTGTTACCTTATGATATATCTTATGATTGTGTTATGAAGAATATCATGTATCGTATTATATAAATAAAATAAAAAAAATCTGTATCCATCGTACATAAAATAATAAAAATTGTAAAATTGTAATAAGGTATAAACAAAATTGTATTTTAATTGACAATAACATCTCAATAGAGACGAAGTTGGGATATTATAGAAGAACCAGGAACTCAGGCACCTACAGGACGTCACGACCTATCATCGGCTGGTTCGCGTGACCACTTTATGCGCTTGCGCAACGTTCATCAATTATGCCTTTATTGATTATTAATTGTATTTTGTTCCTTTGTAATATTTATACTGTTGGAAATATACTATTCATTCATTCAATCATTCAATCATCCATTCATGCATTCATTCAATCATTCAATCATTCATTCATTCAATCATACATTCATTAATTCATTCATTCACATCTGATGACTGTAACACAATATATATGAGAGTTCCCCACCTGTAATCCACCCCTTTGTAGTTGGGGTAGTAATCCATCATGGGCTTGAGAATGTCAAACACTCCAGGAGGTATGTCATTCACCTCGTCAAATATTATCAAAGCTCGTCCGCAGTCCTTTACTGTGGAACTGATTTGATCGTGGAGTTTTTCCTGGAAATCAAAGATTAATAATTAATTAAAGTAAAACCACGGTGCACTAACTGCCTGTTCCCACTTGTCGTGTTTCTGGCACGACAAACTGTCATATGATCTAGTGGCAATACATGTCAAATGAAGCTTTTCACTCTTTTTTTTTCTTTATTTCCAAATAAAAAAGAATTACATAAAAATACAAAATACAATATAAATAAAATATATATCAATATTTGGTACTTGGATATATTGCCTCACTAGGCAAAAGCCTGTCCCAAGGCAATACCTATTCAAAATGAGTAGCTGTGCAAGTATTTAGTCAGTCAAAATGTAGTCCGTGGGTATTGTATACATGTACATGTTGTGTTAAGACATGAGTGAGATCCGTCATTTCATGGGTAACCTGAGTAAGATCATATTTAATTTATATTTCATACTAGCTTTTATGTCCAAGAATGTAAAATTGTGAAGGAATAAGCAATCATTTTTATAATATTGTCACCCAATTATTTTGCAATATCGGACTATGAAAAGTGGTTTGAAATTTGATTGAGTTCAAGTGATGGCCACCACCCATTCTTTTTTATATATTGCTATAAAGTGTGAATGAAGTATAATATACAATTTCTGCACGCATGGACTATGCGAAATGGTTTTAAATATATGACTGTTTATCAACGTTTTAAAGAGATTGGTTTGGCCACAACCCCCATTTTTAAATATTATCATCGAAAACAAATTGTAATATGTACCTATTGAAAATTTAGTAATGTTGGAATGTGTTTAAAATTTGATTAAATCATGTACCGAAAAAATCTAGCGTTGGTCACATCCCATTCGTTTTTATATTTTTTCATCAAGTGTGCATTATAATATATTTTTGCACAATTAGACTGATAGACTTAAAATTGACACAAAAGTCTACATTAACGAAGAAGCAGAAGACTTAAACTATGGTAAATAGTTTTTAATTTGAATATAAACGTTGTGAAGAGTTCAGTAATGGCCAAGACCCCCTTTCTTTAAATATTAGGTTTTGAAAATTATTCAAAATAGGATGATATAAATGGTTTAAATTTGATTAAACAAAAGTATTAAAAAGATTCTAGTGCAGGTTACATCGTCACATCCCACATCCCATTCGTTTTTACATATGTATTTTCATCAAGTGTGCATATTGTTAATAATATTTCTGCACAAAAGACTATTAGACTTAAAACTAACCCAAAAGTCTAAATAAAAAAGAGAAGAATAAGTATAAGACTATAAGAAATAGTTTGTATAAAAAACTATCCCAATGGTCTACATAAAATAAGAAAAAATACATAAAATAGAAGAATTAGACTATTGGAAATAGATTGTATAAAAACTGACTAAATGATCTTCACAAAAGAAGAAGAAGATTAATCTATAGGAAATAGTTTGTATAAAATTCACCAAAGTTCTACATAAAATAAGAAAAGGAAGAAAAAGACTAAAGGAAATAGTTTATGTAAAAACTGTAAGGTCTACATAAAATTAAGAAGAAAAAGAATTAGACTCCATGAACCGTCGCTTCAGACCCTTCAGAACCTCCCGTCCCTTCAGGCCCTTCAGTACCTCCCGTCCCTGCAATCTATCATTACGTCCCTACCAATCAGGCCCTTCAGTACCTCCCGTCCCTTCAGGACCTTTTATACCTCCCGTCCCTTCAGGCCCTTTAGTGCATCCCTTCCCTTCATTACATCCCGTCCCTTCAGTCGGTTAAGAAAAGTTTAAATCCAGAAACCATCCTGGAAGAACCGCGAAGAGATGAAAGGACCTTCTTTTCCCAGGATACTCCACCTTCAAATGTAAAATGACTAAATACACGAAGAAGAAGAAGAAAAAAGTTTAAATCCAGATACCTGAGAAGATATGGAAGGAAAATTGGATGAAGAAGAAAAAGAAGAAGAAGAAAAAAGTCTATATCCAAAAACCGTCTTGGAAGACTTGTGAAGAGTTGGAAGGACAGTTGGACCTTCTTCTCCCAGGATTCTCCAACTTCATAGGTAAAATGACCAAAAATACACGAAGAAGAAGAAGAAGAAGAAGAAAAAAGTTCAAATCCAGAAACCTGCGAAGAGATGGAAAGACAATTGGACCTTCTTCTCCCAGGTTAGTCCACCTTCTTAGGTAAAATGACCAAATACACAATGAAGAAGAAGAAGAAAAAAGTTTAAATCCAGAAACCTGCGAAGAGATGGAAGGACAGATGGACCTTCTTCTCCCAGGATACTCCAACTTCATAGGTAAAATGACCAAATACACGACGAAGAAGAAGAAGAAGAAGAAAGTTTAAATCCAGAAACCATCCCGGGCACACACTCGACAATTCACCAAAGTTTCATTGTAATCGGACAAACGGTTTAGGAGCACATCGCATACAATTTTCTGATAGGAAATCAGTATATTGTTGTGTGATTTGTAAGTAAATAGTAATAGGTAGGTACCTACCTACAACAATGTTCTAAATAAATTCGATTCATTACAAATTTTATTTGAATATCAGAATCTTTCCGTTACCATAGTAACCATTCCAATATTAATATCAAATGGGCTCGATACATTTTTTGGATATGTAGGTAGGTACCTACATTGGTTTGTTCGAAGCCACAAAAACGAAAATTGTCCGAAATATCAAATATTATATACAAATTATGCAATTTTATTATGCCTATATCTTTACTAATAATTAACAGACTTTTACAATATATGTCTTAAAACTTGCTATAAAGTCTTGTGTTTCATTTTATTATTTCATAATCACATTTATTTCAAAGGTATATTATTTTAAAGTACATATTCATTCGGTAGGAAAATTAAATATCGTATGAAAAGATATTAAAATGGCGGGGTTATATGTACATTTGTACAAAACGCTTACTTTAAAAATAAGTTAAATATTATAATTAGACAAAATATTCAACATGTTTTTCACTTAAAAGCTAAGTTATACTTGAAAATATATTTTTTTCGTGTAAATACGTACTTCTAACTTTTAAACTAACAGATATTTGCGTGCAAAATGTACACTTTTTTGACAAATATGACTTGGAAAATTTTGTATGAAAAAAATAATATTGAAATATCTTTAAAATTCAGCATTTTAATCGCATTATTTTTAGCGTGACACTGCATCAGGTATACTGGTACATGTTTGCACATAAATTAGATTTTTAGATGCTCTTGGTTTTTCAAAAGGCGTGAGACAAACACACACACACACACACACACACACACACACACACACACACACACACACACACACACACACACACACACACACACACACACACACACACACACACACACACACACACACACACACACACACACACACACACACACACACACACACACACACACACACACACACACACACACACACACACACACACACACACACACACACACACACACACACACACACACACACACACACACACACACACACACACACACACACACACACTAACATATTGATTGCTTTATTACTTTAGATTTAAAGCATAGCTGTATTAATTATTTGATTCATTCTCCCCTTGTTAATTCAGAGACTGACATTATGCCAGGGCCAATTTCCTCTATGGATCCGAATTCCGGACAATGTATAACTTCTACTCTAGGCAACGGAAAACTTCTGTAATGCTTTGCTAAAATGGTTTGCTAAAATGGTGTCCTTACGGGACAAAATAAAAACTTCCCGCATTCGTTGAAGCCTAGGTTTTATTGATATAATACTAAGGTAGAGGAAAGACAGTTGAGAAGATATGGGCACGTTGAACGTAACCCGTAGATTACATAGTAAACCAAGCGATCTCCATGGTTCTTCCTCGACTTACATCCAGAAGGAGACCAGAGAATTCCTGGATTGTGCAAAGACGAAACCAATTACAGAGACATGGCCTAGGTAACCTCACTGGAGTATTTAGTATTATTAAGTTAGCAATTGCGTTGCAGAGACATCAATAACTAAATGCTACGACAAACTTAAGGTCGATAGCGTAGCATTTCACATTATTTATTTATTTATTTATTTATACCATCTCGACACTTATAACATAATTTATAAATAGTATCCCAACCTCACTAGGACTACGCCTGTTTCGAGTTTGGAGATTTACATTATTATATTGATACATTACATCTACAAACATGCACATGCACCCACCATACAACAAATATAATACTTACTATACGTAGTTGGGTACCTTAAATCATTATTGTGACAATAATATTATTCCACAGCAAAAAAATAGGCACACCCAACTGGTACAATTAACCCAATCAAGACGGATAGGTGCAAGTACTTGCATTACCTACGGACGGACAGTATTTCGCATCGCACACAGATTTTTTTCAATCTCGTTTTAATTGAATATGTATAATAACGGCAAAAAAAAATCTAAGGATGCAGATATATCATAAAAAGATCAAAGATAAACAAAAAATTACATATAATCAATGAAATTAAACACTTCATAACATAAACATAAGATAAATGATGAATAATGTTATTGTAGTTATATCCATATAAAAAGTACAATGGCGGCATCATTATGTCACGTGATCCTTCCAGCATTTGATGCCGATAAGGAATATGCGCCGATTGTGTATTCTTTACGATCGAATTCAAAGCAGAATGTTGAGCACAAAACAACAAAATGAACTGGTGCAGTATCCCTCTTTCCTACACGCATGCGTATTAGATCCTTACAAAGCGCGGGAGAGTGTAAATTTCGCCGGTGATGATCGATGAATTACAGTTTTTATTCTTAATTTAACAATTGTTTTGTTGATTCACCGATAGATGTCTTGAAGTCAAATATATGGGAGTAATATTCATCCAATTTTCGTCTCAATCAAGTATGAATTTACTGAGATATGAAGGTTCACAATTGTGTATAGCCATGAGGGCATGTATAGATGACGCTCGGCGTTTAGGCACGCGGCCGGTGGGCATCTATACATGACGCTCGTCTTAAAAAGGTTAATGCGAGGTACACGGATATAAATGCCAGGGTGACCACACAATCAAAATAGAATAAATTAATAAAACAAATTACAAATTAATTTTAATGATATCAGGTGAGTATATAAATTTTGAGTTATTTATTGAACAACAGAAATGAATTTATTTTTTTAAGGCATTCGGGAAGATTGTTGCATATGATGAACAGAGATAGATAGTTTTCTATGGATTTAGACTGAAGTTTAAAATGTTTTTTGTCATAACAACACAACCATATCGACTGCCCCAACAAACAAGGCACTTTTAAGTTTCGTACCGGATTTCTAATTCTGTTTTGAATCTTCTCAACATTTTTTTTGTGAGTGTAGGTAATATTTAAGATGATCTTACTAGTAATTGAGATATTTTTTTGTTATTAACATTACTTTAGTTACTTCGTTATTACATGGAAGATAAATGGTTAGCTGACTTACTACTTTTGTAAAATTCATATATTTATATTAAAGAATGCATTTGAGATATTGTTGAATTTCCTGGAGGTAGGCAATCATAGCCTAAACCGAAAAATGGTACTAACTCAAAAACCTAAAATTTTGAGTTACTGCCTTGTTTGTTGGGGCAGTCGATATGTAACCAACTTCACATTGACAGCTTGATGTGACGATTTTCTGAAATTCCAGCGAATTTTCGGCATCTCGTATGGATTGCTGAATACTCTGTTTGGTATTTGATTTGACAAAATTACCAAATACATATTTGCCAAAGTCGCTAAAATCATCATCCATCGAAAACATCTTGTATTTTAGTATTAAATCACTCGTAAGGTTCCTCACGATCAACCTTACTTTCAAAGAAGAATTTAAAGTGTATGGTGCTCAGTTCTGTCTATCCCAATAACGGAGACACGGCATGATAGTATGTAACGTCGTTTACAAAATACAATGCAACACTGAAAACACAATACTACAATAAGACGTATTTAAGAGTATAGGATGATTCAAAACGTTAAGATTCATTCAGAATGTCGTTCATATGGTTGTACCATCCTTTATTTGGGACGGCTCTGACCTTTCATTCCATTCCTTTCCGAAATGTATGTATATTTTCTACCTCAGGCATTCCTCCGTAATTCTCCTCATGTGGCCAAACCATTTCAATGTTTTTTTTACTTATTTATGATTTTTTACCCAGAAGGATCGGACTAGGTTGGGCAGCCTTTGGGAAACTTAAACATGTCCTAAAAAACAGAGATATTCCCACATGTCTGAAAAGAAAAGTGTTTGAAACATGTATCCTGCCTGTGCTTACGTATGGTCTGGAAAGTATCACGCTAACTGCGAGGACCATACATAAGCTAAAATGCACTCAGAGATCCATGGAAAGGCAAATGATAGGCGTAAATCTAAGAGACAAAATTAGAAATGAAGAAAAAAAGTTGTTGATGTCATGGATCGAGTTGCAAAACTTAAATGGCAATGGGCAGGTCATGTTGCCAGACAGGGTACGGACATATGGGCACCCAGAATTCTAAATTGGAGACTATGGGATATGAAAAGGGGAATAGGCCGGCCCCAGAAAAGGTGCTATTGTCCCTGTCGCTGGAAGCAGATGGGTTCAAAAAGCCCAAAAAAATAAGAGTGGAAGCTCTTAGAAGAGGCCTACATCCAGCAGTGGAGAGATGGCTGAGAAAGAAGAAGATGATTTTTAACAGGAAGTGGTTCGACAACAATAATAAACGTTTATAACAAAACATTTGAAACAGTGACAATGGAAGGGTACACATCCATACCATCCGACACTCTCTTACATTTGAAACAGTGACAATGGAAGGGTACACATCCATACCATCCGACACTCTCTTACATTTGAAACAGTGACAATGGAAGGGTACACATCCATACCATCCGACACTCTCTTACATTTGAAACAGTGACAATGGAAGGGTACACATCCATACCATCCGACACTCTCTTACATTTTGTGTTTTTGCTCTCCAATAAACTAGAGATAATCCATAATGTATTATATTGGAAGCAGTTGTAAGTTAAACAACTTACTTTTAATTACAATAATTTCAGCACAATGGATCCCTTACTTCCTAACATGTGATGACTTTCATACTATTAATGTCATCTCTCCTGATGTGCTCATTTATTACCCAGTCATACATTGTCCTGTTACAAATTCTTCTCAGCGATCTCATTTCAACTGCATTTAATCTGCTTTCGTTCGTCTTTTGTCAAGTCCATATCTTGCTTGCATATATATTCATCTGCCTTTTATACGTAATATTTATCTAGCTTGCATACATGCCGACCGCCGTGGCACAGTGGTAAGCCGTTCGGTTTCTGTGCGGGCGTCCTGGGTTCGATTCCTAGCAGAGGAGAAATTTATTAAAATTCATTTCTCACGCAAATATTGCTTCTCTGGGCTGGAAACACTGGTTAGTTGGAAGAAATTGCCATACGGCAATAAACTCGCCACTTGCGCAGGGTGCAAGGAAGTGTTTATTATTATTATTATTATTATGATATTTATCTCTTGCTTGCAAACATAATATTTATCTCGCTAGAATACATAATATTTATCTAGCTTGCATACATAATATTTATCTGGTTTGCATACATAATATTTATCTGGCTTGCACACATAATATTTATCTCGCTTGCATACATAATATCTATCTCGCTTGCATACAAAATATTTATCTCGCTTGCATATATAATATTTACCTTGCTTGCATACATAATATTCATCTCGCTTGCGTATATAATATTTATCTCGCTTGCATACAAAATATTTATCTCGCTTGCATATATAATATTTATCTCACTTGCATACATAATATTCATCTCGCTTGCATATATAATATTTATCTCGCTTGCATACAAAATATTTATCTCGCTTGCATACATAATATTTATCTCGCAAGCATAGATAATATTCATCTTGCTTGCATACATAATATTTATCTCGCTTGTATACATAATATTTATCTCACTTGCATACAAAATATTTTATTGTAACTGTTATCCTATTCCTATTTGTATTTTTTGCAGGAAAATGATATAATGACATTTGAACTAGCAAAGGAGACTGCATTTATTCTGCTTTCGTGCATCTTCTGGGTTGATTTGGTTTTTTTTTTTCAAAATATGTTTCAACTCACCTTGTACTTTTCGATATCCGAGTGATTGGGGAAGTCGCTTCGTCCGATGTAAAACTTGACATATTTGCTGTCGAACCCCTTTTCAAAGAGGGCCTTTGCAACAAAAGAGGCGACATAGTTCTTCCCTGTACCTGGCCACCCGTGCATTGATATGACCAACGCTTTTTGACTCTTTCCTCTTTTGTGCCCCTCCAATATTGTCACAATCTCCATAGCCAGAGGCTGACCGTACAAATTTACGTTCAAATCTCTCTGTAGCCCTAAAAAAATTTTTTAACATGACAATTTATTACCATCATAATAAGAAGAATATTTTTTTTTTTTTTTTTTTTTATTTTTTTTTTTTTTTTTTAGATATAATACATTTTGCATTTACATTTAGATATAATACGTTTAATATTCTCAGTAATAAGAGAATATTAAACTCATAAAACACTTGGATTCATATTTACAAAAAAAAAATCACATACTAAGATCACAAAAAATCGATAAAAAACATATAACATTTAAAGGACGATATAGAGCGGCAACTGCATCCTTATGCCAGAAGCTCGCTAAATGCATATTTGACATTGCACTTACACAGGAACCTTGGTTACACAAGGGCAAGGTAAGTTGACTAGGGGGAGCAGGAGGTTCAATATATTACCTAAATAATTCTAGCAAACCCAAAACCTGCGTTTACACCAGGAACATTGGGAGTACAATATTATTAATGTTACCTATGTTCTAGTGAGCAAACAGCAATCAAGATTAAATATCAAAAAAGGCAGACTGCTGAGGACCTCATAATTGCCTCAACATATTTGCCCTATGACTCTGATAAACCACCACCAACAAAAGAGTTGAGGGATATCATAACCTATGCCTCTTCGAAGCACATCCAACTGTTAGTCGGATGTGACGCTAATGCACACCACACCATGGGAGAAGGGGGAGTAGTAATAACAACTCAAGAGAAGATAGCTTAATAGAATACCTGTTTTCCACAAACATTGGTATTCTAAACACAGGTAATAAACCCACTTTTATTATATCTAATAGAGAGGAGGTTATTGACATTATTTAATAAATAAAATAAAAAAAATTATAAAAATCTTACAAGTTATTGAGTACCTACAATTAATATTATAAAATGTATTCAACCTCACTAGGATAAACCTGTATCGAGGTTAAATAAATTCACATTTTTGACAGACATAAATGTGACACAAAAATACATAATATTATACAAAACAACATGTCACTAATGTCGCCAGTTGGGTACCTACTTACTATCTATTGAGTACAATTAATATTATATAATGTATTCAACCTCACTAGGATAAACCTGTATCGAGGTTAAATAAATTCACATTTTTGACAGACATAAATGTGACACAAAAATACATAATATTATACAAAACAACATGTCACTAATGTCACCAGTTGGGTACCTACTTACTATCTATTGAGTACAATTAATATTATATAATGTATTCAACCTCACTAGGATAAACCTGTATCGAGGTTAAATAAATTCACATTTTTGACAGACATAAATGTGACACAAAAATACATAATATTATACAAAACAACATGTCACTAATGTCGCCAGTTGGGTACCTACTTACTATCTATTGAGTACAATTAATATTATATAATGTATTCAACCTCACTAGGATAAACCTGTATCGAGGTTAAATAAATTCACATTTTTGACAGACATAAATGTGACACAAAAATACATAATATTATACAAAACAACATGTCACTAATGTCACCAGTTGGGTACCTACTTACTATCTATTGAGTACAATTAATATTATATAATGTATTCAACCTCACTAGGATAAACCTGTATCGAGGTTAAATAAATTCACATTTTTGACAGACATAAATGTGACACAAAAATACATAATATTATACAAAACAACATGTCACTAATGTCGCCAGTTGGGTACCTACTTACTATCTATTGAGTACAATTAATATTATATAATGTATTCAACCTTACTAGGATAAACCTGTATCGAGGTTAAATAAATTCACATTTTTGACAGACATAAATGTGACACAAAAATACATAATATTATACAAAACAACATGTCACTAATGTCGCCAGTTGGGTACCTACTAACTATCTATTGAGTACAATTAATATTATATAATGTATTCAACCTCACTAGGATAAACCTGTATCGAGGTTAAATAAATTCACATTTTTGACAGACATAAATGTGACACAAAAATACATAATATTATACAAAACAACATGTCACTAATGTCACCAGTTGGGTACCTACTTACTATCTATTGAGTACAATTAATATTATATAATGTATTCAACCTCACTAGGATAAACCTGTATCGAGGTTAAATAAATTCACATTTTTGACAGACATAAATGTGACACAAAAATACATAATATTATACAAAACAACATGTCACTAATGTCGCCAGTTGGGTACCTACTTACTATCTATTGAGTACAATTAATATTATATAATGTATTCAACCTCACTAGGATAAACCTGTATCGAGGTTAAATAAATTCACATTTTTGACAGACATAAATGTGACACAAAAATACATAATATTATACAAAACAACATGTCACTAATGTCACCAGTTGGGTACCTACTTACTATCTATTGAGTACAATTAATATTATATAATGTATTCAACCTCACTAGGATAAACCTGTATCGAGGTTAAATAAATTCACATTTTTGACAGACATAAATGTGACACAAAAATACATAATATTATACAAAACAACATGTCACTAATGTCGCCAGTTGGGTACCTACTTACTATCTATTGAGTACAATTAATATTATATAATGTATTCAACCTTACTAGGATAAACCTGTATCGAGGTTAAATAAATTCACATTTTTGACAGACATAAATGTGACACAAAAATACATAATATTATACAAAACAACATGTCACTAATGTCGCCAGTTGGGTACCTACTAACTATCTATTGAGTACAATTAATATTATATAATGTATTCAACCTCACTAGGATAAACCTGTATCGAGGTTAAATAAATTCACATTTTTGACAGACATAAATGTGACACAAAAATACATAATATTATACAAAACAACATGTCACTAATGTCACCAGTTGGGTACCTACTTACTATCTATTGAGTACAATTAATATTATATAATGTATTCAACCTCACTAGGATAAACCTGTATCGAGGTTAAATAAATTCACATTTTTGACAGACATAAATGTGACACAAAACAACATGTCACTAATGTCACCAGTTGGGTACTTATAAACCACTTGCAACAATATTTTTTAAATAATATAAATGATAAATAATACAATAACAAAAATATTGTAAAAAATATAATACATATATATACAAAATAAAGCTATTTGGGGTAGGAAAAAAGGATTGAACTCCACACTATCCTATCCTGACATTCATGTTTTGAATGGCATAACAAAATAGTCAAACATATTCAATAATTTGGATTTAAAGTTTTATAGTTTGGTGCGTTTAACTATTAATATTATTTATAACATGTGTATGTGTTATGCAAAAATGCATTAAGCCACACCAACTACAAACTGAGATAATTGATGTTAAAAATCAGGCATATTCCGATGCGTGTTTAAAAATTGTGGTTAAATATTTAGCTTTGCTGTTTTGTGTAATATATAAGTAGTTTTATTATAGCAATGAAATAATGTTGTAAAATTTTCATGTTTATTATTTATTAATACAAAAATTTAATGAAAAAGTGGGATAACACATTTTTACAGAACACTTATATTATTATTATTTCCTATGCAATAACTAAATAGCAAAAATGTGTCAAGTGTAGTTACTTCTCATAAAATATAAAAAATATAGTAAAGCACTATGGTTTTATTTATTTATTTATTTAATATAATTTATGTACATGTGTACAAAGGCAGGTTTATTGCCTTAAGGCAATTTCTTCCAACCAACCCGAGCTTTTACTTTTGGTATGAATGTAAAATTATTAATAGTAAATATTTTACTGTGATGTAATATTATTTTCAGTAAAAAAAAAATCGGAATAAAAAAAAAAAAATCGAAAAAAATGGAATAGGGGGTACTGTGAAGCGCTTAGCTAGGAGGGAAAGTCTTCAACGACCCCTGGAAAAACAAATAATAACAGTGACTGAACTGATTGACGTTTGCAAGAACAGAATTGAAAAAATCAGTTTCCACTTTATTTCTAAAGAAGCGGTTGAATTAGCTCGTTCTGCTTTAGAAAGTCGCTTCAAAGATGTTCAAACTCTTCCAGGGACAAGATCATTTCACAATTTTCAGCCACTAAATAATATGGAAATAAGTGAGGCTAGAAGAATTAGCAGGGACGAAAAAGCAGCTATTATTTGTAATTTATTTAACAAGCAGCAAAATTTTCTTGTAAAATTGGAAAATTTGAACCCTGGGTGCTTTTTGCTTGTGTTTATGACAGCTTATGGTACTTTGGCATGGTTAGTGAGGTAAATGCTAAAGAAAAAGATGTCACTATACAGTTTCTACACCCCCACGGACCATCAATATCATTTTTTTGGCCCAAGAAGGAAGATGCATGTGCTGTGCCCATTCCTCATATTATTGCTATGGTGGAACCCCCAAAAACAATGACTGGAAGAACCTATCAGTTTTGTCAAGAATGTATGATAAGTGTCCAATCAAAATATGACAATATAGAAAAGTTTCAAAGTACAATGACCTAATCCTGTTTCAATGCTAAGAATTGTAAACCTTAATAATAAAGGAGTAAAAATCCCACAAATTTTTAAACTATATTATTAAACGTAAAGATTGTTTTATTATTCATGATTATTTTTCTTATTAAAACTACATTCAATAGAAATAAACCTATCAAATGTTATTTCTATTAGATAAATTATTATTTTTATAATTTTTCTAGTACAATTAATAAATTAACACATTTTTTGTTTTGAAGTGGCAAAAATAAGAGAAGAGTAGAAATACCCACTATTTTTATTGTTTCATGTGGTAAAGCATATCTCTTAGAACAAAAGCAAAAAAAAAAAATCACGATTATCCTTTTCCCTTTACGAGATATTACATTTACCGTAGAACTCTAAATTTTGTTTTAAAAATCCTAAAAATGACATTTTAAGATTTTTTTCTGGCCCCAAATAAACACTTGGTAGCTTTGTTCATTTTTTTAATTATTCCTCACATATTGATGTATACTTAAAAAAAATCATCAACATTGGTTGGTAATCAAGAAAGATATTAATTATTTTTCATCGGAAAACAAAACTAGTTTTCTACCGCCGAATGATAAAATTTGCAAAAATCCAAAAACTTTAAGAGGCTGTTAAATCTAAACCGTTAGAGATAGAGCAAAACAATTTGGCATGGTTACTAACATCAATGAATAGAATAATTATGCCAAGTTTCATCAAAATCTGAGATGTTGGATGGCAAAATCATTTTTTTGTGGTTGAATTGGTATGGATTTACCAGGTTGGACCAGACATGCCCCCCTGATGTGTTACATGCAACTAACGTTTTACAAATAAGGTACTTACTTGAGATGTCATAGGGCACATATTTGTCGTTGCAACATTCTCGAAAATTACAGTAAAAATATGAAACACCCGCAGTGCCTGCAGCTGCCAAACCTAAACCTACTGCACTTAATGTTATGATTTCCGCATAGCATTGGAATAATATCGATATTAGAACTATACATGTGAAACAAATATGTTTTACGTCCATCGTTCATTTACTTATTTAATGTACAAAAACGAAAAACATCGGCGGTAACTGTCAATATTGATAAATAAATATATATTCAGATGCCGACAATTTTGTTAATAATTTATTTCTGTTTCCCTTATGTTGTGCGAGCTAAAGGGCTCACTTAAATTTTTATTATAACTATTTCACTTTTGTAAATATTGTTTCAATTAAATAATTATGATTCAGCGTTGAAAATATTGTGACAGGTATACTTCACTTAACCTAAAAATTTGAAATATCGAAATTTTCTCATCAGTGTGACCGTTTTCCAAACTGCCGAAAATACCGCACTTGTGGCGAAAATATACTAAAATATACTAACAATATATAATATTAGGCAACCCACCCTTAAAAATATACTAAACCCAATGTGAAAAAATACAAAAAAAATACCTACTAATTTTTTATCGATATTTAGGAACATACATAACACGCATGTATTTATAGTATAATTGTTACGATAAAACAAGGAAGAGCGTGGAAAACGAGTAAAATACCGAATAAGCAAATGAATATGGCGGGGGAGAAAGAATGTGGCGCGAGTAACAAATGGAATAATATGAAATTGGTTATATTATGTACAGAATAATAAAGATCATCTTTGCAGGAAAGTCAAATTAAACACATTAGCTCGTGCTGAAAAGAATTAAAAAATAATCGGCTGTCGTGTACATGATAATCCAAATATTATATTCAAAGCAAAAATATTATATATAATTGAAAAAATCCTCCCAATCTGAGATGTTCCCGTACTGGATCTGCAAATGAAATCCTTATAACTGTTACTTAACTACTTACTTTCGAAAAAAAAATACTTTCATATAATCGCCCCGTTGATCTGAAAATATTACTTAAAATTAAGACTAAAGATGGTAGATTTGAAAGAAAATGTATTATGAAATTTATTTCTGTTTCCATTCAGGACGATATTTCTGCTTGTATTTTCGCTTCATAATAATTATTAACCGGGACGATTATAAGTATTTTTTTTTCGAAAGTAGTTAAGTGACAGTTCTGAGTATTTCATTTACAGATCCAGTACGGGAACATCTCAGATTGGGAGGATCTTTTCAATTATATATAATATTTTTGCCTTGAATATAATATTTGGATTATCATGTACACGACAGCCGATTATTTTTTAATTCTTTTCAGCACGAGCTAATGTGTTTAATTTGACTTTCCTGCAAAGATGATTATTAGTATTCTGTACATAATATAACCGATTTCATATAATTCCATTTCTTACTCGCGCCACATTTTTTCTCCCCCGCCATATTACTTTTTTTACTCTTCTTTGTTATATACGTAACAATTATACTATAAATACATGCGTGTTTTCAGTATGCTAGTATTTTTTTTTTTTCACATTGGGTTTAGTATATTTTCTCCACAAGTGCGGTATATTCGGCAGCTTGGAAAACGGTCACACTGACAAGTGCCTTATCAGCGAGTGACGTTTACAAAACTATAGAAGGAAATTAATGTGAGTTATATTTTGCTTTGTGATGTTGTTTTAAATATAAATTATTTACTTGTACCGACGTTTTTAAACGTTAATTAAAGTAATTTTATTTTTTATATCGCCGTAATTTGGATATACAGGTTGACAAGATTATGAAAGCGTTAATTGTGTATCTTCGCGACTGCAAGTCAGGTATGCAAGTTGTAAGAAAATTGTTTCATTGTAAAATAAAGGTAAAACAAAAACAACAACAAAAGTGTTCGATAAACTAATTATGGGTAATTGTTCACAAGTCCTGTTCCTTGTCGATCACAATATTTTTTATATCAATAGATAGATAAACTTTTGGTGGAAATGCTGTGAAAGATTATAAAAAAAAATAATTACGAAAGATGTATGAAGGAATTCATTACATTATGTTAGTTTTCTGGCATAATTTGAATTTCCGAATTGGTGGTATAAACATTCCATTAAAATCATAGTAATCACAAATTATTTTTACAACATTCTTATACTAACCCTTTCCTGGCTGAATTAAGAATTGCAGGTAAAAAATATATTTTTTTAGAGTACATATAGGGTACCAAAAAGGGTTTTTATTATTATTTTTGTTGCTATGACATATAAATAATATGGATGTGATGTCATATGGAGTCCTCAGCTTCACTCACAATGTCAGGTGTATCTGCATATATGTATACTTATAATAATAGTTTGCGTGTATTATTTACTAACAGTGTTATGTTTTTAACTATTAATGTACATACCTAGTTTAAAAGGCAGGATAATAGTTACAAACTACATAATATATTTCGTATTATAATATGGAAAATTAATAATGGTCTTATATTTTTCATCTATGGAAAATTCAATATCATAAAGTGTTCTCATAGAATAATAATAGTATAGAATATTCTTTAGCCTGCAATAAACGTGACTGCTTTATGTTGACTAATTTGGTCAACATTTTTATACTTTGCTGCTATTGCTTTGTGGCACATTTTAACTAATATAATTAAATAAAATCTCTTAGTTTTTAACCACGTTGAGTATATTTATATAAATACATATAAATATACTCAACGTGGTTAAAAACTAAGAGATTTTATTTAATTACATTGGTCAACATTTTGCTATGAGCATTCAGTAATCATTTGGCCGTCTGCGTGATACGTTCTCCAAATAGGGAATTTTTTATCTGCTTGCAAAATAATTTCCGCAGTCATAACGAGTAGTACTATATGAACAATGTCTACCAGCAGAGTCATACATACATATATTGACACAAGCCGGCCAAGGATGTGTCGGTGGCAGAGCGGTTAGCGCTCACTAACCCAAGGGGATATAGTGGGGAGTTATGATTTCGCAATTTTTAAGGGTATTTTTTTATTGCAGATTATCTACTAGTATCATGCTGAGATTGTATTCTGAAAGTTTCATCACAATTTATCTGTGTGTGTGTGCTATGTACGGCATGTTTATTTTACTTTATCGATTATAGACTAAATTACTCATTCAATTCTTTTCAAACTTTGCAAATATGTATATCTAATACTCGCTTAGACCCCATTAGATTTTGAACGATATATGAATAGTTCTTCTCATTTTTTTAACTGTCAAATATTTCAAAGTGACCCCAAGCTCAGGAAAATTAAAATTTGAAATTTTTATTTTCAAATTGGTAAAAAGGCACATCACTTCCATAAAATGACATTGAAGAGTTATCAAATTTTCATAATAAAATATGTAAATAAAAAATAATTTAACAAACTCATTTCATGAAAATGCTGAATATTTTCCATACAAAATTTGAATACTTTATAGAATGACTTGTTAGTGAAGAGTTTAGCGTTGGCCACAATCCACTCGTTTTTAATAACGAATGTCCTTGTTACAAGTACATATACATCCTCATACATTCCTTAAATTAAGCATATGCTTGTACTATCGGTGAATGAAATCGGTCGTGGCTGGATTCGATCACGCAACCACTGGATTACTATAATCCAACGAGCTAACCACTCTAACTTATCTCATCTATGAAAATTTAATTTAAGAACTATTTGTCCAACTTATTGAGATGGGTAGTTGCAGAGTGGTTAGCGCACTGAGTTAGTAATCAAGTGGTCGCGAGTACAAATCCTGCCATGACCGGATTTCATTCACCTGTAGCATAAGCATTTAGTTCGTTTAGGGAATTATGAGGTTGTATATGTACTTGTTATACATCCTCATACACAAATACATATTTATTCTAAAAAAAAAAACTTGAGGTACCAGTTTCACACATTTTTACCAACTATGTATCTTCTCCATCTGCTTCTTCAATATTAGGATGAGATGGAAAAACAGTTTGTATTTCAAGATATGGGGAACTTCTCACACATTATAGTAGTTACCCTTTTTTCAGAACAATGCATGTTTTCTTGGTCATCTGAATATTATTTTTATAAAGTTTACCATCGAGTTCTATAACCACTTCTTCTGTCCTATCCTAACATAATTTTTTTATACCATTTAAAAACCTTTGTTTACATTCTTTCAGTCATTTTACCCTAAAATAAAAAAAACAGATATAAAAGAATGAACATTAGGTGTAGTCACTCAAGTGTAATAAAATATAGGCTACGACTATTTACACGACTCAACCATAGACGAAAACCAAAAATAACCACAGAAAACGCAGATAAATCAAGTTATAAAAATATTTACCTTTGTTTATACTTTGTTATAATTGTAGATCTCGATGAAAAAATGATTTTTAAAATTAAGTAAATGTAGTAAGATGCCAATTTTATTTATTTTTTCTTCAAGTTGGTTTCCATGATGCATTGATGACCATTGAAAAAATGACAAAGGTAAATATTTTTGTATTTTGATTTATCTGCGCTTTCTTTGGTTATAAATGACCTAAAAACATAGACGACGTCAGAAAATTTGTCGTGTAAATAGACACTTTTTGGCGGGAAAACGCTTTTCCCGCCAATTCCGGTCGTAAAAATAGTGGCACCGTAAAATATATGTGAATTTGGTAAAGTTATAGGAGTAAAATTTACAATGAAAACAAAAAGATGTGTGATAGTATGTTATCACTACAGACTGATGATTCCATTTGGATTCATGTAATTTTTTTATATGAATTAAAAAATGACATATTACTTTTTAAAGATAAACATCATTTTTTGAAAGCAGTAAGAAGTAGAAATAACATATGTCATTGAATATATTTTTTAATTGCATATACACAATATTGTCAGTAAAAATATATGTCATTTTGAAATCACATGCTGCAACTTTCAAAGTACATTACACAATGAAAGAATTGACATAAAATGCATTTTAACTGATTTTTTTGAAATCAGAAATCATTTTTTTTGTAAACAATGAAAGCAACAGTCCTTATACATGAGGTGACATTGTTCTCGCACAGATGTTACCCCTAAACTGTGCCAGAAATATTATTTAATTTTTGGATTGTTTACCTACTTGTACCAATGTGTATGTAAATCGAATATTTTTTAAAGTTGCATTTTTTATCTTTTTTTATTTTTACATTACTTTTCGGACAACTAACAGGTACTATGTCAAATATTAATTTAACACGCACCCAATAACAAGTTGCCACATTCTGGAGACTTACGATATTGATCATCTCACAGATCCTGACTGAGAACACAATTAAAAACTGTCTCCACCGGGAATCGAACCCGGGACCTTTGGATCAGCAGTCAGATATCTAACCAATTGAGCCACAAACATAGTCTCTATTGACATGTTAAAAATTTGTCAAAAAATAATCATTGACTGCCTACAAGGAAAAAAATCCAATGTTTGTATATATGCAACTTTTAAAAAGTCTTCTCTGGTATCAATCCTGAGATTGGTTTACAGCAATATCTTCAATTCTATTCTTCCATTCTTCCCTGTCTTGTGTGGCTTTTTGAATTCAACATATGATGAGCAGCGCACATCTACCAGGAAGTCCTCCAGATACTCTCGGCGTAGCGTCCCCTCGGTCATACCCTCCATTATGGCGTGCAAGAGGCCCTCTTGTCATATTACATGGCCGATCAATCTTGCACGCCTTTCGAACAATGTCCTGAGCAGGTGCATTCCTCCTTCGATTCTTTGGAGAACGTCGTCATTCGTTATGTGGTCTCTCCAGGAAATTCGTAATAGTCTTCTATAGGACCACATCTCAAAAGCCTCGAGTCTTCTTTTATCTCTTTCGGATGGGCATCATGTCTCGCAGCCGTACAATCAAGATACCCCATACATAGGTCTTGATGAAGAGTATTCTTAGTTTTAGGTCTATATTGTTCGCCTCTATTATTTTTGATCTTTTATTAAATGCGAGTCTTGCTTGATGTATACGGCTATCGACCTCGCTCTTAGACCGACCGTCCCATTTATTTTGCTCCTGATGTAGACAAACTCTTTGGTGTTCTTTAGTGGATCTCCCGACATCACTACTCTCATTTTCTGTTGCATTCGGCCTACATTCAGTTTTTGTTTATCTTCATTCTGTAGTTATTTTGAAGAATGTTTTCCATAGTTGTTAAAGCCTCTTGCAATTCTTCTTCACTTTCAGCAATCATAGCAATATCGTCAGCAAACCTTATCATATCCACCTTTTATCTGTGTACCTTTACACCTTCTATGTGATGCATTCTCTTTAAGGTCGTTGATCGCACTCTATGTATGCGTTGAAAAGAACAGGTGACAGAGAGCATCCCTGTCTTATACTGGCTTCTTTTGTATCATCGTCACATCTGATTATAGCGGCCTCGTTCTTGTATAGCGCCTGGATTATTCATCTGTCTGAAAATAAAAATAGGGCAGAGGCTACAGTGCAAAGAGTCTCTACAGAGTCTTCAGAGTATACTAAGTTTTCTTTCCCTGTTGTTTTGAAAATTATCATTACCAAATTTACTTTGTATATATATATATATATATATATATATATATATATATATATATATATATATATATATATATATATATATATATATATATATATATATATATATATATATATATATATATATATATATATATATATATATATATATATATATATATATATATATATATATATATATATATATATATATATATATATATATATATATATATATATATATATATATATATATATATATATATATATATATATATATATATATATATATATATATATATATATATATATATATATATATATATATATATATATATATTTATATATATATATATATATATATATATATATATATATATATATATATATATATATATATATATATATATATTTTTTTTTTATTAATATTTGGATTTTCTTCTTTGCAGGTTTTATAAGATTTTTCTCAGATGATGGAAAATTTGACTGCAACAATTAAAAAAGAACCCATGGTAGATTTTAATGAAAAAGATTATGATTCATCTAGATTCCGTTCTTCGAACCCAGTTGTTGTTAAAACAGAACATAAAGATTCTCTGACATTTGAATATGAAATTCCCATAGAAATTGATATTCCCAACATTAAACAAGAATCAGATACAAATGAAACCTCCAATAATAATAATAATTATTGTTCTTCTTTAGCCGTTGAATGTGCATCTCCCAAAGTAAGTGATGTAGTTGAATTTCATAAACCATCAATTGAAGAAGAGACAGTTAATGATTGTTTGTTAATTCCCAAAAGTGAAAAAACGAATGAGTTGCCTTTCAAATGTCATATATGCGATAAATCATACGCTAAGAAACGTGTTTTAAACACTCACATTTTATACATTCATAATACCGGAAAACCATATGCTTGTGACGTGTGCGGAAAGTGTTTCAAGAGACCCAACGAAGTCAAGCTGCACTCTGTGGTGCACACGGCCATCAGATCCTACAAGTGCACCCTCTGCGACGAAACCTTCCTCAGAGCTGGACAGCTGAAATGTCACACGGCTAAACACACCGGCGAAATACGCCACAGGTGCAAAATGTGTGGCAAAGGATTCTTTTTCTTGCAACATCTGCGTAACCACGAAACTGTCCACTCCAAGGAGAAACCGCACAAGTGTACGATTTGCGGAAAGAACTATGCGCGACCGGACAAGTTGGTGCAGCACTACCACTTCCACAACGAAAAGAAGCAGCATCAGTGCGACATGTGTCACAGGGCTTTCGTCAGAAGTGACAGCCTCCAGAAACATAGGGCGGTTCACACGAGAGAATCGCTATGTGAGTGTGATATCTGTGGAAGAGTATTAGCCTCAAAGTCGTCTTTAATAATACATATGAAGACCCACAGTAAAAACAGACCCAAAAATAAAAAATAATAATATGCTTTTATACATAATATTCTAATTTTTCGATTAGGAAATTGGACCAGGAACCTTTGACTCAGGAGTCAAGTATTGAACCAAAATGAATCAATAAGGCTGATTATGTATTTTAATGTTAATTAAAATACACTTTGTATACAATAATGACTGAATAATTTTCAAATATTTACTGTTAATTAGTACATAGATATTTTTTAGTACTTGTATGTAAAGAATTTACTAATTCAAATATTGATGGTATTATGCACAGAAGTGGTAAGTACAAAAAAAAAATTTACAAGGGAGCATTTTTAATATTTAATTAATGCTTTGTTATTTTTTTGTATTTACCACACATTATCCATTAGTAAGGAAATTATTCTTATTATTGGAAAAACATCACTTAAGATTCATCTATTCGTTTTAGATTATGTTCACTTAGGTGACATTCTAGTTGACTGGATAATAAAAAGGAATGTATAAGTGGTGTAATAAAAAAGGATGTATCAAACTGTTTTACTAAAATACATATTTTGATATGAAGGGCAAGTTTTAATTTTATTCGTGAGTAATTTTAAATGCAAATGTTCTGTAATTTCGACTTTACGTTATGTAGTTTATAAGATAAATATATTTTTAAGAAATTTTGATTGTTATAAATTACGTAGGTATATAGTTTAAGAAAATTATGCAATTAATCTTTTTATACACATTTTTTTACCTTAGATATATTAGTAATAATGAATTATAAACAATAATAATATATTCTATTATTTTTATATACTAATATACACTGTTGATAATGTTGATATACACTGTTGATAATGTTAATATTAGAGTATTTTGTATGATCTTAATTATGTTAAATTTGGGTAATTGCAATTTATAATTGTGAAACCATTTGTTATTGAATCATCTGTTATAGAATTTATATAAATATATAAAACTTTTTAACAGTTTTTTAATTATCTCAATAGAGACGAAGTTGGAATATTTATTGTAGGAGAACCGGGAAATCAAGGCACCTACAGGGCTTACGACCTGTCATCGGCTGGTTTACGTGATCACTTTATGCGCTTGCGCAACGTTCACCAATTATGCCTTTTTAATGAGATCCCTATCAATTCAATTTTGAAAGTTCTATATATTGTAATACTGAAATTCTTTTCGCTTGAAAATAAGGAATTTTTACTACAGCCATCTATGGGTGAAATTATGAACAACAATCTTATTATTTTTTATTTATTTTGTTGTAACACCATCTATTGAGAGAATTGGTTTTTTGTAAATAATGAAAGCTACAATTCTTATATCTGAGGTGACAATGCATTTTTCGCATAGAAGTCACCCCTGAATTGCGCCAGACTTATAAGGTCATTTTTGTCTTATTTACCTACTTGTACCAATGTGTAAGTAATCGAATATTTTTATTATTGCATATGCGCAAACATTTGCGCATATGCAATAATAAAAATATTCGATATAAAACTTTGTAATAAAATTAAAGCAAAGTTATAATATTTTCAAGTTTACGCTCATCTTCAGTAACTGTGTCGCGTATTTAGATTCCAATCCGCTCAATAAAAATTTTTCGTGACTCTTTATGGTAATTGAGTGCCCAAACGTTCGCTACTATATAGTACTAGTTCACATAGGACCCGCTAAAATTGTCGCCACCTAACGGTTAACTACGAATAAATCTTTGGTTTGCGCCGGTCATTGCGCCGACCGCTAGCGACACCTAGATTGGATTGGGAGGTGTAACACGAGTAAACTAAAATCTTTCTTCACTGTCTAACCAATGGACTAGGCCTCCTTTCCCGGTCTTGCACATAGGAAAAAGGGAATGGGGCATTGTTTTTTTGAATGCGTAAACGGGCGGTTGAAGTTTTGTTTATACAAACGGGCGGTGTAATTTCTCTCGATATATAATCGGTCGGGAAGCGTTTACTGGAAGACGCAAAGAGGATGGAATCTGGACTATCGTCTTCCTACTCCGACCTAAAACAACCTCCTGCATGGATCTCTAGCCTTGGCCGTAATTTCGTAGAATTTGCGAGATCCTATCTATACACCACGCCATCTTCCTGTTTTGATACAACGGCCACGTTGTAGGAAGCGTTGAATGTTAAGGCATTGGAACCTAACTTGTCTGATTTCCTGGTCTTCATCATTCTTCATCATCATAGTCGGCTCGGGTTAGGTAACCTGGCCGCCGAGTTCTTCGCCGAGGCTGGACTGGTCATTATCATTCGCCAGCATCATTCTTTGTCATCTTCGTCGGCTCGGGTTAGGTAACCTGGCCGCCGAGTTCTTCTCCGAGGCTGGACTGGTCATCATCATTCTTCGTCATCTTCGTCGGCTCAGATTGGGTAACCTTGAGGCCATAAGTCTTCGTAGCAGGTATTTCTTCAGCATCCAAGTGAGTAATCTTTTCGATAGCCTATTCGTTTGATTTCATGCCCGGACAAGGCGGTACAGACCGATTACCTAGCCTCAATACCACAGTCGTTGACTCTCACAGTTTTACATACTTATTTGACTATATACATATATAATTATATATTTCTATTTTCACAAAGTGGTCCAAGATACATTCCAAGTGCTCTGAAAAGTGTAATAATAAGAACATAAGTCTGACAGTATTATTATATGTAGTTTATTGTTAGAAAATAAGTTTTCCTTTAAGTCATGACCTCTGTGATACTCCTGGGAGAGAGGTATTTTGTATTATTATAAACCCCTACATAATATTGTACTTGAATTTCCTGTTTTGATAAAGTATAAGTTTTTCCTACGTTGTGTTTTACAGATATTCTGTATTACTATAAACCAACATATAATATTGTAATTTCCTGTTTTGATAAAGTGTGTTTTAAAGATATTTTGTATTCATTTATCCAACCCTCACTGCTGAGAAAAGGTCTACTTAAGTTACGTACGTAACTATCACAGAGGAACACCGCGTACCCAAAAAAAAGGAGGGGAAACCTGAGCTAGTTAACACCGGGGTGGTTTTCTTTATCTTTTCTAATCTTGTATATCTAAAATGCTACTCTTGTGACATTGCTGAAAAGCAGGTGTTACATTTTTGGCTGCCCAACTGGGGCTTTCTGTGGCTCAACGACCTTTTCTCTACGCGGCGGGGATTGAATTAATGTTATTGTAATAATTTGTATTTTTTTTTTTTTTTTTTTTATTTTTTTTTTATTTTAACAATTATACATTAATGATAAAAAGAATTATAAACAGTATCTTAAAATTAAATTATTTAATATCTATTCATCCCTCAGTTGAGATCAAATCTCGTGTTCGAGGGAGGAGCACAGTCATTTTATCGGTTCATTTATTTCAATAACATATAATATTACTAAAAATAACACGCATATATTTAAATTAATATTACGCGAACTGGTGAACAGTTTACGGATGAACCCTCACCAATGGAGCATACTCTAGTATACGCAAGCGCATACTGAGAACCGCGAACTGCATTTGCCGTTCACAGGGCCCCACTAGCAGGCATTCACCGTTCACCGTCCACCGTCACGAAACAAAAACCACTAACCGCAAAAACTGGAATACAATAAAAATACATTAATTACATCATGAACAAATTCAAATAAATTAATCTTCAAAAACAAAATCAATATTTCTTATATAATAACAGACAACATCAAAAAATTATATATACACACAACATATCATCAAAAAAAAAAGTACACACAACTCAACACCAAAAAAAAATAAAAAAATTTACACTCACAATTTGGCGTAATTTGGAAATATAAAAAAATTAAAATAAAATAAAAAAAAAACAACAAAACAAAAATCCATCACTGGATGTAATTATAATTGTTAATATGTTTTATAATAGAATTTTTAAATTGTATATATTCCTTCATTTTCCTCAATTCATCTGGAAGGTCATTAAAATGTTTTATTCCCAGGTATGTAAAGTGGTGCTGGGCTGCAGATGTATTGACGCGAGGGATAGCAATATTATTTTTCGATCTGGTTCTATTGTTGTTTTCATGTATTTCACTATAATATTTTTTAAATGTTGTTAAAAGAGTATATTTTTTATATAAATTATTTAGCTTTAGCACACGAAATTGTTTGAATACTTCATTGGAGGGAAAGTCTATTGGTTTCTTTAAGATTATTTTTATGATCAGTTTCTGAGTGATTTCAATCGGTTTTAAATTAGTTTTATACGTTCCACCCCATCCAAGGATTCCATATTGTAGAATAGATTGTACAAAGGCAAAGTATAATATTTTTAAATTTTGGATTGTCAGTATATTACGCAGTTGTAGAAATATGTAAATTAACTTTCTCATTCTATTTTTTGTTAACTCTATGAAGTGTTTCCATTTTAAATTTTTATCAATGGTTATTCCAAGGTATTTTACTTCGTCCTTTTTAGCTATTTTATTTTGAGTTACGTTTTCTTGTATTATATTTATGTTGATATTATTCGTTATTTCATTGACGTTTAAACAAAAGGGAACGAAAACTGTTTTTTCTGAGTTTAATGAAAGTAAATTATCATCGAACCATATTTTGAGTTTATTAATACCTTTATTGGCTAAGTATGTTACATTTTTCCACGAATTTTCTTTAAAAATGAGTACAGTGTCGTCGGCATATGAAATTATTTTTCCGTTCAGATCAATATTAAATATTTCATTTACGTAGATTATAAATAGTATTGGGCCTATAACTGTACCTTGTGGGATTCCGAAATTACTTGTTAGGGGTTCACTTATATGATTGTTTACTTTAGTGTATTGTTCTCTGTTATTGAGATAGCTATAGAACCAAGTTTTAACTGTCTTTTGCAATCCAATGTCATTTATTTTATTAATTAATTTAGTATGAGATACACTATCAAATGCTTTTCTTAGGTCTACAAAAATACCTATACATTTTTTTCTATTGTCTAGAGCGTCGATTATTTCGGATGTTAATTCAGCAATGGCGTCCTGTGTTCCCATATTTTCCCGGAATCCGTATTGTTGATTGTTTATGATATTTTTTTCATTTAGAAATTTTAATAATTGTTTTTTCACAATTTTTTCAAAAATTTTTGCTATATTCGATACAAGGGTAATTGGCCTATAGTTACTAACAATATCTTGACTTCCGCTTTTGTAAATTGGTGTGATTATACCTTTTTTATATACTGTCGGAAATGTTCCTAGTGCAAGACTTAAATTAATGATAAATGTTAATGGTTTACAAATGTGTTGGCTCACGTTCTTTAATAGTTCTGCAGTTATTCCGTCATGTCCAGGCGCTGATCCACCTTTAAGACTTTTAATTATTTCTAATACTTCATTCTCATTAGTTTCTTTAAATTCAGAGAAATTGTTAGGGTTGTTTAGATCATTGTTAATTTGGTCGTTTGTGTAGTTTTTATTTATATTTTTGGCCAAGTTTTCTCCAACGGATACAAAATATTCATTGAATATTTTTGCGCATTGCTTTGGATTTTCATTTACCTGTATGATATTATTTCCATCATTTATTTGTTTAATGTCTATTTTCTTTTTGGTTTTATTAGTTATTTCATTTATTATATTCCATGTTTTTTTACTGTCGTGGCAGTTTTTTAAGAGTTTTAATTCATAATATTTGTCTTTGGTTTTCTTTATTAAATGAGTAAGTAGATTTCTGTATCTTTTATAATATCTCTTTATATTTTCACTGTCCGGGTATTTTTTGGTAAGTTTAAAAGTTTTTTCTCTCTTTCGTATACTTACTATTAGTCCATAAGTAATCCATGGTTTAATTTTTTTGTGTTTTGATTTAATATTATATTTATGAATTACTTCTGTTGACTTTTTTAAATGGCTTAGGAGTGTCTCTTCAAAATTTTGTGCACAACTATTCACGTCATGAACTTGAAACACTGATGACCATGTTTCATCTTTCAGAGACATTTTCAACTTCTCATAATTCACTTTAGCCGTTCTAACATTCATAACACTTTCACTATTAGATTTATCATTCCTTTGACTATACAAATATATGCAGAGATGGTGGTCTGTTATATTATTTTTCCATACAATAGTTTTTATGTTTTCAATGTCTCTTTTATTTGTCCATATATGATCCAAGCACGATGGATTTTGCCCCACCATTTCTCTCGTTGGTGAATTGATGCATGACTTGAAATTGTAGAATGTCATAGTATTAAGATATTCATCCTTTTCGGATTTGTTTATGTGTTTTAGTATATTTATGTTAATATCACCTAGAATTATACATTTTTTGTTCTTTGTTTGGAGAAGAATATTATTCTTAATTTCATTAATAAAAGTGTACACATTTGAAAGATGTGTTCGATAAATAGCATATATGTGGTATTTAATATTGTTAGTAGTAATTATTATTTCTAGGCAGTTGGCTAATGATAGTTGTATTTCCGATGCTATGACATTAGTATGTATTGATTTAATAAATGCAACAATACCACTACTTTTGTTAATGTATTTTGTTGTTTTAAAACACGTATAGTTCGGAATATGAAAATTTGAATAGTCAGTAAGATGCGCTTCTGTTAACACTATACAGTCCGGTTCATATTTTATTGAATTTAGATACACTAAAAATTCGTCAAAATTTTTCTGGATGCTTCTTATATTAAGATTTATAATAGAAAATGCGTGATTAAGATCAGAGAGAATAATCTCACATTCTTTGGATGTTTCGCATATAAATTCTGATATATTAGAATTTTCGTCGATTATATCTTGTAGTGTATCATCCATTTTTATTTTAATAGTCAATCCTTTTCTGTGCAATCAATGTTTTTTTAATTTTTTGCGGACATATTTTATCAGTTGCTGAATGTTCTGTAGAGGTTACATTAGTTTCGCTATTTTTGTTTGCTAATATACAATTATAGCATTTTTTTTCTTTCGACACACAGTTTTCTGTTTTATGCTGTTCACTACAATGCGCACATATTGGTGGCGTACTGATTTTTAAACACCATTTTGCTGAGTGCCCAAAATTAAGACAGTGGTAGCACTGTACTAAGGGGTTACAATCTTCTACTTTGATTCTTTGATATCCGATGAATATTTTATCATTCTCGATCATAGCTCTTCTTATTTCTCTGCTTGTTTCCAAAATAATATTTTTGCTACTATTGTTCTTATTTTTAATAATTTTCTTGATTTGCATTTGATTTTCGTTCTTTTTGAGCAGTGGCGCTAGTTCTATATTTTGGGCAAATATGTCGTGTATTAGGTCATCTGTCTCGTAATCTTCTGTTATTCCTTTCAATATCATACATGGTTTCTTTTTTTTAATTTCTTCTGCTTCAATTTCTATTTTTTTGGTGTTTATTATATTTGCAAGTTTAGTTGCTTCTGATTTTTGGTTACAATTTATAATCAATCTGTTTTTGGTAATTTTTTTGAGGTTAATTACTCCAATTCCTTCTTTACCTATTTTAATCTGTTTCTGCAATTTCTTCTGTATATCTTCCTGTGAAATGTTATCATGTTTTGCTTTGATTATAACTGCATATTGTTGTGGTGGTTCTCTTTTGGTGCACTTTAAAGTATCTGCGTAGTCATTAGTATTTTTGATTCCCTGTGTTGAGTTATTCTTTAATGATTCCAAATGTTGTTCTACTTTTTTGGTTATATTTGTTTGTTGCTCCATAAATGTAATAATTTTTTCCATCTTCTTTGTTTTTTCCTGCATCCAAAGTAGTTCCAGTTCAGTCAGTTTGGCGTCTATGGATAGTTTAATACTTTTTGTTTTAGTGTTATTGTTCCATATTTTTTCCGTTTCATTTTTAATATTTTTGAGAATTTCAATCACCGTCGATTCCATTTATTTTTGGTCGTTAAAGTGTTAGCTAGACTTGTTTCGCTTCAATACACACTACACGACTGCACTTGTACACGGTGGTGACAATACTGTATTAATATTATTGTATTAATGTTAAGATTGTAATTGATTTGACGTTTAAGAACATTTTTTTTTATGAATGTATCGTTCGTTTGACAATATTTTTCCGAACAAGAAAAGGGGAAGTTGGGGGAAAGTGAAGTCGTTTATCATTTTTTTTTTCGTTTTGGTGTTTTTTTTTCTTTTCTCACGTTTCTTCTGCATCTTGTCATCATACTTAATTACAAGGGGAAGTTGGGGGAAGGTAATGTTTTTATGAATTTGCAAATTAATATTTTTCTAAATCTGCTCTTAATAACAATTTTATAAAATCTAAAGTTGGAAATTCTTCTTTTTCTATTAAAATAAAAGTTCTCATATAAAGTATTTTTTTTTTTGAGTTGAAAATTATAAAGTAAGTTCAATATTATGCAATATCAATTGAGTACTTGTTGCAACACGATAAACTGAATCAAAGTAAAACTGTAAATAATAAAGAATTTAAAATTTGAAATTTTGAATTTAAATTTGTTTATTTATTTATGCATCGTTAGTTGAAGATTACTCACAGTCGCGTTTAGGTTTAAATTATTTTCGCGTATTTCTTCTTCTTCGTTGGCAGTACAAAAACAAGATGGCATCCCTAAATGATCTCCTGCGGACTCCAATTTCCAATTTTGAGAACATGAATGCGGTTTCCCTAAAGGCCGCGTTAAGGGCCCGAAACTTACCATTACGACGATCATTGGTTTCTCTCAGAGAGGAGGTCCGTCTGTTTAATTCTAGTTTACAAAGGACAACGGAACCCGCAGTTGATTCATGGTGTTTACCGAGCGTTCCGGAATCTGTCGTTTCTGCACCGCAGGATTCGAGCAGTGTAGGTAGTCGTGTTCTTGTTGATTCCCTTTTCAGCGAACGTGATAATGACGCAGCCCGAAACTCTACCACATTGCTTGGTGGAGGGAACAAACCTATCAACCTCAGTAAGTTGGGAATTTTCTTCAACGGTTCCACGAATGTGTCCGATTTTCTTACGCGCCTAGAGGAGTTGGCCACCGCACGCGATATTCCTTTTGTGCGACTCGTTAAGTCAATCACCGAAGTATTGCAAGACAAGGCATTGCTGTGGTATAGGACGATCAATAAGGAAAATTTGAATTGGGACGGCTTTAAGAGATTAATAACGGAACGTTTTATGAATAGGGGAAATCAATTATCTTTAAAAGTCGAAATATTTACTTCCAAACAAGACCAAGTTGAGTGCGCAGCTGATTTCGTTCTTAGATTAAAGGTACACAATCAAAAACTAATCAACCCCCTGACGGAGGCTGAATTGTTAGAAATTGCCAGGAAGGGAATGCGTCCAGAATATTTGCATTTGGTCTGCCGTCCAGAACTCAATACGTTGGATAGGCTAGAGACGGATTGCCGAAACCTGGAAGCATTTGTTTCACTCCCCTCACAGTCCAAACCCACCACCACCCATGAGCGAGTCGAACCGTCGCGTAAATCGGTCAAAACGCTGGAAAAAATTATTGTTTGTTACAAGTGCCAAGGCGTAGGACACTATCGTCGAAATTGCCCAGTACCTGCTAGACAACCTTCGTCAATAATGGCTGGTCATCGCTCGCGAGTTTTCGCAGGTTCAAATCACCTGCCGAAAATTGATACGACGAAACCGCCTCCTACATTTTTGTCTCGTTCAAAAAACTTGTAAGTCACCAGCGACCGTCTTCAATGGATCAGCGATCTGAATGGATCCGCTGGTTGTCTTACGTCCAGTTTTTCCGAAATAATTATTCTGTGGCTTCGTGTGATATATCTCATGGATACGACCATCGTCCATATGCACAGTTTGAGATTGAGCGTGTACCTTTTAGGGCTTTATTGGACTCGGGAGCCGCTATCAGTTGTATCGGCCGAAATTTTCATGAACAATTTTTGCATTTGGGATACCAACTCCAGAAGTCCACAATAGAAATTCAAACTGCTTCAGCTGGCCGTCATAGGTCATGTGGAGTACTGACGTTGCCTGTTCTTTTTCGAGGCCGCACCAAACCTATTTCGTTTTATGTTGTTCCTGACGTTTCGTCGGATTTTATCTTGGGTGTAGATTTTTGGAAAATTTTCAACATCGCCCCTGATATTGTCTCTCTGACCACCGATAACATTCCCCCCGGTACCCACGTCATTCCTAAAGAACATTTAACTTCCTCACAGCAGTCCGAACTTGCTGCGGTTGTAAAATCTTTCGAGGAAATTTCCTTTGAGAAATGTGGTTTGGGTAGGACCCATCTTTTGTCTCATTCAATCATAACCGAAGGACCACCTATTAAACAGCGTTATTACCCATTGTCTCCGATCAGACTTCAGCAACTCAATCAGGAAGTCGATGATATGTTGAAGTTGGGAGTTATCTCTCCCTGCAGAAGTAGTTGGAACAACCCCACATTGTTTGTGCGAAAGAGTGATGGTACTATGAGATTTTGCCTAGACGCTAGGAAATTAAATGGTGTCACTAAAAAAGATTGTTACCCCTTGCCTTTTATAAATAGAATATTGGACAAGTTGCGTAATGCTAGGTATTTAACTTCCATAGATTTATCCAAGGCTTTCTGGCAGATCCCCTTGGCTGAAGACGCGCGGGACAAGTCTGCTTTCACTGTGCCTGGTCGAGGCCAGTTTTGCTTTAACGTTCTATTCTTCGGACAGACCAATGCTCCTGCTTCCATGCAGACCTTGGCTGAAATGATGTGTGGACCCGAGTTTAATGACAGCGTTTTTTGTTATATTGATGATTTTATTGTTGCTTCAGATGATTTTGACACCCACCTGGCCTTGTTGAAGAAGCTTCAAGCTCGGTTCAGAGAGGCTAATCTAACTGTCAAATTGTCCAAATGTCAGTTTTGTAGACCAAGCCTCACTTACTTGGGTCATGTTGTAGATGAAAACGGTTTACGTGTGGATCCTTCCAAAGTAGAATCAATTGCGAGTTTTCCTCCTCCCACTAATCCCAAACAAGTTAGGCAGTTCTTAGGTATGTGCGGTTACTATAGGCGTTTCATTAGAGATTTTTCGCATTTCTCTGCTGTTTTAACTAGGCTGACGAGTCGTAAAAGGGGTTTTAGATTCACTTGGACGTCTGTAGAGCAGTCTGCTTTTGAAGCATTAAAAAAGGCTCTTACCACCAGTCCTGTGCTGAGATGTCCTGATTTTAAATTACCCTTTATCGTCTCCTCAGACGCAAGCCTGGTGGCTGTCGGAGGTATGTTGTCTCAACTGTTTGAGGACGGAGAGCACCCTATAGCTTACTTTTCTTCAGTATTGAATAAACATGAGAGGAATTATACTGTCACCGAATTGGAATTGCTTGGTTGTATGAGATCTGTTCTACATTTCCGCCCATACATAGAGGGTTCGGAATTCACCTTAGTGACTGACCATATGGCATTGAAGTGGCTTCATAATTTAGACAACCCGTCGGGACGTCTTTCTCGTTGGTCCACCTTGTTGAGCACCTATAATTTTAAGGTTGTCCACCGGAAAGGTTCGGAAAACGTGGTGCCAGATGCTCTCTCTCGTGCAGTCGATCCTTCCGTGCATGTGTCAGAAATTGCTCCTTTGATTCCTCCTAACACTTCAGATGAGTGGTATTTGCGATTGTGGAAGAATATCGTTGAAAAACCTGATAGCTATCCAAAATTTAAAGTACAAAAGGGTGTAATTTACAAAGTGGTTCAATCCCCTTTTGACATTTTGTCTGAATTCCAATGGAAAATAATTCCTCCTGAGGAACAGCGTTCGGAAATCTTAAAGGCGGCTCATGAAAAGGAATTGTTGCACCCAGGAATATTTAAAACTTTTAAATATGTTGGACGCTCTTATTATTGGCCTAAATTATTTCACGACGTGAAAAATTTCATTTCCTGTTGCGATACGTGTAAAGCATATAAACCTAGTAACAGACCTCCTCAAGGCCTGATGTCTAATCCCAAACGTGTTTCCCGTCCTTTAGAAACAATTGCTATCGACCTCATGGGCCCGTTTCCTTTGTCTTCGGCTCGTAATATGTACATTTTATCGTGCTTGGATACCTTCACCAAATATATCTGGTTGTTTCCATTAAAACGTATAACCGCCCCCTTAATTATCAAAACTCTAAAAGAACGTGTTTTCATCTCTCATGGAATCCCAAAATGTATAATTTCGGACAATGGTACTCAGTTTGTTTCCAAGGAATTCGGCAAATTTCTTGCCGAAGTTGGAATTCTTTCTCACTTCAAGAATGCAGTATATTTCCCCGCTAATAATCCGGTTGAACGTTACCATAGCTCCGTCAACAGTATGCTGGCCATGTTAGTTGATAATAATCAACGTCTTTGGTGTTCTCAACTCAACCGTGTTCAAGCTGCCTTGAACCACTCTATCAACTTTGTAACCGGATACACCCCGTACTTTCTGTTCCATGGTAGAGAACCTATTTTGTCCGGTACGCAATATCAAAATCTGCCTGATCTTGCTTCCACCCCCGAATCTTACAAACAACGTTTGGATGAACTCGAGGCTATTTATAGCGAAGTGTTTGAATCCATGTTCTCGTGTTTCCAGCGAAATGCTAAGCGTTATAACCTTCGCCGGGTGGCATGTTCGTATAATATTGGAGATCATGTTTGGAGACGGAGTTTTGCTCAGTCAAGTGCTGCTAATTATGTAACTTCTAAGTTAAGTCCTCGTTGCATTTTAGCAGAAGTAATAGAGAAAGTTTCAAATAATGTTTATATGTTGAAGGATGTTCATAGTGGTTATTTGGCTAAGTATCATGTACAAGATATTTTGAAGGTCCAGTGAGGTGTTCATTTCGATTTTTCGTGTTTTCCTGCGTGACGAATGAAAGTGTGAATGTAAATAAATGTAGTTTAGTCTTGTAAAGGGTACCCTATATATGTGCGAAGCCTGAGATATACGACGAATAACGTGAGTTTCTTTGTGAGTAATTGGAGCGTCATACTCGAATTGCATATTTCCCTCGACATGAGTAACCTCTGTATTTCCTTTCGACTGTTAGTTATAATTTAGAATCCTGAACCCTCTGATCTTTTGTTAGAAAAGCCTAGTTTAATGTATGAGTTGATATTCTGATCTTTTAATGAAAAGTTCACTTAAAGTATAATTGGTGTGTCTTTTTGATCTTTTGTAGAAAAGTTGAGTTTAAGTTGGAAGGTGAATTTTTAAATCTACCTTTGTTCTTCTGATCTTTAATTAGTAAAGAAATGTTTAAAAAGGGATAATTTATGTGTTATGTAAACATGTTATATGTGTTATGTTCCGTGGTATGAAGCTTGGTGCAATCTTCCTCGTAGCTTAAGTTCTTACCTGGTTGGTTTGGACTATATTTTTAGGAAAATAGGTCCTCCTCGTTCCCAACTCGAATTTGACTGGCGCGTTGAATGTGTCAAAATTCTGGTTGCGGTTGTAATTTGAATTGTCTAAATTTCTGTATGAATCATTTTAGCAATTCCCTATCCCAGTCTTGCGTCAACCCTCAGCTGGAACTTGTGTTCGCTAATCTGTGACGTTATGTTTCTTTGAATATATGTTTGTGGGCAAATAGGCCAATAAATATAATCACTTTGCCTTGATGTGGATTTGTAAATGTGTCAAGTTGATGGAAACGTCAAGTGATACGGTTATTTTGCAATATGTCAGAACCGGTTGTAACCGGTTTGACATGAAAACCTGTTGAAATTTTGTGTGTCAAGTAGTGGAATTTTCGTAAAATTTCTTCCCCGCTGGTGGAGTTGTCACTTGACACGGTTGTATTAGGTGATGTCGGATCTGGATGAAGTTGATCGACATGGTATAATTGTTTTGTATCTGTCTTTGTCGGCTTACCATGGGCCTTAGAATGTCATGTGTTGGGTTTCGCCATTGTCCCCGAGAACTTCAATGCGCTGGAGCTTTCTTCGGAATGCTGGTTTTACGTCTGTTAGATGGTTATTTTCTGACGACGTAGGAATAATCAGAGATTGCTGGATTTGGTAATCTTTGGTGTTCATTTTCGCTATAGCTATTGGGAAGCTTATAATGTCCTGAAATTAGGTGAAAGCATTTATGTTGTATTGGGTTGGCTTACAATTAACCTGGTAATCTCAGTGAGTACACTGGTTGTTAAGTAGAAAATAGTGATTTTTGATTCTCTGAAATGGTGCTTCTGTTCGCAGGGCATCCCGAGTTGTGCCAGGAACGTCCTCGTAAAGGACTATTCTTTTGGGATGGGTTAAGACGGGGTACACGTCGCAATTGGGACACGGTGTTATAGGAAGGATAGTGGTTTTCCAGTAGATTGCTGTCCTGCCTAAAGAACATCTTCAATTTTGTAGATGGTTTGCTTAAGGTTGACTGGACAACTGCAACCAATAGTTTCTGTCTGTATCAGTGTATGTTTCTTTGTATATGTTTTTTTTTTGTTCACTCCTCATTGCCACATTGTCTTCATCTGGACACCCTCTCTTCGTTTCTTCAAATTGATTTTTCCCCTCACCTTGTTTTCTTCACTCTTTCTTCCCTTTCCGTGGTTCGTCTTCCTCGATACTCCTGGTTTGACCATACCCTAATCCAATTTTTGAAAATAGTCATTTTCAAAATTTATTTAGAAGGAGGAGTGTCGCGTATTTAGATTCCAATCCGCTCAATAAAAATTTTTCGTGACTCTTTATGGTAATTGAGTGCCCAAACGTTCGCTACTATATAGTACTAGTTCACATAGGACCCGCTAAAATTGTCGCCACCTAACGGTTAACTACGAATAAATCTTTGGTTTGCGCCGGTCATTGCGCCGACCGCTAGCGACACCTAGATTGGATTGGGAGGTGTAACACGAGTAAACTAAAATCTTTCTTCACTGTCTAACCAATGGACTAGGCCTCCTTTCCCGGTCTTGCACATAGGAAAAAGGGAATGGGGCATTGTTTTTTTGAATGCGTAAACGGGCGGTTGAAGTTTTGTTTATACAAACGGGCGGTGTAATTTCTCTCGATATATAATCGGTCGGGAAGCGTTTACTGGAAGACGCAAAGAGGATGGAATCTGGACTATCGTCTTCCTACTCCGACCTAAAACAACCTCCTGCATGGATCTCTAGCCTTGGCCGTAATTTCGTAGAATTTGCGAGATCCTATCTATACACCACGCCATCTTCCTGTTTTGATACAACGGCCACGTTGTAGGAAGCGTTGAATGTTAAGGCATTGGAACCTAACTTGTCTGATTTCCTGGTCTTCATCATTCTTCATCATCATAGTCGGCTCGGGTTAGGTAACCTGGCCGCCGAGTTCTTCGCCGAGGCTGGACTGGTCATTATCATTCGCCAGCATCATTCTTTGTCATCTTCGTCGGCTCGGGTTAGGTAACCTGGCCGCCGAGTTCTTCTCCGAGGCTGGACTGGTCATCATCATTCTTCGTCATCTTCGTCGGCTCAGATTGGGTAACCTTGAGGCCATAAGTCTTCGTAGCAGGTATTTCTTCAGCATCCAAGTGAGTAATCTTTTCGATAGCCTATTCGTTTGATTTCATGCCCGGACAAGGCGGTACAGACCGATTACCTAGCCTCAATACCACAGTCGTTGACTCTCACAGTTTTACATACTTATTTGACTATATACATATATAATTATATATTTCTATTTTCACAAAGTGGTCCAAGATACATTCCAAGTGCTCTGAAAAGTGTAATAATAAGAACATAAGTCTGACAGTATTATTATATGTAGTTTATTGTTAGAAAATAAGTTTTCCTTTAAGTCATGACCTCTGTGATACTCCTGGGAGAGAGGTATTTTGTATTATTATAAACCCCTACATAATATTGTACTTGAATTTCCTGTTTTGATAAAGTATAAGTTTTTCCTACGTTGTGTTTTACAGATATTCTGTATTACTATAAACCAACATATAATATTGTAATTTCCTGTTTTGATAAAGTGTGTTTTAAAGATATTTTGTATTCATTTATCCAACCCTCACTGCTGAGAAAAGGTCTACTTAAGTTACGTACGTAACTATCACAGAGGAACACCGCGTACCCAAAAAAAAAGGAGGGGAAACCTGAGCTAGTTAACACCGGGGTGGTTTTCTTTATCTTTTCTAATCTTGTATATCTAAAATGCTACTCTTGTGACATTGCTGAAAAGCAGGTGTTACAACTGCTTATTACTAACATTCAAATACTAAAGACAGTTACAGTGATTTGAACTACGTGGAGTTTGTGGAGTCCAGGATTCGGTTTTTTGGTACTATATTGATTTAAATTATTTCTAATTTCTTCCCCTTGCAACACTTACGAATCACTTCCACATCTTTGTAATCTCATGAATGTACCATTAATCTGGAGCGCTTTGTAATATTTGAATTTTTAATAGCACCAATGTGTTCTTTATTTTTCTCTTTTTGTAATTTTTGACTAACCTGGAGGGCAAGTCTCATATCATTGATATAATTATCATATGGAGTTCTAGCATATGTTATATATTATCATGGGAATCTTGAGAATTTTCATTTCACAGAATTGCCCCCCCCCCCTTGGTAAAGAAACACTGGAATAGTCGCAATTGATATAGCTGTGGTTCTATTAGTTTTTATTTAATATAATCAATCTTTTATTTACTTACGTACATCAAAGGCACAAATATTATTGCCATATTATGGCAATAAAATTGTTAATCATTTTAAAAACTAAATTGCTGGTATACAAGCTCAACGAGCTCAACACTATTCCATAGTTTCATTGCTACAGCGGTCAGACAGACACTTCACTTTATTATTAAGAAAATTATGATCTGTTACAATGATATCCTGTTTTTATTTATTTATTTATTTATTACATACACGGCCTCTTGGCCATTATAAAAATATGGTAAAAATAAAACAAAACTCGTATTAAACAAAAGAAAAACAACACAATAATTCACAAAAATACAAAATCTATCATACAATTCGAAATATTCATAATATGTCCCACTCCGATTCGTCCAAATTTATCCGTCTGAATTTTAGTATATGAGAAATGTCAAAAAGTTTACTGCATTTATACGGAACTCATTACGTAGAACCGCGCGGATGAAATCCTTTCACACAAGCGCCCGTTGGTTATAGACATTTTCGTACTCTGAAACCATGGATGTATATAAGGTAGTCCATGTCTGTACATCCATGTCTGAAACGAATCAGAATGGGACACAAATGTCCACATACATCGACCTGACACTACAACTTACAGGTACCTACAGAGCTGGCGTCCCTCCCACACAGCACTACAGACACCGTGCGAGAAAGAGACACCAACATCCACTATACCGTCGTTACAATATTTGGAAGTTGCCAGGTCGATATTCTAATAAAATCATTTTTTATTTTACATATTTAAAATAATCATAATATAAATTCACAATTTATTACAACAAATAGTAAACACTAAACAATTCAATTAGAAATTTATACAAAAATAAAAAGTAAAAGACAAAATATAATATACACCAATTTATAAACAAAATTAATAGCAATAAACAATTAAATTAAAACGACAATTAAATAACAGAATAAATAGCAGTTTACAATTAAATTAAATAAGATAAAATTCCAATCATATAAAACATTTTTTTTTACAAATTTAAAATAATAGTAATAGAATAAAAACATTTTACTAATCAGATAAAAATATTTTTTTTATAAATTTAGAATAATAATAGAATAAAAACACTATACCAATCAAATATACAACATTTTTTACAAATTTAAAATAATAAAAATAATAATAATGGAATAAAAGCAAAATACCAATCAAATAAAAACATTTTTTTTTCAAATTTATAATAATAATAGAATAAAAACATTAACTATTCAAATAAAAAAAATCCTTTTTTTTTCTTTAATAATTTAAAATAATAATAATAGAATACAAACAAAATATCAATCAATACAAAAAATATATACATTTCAGGTTTCTTAATACATACCTAATCATGAACAATTATAATATCACTGCTGATTTCCGAAACCGTCCGACAGTGCTCGCTTGAAAAATGCTAAGGAGTCAGCAAAAATGTCAGTAAGATGACCATACATGTTACCAAGCCTATGTATTGTTATTATTGGAGAGTTATAAAGATAGTTTCTACAGACATTATCACAGTGAAATGTTACGATCTGCCTAGTACCTCGCATTGGGGTGCGGTACAAAATTAATTTTGTTAAATCTGGCGAGTCGTAAACATTTCTGACAATCTTGTAGAGCATTATTAAATCAGCGATTATTCTTCTGTCGGACAACCTCTGCAACCCAAGCAGCGACTGAATAAAGTCATAATTAAGTTCCTCAATCGGTATTTGAAGTTTAAAGTTGATATAATGGAAGAATTTATGTTGAACCTTTTCTATAGACTTTGAGTGGATTGTGTAATACGGTGACCACACTGGTGTGTTGTATTCCACCTGACTTCTAACCAAAGATACAAAAAGTAATTTGAACGAGTTAATTGATTTAAAATCCTTAGTCTCAGGATAAACCCCAGTAATTTTAAAGCCTTATTTGTAACGCTGTTTATGCGTGGAATGAAAGTAAGCCCTTCATCAAATATTACACCAAGATCTTTTATAATTGTCACACGTTCCAGCGATGTATTATTCAATCGGTATTCATACACAATAGGGTTTTTTACTCCGTGAAAGCTGATTATTTGACATTTTTGGGCATTTAAAAATAGTTTATCATTGTTACACCAGATCTCAAGATTCTCTAAATTTTTTTGAAGTACCAAACTGTCCTCAATGCTGTTTATTCTCTTATACATCTTTAAATCATCAGCAAAAAGCAAGCAGTTTACTCCGTCAAAGGATTTTATAATATCATTTATAAATAGAATAAATAGAACAGGCCCCAAACGACTACCCTGAGGCACACCACTAGATGTCACAAAACCATTACCCTCAACATTCTTCACTCTTACCACCATTTTTCTTGAACATAAATAACTTGACAGCCAATCATGAAGTGAACTATGAATTCCGTACAATTTTATTTTTTGAAGAAGTATACTATGTGGCACTCTATCGAACGCCTTACTGAAATCAGTATAGACCGAGTCCACCTGAGATTTATTAGCAAATGCTTCCATAATATGATTTTCGTATATAATAAGGTTTGTCAATGTCGATCTTCCATTTATAAATCCATGTTGACAGGGGTTAATCAGGCCATTCAAAATAGGAGCAAGACTATCAAGAACTAGAGATTCAAAGAACTTAGGGATCGCTGATAAAATACTTATTGGCCTATAGTTGCAAATATTAGATTTTTCGCCCGTTTTATATATCGGAATAATAAAGCTAGCTTTCCAGTAATATGGAAAATATCCCAACTTCAAAGATTCATTAAAGAGTACATACAATGGGAAAGCCATATATGTACTACAGTTCTTTAAAATATGATTTGGGATGCCATCAGGACCTGTGGGTTTTCTTACATCCAGTCTTTCAAGTCCTTTGACAATGTTCAGAAACTTCAACCTGCAGCTCCCTATCGAGACAGTCACCTCAGGATCGTGCAGGGTTGTTGAACCCAATCCAGTGTCAGGTACCATCATGTTTCTAAAAAAATGCTCAAAATAACCACTTATCATATGTAAGTCATCACTTCCATTACCATTGTAGAACATTGTATCAGGAATCTGACTGTTATCCTTCCGCTGTGAATTTGCAAACTTCCACAAAGTCTTGGTGTCGTATCGGACCCCATTCTCGACTTCAGCCATATAATTGTTGTAGCACTCTCTAGCCAGTTTCTTAGCCAGGGATGTATACACATCCAAGAATTATTCCCGCCGGTGGAACGTCTACATGGACAAATATTTGTTCTAAAGTGCTTCCGGAGACTGATATTATTTTTGCCTTAAGATTATCTCTAACTGCTATGAGAACTCCTCCCCCCCCCCCTTGTTTTATTACTGTTATGTTGGTTACGATCCTGACGAAATACATTAAACCCCATAAAACCAATCTCAGAGGTGAGCACATCCTGGTCCAACCATGTCTCCGTTAACATTATCACATGATGAGTTAGAGTAGATACATTATTTTTTAAGTCTGCTAGCTTTGTCTTGACTCCACGAACATTTTGATAGTAGCAATACAATTGGCAATTTAGTTTTTTGTATATTTATGGTGAGTGACAGCAATTCTTGGTGTTGAGTTTATGAACTTTACTGTTAAATTTGTTTCACCTCTCTTCCTTCTTTCTTCCACTTCCTTCCACAGATCCGAGAGTTCTCTACGTTGGCTTTCTGTGAGGTCGCGCTTTATGCGAATTTCTTTTCGTATTCTACCCTTATTTTGCATAATGAATTTGGCCTGTTCACTTGTTTCCAGTTCAATTTTTATTGGTCGTACTTTATTTTCCAGTTTTCTTCCGATTCTATGTAACTTAATTATTTTAAGGGTACCACTTTCATCAACATCTTTTAACAAATGCGTCACAGTGTTGGCATCATCATTCATGCCATTAAAGGATAGATCGGAGTTACTTTCAGGTACATTAAACAATAATACATTTTTGCTTCTGATTTTTCTTTCCTCCATCTCATTTATGGCATCTATCATCAAGGTTGGTGACATGGCCGACGTGGTTTCGCCCATATTGTTTTTAGAGGCCATAATGTTCTTCAAACTAGTGTTTTTGCCTTCCAAGCTAGCCATTCGTGCAGCCGCGAGGCTATTTGCTGTTGCAATTTCGTTCTTCACTGCTAAAAATTTGGACATCTGAGCCTTGCCTAATTTAATATTACCGTCCATAATGAGATCGGTTAGTTTTTGCAAAGACTCACTTTGTATTTTTATGTAGTTTATTGAGTCCATTTTATCCACGGTAATGTTTCAATTTCAAAAAAAAAAGAAAGAAAAAAAAATATATAAATGGAGAATCACTGAATTTAATTTACGATCTGGCAACTTCCGTCACAAGTCACTATATTGTTCAATGTGACTGTATTGGTGTCGAATTGTACTCATACAGGACGATTGATAGTTTGATGTCACAAATACACAAACAATTAGTATTGTTCCCCGTATAGAACACCGTTGAATATTATGAATTTTTGTGTTTGGGATGATGATAAAATCAAGTTTTGCGTTCAAGTAACGCCACTAATCCACAAATAAATTAGTCCAGCAAGTAACACAAACTCCCAATGCACGTAAAGATTTACTTTGGAAACTATATTGACTAAATAACTTCACTCCAACGCAAAATTGACAAGAGCAAAAAAAAATCGTGCGGTTCAACCGAGTTTCAATAATATAATATATCTAGAACATTATATTTTAATAGAATATACTTTATTGATACTTATTATTGAATAAATTATGGATTTGTAATAAAAAAAGATGTGTACTTATTCTAATCGTTTACACTTTAAGACTCTTTATTTGGTTTTAGAATAACACTAATAGAAATTGATATTTTCCATTACTCGCTCCACCAATATAAAAATTAAATAATTTAGGATCAGTCCAGCAAACTAACCACACATAACACTTCATTGCACATTCTACACATGCCAATCTCGCTATACATCAACTAATACAGTGTCACTGTCTCGAGATGCATTGGCCCCGGTACAGGTTTATTTGCGTAGTGAGGCATTGCAGATTCAATAATTATTGTAATGTCTAATCAGTGCATGTATGAATAAAAAAATATACATATCTGTACTATATTTATTTAATTGGTATTTATGCTGAAGTATCAACTCAATAGATATTGAAAACAGCGGCAAGACTTTTTTTTTGGTGCAGAAAAACGATGTCACATAACTCCACTACTAAAAGAATTACACTGATTTGAAGTTTCAAGTGTCCACAGCGAGTTAACCACAAAATATGAGAGTTGTCTTTTGGTGTGCAGTTGGGAAATATAAAGGGAAAAAAATCATATTTTTCTTTATGAATATGGTAAAAGAAAGAATGGTATAAATACCATCAGTCATAAAAACATAAAAAAAGGGTAAAACAAAATTCAAGTACTCGAGTAGTATCATTACTGAGAATCTAGACTTTGACACTTAAATAAAATGCAGAATAGAAGCACCCCGATCGGCATTTTACAAAATGAAATTTTTTCTCCTCAACGACAATATCAACTTAAAGCTGAGGCAAAGAATGGTCAAGTGTTATGTCTGGTCAGTTCTACTTTATGGAGTGGAGGCGTAGACACCAACAGAGAATTATTCACCAATGTTAAGCTCCGTAAAATGTTGTACTTCGGCCATATTCCGAGAGGTGAAAAGTATGTCATCCTTCAGCTCGTCATGAAGGGGAAGATTTAGGGTCGGAGGAAGGTGGCTTTCCTGGCTGCGAAACATCCGGGAATGGATCAGTATGAGAACTGTGGAAGAGCTGTTTCGCACAGGACAGGGTTGTTAACGTCGGGGAGACCTGACATGACACAAGAAGTTACAAACATAAAAGATGAAAATATTTATTTTGTTCTTAATGCTAGATACAAATTTTAAAACTCCCACCATGATAATTCATATAAATAATATCGGTTTTTGTTTGCAATAGTACTAAAGCATTAGTACGGGAAAAATACTATCGTGAAATCACTACAACTGCGTAATGTTAAGATAACAATTATGTATAATTCCAAGTATACAGACTAAATATTACAGGTTATGTTATCAGTATGACTTAATAAGTGATTTTTCAACTCCTGCTTACTAACAAAATCGTCGGAACAAAGCAAACATTTAAATGATTTCTCTTTTGTATGAACCAACATGTGCTTTTTTAAATAAGCAGATCTGACGAAAGATTTTTTACACTCCGGACACTCAAACAGTTTTTCTGTCAAATGAATCCAAGAATGTTTTCTCAAGTAGGCCGACTGAAGGAAGGTCTTCCCGCACTGATCACATTTAAATGATTTTTCTCCATTATGTGTCAAAATGTGTTGTTTTAAATGAAATTGTTGGAGAAACGACTTTCCGCATGTTTCGCATTTGAAAGGTCTTTCACTGATGTGAGTCAGAAGGTGCTTTCTAAGACTGTCGGATCGAGAAAAATATATTCCACATTCTTCGCACTTGTAATCTTTTTCTACTCTGTGAGTTAAACTGTGTTTCTTGAGATAGCGCGCTTGAAGAAAACCCTTGTCGCATTGGAGGCATTTATATATTTTTTCACCGGTGTGGCACAGCTCGTGTCTTTTCATATCGCGCGACCGAAGGAAAGGCTTGCCGCACTGAGAGCATTCAAATTTCTTTTTGCCTTCGTGAACTTCAATGTGCGTCTTCAGGTTGGCTAACCGATAGAAGACTTTGTCGCACTGCAAGCATTTGTATTGGTTGGCTTCGTAGTCGGGCGACTTCGGCATATGGATCAAGCTGTGCTTCCTCAGTTCGTTCGGCCGCAAAAACAGTCGGCCGCATTTTAAACACTGAAAAGTTTTTTTGGCCGTGTGGATCAAACTGTGATACTTTACTTGATATTCTCGGTAGAATAACTTGCCGCATTGCAGGCACTCGTATTTCTTTTCTCCCGTGTGAATCACGCTGTGTTTCTGCAGATAGAACAGTCGAAGAAATGCCTTCCCGCATTGCTCACATTTATATTTCTTATCTCCCGAATGTATGATCGAATGTTTAGTCAAATACGAGGCCCGAGAGAAGGCTTTGCCGCATTGACATTTGAATTTTTTAATCTTTTTATCTTTAACATTTCTACTTAATACGACTGTAGGAGTTGATTCCGTTTGAATATCAGCCTGCGTTGTGCATTCTTGTTTGACGAATTCAATTTCAAGTTCCCGAAACTTCGTTGATTCAATATCATCGTGTATCATATAATATTTTTCTTCTTCTGCTTTTGGAACAATCAACTCATTGCTGTCGCTTTCTTTCCCGTATGAGGTATCCTCTGGTTCTGCTTTGATTCTTATACTATTATCCATGACCTGCAAATAAATAATTTAATCTGTCCAATGATGTATATTGTTGCATTTTTAATAGTTCGAGTAATATTTTATAACTTATTTAACTGTCTGTGTTCTGTTATTGAAAAAATTCCAAGTCTTCGACGTTGGATCGTGCATATTTGATAATAGTATAGGTTCAAGTTTGATAGTACAAAAATTATTCCGATTGATTTTTCTCGTTATAACAATTGTGAAATGAAAAAAAATGTTAATACATACATTACATACCCGTAGACGAGTGGATAGCCGTAAAACAATATAGAATAGAATACCAAAATAAAGTTATTGCGAGCGTGTCATCATGACACTGTCATGCAAACAATTCCTAAAATCACAGATAAAGGCATAGAATAAAGATATATATACTGTAATAGAAAGGAAACTCACATACTCACTATGAAGACAAAATTTTAACACCATCTGTAGATTGAGGTAGAAAGTTTTTTCTAAATCAATGTAATATGCACCTACCAAAATATTGATAATTTTATGATATTTTTTATTTTGTGAGGGCATTGGAAAGAAAGATATAGGTATTGTTGAAATTATTTATTTTAAATAAATTTTATTTTTTTCATACAAATTGAAATTATGTCTGGATATAAAACAAAAAAATATTAAATATATTGTGACTAAATTAATTTCATTACCAATAAGTACTTTTACATAAATAGTATTTTTATGATTAGTATTTATTTATTTATTTATTATTGTTAATACACAAAACATTTTGTCCTTATTTAGGTTAATTATGTAAAGCCCTACTAGGCTAAACCTGTTCTGGGGGTGTCACTTTTATAAAATCGGTTAGAAAAATTATTGATACATAGAGGATTCACAATATATAAGGTGCACAGAGGTTAAAAGTTACTTTCAAATAGTTAAAATAAGATTACAATAGATTATAAAGTAAAGTTTGAGATTAATTATTATAAGAAATAAAAAAAAATAAAAATGTAAAATAAATGAAATACAAGTCAGCTTAAATATAAGAAATGAAACAAAGAAAAAATTAAATACAGGAAATAAAAGTTCAAGTCAGATGGGGTGGACAACCTCCTCAGCATAGAGCCTGCCCGAAGAAATTAGCCATTTTTTTGTTAGCGCTCGATAAATATTACTAAAAAAATAAGCCCTCGTTCAATGATAAATGAAATTGGTGGAAAAGATAAAGGTATCTTTTAGGTAAAGGTATAAAAAATCTTTTCACCACATTCACAGCGTATGAAAACTTTGACACTTCACTAGTAATTCACAAGTTAATTAATTTCAGCGGATTTTGAAGATATAATTTTAAGAGCGGTGCGTGCGGTGTGTTAGTCAAGATGACAGTTGATAGAATGAGAAAATTTATATGCAACAATACTTTTTTGCATATAGCAGGCAGGTATGTAGGTAGGTTGTTTTTAGGCCGAGGTAAACTAGGATAGGATAGGAAAGGTGTGTGTGTGTGTGTATATGCGTGTGTACCCAACTTTGCGTAACCATAACTCCCGGCCTTGGAGTATTACTCCAACAAAAAATTCAAAAAACATATGACTCACCGGATGGTAAAAGAAGAATACAAATTTAAACAATAGAGTGAAAAATTCAAATAAACGTAAACTAACTTAAAAAATAAAAAGAAATATTAAATTAAAAACATTTTGATTATTGGGAAGGTAACGGACATAATCGAATAGCTGGTCTTAAATATGTACCATACCGGGTTCCAACTTTTACAACTCGAATGACGTTGTCTTTTCCCGGATATATTTCCTTGACTATGCCAAGTGGCCAAGATAATTTAGGGAGATTTTCCTCTCTAATAATAACTATTTGGCCAGGTGTAATGGGTTTTGTGTACGTATTCCACTTTTCACGCATTTGTAAAGAGGTGAGATATTCTACATGCCATCGTTTCCAAAATGACTGTACTAATTTATCGATCAACTCATATCGTTGAATGCGGGTTATTGAAATATCATCAACGTTGTAAGCGGGTATGTAATTTAGCGGAGTTAAATTTAAAAAATGCGCAGGGGTTAATGCGGCAGGATCTAAAGGATCATTGCTTAATACACAAAGCGGTCTAGAGTTCAATAAAGCCTCTATTTGAATCAATACGGTATTCATTTCCTCGTAAGTTAATACTTGTGAGCCTATGACTTTAAATAAATGTGTTTTAATACACTTAATATTGCTTTCCCATATACCACCCATATGAGGAGAATACGGACGATTTATTCGAAATTCTATTTTTCTAGGCGTCAATTCATGAAGTATTGCTTTATAATATTCATCGGAACAAACAAACTTAGGTATATAATTCATTTAAAATTTTACGAGCTCCAACAAAATTTCTTCCACCGTCACTTACAATGAGAGTGACAGGTCCTCTTCTGGCTATAAAACGTTTAAATGCAGCTAAGAACATTTCAGATGAGAGATCTGAAACTAATTCTATATATATATATATTTTTTTTTTTTATTATTAATACCAAAAATAAAAAAAATTACAAAATAAGTACAAGTAAAAATACATCAGTTAAATTACACTTAAAATTATTTCAAATATATGGGTTGGTTTGTACCACCTCACTAGGCCAGGCCTGTTCCGAGGTGGTATGTAAAGCTTTTGTTGCTAGGCAAACAAATAAACAAACATATGCCTTTTGCTTTTTAACGCCTCTTCTCTTTGCCAGAGTTACAAACACTGGACCCATGTAATCTACTCCACATTTTGCGAAACATTTTATTTCATTTACTCGAAAATCGGGTAAATTGCCCATTAACGGGAAGGTTCCTTTTGGTTTGTTTTTAAAACAAATGTTGCAAGAATGAACAATCTTACGAACCAAACTACGACCAGATAAAATCCAGTACTTCTGTCGTAATAATGCTAACAATAATGCAGGGCCTGTATGATAATGTAAATAATGATAATATTCAATAAGTAACTGAACAATACGATCTTTAGAAGGCAATAATATTGGATGTTTCGTTTCATACATTGATGATGAATTTTGAATTCGACCACCAACTCTAAGGATATTAGTATTTAAAAATGGTAAAAGTTTGCGTAATACAGGACTACTCAATTTATTCTGTTCAAGAGAATGTATATCTTGAGAAAAATGGTTATTCTGAATGCATTTAATTACATGATTTTCAGCAGTTTCTAAGTCTGAGACCGTAATCATTCCAGACGTATTAAGTTTTCTTGTAAAACGAAGAACGTAAACAAGTATGTTTAATAATTTACTCCATTTAGAGATCCTGTTAGCGATTAAATAAATAAAGTGAGACTCAGATTGAGTCTTAATTTGTATGAGAGCAACAGTTTTAGATTCAGGTATACTCTGATAGGCATTTTCCTTTTTAAAATTAGTCACAGGACATTGACTCTGTGGCAATGAGATCCAGGCTGGACCATTAAACCAATAAGAGGTTTTCAAAAATTCATTAGGAGTAACGGAGCGGGATACAATATCACTTGGATTTTCAGTTCCAGGAACATGAAACCAATTTTCTTCAGAAATAATTTCTTGAATAATTGCGGTGCGATTGGCAACGAAGGTTTGCCATCTATGCGGTGAGGAATGTATCCATGAAAGTACAATAGTTGAATCAGAAAATGCAAACATTTTGTCAATCTTACATCTAATCTCAATAGTTGAGAGAACAGATTTCATTAATAATGCAAGAAGGTGTGCGGCACATAACTCTAAACGTGCTAAAGATACCTTTTTAAGTGGGGATACTTTTGACTTGGCACATAGTAGTGATACATTTGAGGCGTTAGATTCAAGTGATCCAATGCGGATATATATAACCGCCCCATAGGCACGTTCACTAGCATCTGAGAAACCAAGCAAATTGATGAATGAATCATTTACTATACCTATATGTCTTGGTATATTTATATTTGATAAGTTTTCGAGTTCACTCTGAAATTTCAACCAAATCTTATTTATATCCTCAGGAACCCGTTCATCCCAAGACAATTCTCTTTTCCAACACTCTTGCACTAGAAGTTTCAAACCGATGATAACTGGAGCAAGGAGACCTAGAGGATCATATAATGATGCCATATTAGAAAGAATTAATCTTTTCGTACATACTAACGTATCTAAAGAGAGAGGTTTGATTTTAAAAGTGAAACAATCAGAGGTGGGACTCCAAGACAAACCTATAATTTTGGTTTTATCGTCAAAATCTGAATTAAAAGTAATGTGTTGGTTAACACGTAGATTATCTGGAATGTGCTTTAAAAATTGTACAGAGTTGGAAATCCACTTATTTAGACAGAAACCTCCAGAGGAAAATAAGTGAACTAAATGAGAATAAATTTGTAAAGCTTCCTCAGGTGAATTGACTGAATAAAGAAAATCATCCATATAAAAATATTTCATAGCAAGTTGTGTGGTTTCAGGCAGTTTATCGCCTTCATCTGTTAAGAGTTTGCGAATGACTTTCATTGCTAAATAAGGGGAACATTTAAGCCCAAAAGAAACGCGTTGAAATTCATAAATGTCAATAGGATCTGAGTTATTAAATCTAAAAAGTATCCTTTGAAAACGTTTATGATCTGGATTCATTTTCAATTGAAAATACATTTTTTCTATGTCGGCAGAAATAACTACCGAGTACAGGCGTAGATTTATAAGTAAATCAAAAATATTTGTTTGCAAATTAGGTCCACAATGCAATATATCATTGAGACTTTTTCCAGAGAAAGTTTTGCAACTGGCGTCTAAAACTATTCTAATTTTAGTAGTATCTTTATCAGGCCGATATACAGCTCTATGTGGTATATAATAAACACAATCTGAAGTTTGTGTATCTGTAACGTTTTTCAAAAAACCTTTGTCAATGTATTCTTGAATAGTGGCATTATAACCATATTGTAAATCTAAATTTGATTGCAACTTCTTTTCCAATGAAAGCAACCTATGTTTAGCGTTTTTTATTGAATGACCCAAAACTGTGGGACTTTCACGAAAAGATAATGATACAGTATATCTACCATCGTTGTCTCGCAAGACTGTTTTCTCAAAAATTTGTTCACAAAGTTGCTCGTCAGGACTTAAATACTGACGTGATGGTACAGATTCTAGTTTCCAAAAGTTTTGAATCATTTCATCTAACTTATTTTTTGAATTAGAATCATCAATTGCGTGTAACGTGCGTTGAAATTGACATGATGAGAAGTTATCTATTTGCATTTCGCCCATGATCAAATAACCAAGAGTAGTCTGTAAGGCGATCATACGAGTTTCTTTATGCGTTAATTTCCCAGGTAAAAGTAAATGCGGGAATAAACCAGCTCCGATTATTCAATCGATACTAGCAGGAAGATTAAAATTATTATCCGATAGCGGCAAATTCTTAAAACAATCTGTCATTTCTAAGGCTGACGTAGGCAAATCATTAGTAATAGTTTCGACAACCGAAGCCTTAATATCGTAAAAGAATCTTGTATCATATCTTGAATAAATTGTAAATATAGCATATCCTAATATTGGTTTTACAGCAGACCCAATACCGTACACAAAAGCATTTTCGTACGTAATGTTTATATTAAATTTTTTACATATCTTTTCCGTTATAAAATTTGCATTTGATCCTGTATCTATTAATGTGCGGATGGTATTTTTTTTAATTCCATTAATATATACTATAGCGGTTGGTATTACATGATAACAGTTTACATTATTGATCAACAAACAATTGTCGATTTGACATTTAGGTTCATATGGTTGATCCAAATGTCGTCGACCGATATTATTCACCGAAGTGCTCGTATTGCGGTCAGAATTGACGAATGAGGTAATATTATCATCGTTTTTAACAATATCAGCTGCGCTAGGAACCTGTTTTGAATGATAATTATCTTTATTTTGATTATCTTCATCATCACATGTTGGTGAAGAAGGAAAATGAATCAATGAATGATGCCTTTTATTACAATAAAAGCAATTTTTTTTCCGATTTACAATTTTTTGTTAAATGAGTACCAAAACAATTTTTACATAGTGATCTTTTGTTGATTATTTTGAATCTTGTGAATACATCCAACTGTAAGAATTTTTTACATGAATACAATGGATGTTTATTACATTCACACAAAAAACATTTTGTGATATCCATTGGCGTATTATTTATAACAAATGAATGTGAATTATTATTATTTTTTCGTCGATCATTTGGTGCACTTTTGTGGAATATAACCTGCGTTCTAGAGAGAATTTTACTTTGCTCTCTCAGAAAAGATTGTAATAATTTAAAGTTTGGAATTTTTTCATTTCTAATATGTTGCTCAAATAAATTTAACGTCTCTCTATCTAACTTAAGAAGAGCAATGTGCGTTATGATGAAATCAGTTAAATCAGAAATATCTAATAATTTTAAAGCTTCAAATGAAGAGCAAAAATTTTCTATGAAATAATCCAAATTCTTTGAACTTGATTGTGTTAAGGGTTTTAAATTGATTATTTTTTCTAAATAATGCGTAGCTAAAATTCGTGAATCCTGGAATCGATCAACAAGCCTATCCCATATAATATCATAATTAGATGCGACAGGAAGTATCCCAGAAATAACACTTAAAGCGGTACCTGTCAATTTTGACACTAAATATTGTATTTTTTCACCATTCGACAAATAAATATTGTCGTGTATTAGATCTTTGAAATTTTGATAAAATAATGGCCATTTCGTTGGATCACCATTAAAACTAACAAGTTCCAATATTGGCAATTTGTGTGTTCTTTGAGAGTCTTTTTCAAATGATTTAATAATTGGAGGAACATAGTCAACTTTAGTTTTTAAAGATTGTTCAATATGCTTGATGTTACAGTATAATTCGTCAAGGGCTTCAATAGATTGAAAAGACGGAACATATTCTGGATTTACAGCTATTTTTCCCAAATTTAATTCTTCTACAACTTGACAAAATTCAGAACGAATTTTATCTATCGATTGTATGCGGATAAGAAAATTAGTTTTTTCTTCAGCGGTATTTAATGATTTCGACAAGTCATAAGCTTTCTGAATAATTGCAAATAAACTTAGCCGTTTAGCTTCCAATATTTTTAAAGAAGCCATTATTGATTAAACAACAATAAAATTAATGAAACAAGAATTTGATTAAGTACTTAGGTACTACAATCAATGCGGGTATGTATGAAATATGTAATGTAAATAGCGTATGTATAATGTTAATTTTGTATAAAAATGTATAAATTTGATAAGTAATGCGTGAAAATTCAAGATATGCGGGACAGAGGAACAAGGAATGCGGGAAAATACAAGATATACGGGACGAAGGACCAAGGAATATGGTGGAAAAGATAAAGGTATAGGGAGTTACCTTGCCTCGATATTTATTGTGCTGGTTCTGAATAATCTTTTCACCACATTCACAGCGTATGAAAACTTTGACACTTCACTAGTAATTCACAAGTTAATTAATTTCAGCGGATTTTGAAGATATAATTTTAAGAGCGGTGCGGTGTGTTAGTCAAGATGACAGTTGATAGAATGAGAAAATTTATATGCAACAATACTTTTTTGCATATAGCTGGCAGGTATGTAGGTAGGTTGTTTTTAGGCCGAGGTAAACTATTTAGTTCCCGTATTTTTTTGGGGGTAAAAGAAAACATTTTCCCTGGTCGGCTCTTTATTGAATCCTGCAAATTGAAAAAACTAACATTATATTTATTATAACATTTTATTACTAACATTGTCGGCCTTTGTGGCCCAGTTGGTCTCCTGAGATATCTGACACCTGAGCCAAAGGTCCCGGGTTCGATTACCGGTGGAGACACAGTTTTATAAATGTGTGCACAGTCTGGCTCTGTGAGCCGATAAATAATAATAATTACACGTGGAAAATAATAACACAATTAAATAATGCCACAATCTGAATAACATAATAATAATTAAGAAAATGTAGGTACCTGGTAATCCTATTGCTGGAACTGAACAATATAAAAGCCGACCATCTGCAGGCAGTGCATTCTCTTGAGAGAAATGTGCGTTGCGAACAACAAATCTATTGTAAATTTGCCTCTCATCTAGTCCAATGAATTTGGTGTTTTGGATTCTATTTTTCCATTCCTCAAACACGTGCTTATGTTTTATTGGAAAGCGATGCAGTGGTTTTTCATGTAGTTTGCAATCTGGCACACAACAAATACTAGGCATGATCTGTAAAGTATTTATTTAGTTATTAATCAAAATTACAAAAATCAACGCAACTTGTTCACGAAACTTCAAACATGAGCCAGCCAAGACCAATATTTGTACTGTACTTAATAGAAAACAAAATTTACTTACGGAAATGCTGTTAATTATAAACTTCCTTAGAAAAAATAACACAAACAAGTCACAGTAATGTTATTAAACATAAAATTTGCTCGAAATGGTAAGAAAACACAGCACAAACGTCACGAATCACCACGAATCAAAACAAACAAAGCAACCGAAAATTCCGCTTGACTTTGATTTATTATTGCCAGATGAAGAAAATTATTCAAATAATTTATTCACAAGCTTTTATTATATTTTTTGATAACAACAAAGAAATACAGGAAACAATTATTAATCGAATTATTAGATTTTTTTGCAATAAAATGGACTTTGTTTTATTTTTGTTTGGCGTAAATATCATCTTATTTGTGAAAATACGTTCCACAATATTCCAGTGAGATTTTTAACCTCTAGCAAACTTGGCCTTACGCACAAGTAGAAATCTGTAATGGCATCTTGCAGATTTCTACACTATTCTACAGACGAAATGGAGAGAATGCTGGTTTGAGTCTGGAGTAAGATATAATATAAAAGTGTATTTAAATTCACTACAAGTATTATTTAAGTATTTATATATTTTTTCTTAAGCTTATTGATAAAGATATAGTGTATTTAGATGGTAGATTCATGTTTTTTGAAAAAAAAAATCGACGCTACCGCTCCTTTTATCTGATATGGAACCCACAAAATGTCCAAATTTTTACTATGAAGTGAAAATGTAATGAATAGATTTGCAATGCCATACAAATTATTCTCAAAAAACTGCCTCGCATAAGGTCCCGCAGTGTCTCGTACTAGTTTAAAACTCCTATATTTTGTCCTGTTCTAATGCATACCTTTCGGCGCACTTTCTTTCTCTCACACGGCATCTAATAACAGTCAATTTCTCCGTCCCTTTTGTTTGCATACGCCTGATACAATATTTCTCTCCCATTTATGCATTAGATGAGACAGGGTTGTCAGGTATTTCATTTATGTATTTTTTTAAATTTACATTAAATTAACGTTACGAAATACATAAAAAATTGAATATTACAATAATTAAATAGATATTTACTGCGTAAAAAGTATACCTATATAATATATTTACGTATAAAAATAGAAAGCGATACAAAATACAGTATTTTACATGAACTTTATAAATGTATATTGTACATTTTATTAAAAACAAAAAATCCTTAATAACTTCTTCTTCTTCTTCGTCAGCCATCTCTCCACTGCTGGATGTAGGCCTCCTCCAATGAACTCCATCTCTCTCGATCCTGTGCTTTCCCCAGCCAACCTCTTCCCGCAACCGGAATGATATCGTCCACCCATCTTTTTTGTGGTCGCCCTACCGGTCTTTTATTTTCCCACGGTCTCCATTTTATTATTCTGGGTGTCCACCTCTCGGTACCCTGTCTTGCAACATGCCCTGCCCACTGCCATTTCAACTTTGCAACACGGTCTGCTATGTCAACGACTTTTGTTTGGCGTCTTATTTCTTCATTTCTTATTTTATCCCGGAGGCTCACTCCTAACATTTGCCGTTCCATAGCTCGTTGCGTACATTTTAGTTTGTATATTGTGTTGGCAGTTAGTGTCATTGTTTCCAATCCATATGTTAGCACTGGGAGGATACATGTTTCAAAGACCTTTCTTTTCAAATTCATCGGAATGTCTTTGGAAGGAAGGAAAGGAAAGACATTCCTTAATAACTAAACACTGAAAAATAACATATAATGGCGTAATAATGAAGGGGACATGACGTGATGATTTGTATGTATGTAGTAATCCAACTTGTTAACAATTAATATTTTTCGTATGTTCGATGAGTATAAAAGATGAAACAGGTATGTAAGAACCCTATGGAAGGCTATAGAATGTTTGTATGGTGTATGGTTAGGAGAGGGGTGTGTGTGTGTGTGTATGGGACAAGCGAAAGATGATGTATGCTGAGGTCAGTCGCGTTAGAGGCGTGTGATAGTCGTGTCGTGTTTGGTACCTTGCTCGGGAAGGCGTCCCGTGTGAGTACGAATACGCGAGAGATAATTTCGTGGCAAGTCGTCGCCAAGGTGTAACTGAAAACATTAAAATATATACATATATAATAATGACGGGCGTTTTCATTTGAACAATAAACACATTTAACATATCAGAAGTGGGATTACCTTAGTAAATGACGGCGAAATAGTAATTTTTGTGTTATGTGAACTCGTGCGTAATATGGCGACAGATGGTTGGCAAACCTATTATTTTTGACATTAACATTATAATTATTGACTGTGTTTATAATCAATTTGTGAACTGAATATTTTGTGAGATTTGAATGTTTTAAGACAATATTATTTATATATGTGTTTGGACAGTGCCGAGACATTTCTAGAACAATCACAACGAACTTTTGTGCGTGAGTTGGCTGTTGCGTGAATTTCTTGATTTCTCAATAGATGGCGTTAAAAAAAGCTTTTCCGTTACTCCATAGATGGCAATAGTATAGTTCCTTATTTTCAGGAAAATTGTTACACACTATTCAAATATATAGAACTTTCAAAAATTACATTTATAAGGGAACTCAATAAGAAGGCATAATTGGTGAACGTTGCGCAAGCGCATAAAGTGATCAGGTAAACCAACCGATGACAGATCGAAAGCCCTTTAGTTGCAATGAGTTCCTGGTTCTTCTACAATATCCCAACTTCGTCTCTATTGAGATGTTATAAAAAATGTCAATAAAAATTTCATTTTGAAAGTGCTTTGAACAAATGCGTGAATATTTTGATGGACACCAATATTGATCACAGCGATTTCTTCTTAAAAATTTAATCTACTTGTCTCTCCTTCGTATTGCATTTGGAAACCTGATTGAACTAAAAATAATTTAAAGTAAAATTTGTGAAAGTCCTAATATGCCAGTTTAGCTGAGTATCGTACATATTTCATACCAGCAAACAATTTTGACACATTCACAAGAAAAAACAATTCTAATCAAGGAATCTTTATGTACATGTAAGAAATGAAATGACCTCTTTTAGTAGAGTACACGTTTTTTTAAGTCTAGACAGTATCCAACGGTCATTCCCGAATAAGAAAATAAAAATTTAAAATATCCAAGGTTTTTTCGATCTAAAATTAATAAATTTCGATTATATTTTTGTACTTTCTTATGAAAAGTAACTCCATCGTCTTTCTTCACAACATTAGACCTATTACGGCAACATTTTACGACACAGAATGTCATTTTCAATTAGGTACAAATAAGTGAGAAGCGACACGTACAAAGGTTCGTCAACGACTAATATTCGCTAGGACACATGTTTTGATTAGGACTCATGTTTTAGTGTGCAGATTTTTGAATTCTATTGCATATCTATTCATTACATATCACTGTTAACAGAGCACTTCTGCAATCAACTTATATTATTAAATCAAAAAGAGATGTTTTTGATAAACAGGCGATTATAATTTGGCCGAATTCATAAATTGTATATTTTCTTTGTTCTTATGTAGCTTTATTTTTTTGTTGATGTATTTGCATAATTCTGTCACTTTGTAAACTGGTTGGCTGGATGAAATTGCCTAATGGCAATAAGCCCGCCAGTGAGCATAATATTTGTTTATATTATGTACAAAACGTAAAATAAATAAATAAATAAATTTACAAAAAATAGAGTATAATTTACAAATGGTAAGATAATTCACACCCTTCGGAATAACGGGAATTGCATTTATATGCGGCACAAGCATGCATCATTTTATTGACTGAAAAACAAATTAAACAATAATTCATGTTGTTCTAAATGGTGTACATATAAATATTCTATAAATACTAAATCATTAATTGTCCTTAAAAATAAAAAAATAATGTCAATATAACGTTAAATTTCTAAAAATAAAGGGATGAACTCGATCACTTTTTATACTATTCGCATGGAAACAATGTCGTTCTGCACTTGAATCAGCTGTTTATGATGTTTGCTGAACATGCCGTTCACGCACACTGTCCATTCTATTAAGCCTATGGCAACAACAAAACCATAGACAAATAAAAAAGTAAAAAAGATAGAGGTTACTACGAAATTTAACACCCCTTCCCATGAGAAAACGTCTTCCCAGATATTGCATTCAAGTGGTTTTTCATCCGAATGAGTGAGATGATGTCGTTTTAAAATCTTCTTCTGAGAAAATGTCTTCTCACAGATATTGCATTCATGTGGTTTTTCATCCGAATGAGTGAGATGATGTCGTTTTAAAATCTTCTTCTGAGAAAATGTCTTCTCACAGATATTGCATTCATGTAGTTTTTCACCTGAATGAGTGAGATGATGCAGTTTTAAACTACTCTTGCGAGAAAATATCTTCCCACAGATATTGCATTCATGTGGTTTTTCGCCCGAATGAGTGAGATGATAGCGTTTTAATGTTCCCCTCTAAAAAAATATCTTCCCACAGATATTCCGTTCATGTGGCTTTTCACCCGAATGATGAGATGATATAGTTTTTAACTACTCTTATGAGAAAATATCTTCACACAGATATTGCATTAATGTGGTTTTTCATCCGAATGAGTTAATTCGTGTCTGTTTAAACCTCGTTTTCGAGAAAATGTCTTCCCACAGATATTGCATTCATGTGGTTTTTCACCCGAATGAGTGAGATGATGTAGTTTTAAATTTTTCTTGTGAAAATATGTCTTCCCACAGATATTGCATTCATGTGGTTTTTCACCCGAATGAGTTAATTCATGTCTGTTTAAATCTCCTTTTAGAGAAAATTTCTTACCACAGATATTGCATTCATGTGGTTTTTCACCCGAATGAGAGAGATGATGAACATTTAAACTTCTCTTGTGAGAAAATGTCTTCCCACAGATATTGCATTCATGTGGTTTTTCACCCGAATGAGTTAATGCGTGTCTTTTTAAATCTCCTTTCTGAGAAAATGTCTTCCTACAGATATTGCATTCATGTGGTTTTTCACCCGAATGAGTGAGATGATGTAGTTTTAAATTTCCCCTCTGAGAAAATGTCTTCCCACAGATATTGCATTCATGTGGATTTTCACCCGAATGAGTGAGATGATGTAGTTTTAAACTAGTCTTGCGAGAAAATGTCTTCCCACATATATTGCATTCATGTGGTTTTTCACCCGAATGAGTGAGATGATGTCGTTTTAAACTTCTCTTGTGAAAAAATGTCTTCCCACAGATATTGCATTCATGTGGTTTTTCACCCGAATGACTGATTATATGTTTATTTAAATCTCCTCTTTGTAAAAATGTCTTCCCACAGATATTGCATTCATGTGGTTTTTCACCCGAATGAGTGAGATGATGTCGTTTTAAACTTCTCTTGTGTAATAATGACTTCCCACAGATATTGCATTCATGTGGTTTTTCACCCGAATGAGTTAATTCGTGTCTGTTTAAAACTCCTTTTTGAAAAAATGTCTTCCCACAGATATTGCATTCATGTGGTTTTTCACGCGAATGACTGAGTATATTATGTCGATTTAAATGTCCTCTTTGAAAATATGTCTTACCACAGCTATTGCATTCATTTAGTTTTACACCCGAATGAGTGAGATGATGTAGTTTTAAACTACTCTTGTGAAAAAAAGTCTTCCTACAGATGTTGCATTCATGTGGTTTTTCACCCGAATGAGTGAGATGATGTAGTTTTAATCCACTCTTGTAAGAAAATGTCTTCCCACAGATATTGCATTCATGTGGTTTTTCACCCGAATGAGTGAGATGATGTAGTTTTAAACTACTCTTGTGAGAAAATGGTCTCCCACAGATGTTGCATTCATGTGGTTTTTCACCCGAATGACTGAGTATATGTTGATTTAAATTTCTTCTTTTAGAAAATGTCTTTCCACAGATATTGCATTCATGTGGTTTTTCACCCGAATGAGTTAGTTTATGTTTGTTTAAATCTCCCTTTTTAGAAAATGTTTTCTCGCTGACGTTACATTCATATGATGTATGTATATGTGTATTTATTATGTCTTCATTTCCAATAACTGAGTGCTCTTCGATTTCTTTTTTTAAATCTACTTCACATTCTTCAATTGAGAAATCAGGAAATTCTTCACCAATGTATTTGTCTATTGAAAGAGTATGTTCATTTTTTGTTGTTTGTTTTGTCTTTTGGTTTCCTGGATTATTCATTTTCTGAAAAATATTAATACAAAAGATTAATTGAAAAAACCCTTCATTGATTGTGTAGTGTCACTGAATAAATTACGAATGAACATTTCATACAAAAAAAAATAACACAACATACTTAAAACACTGTCTTTAAACAGGACACTGTCAACATACATTAGCGCAGGCCATGATTATATAACTGAATATTAACTTCACCGTAACTTAAGATTTGTTTTCATATCGTTTATACATGATGAAATTCCGTACGTAAGTTTTGAAAGATGTGCATCTTGATTCTTCAATTTATTTAACTTATTCAATTTATTATGATTTGTTGATAACGAATCAGGCACTCGATAGTAAAAGGGCTGAGGTGATTCATGGTATATTGCGCGTTTGATTTCGTGGTTTACAAAATACTTCAGATTTCCATACATTTTCCCAATATTTGTTCGTTATTTTCAATAATATTCTGAATTGTTTTCTCTTTAGTGTTAGTGGGTGTATTTATAAAACTAGGGTTATTTTTTTTTGTAATTTACAATTTATATAAATGTCAAGTATATTTCTAAATCCATTGTAGATTTGAAAGTTTGTTTAGATCTAAAGTAAAACACTTGTATATTGAAAATCATCGTACATATTTTAAAAATGAATTCCCAAAATCACTAAAAACATTGTAAATAAAGATAAATGGCCCAGTATTTGAGTCGGCCCTTGGCTGTGTTCAGATTCAACGCTCGACATCGGACGTCGAATGTTCCTAAAATTGCAGATTATGGCGTTTTTCACACCAATTTTACCTGCGCGCTTCCGAGCGGCGTTTGAATCTGAACGCTGCTTCGGGTGTTTTATAATACATTATGTCTATTTTTAGGTTATATTTTCATCGAAAGACAAAAATTAGGCAGTGGTGTAAATAATGATCTCTGACCTTTTATTGAAAATTGTTGAATGATATCTTTATAAATTAACCGCTTTGTGAATGCGTATTGTCATCATAAATAATGTCAATTGACATAATATAATGAGCTCAACCACAGATTATATGCAGGCTGATTTTGAGGACTGTCTCGGAGGAGTGGATCAAGACAGCCTTTTGCACTATAGCCACAGATAAAATAGGTAGCTGTCATTTGAGAGGTGATATTTTTATCGGTGCCACTATTTTTACGACCGGAATTGGCGAAAGTGTCGCCATCATTTGTCTCTCATTTTCAGCAGGGTGATTTTGTATGAAACACCAAGAGTTGTCTTAACTTGATGAGACCTCTCGTCTACCACGAGGAAACATCAAGCCAAGGTGTGGGGAAGAAAAGGAGACAAATGATGACGACACTTAAAATTTGTTTTAGTACGGCGCTTTTTTATTTATAATGTTCACAAATGGTCCATGGCGATAAAATAATAAAAAAAACAAAACAACAGACAACAAATAAAAACACGTGGCATCTACCGAAACGAACTGTCAAACACACGAAAAGACGCCGACCAGAATATACCGCCCCAGGGTACAGCGACATCCTTACTCCAGGCATGTCACTGTCTTCCACGTGGTGACGGTAGATCGGTGGGGCCCAGCCTCTGCGTCAGGCTAGCAGGTCTTCCTCGTGTCCGGCGTGGTTTCTTCTTCTCCTCCTGATCTCCTCCTCCAGACCGTCACCCATGGCTGGCTCTGTGCCCCACGACACGCTATGACGGCGCATCTCGACAGAGGTGGCATACCAGTCGGGACCTCACCGGAAGGCGAACCGACGCCCCAGACGACACGGATTGCCCTTCGTGGTCCAATCTGCGAGCCGCCGCGTTCCCTACGCGGTGGCCCCACACTGCGCTCTGCCTCCAACCTCCTGTCCTGTTGATGCCCTCATCTTGGTTCTGGGGCACCATCAGCGTCCATGCGCGTGACGGGTCCTGTCACACAGATCTCCTCTGCTCTTGAAAATATGGCCGCCATCGGGACGCACGTGTCGACCGATGACGGCGTCGTTCCGTTCGTTTACCACAACCGTTCAATAAAAGAGATGTTTACACTACGAATGTCAGATGCCAAGATAGATGTTCACACTGCGAGCGTTGGTTGTCAAGAGAGCGCGTGCCATCGCGCGTGCTATAAGCTTCCCTGTCGTTCTCTCACGCCGTCAGGGGCGCTAGTAGTCTTCCGTCAAAATGTTGCCGCGGAAAAAATTAAAAATTATTGTTTTTCGACAACACTGTTTTTCGGCTATAACAAACTCTTGTCTTAACTCCCGAGAAATCTCGGAATTTGGTATTTTGTATGGAGTTTTCCGGTGTTAACTCCGTGAGAAAACTGAAGGGGGCGTGACCCAAACATTAGTACAAATTTGCCATATGTAAATAAAATTTATATGTCCAGTTTAATTTACATATGGCAATCTCGTACATTTACCCGCATTTATCAGATTTTGACAGCTAATCGTGTGTTTTTTGTTTATTTTATTATTTAGCAAGGTATATACTCTATTTTCATTCATTGTTTTGTATTTCATAGCTTATTTACTCGATGCTTTTTATAAATAACATGTTTTAAATAAAATTTCAATTTGAAATGGTGTTACGTCAAACGACTCAACTTTGAACAATTTTCTATTAGGTACCAATTCGATTTATTTGTTATGCAAGGGATTATTCTAATAAAATTGACACGCACACATGTTTGTTTAGGTAATATCATGGGTTAACGTTTTTTTATAAATAATTTCTTGTTTAGAATGGACAAAAAAAGAGCATAATAATTTTTTCATGAAATTTTGAGTCTTCTTTTTATTATTTTTATAATTAAATATCATACATAGTAGTAAAATTGATTTTTCTTTATTGCAGATATTATATATATAGTATATGATCTTCTGCAGTATCAGCTCAACTCTGTCTGGCTCAAGAATTCCTGCAGCAGTTTACCATATTATACTATACTGCAAAGCTATTAATTACATAATATGGCTTCCAAACATGTGCGACACACTGATGATTGCAAGATTTCAATTATATATCTGTGAAAATAATAAACAAGGTTAATAAAATAATTTACTTTGACCACTATAATGATCATGGTTCAAAAATTTTCATGCTTGTGTTTTCTTTATATCCTATTTTTTTCCAACAAAATATATAGTTTCAGAATTATTTGCTCCTAACATGTGAGTGAATTATCAAACGCACTACATAAATACCATGCATATTAATATGAAGCAGTATAAAAAGGTAAAACTAGTACTTTTATGTATATATGTTGTTTAGTTATCTTCATATTATAGTACAATGTGCTTTTAAATACTATTTATTGATTTAAATCTACTTTCAAAACCAACTCCAATATTTTTTTCATTTATTTAAATTTAAACATTTCATTATATACATTATAACAAAGTTATATGTGTTATTGAGTCATGAATTAACTGAAGTTAAAACAAACTACCACTATGCCACATGGATCAGCATTCCTATTCAAAAACAATTGATTGGAGCAGGATATTAATAAAATCTAAAAAAATGTAAATAGATGTTCTCTCTACCCTATGATAAATATAATATGATATATAATAAATAGAATTTACAAAGCGCCGTTTAATGATACAAGATCACTCCAAGGGCGCTGTAGTTTATTTGTTGGCTCTACGAAACAAGGCAGTCTTAAGAAGTCTTTTGGCATGTCCAACGGACCATCGTCTTTTTATCGCTTTTCATCGTCTTTTAACGCTCGCAAAAATAAGTATGACATGCTGCAAATAAACAAAACGTGATTAGTATCCTCATTTTATATTATTATACTCAAAGAAAAACGTCATGTTTCATTGTTTGAAACGTCAAATTCATGAAATATTAAGCCTCCAAAGACCTAAGTCGAAATATTAACAACGAATGTATAAACAAGTCAAATACTAAAATAAATAATAAATTTGGTCAATAATATGTATGAATATTGTACAAGATAAATAATACACACCTTGTAAATGATTATGGATGAATTAATTACTGTAATTAGTCAATTTTACAATATCAAACTCGCGTGCATAGAAAATATAGAAGTAAATTCGTCGCGTGATTTGACAGGAGATAACTCTTATTCTACAAATAAATAAATAATTTTAACTCCGAGTATTTTATTGGGGTTAAGACAACGAAAGAAAATTAGCTTACAAAATACCAAAAATATACATACATTGGTGTTAACGAGCTAAATCCACAGATAAAATAGTACTTTGATATCTAGGGAAGAGGCGGAGAAGAGTACTTGTCCCACGTTGGGAGCCAAATTGATATCTAGAGAAGGGCGGAGAAGAGTACTTGTCCACGTTGGGACGCCAATTGATATCTAACGAAAGGCGGAGAAGAATACTCGTCCCACGTTGGGACGCGAAATTGATATAAGGAGGCTGGGAAGAAATATATTGGTTCCATGTTGGGACGCGAAATTGATATATAAAAGCGCTGAAAAGAATAATAAAAATAAACATTAAACTCTACTTCTGAAAATAAATATGTAATAAAACATAATCGACTGCGATGTGCCTGAAAAGACAAATACATACAAATACAGGCATGGTAAAATAATATATACATAACTGGAAAGATCTTACCAAACTGCTGCTCTCGTAACGAGGCTGTAGAGGAAACACACTACATATCACTTTATATTCATTGAAAAAAAAACTTAAAACTAGCTTAAATTCACCCCTCGTTGGTTATATGGACCTGAAACACACTTATTCACCATTATGCGATTGTTTTTATTCTTAAAGTTATTTTCAATAGTAACTTAAACTATCTTAAATTCACCCCCGATGATAGGTAGAGAACCTGAAGAGAACTTATTCACTACTTTATACAATTAAAAAAAAATGCTAAGGCCGTCCGATAGCCTAGCAAACTTGCACGCGGGTCTCTACAACTACCGACCAACCACTGACTCCTACCGAATGACAACTGATCGGACACTCACACTGACAACTACCGAATGACAACTCACCCTGACAACTACCGAATGACAACTGCTCAACTACAGCCGGGTGACCCAGCGCCCGTGAAACATGGAGTAGGGGGGTTATACTGAAGAACCAACCCGTACCACCGGGTGAAAGCCAAAATTCCAGGAATCTGCTTGATGCATTTTACATTTATTTTCAATAGAAAAGACAATACTTAAATATATGAACAAGGCCTGGGGGCCTCTATAATCCGTTCTTAGAATTAATAGAAGAAATACATTAGGCCAAAGTAAAATAATGGTTATTGGGTTTCTTTGATATCATAATGCATGGAAATATATCGATCACAATACCTATGGAAATATCAATTTAACTCCTTTCTTCTCCTCTGGTGTTTATACAAAATCAGCCTGCAGGAGTGGATCAAGACAGCATTTTGCACTTTAACCACAGATAAAATAGAAGTAAATTTGATGTAGCTGTCATTTGAGAGTTGATATCTCTTTTCTATGGTTGATATTTTTATTTCTATTCTCATGACAGATAATGTGAAAAGCTGAAATATTTCTTGATGATTTTTTTTTTGCAAATTTAACGGATTCAGAGTGTATTGGTTTTATTTAAATGTCTTTATATTTTAACTCATTGTATTTTTTTAATATGCATTTTGTTGATATAAATAGTTTCGGCGACCTCCTGCGTATTCGAGGTTAAAAAATATTTATGTTTTGGTTTTGTAAAATCAATGGGTGTTTGGAAACATTCTTGTCGTTCGCTTTTATATGATTCACTTAATATAATTAAATTATAACATATGAAGGAAATTCAATATTGCACTCATTGGCTCAATATAAACAAACTTGCATATTCATAGTGTCAACTGAATACGCATAATTTCAAGTATTTTGTTTTCTGTTCTTAACCTACAAAAACTTTCTTTATGCTTTCCTTTTTAGTATACTTTATAGTAACTAAAACACTAATCGAAATTTTGTTTTCTTTCAGCTGGAGAGATAGGAGTTTTCAGTGACTGTGCTCTACATTCTAATGTCATTTGAAAGATTTTTTTCATAAAAACGGCAATCATTAATTGATTTCATTATTAATTATTACTATTATATATATTATCTAGCATGAATTTTGTATATATGTCGAAGCGATATCGTAAAAAAATACGGTGGAGGTTGGTAATTAGTTCGCGAATAAACTAACTCCTCTGCACTCCTCAGACTTTCCAATTCAAACGCATGTTTTGCCAGAAATTCTATTTCTCTGAAATATTTATATTTGTTTAAAATAAAAAAATGCCTGTACTTATTATTAACACATATAAAATAAATAAATGCTTGTACTTATTATTGGTTTATTTTGTGGAAAGAAGATAGACTTGTATTTTTATTTTATTGAGCACAGATACGGGCATGAATGCCCAAATAAATAAATAAATGTCTGTTGTACAATCTCTGTTGCATGCAGTAATATGATATGGTACTGGTTGCATAATATTTGGTACATGTAGTATATAGTTTAATCCCTTATCTTTTTTCATCGAGTCCAATTTTTAAAATTCAATCTATTTTTTTGCAATTGTTGTAATGACGACTCATATACATTTGAATGATTAGACGTAGAGGCTACATTTATTAAAAAATATTTAGAAATAAAAGTATGTATATACCTAAGTAATGTATCAAATATGAATGTTGGCTGTCATATCTGACTGCTGAGCCAAAGGTCCCGGGTTCGATTCCCGGTGGAGACACAGTTTTTAATTGTGTTTTCAGTCTGAATCTGTGAGACAATAAATATTGTAAGTCTCCAGAATGCGGCAACTTGTTATTGGGTGCGTGTTAAATTAATATTTGACATAGTACCTGTTAGTTGCCCGAGAAGCAATGTAAAATAAAATAAGATTAAAAATAATAGATATGTATAAGATTCCACCAAATTTCTTCAGCCGTTATGCTGTGGAGGTAAGCGGTTTGCGCATATTCTAACCTAACAAAAAGACACAAATTTGAGATCTGCACACCCACGTGACTAGTTCAATTTGTTTTACGATAACTATATTTAATTGAATCTAAATTAGGCTTGATTTCTTTTAACTGATGTTCTACTAAAAGCCACTTGATCCAGGCAATTTTAATAGATGATATTGCAACCGATGTTTGTTTCTAACAAAATCAAGTAATATGTAGGTGCTCCGGAATATAAATTTATATCCGGACACGTATGTACCAGTTATTAAATAATTATGCTATTCATAACGCTATCTTAGTGCCAACCTTGATGTATGCAAGCGAAACCTGGACATGGAAGAAGGTGCACGAAAGCAGAATAAAGAGCAGAGATCGCTAATAAGAATTTGTAATAGAACGATGTATGACAGGGTAAGAAATGAGGATATAAGGAAAGAGTGTAAGATGAAGAAAGATATCATGGTTTGGCCATATGGAGAGAATGAATGAGGAGCGCCTGACGAAGAAAATATACAATGCTGAAAGGGATGGCACGACCATGTGAATGATATTCTGAAAGACGGAAATGTTAGAAGCGTGAACAACAGACGATCATGAATGTTGACGAGGCGATGAATGTGTGCCAAGATAGAAAAATGTGGCGTTCGGTTCTCTCTGCCTACCCCGTGAGGGACATTGCGTGATGTTAAGGCATCATTTTGATGTCTTGAAACCAAGCCAGTGATATTGAAATCCCTCTTAATATTTTGAATATCCTTCTTTTCCGTAAGAATTTTCCTTCCACTGTCGGTATTAACTTCATCTCTAATATCGTTTAGGATTCTGATGTCACTCACACCTTCTTTCAGCTTATCTGAAAATGGAGATTTTATACACGAAGTTAAAAAGATATTGAATGCATTTCATAAAGAGCTCACAAGATAGACCCGAACCCCCATAAGAAGCATTTGTAATATTAGAAACAAACAAAAAAAAAACAATATACTATTTTCCAGTACTATTCTCTATAAAAGAATAATCTTTAAATTGTCTATAAATGCTTGAAAATTGCTTTTTTCTGTGTATTAAAAATTATCATTTGTTTCTGTGTAATGCAATAACAGTACTGTACCTGCAATAGCTGCTCTGTCATCGTGTGACAATCTTAAATGTTCTAATAGCATTTTATGGTTTTTATGTGTGGGAAAATAGCGTACAGCAACTCTTCCACCCGTAAGCTTCACTTTCATCTGAGCAGGACAAGCGGTTACAATTTTGGCTGAACCTTGAGATTTCATTTTTTTTAAACCATTGCCTTTTGGTTTATAAACTCCACTTCTACAGCAGTGGTAATTCATTACAACATCTCCATTCTTTCTTGTATCATTACCTCGCTGTCTCACATAATTTGACTTTGTCGCTTTTTCTTCAATTTCTTTCCAATTTTTAAAGTCTGCAAAAATGCATTCAAATTCAACACATGTTATCTAACAAATAAATATTACAATAATCCTCTACAACCACAAATATTCATGTAAGTGAATTCAACATATAAAAAATAAAAGAAAATCTGCATTGCTAAGTGGTGTTGGCTCATTATTGCATTTTTTATTTTGAATGTATTTCTTCTCAATATACAGGTATGTTACATATTATAAGTTGTATACCTACTTACCTACTATATTAAAAGGGATAATACCTACGTAATAAATCCATAAATTTCATATGTCCAATTATATAATAGTACTATCGAATAGGTATGGCATAATATTTTATATACGTAGATATAAATAAACATAATCTATATTATAAATTTGAATATTTGTATGTACCTATGTATGTATGTGTGCTATGCGCTCCTAAACCTTTCACCCGATTGTGATGAAACTTTGGTGAATTGTCGAGCGTATGCCCGGGATGGTTTCTGGGTTAAATTTTTTTCTTCTTCTTCATCAAGTATTACGTCATTTTACCTATGAAGGTGAACTATCCTAGGAAAAGAAGGAAACTGTTCATCCGATTGCAATGAAACTTTGGTGAATTTTCGAGCGTATGACCGGGATGGTTTCTAGATAAAAACATTTTTCTTCATTGGCTATTAGGTCATTTTACTATGAAGGTGGACTATCCTGGGAAAAGAAGGAAACCGTTCATCCGATTGCAATGAAACTTTGGTGAATTGTCAAGCGTATGCTTTTCAAAATGAAATTACGATTGAAATCTGCATCACAAAGCGTACATTGAAAACTAGTGTTAACTATATTATCACCTTCCATTTTGAATGTTTCTTGTAAAATTTTAATGAGGATAAACAAAGCACAGTCAGACAATAAGTTTAATAAGAAATGGCGCCAATATCACCTCTCAAATGACAGCTACATCAAGTTTACTTTTGTTTTATCTGTGGCTACACCTGTCAAGTGCAAGATGACGAAGAAGAAGAAAAATGTTCTAATCCAGAAACCGTCCTGGGAGATGGAAGGACAGTTGGACCTTCTTCTCCCAGGATAGTTATTTACTGTCTCACAGATTCAGACTGAAAACACAATTAAAAACTGTGTCTCCACCGGGAATCGAACCCGGGACCTTTGGCTCAGCAGTCAGATATGACAGCCAACATTCATATTTGATACATTACTTAGGTATATACATACTTTTATTTCTAAATATTTTTTAATAAATGTAGCCTCTACGTCTAATCATTCAAATGTACATGAGTCGTCATTACAACAATTGCAAAAAAATAGATTGAATTTTAAAAATTGGACTCCATGAAAAAAGATAAGGGATTAAACTATATACTACATGTACCAAATATTATGCAACCAGTACCATATCATATTACTGCATGCAACAGAGATTGTACAACAGACATTTATTTATTTATTTGGGCATTCATGCCCGTATCTGTGCTCAATAAAATAAAAATACAAGTCTATCTTCTTTCCATAAAATAAACCAATAATAAGTACAAGCATTTATTTATTTTATATGTGTTAATAATAAGTACAGGCATTTTTTTATTTTAAACAAATATAAATATTTCAGAGAAATAGAATTTCTGGCAAAACATGCGTTTGAATTGGAAAGTCTGAGGAGTGCAGAGGAGTTAGTTTATTCGCGAACTAATTACCAACCTCCACCGTATTTTTTTTAGATATCGCTTCGACATATATACAAAATTCATGCTAGATAATATATATAATAATAATAATTAATAATGAAATCAATTAATGATTGCCGTTTTTATGAAGAAAATCTTTCAAATGACATTAGAATGTAGAGCACAGTCACTGAAAACTCCTATATCTCCAGCTGAAAGAAAACAAAATTTCGATTAGTGTTTTAGTTACTATAAAGTATACTAAAAAGGAAAGCATAAAGAAAGTTTTTGTAGGTTAAGAACAGAAAACAAAATACTTGAAATTATGCGTATTCAGTTGACACTATGAATATGCAAGTTTGTTTATATTGAGCCAATGAGTGCAATATTGAATTTCCTTCATATGTTATAATTTAATTATATTAAGTGAATTATATAAAAGCGAACGACAAGAATGTTTCCAAACACCCATTGATTTTACAAAACCAAAACATAAATATTTTTTAACCTCGAATACGCAGGACGTCGCCGAAACTATTTATATCAACAAAATGCATATTAAAAAAATACAATGAGTTAAAATATAAAGACATTTAAATAAAACCAATACACTCTGAATCCGTTAAATTTGCAAAAAAAAAATCATCAAGAAATATTTCAGCTTTTCACATTATCTGTCATGAGAATAGAAATAAAAATATCAACCATAGAAAAGAGATATCAACTCTCAAATGACAGCTACATCAAATTTACTTCTATTTTATCTGTGGTTAAAGTGCAAAATGCTGTCTTGATCCACTCCTAAATCAAGTTGGTCTTTGAGAATCGGTATTTGAGACATCGTTCTTTCAAACAATCCGTTCTTAACATTCGTTCTCGTTCGTGGAATTTGTCACGCGATTTTGAACCTTAGTCTCTTTGAAAATAGAGTATTTTAAAGGCCCTTTGCCCAAAAAACCGATACCAAGACTTAAATCCTTAAATCTCGTTCGTGGTTAGGCACGCGATTTTAAACCTTTGTCTCTTTGAAAATAGAGTGTTATAATGACAATATTACCAAAACAACGAAACAAAGATTAAAACCTTTAAATCTCGTTCGTGATATTTGGCACGCGATTATAACCTTAGTTTCTTTGAAAATAGAACACTCTAATTAATTTTTTTTCCAAAAACCGACATGCAGATCCATAAATCTCGTTCGTGACATTTGTCACCTAAAAATAATATGTAATATGAAAGTCAGCCTCGTTGAGAATAAATACATAATACTGATGTAAGTATATAAGCACTTATATAGATGTAAACTAAAAGTACGCCGGCAAATATACGAGGCAATATTTGTATTATTATGAAGGATTTTGTGAGCAACTTAAATTTTACTAGAAAATCATGTTTATTGAATGATATCTATTTTATGAATACCTGTGCCTCACGCTAACGCTCCTTAGGTAAGGCGCGCATGGAAGCTTAAATTAATCGGCCGATAATAATCGGCCGATTAATTTATCGGCCGATGGAAGCATAAGATGGAAGCTAACGCGCATGGAAGCTTCTAGAATCGTACGATTGGAAATAACACGGCGGTCAACATTCATATGATTAGAAATAATTGACAGATCATAATTTACCGAACTTAATAAAAAAATCATTAACTTGGGCTCCATGCGCCTGTACAACAAGCGGGAAAAAGAAAAACATTGCGCGGGAAACAGAAAACTGCGGTACCATTGTATTGCGCGGTAAAAGGAATGTATTGCACGGGAAAAGATAAATAAATTGACAGATCATAATTTACCAAACATAACCTAGAAATCATTATGTTGGGCTCCGCGCGCGTACAAGCGGGAAAATACAAACATTGCGCGGGAAACAGAAAAGAACTATTGTGTGACAGAGCAAATGTACAGACGCAATAGTGAGCCAAGTATACATAATATAAAACTTTTTTTTAAGGTTTTTTCGTTAACACAGTTGAAGTTCATAATTATAAATTGTAAAAAAAACACTTGAAACACAGTTAAGTTTTTATTCATTAAGTGGAATATTTATTAAATTACCTATGAAACTATTAATCAATTAAGTAATAACTTACCCAATTCAGTTCTTTTATTATGATTTAACTGTTCCCAGCCAGTTATAAATATTTCGCTTATCTCCACTTATCTCCAACCATAATTTTTGCATAATTTGGCGGTTACAATAAATTTTTTATCATATAATGAAGGACGTGCTTCAACTAATATAATTAATTTTTCCGAATCAAAATTTATTTCATCTGACATTTCATTTGGCAGCACTGAGAACGTACTTCTCGATCTACTGCGCTTGGACGATTAAATTATCGGCGAGCATGCGCCATGCGCGCCCTCTCATACAACAAGATTGGTTACAAAAAATCGGCCGATCTCGATCGGCCGATTTTTTTGTGTCTCGTCACAGATTTTAAAATCGGCCGATTCTGTTAGCTTTCATGCGCGCTCTTACATGTAATTCGTATGTTGTAACTCACCGATTATTAATCGGCCGATGAAATTAGCTTCCATGCGCGCCTACCTTTAGTCGTATTATAAGTATAAGTATATATAATATTATATAAATATCGTCGTGAAATACAAAAAAAAGACAAAATACAAAATTACCTACAGACTGACCTTAATAATTTAACTAAATGGGCACATGATAATGGGATTATTATAAATGTAAAGAAAACTAAATATACATATTATAATACATACATTCAGTGCACATGGAAAAGATATGTGACCTCAACATAAAAGACAAAATACAAAATTACCTACAGACTGACCTTAATAATTTAACTAAATGGGCACATGATAATGGGATTATTATAAATGTAAAGAAAACTAAATATACATATTATAATACATACATTCAGTGCACATGGAAAAGATATGTGACCTCAACATAAAAGACAAAATACAAAATTACCTACAGACTGACCTTAATAATTTAACTAAATGGGCACATGATAATGGGATTATTATAAATGTAAAGAAAACTAAATATACATATTATAATACATACATTCAGTGCACATGGAAAAGATATGTGACCTCAACATAAAAGACAAAATACAAAATTACCTACAGACTGACCTTAATAATTTAACTAAATGGGCACATGATAATGGGATTATTATAAATGTAAAGAAAACTAAATATACATATTATAATACATACATTCAGTGCACATGGAAAAGATATGTGACCTCAACATAAAAGACAAAATACAAAATTACCTACAGACTGACCTTAATAATTTAACTAAATGGGCACATGATAATGGGATTATTATAAATGTAAATAAAACTAAATATACATATTATAATACATACATTCAGTGCACATGGAAAAGATATGTGACCTCAACATAAAAGGTCACGATTATGAGTGTCTCCATAAAAATGTAACTGATTGTACTTGTCAACAACTACAAAGGGTTTTTAATTACACGTATTTAGGGCTTACAGTGGACGTGCACTTTAATTGGAGTTTACATATTGAAAATGTCTGTAATAAATTAAGATCAATTTTAAGTAAATTTTACCATCTTAAATACTGCGTGTCCAGGCACACCCTGTACTGTCTGTACTATGCTATGTCTGGTCGAGTCTATTATTGACTACGGGCTCAGTAGTTACGGACGAACCTACCTATAAAACCTAGGTACCTTGATAAAATAAAACAATTACAAATAAGATTTTTAAAAATAATTGCAACAAAAAGAACAGTGGAGGCAAGTAAAAATAACATTAACGAAATATTCAAAAGATGCAATATTTTACCTATAGAAAAAAGGTGAATCTTTTACTGACCATAGAAGAACTTTATAACGAACGATTTAAATTAAAGATCACTCACAAATATACAACTAGACAAATAACGAAAGAGTTACTGACAATACCTAAAACAAATAACGTTTACGGCGACAGGACAAAAGCAACGATAATTCCGAAACTATTTAACAAACTGCCAAAATATTCAAATATTCAAATTAAAAACAAAAAAAAAAATTAAAAAAAATGTTAAAAGAATTTTATATATAAGTTTGTATGTTTTCTTTGTTATATTGTGTTAATGGTTTTAATTATTGTTATATTGTATTGCTAGTTTTTAATTTTTGTTTGTTTATAATTATTTTTTGTTACATTATCAAATTTATATAAGTGTACGAGAGAGCTAGCACTGTTAAACTGCTTTTGCAGTTTAGTGCAAGAATACATATTGTTTAAAAAAAAAATCTCAATATTATGAATTATACGTATTAAGAATATTGGTACGTGAATTATTTATTTTGTTTTACACGGCATTAAGCCCTTAAAAATAAAAATAAAACATATAGCATTACCAAAATTTACTTAGTAATAGCCAAAATCCATAATATTATATCAACGAAATAATAGTTAAAACCATTTAAGTACTGTAATAAGAAAGAAAAATAATTGAATGGTTAAAAAGTTACTTAACACAAAAAATAAGAAAATAGTAGGTAAGTAAATACCGACTGCCATGGCACAGTTAGTATGTCGGTATCTATGCTGGCGTCCTGGGTTCGACCATCACCACCTGGATAATATCTTGGTGGCAATGGTTCGACCCCCATTAAAGAATTGATTATTTTAATTTCATTTCTCATACAAATATTGCTTCTCTAGGCTGGTAGAAGAAATTGTCATATGGCAATAAACTCGCTATTTACGCAGGATGCAAGGAAGAGTTTATTATGTTTTCAGCTTAGAAAAGCAATAGTGCGTGAGAAATGAATTTATATAAATTCTCTTCTAATGCGGATCGAAGAGAAATTTATCTAAATTAAGGCCCTTGTATACCCTGGGTATACGGATGTACGCAAAAAATGCACACTAAATTATCTTCTAATGAATGAAAAATTTTATCGTGCAAAAAGGTAGAGTTTTTTTTTAATAGTAAGAATTGTTATTCAAATTAATATTATAATAATAAAAAACTCAGCCGGTAGATTTTCATATTCTCTTTCGATTCAAGTAAAAATCAACTTCATAGGCCTTGTAGTTTTTTTTAGTTACTTACAATAAAAATAAATAAAAAAGGGTTTTACTAAAATTAATTTTACAAGAAAAGAATGAATAAATCAATAAATTATAATGCATTTATCTTCTCCGGAATGGAGCTGAACAAATTCTCAAATTTTCATCGCAATCGGATGGTTGGTTTGGGAGTCCATCGGCCACATATGTACAAACAAATATACGTACATTCATTTATCCATAGGTAGATATCGCTTCTTAAAATTATTACACTGAATTCTTGAATATAAATCTTTATGTGATGAATGATAAATGAGCGATTTCTATTTTTCCACTGAACGACATTACCAATTAACAAAGTAATAAGTGAGACGGCGGGGACACGGAAGGAGCCTCCACGTAGATTGAGTTTCGGTTAACTTCGGAAAGCAATCGGGCGTCCCTGGAAACGGCAGAATGCCGGCCAATCCTTCCACCACCGGAGCACCAACCAATATGATGGTGTTCCGGACACGGAAAGAAGAAAAAAAGAAGAAGTGAGACGGCTATTGAACAAATATGAACCTAATCATATCATTTGGCTTTCAGTCTATTCATGCAAAGTCGTATGAATCATAAAGACTACAGTTATACATATATAATATCATGGCATTTGAAACAACAGACCCAAAACACTTGTGTTTTTTGCGCCATAAAACTACCCCTCATCCCGTAGATGCGTGGATAGCCGTAAATCATTATAGAATATTATTATACTTCTCACAACATAGCTACAATTTTTTGCCAGCACAGTTTTTTATTAGATTCGATCAACGCTCTTTACCTGTATTCAATATGATTGCAACATAATATTATCGTAGTTGGGTGAGTAAAATTCGTTTGAGTAAACAATATATTACACGTAAATACGAAACATCTCTGGACTTATTTACCGATTTATCATATTTCAAGTACATAACATGCCCTTGTAAATGAATTATATTGTGTGTCAATTTATTATCTGTGATATGTGTTGATTCAAGTTGATTTTAAATAACATTATCAAGTTATATTAAAAAAAGTATCTCAAACCATGGTGGTGTGTATTTTCCCTTTCACTTTAAGACTGATACATTTTATGTTAGTGCCTTTATTTACTAGACGTTGATCTGTTTACTCTAGTTTATCATCTTTCCTTATCATTTTGCGTGAGTGTGAAGGAACGAAGATATTTTAGACAGTCATATCCGGCGCTGCCTGCTTAATATATATCTCTTTCTTTCCTATGTGCTTTTCATACACTAGAAAAGGACAAGACATAAAAATGAAATAACTAAAAATTACTGGACGAAATATGGAATTCAATCTAGCGTCATCTCGTTCGTGAAAATTGTTACGCGATATTAAACTTTACTCTCTTTGAAAATAGAATATTCTAAAGGCATTTTTCCCAAAAGACCGACACGAAGATTTAAATCCTTGAATGTCGTTTGTGGTATAAGACACGCGATTTTATGCCTTAGTCTCTTTGAAAATAAAGTATTCTAATGGCATTTTTCTCAAAACAACTTCACAAAGATTTAAATCCTTAAATCTCGTTTGTTACATTTGACACGCGATATAAAACCTTAGTTCCTTAGAAAATAGAATATTCTAGTGGCGTTTCTCGTAAAACAATGGCATGTAGATTTAAATCCAATAATCTCGTTCTCGATGATTGGCAAGCTATATGAAACCTTAGTATCTTTGTAAATAGAGTATCTTAAGGCACTTTATACCCCAAAAAAAAACACACGAAGAACTTAATTGTTGAATCTCGTTTGTGACATTATTTGCTACGCGATGTTAAACCATGTTGACCATAGTTTCTTTGAATGTGTAACTTTAATGACATTTTCCCAAAAGAACAAAAAGACCGATTGAATTTGGCATTAAGGATTTAAGTCTTTGAGTTAACTTGAAGACCGGATAAATAAAAACGAATACTCAGATTCTGAACAAGACTAATGTTAATGTTTCCCTCGATTTGTGATGAGATGACTGTCAACTTGGTCAATTTACTTGCAGTACAATTTAGGAACAAAATTTTCGAAATTATATTCATCCAAGGTTAATTATATATTTAAAGCTATCGTCGGTAAAGCAATGGATAATTTAGATTTTGTCGATATTGTAAATAATATGTGTAGAGTTTGTTTTTCTCGAGATAAATTGGTCACTCTGGCGCGTAGTGGGTTTGAAAATATGATGATTTTGCTCATTGGTTGCGAGGTATGTCGTTATTTTGAATTATAATTCAATCAGACTATTTTTTCCTTGAAATGTTCACGCTATGATTTATTTTAAGTCCGGCATGAATTTTTTTTCATTTCAGTTACTCGTAGGGGCGAATAATTGTCGGATATGCTTCAGATGTGTTCATCTTATGAAGAAAATGACAAATTTTCGTAACCTCTGCCTTAAGAACAACAAAATGCTGGAGGAATTCTACAAAACAGGCAGAAGCGGAAAAAAGGTATGAGCTCTTAGTTTTTTTTAAAGAATGACTATTTTTTTTTTCAAACAAAATGAATATGTCCTTGTTAAACAAGTACATATACATCTTCCTACGTTCCCTAAAATAAGCATAAATGCTTATGCTATAGTCAAACGAAATCGGTCGAGGCAGGATTCGAACTTGTGACCACTGGATTACTAGCGCAGCGCGCCAACCGCTCTGCCATCGACCCATCTATTTGTATTTCATGATAAATAAAATTGTCTAAAATGTGGCACAAAGTTAATATGTACATAATATTCTATATAATAATATTTTTATTTTGTTAATACAGACATTCAGTCGAAGATTGGAAAATATGCGATCCGAGATAACAATGCAAAATAAACTGTCAGTTTCCAATATATTGTGTGTTGATTTAGAGACTAACGCAAATGACAAACCAGACGTGGACAACCATAATTATAATATTTCAATTTTTACGGATGGCTCCTTTCGAAATACAACTTTGCCAGATGCCGTCATCATGCCAAACCTATTGAAATCGCCGGAGAATACCAAAAACCAAAACTGGAAACAGGACGAAGACAATTGCACCGAAGAAGACGACGACGATATTAAGATTATCATTGTGCAAGATTCTGTGGAAGAAAACAGAACTTGGAGTGATGTTGAAAAAGATATCTTGAACAGCGCTTGTTCCAAAAGGCAGAATCAAGAGGAATTTGTTGAGTCGCTTTTAGGAGACTATACAAAAGAAGAGATACTAGGTGTGTTATTAATTTTTAAGACAAATGTATGATAAGATGATAGCCAAATTGAATGAATGAGTATTTGACGAAGAAAATTACAAGGCTGTAAGATGGAGAATAAGAGGCTGGAGTTTTTCGGGGAAAAATTTCTTTACATTCATACCATAAAATAAGAATAAATTTTTTCCAGCGCCTTTTTATGGTAAAAGACCATTCCTAGGGTGCTTTTGCTTATTTGTTGGCTCTGCAAAACAAACAAGTCTTAAATGATTTATTGAAGGCCCCAAAACTCTGCTCTCCGCGCACTTCAGAAGGCAATTTATTCCACTTAATAGGTCCGTTTACACTGAAACCACGATAAAAGTAAGCCGCTTTATTGGCCATATCCAGTTCCTTCAAAGAATTGATACTCTGTGATTCTAACAATCTCAACGTTAAGCGTCTATCTCATGACGCTTAAATTTGAATTCCTCTGACACAGTTCTTGCTGAGCCAAGTCATGCAGAGCTTTGAAAACCTTCAAGCACATTTTGTAATCTATTCCATTCCATTGCATATTCCACATGTGGGGTAACCAACAACAGGTGTGCATTACCATATAAAAGGAATCCAAAGGAATATAAAGGTATCCCCACACACCAGTCTCGTCTCACCTACCAATTTTAACAATATCCTTTCTTCCTTTTACAATGTAATGTATACACACTATTTCCTCACACAGTGGGACATGTGAATTTGATTATTTGTAATTTTCGATATAAATATTTTACTATACACTGATGGGCTTATTGCCAAACAGCAGTTTCTTCCAATCATCCTACGAACGATTGAGCTAGGAACCAGCTACGAGGAGTATCTAAGACAATTCCTTTCTTTCAAACTTTCCAATAACCATTTCAATTTACTCAATCGATGTTTTTGTTTGGTAGGTAACAAAATAATTTGCAAGTTTTGTTCTATGATGTTTACGAGCATATCGTACCTCCCGAGTCATTATAAGTACTGCAAGGGGAAGCCTTTGCAAAGAATGCTTCATCCACCACAGAATTCATATAAATATCTTGAGATTGATGAGGCTGCCCTTAAAAATACAGACGAGAATATCAACAATGATATTAAGAACATTTCAAAAGGTAATTATTTAATTTTCAAGTAGGTATATAATTCTGATAATAAATTTCCCTGAATCTGGTCTGGGATGCCTGGAACAGTTGACCAAAGTCATGTCTGTTGCTACACTGAACCAAAAATAGATTGGATGAGTTCTGTGATAATTTGTTAAAGTCTAATCAGAACATGATAATTAAAACAGTATATTTTTTAATTTAATTTTATTTTTATAGAATATAACAGCAATACAATAAAGATAATTTTTATGTTGCCAATTATAGTATTCTAAATATATTAAGTACATACACATTTATTAACAATTATGAAGACAGTATGGGAAAGGAGAGAGGCAGGGAGGAGAGTGGGGGGAAGCATCGACCACTAGAAACTCATATTTTTTTAACAGATTTTTAATTATCTCAATAGAGACGAAGTTGGAATATTTACTGTAGGAGAACCGGGAAATCAAGGCACCTACAGGGCTTACGACCTGTCATCGGCTGGTTTACGTGATCACTTTATGCGCTTGCGCAACGTTCACCAATTATGCCTTTTTAATGAGATCCCTGTTAAAAAAATATCTTTGACTCCCGACAGGAAAAAAATCCAATGTTTGCGCATATGCAATAATAAAAATATATTCGATTACTAGAAACTCATATTATGTCTATTACCTCACGTGTCTTAATGTATGAATAATAATAAATTAAAATTAAGTTGTTAAAGGGGCACAATTAAAAAGTTAAAGATGTGCACAATAAAACAGAGCACAGATTAAACATCGGACAAATTCACATTTTTTTTGAATACTTAAAAACTTGAAGCAAGCATTGACAAATAAGATTGGTGATAATACGGTAGGTAGACAAAACAGAATATTTCTAATACCATTTCAAAGAAATTATGAAATAAGACAACCTGGAATAATAATATTTTAATAATATATAAAGTTAAAAATAAATTTTATACTCCTGACATTTTAATTAGCTAAATATCGATAATAATAATAACAAATTTGGATTATTTTTATAGCGCCGTTTTTGTGATAACCTCACCTCAAGGATGTTTATTAACATGATTACAACCGTAAATGCAGATATTATGTATTACTTATATATTTTTAAATTCTCTAGACACCTAAAAATCTTATTTTTTTCATTCATTCATACCATTGTATTAGAAATGTTCTGTTTTGTCTATGTACTGTATAATTACCATTCTTATTTGTCAATGTATTGATTTGACCATGTGTTGATTTGTCACTGTGCTGTTTTGACGTGTTACGAATTGTCGTGTTCAGCCCCCCTAGACAATGTGTCATTTAGCTCAAGAAAATATAACTCAATGTATGGAACATCATAAATTATGGGAGGACAGAACTAACACAAATACTATTCAACAATAACTACTAAAATATTTCAAAATTAAAATTATTAACAACATTTGTCACTATGTTGTATTGTGTTTGCGATGCTCTTTGAGTAACACATAAAAGTATTTTATTTGATTTGGGAACCATGTGATTCATATCAATTACATGAAAATAGTTAACTAGTCTCTATGGCTCTGAAATAAAAATCGCGTCAGATTGGATTTATGACAGGTATTATGGGGGACATTGGGATCTGGTTGATCTGTTTTGTGTGAGCCCATATTATGTTTGTTAGCCAGAGAAATGGCCTGCCGCAGGGCAGCGTGTTGTCTCCAATTTTGTACAACATTTACACTAATGACCAGCCGAGGACACCGCACACGCGACAGTTCATTTACGCCGATGATACAGCGATTACCGCCCAAGGATCTACCTTCGAAGAAGTTGAAAAAAAGCTCACCGTTGCTCTCGAACATCTAGCAATGTGTTATGATGAGAACTATCTTAAACGGAACCCATCCAAAACTAAATTATGCGCTTTACATCTGCGCAACAGAGATGCTTCCAGAAGGTTGTACGTCACATGGAGAGATGAACTGCTGACACATTGTTTTGCTCCTAAATACCTGGGTGTAACACTTGACCGTACATTGTCATTTAAGGAACACTGGATAAATACCAAGAATAAAGTATGCAGCAGAAACAACATAATAAGGAAATTAACGGGTTCGACCTGGGGAGCTGGGCCATCCACTCTAAGAACTTCAGCTCTGGGACTATGTTTTTCTGCCACTTAGTATGTAGCACCTGTATGGTTTTCTGCACCACATGCAAAACATGTAGATGTGGCATTAAATGAAACAGCACGGATAATATCTTGCTGCTTGCAGCCTACCAGAGTAACTGAGATATATCCAATAATAGGTATTGCCCCTCCAAATGTCAGAATAAATATAGCCGCAGACTCGGAAATAAAGAAGCAGGAAACGGACCCAAGACATTCTCTATTTGGTCACATGCCTCCGATGGCGAGATTAAAATCTAGGAAAAGTTTTTTTGACCACGACATCCCCCCTTCAAGTACCGCCAGAAAGGGCAAGACAAGAGCGCTGGATTGATCAATGCAGTGGAAGTCGAAACGAGCTGTCGGAGGTTTTGGGGCCGGGAAACAATCTATCCTACCGTACATGGAAGACATTGAATAGACTCCGTGTAGGTGTCACAAGGTGCAAAAAGAACCTGTACAGGTGGGGAATAGGACAGGAAGATGTATCTTGCGATTGCGGGGAGGACCAAGATGATAAGCATCTTCTTGTCTGCCGAAACATGGAACAGGGATGTAGCGAAGAAGACTTGGCTGTGGCAAATGACGCAGCAATTGCTGTTGCAACGTATTGGAATGGAAAGGCCTAATGTTTACCCGGACACGTTAAGTAAGTAAGTATGGTAATGATTGTGATTGCAGAAAGTTGATATTGTTTACATATTTAGTGTGGAATGGGAAAAATCACCTGGTTTGCATATGATTGTCAATAAAAATTGTAAACTGCTAGCCCTAGAACAGGATTTCCTAGTTGGGCAGCAGTAATCTACTTATTGTTGTCATTATATGGTGTGATAAAAGGTAAATAAATAAATAAACTGTCACTTCCATACATTCAGTTATCTTTTCTTGTTTCTTTTCTTGAGCTTAATGACACTTTGTCTAGGGGTGCTGATTAGACTTAACAATTTGTCCGGTCACCAATTGGATGTATATTAAACAAAAAAACACACCATACAGGACCGTGACCAATAGCTACCTGCCTGTTCAATCAATGATAATAATAAAAGGGTATTAGACAAAAATAAAACTTCATACATATAGACCAAGAGCGCCAGCGACACCAAAATTTATATCATAATATAAAGGCTGATATTTTTTCTATAAAAGGATACCACAGCAGGTAACAATGGTTGGATAATATGAACCCTGAGTAGTGATGACTTTCGGTAGGCCTTCAAAGTGTCGAAAATAGCTATTTCAATACGTCAGTCTTAGATTATATATGTTACAGATACCTAGTAAGTGCAATGAATGTATGCCAACTAAAACTACGCTGAAACAGACGAATTCCACTCGCCCGGCCGTATACGTACACCTACCGATACGCACACCTACATAATATGTAGACCAACCGATCTACCGCCTCACACACACATGTAAAAAAAACTTGGCATACATTTGAATTCGAAATTTGTACAGTAGTGTGTGAATTAATGTGAACATGGGTTTACAAAACAGAAAAAATATTTTTTAGAAAATATGCGATATTTATTTATAAAACCTTTATTTCAATTTTTTTTTTTTATTTTAATAAGATGTACGTCCTCCTTTTTATTTTAATAAGATGTACGTCCTCCTTTTTATTTTAATAAGATGTACGTCCTCCTTTAGCTTTTAGTACATCTTGTAATCTTTTTATTTTAATAAGATGTACGTCCTCCTTTAGCTTTTAGTACATCTTGTAATCTTTTTATTTTAATAAGATGTACGTCCTCCTTTTTATTTTAATAAGATGTACGTCCTCCTTTAGCTTTTAGTACATCTTGTAATCTTTTTATTTTAATAAGATGTACGTCCTCCTTTAGCTTTTAGTACATCTTGTAATCTTTTTATTTTAATAAGATGTACGTCCTCCTTTTTATTTTAATAAGATGTACGTCCTCCTTTAGCTTTTAGTACATCTTGTAATCTTTTTATTTTAATAAGATGTACGTCCTCCTTTAGCTTTTAGTACATCTTGTAATCTTTTTATTTTAATAAGATGTACGTCCTCCTTTTTATTTTAATAAGATGTACGTCCTCCTTTAGCTTTTAGTACATCTTGTAATCTTTTTATTTTAATAAGATGTACGTCCTCCTTTAGCTTTTAGTACATCTTGTAATCTTTTTATTTTAATAAGATGTACGTCCTCCTTTTTATTTTAATAAGATGTACGTCCTCCTTTAGCTTTTAGTACATCTTGTAATCTTTTTATTTTAATAAGATGTACGTCCTCCTTTAGCTTTTAGTACATCTTGTAATCTTTTTATTTTAATAAGATGTACGTCCTCCTTTTTATTTTAATAAGATGTACGTCCTCCTTTAGCTTTTAGTACATCTTGTAATCTTTTTATTTTAATAAGATGTACGTCCTCCTTTAGCTTTTAGTACATCTTGTAATCTTTTTATTTTAATAAGATGTACGTCCTCCTTTTTATTTTAATAAGATGTACGTCCTCCTTTAGCTTTTAGTACATCTTGTAATCTTTTTATTTTAATAAGATGTACGTCCTCCTTTAGCTTTTAGTACATCTTGTAATCTTTTTATTTTAATAAGATGTACGTCCTCCTTTTTATTTTAATAAGATGTACGTCCTCCTTTAGCTTTTAGTACATCTTGTAATCTTTTTATTTTAATAAGATGTACGTCCTCCTTTAGCTTTTAGTACATCTTGTAATCTTTTTATTTTAATAAGATGTACGTCCTCCTTTAGCTTTTAGTACATCTTGTAATCTTTTTATTTTAATAAGATGTACGTCCTCCTTTAGCTTTTAGTACATCTTGTAATCTTTTTATTTTAATAAGATGTACGTCCTCCTTTTTATTTTAATAAGATGTACGTCCTCCTTTAGCTTTTAGTACATCTTGTAATCTTTTTATTTTAATAAGATGTACGTCCTCCTTTAGCTTTTAGTACATCTTGTAATCTTTTTATTTTAATAAGATGTACGTCCTCCTTTAGCTTTTAGTACATCTTGTAATCTTTTTATTTTAATAAGATGTACGTCCTCCTTTAGCTTTTAGTACATCTTGTAATCTTTTTGGTATTGTTTTAATTATTTTTTTACGGTTTTCTTTAATTCTTTCGCCATGAAATCACACTTGAATTATTCCTTAAATCATCTTTCTTTTCGTTGTGCAGTCTATTTTTCGTACTATTTCTTTAAAAATTGCCCATAAATTTTCGATTGGGATTAGGTCAGGTGAATTTCCTGATCAATCCAATACATTTATTTTGTGTTCTTCAAAGTATTTCATCATCTTTTTGGATTTGTGGAAAGATGCTGAATCTTGTTGAAACCATTCCGCATTTAATTTTTGTTCCAGTAACTGTTTATACTTGTCAGAATTAATCATTCCAACAACAGGTACTAACGATCCTGGACCATAAAAAGAAAAGCAGCTCCAAAACATAACCTTTTGTGGATGTTTTACCGTTTGTTCTATGTGAGCAGATGTCATTTTTTCATTTGCACTCTTTCTCCCATAACGTGAGCGTTATCCTTGGACTAAAAAGTGAGTTACTTCACAAAACAAAACATTTTCCATTGGTCTTCTGTCTAATCAGCATACTTTTTAGCCCAAATATATCTTTTTTTCATCATATCTGTTGTCAACAGCTGTTTTTTTTGTGGTCCTATAGTCTTTCTTCCAAATTCAATGAGTCTTTTTCTTACTGTAGAGTCATGAATTTTGACCCCATTGGCCTCCAAATCTTGCTGCAGATCAAAACTCGTCATCCTAGGGTTCAGTTTACTTTTTCTAATTAAATACGCTTCGTTCAGTTTCTCTTTTTTGCTTAATAATTTTACTGACAGCACCCAGACTAACCCCACACTGATCGGGAATCTTCCTTTGACTCATTGAAGTATGCTCACATAAAGTTATAATCTTTTCCCGTTTTCATGGAGTGATATCCATTGCACAAACTTTAAAAAAATTGCTAGTAAAATCTTTACAAAACAGACTGCAGCCAGATTGCTTTAAAAAAAAACCTTCTAAATTTCTTTAACCACACAAAACTCACAACCAAACGACAGTTAATACTCTACACAACTGACAGACACATTTACAATTAAAATAGCCATCATGTCGCAGTAATGTAGTTATGCAAACACAAAAAATGCTTTAATTTAGTCATGTTCACATTAATTCGCACACTACTGTACTACACGCGGCTTCTGTTCCTTATAATTCTATGACGTCAGTTAAAATAGCTATATTTTATCTTTACTATCAGACTATTAGAAATCACGCCTTCCATTGACAGACACTTTGATTGATGGAAAACCCCACAGACACCTTTAACGAGACATGACAATTTATTAAACTTGAAGCTGACTTGACGTATGTCAGAGGGTTTTTTTATTGCAAATATTTAAAACCACTATCATAGTAAGCTGCTTTATCAATCCTATTCCCTTAAAGAATTGATACTCTGTGATCCAGATGATCTCAATTTAAACGTCTTTCTGATGGCACATTCCTGCAAATGTATTGAAGAGACAAAATATACATATCTCTTTTTTTTTACAGCATCAGATCTGACGTGCACGCGATGTGGCAAGGAGTTCTCACGCCGCGAATATTTAGCTCGGCATCTCCACACACACAGTCAGTCCAAGCCCCACGTGTGCGCCGAATGCGGGCGTGGCTTCCGTACGAGCATGCAACTCAAACGTCATGCTAAATCTGTACACGCAGCGAGCGGCACCCACGGAGATCACGTGTGCGAGACGTGCGGCCGCCGCTTCAAGCACGGAAATGTTCTCAAAGTGCACGCGATGAGCCACACGGACGATAAACCATTCAGTTGTGACAAATGCGGAAAAGGGTATATGTTTTATTTATTTTTCATACCATCACGCCATTTCCTAATTATTGGCATAGACAGAGAAATCTAAACGCCATACTCTTTTGTCTCATTTTATTCTTATTTAACACAAACCCGATAACAAGATGCCACATTCTGGAGATGATATTTATCGTCTCACATATCCAGACTGAAACACAATTAAAAACAGCGTCTCCACCGGATATTGAACCTTGAGCCTTTGGCTCCGTAGTCATATATCTAACTAACTGAACCACATTCATACATGTTTTTCTAATATGTAAACTTTTTACATATTCCGTCTTTCAGAATATTGTTCACACATAGTCGTGTAATCTCACATAGTTCAGCCATGGGGTTCACCACCCATTCAGAATGTAGTACCTTTTTGGGTGAATCGAGGCTGGTATGTTGCATGCATGTGTCGTGCTTTATAATATATTGCACACCCCCACACATCTTGCTGGTTACCCCACATCGTGGGTTATGCCGTGAGGGTATGAATGAATTTTTAGTTATAACAGCAAGATACTTTATTTTATTTTTTCAAATTGAAGCTAACAATGTACAAAGAATAGTTAGTATATATGTATAAAAATATTAAATATAACAATTATCATCTCCATACATCAATTATTAGCTTACAATACTATCATATATTATTATATTACAAAATCATCATCATCATCATCAGCCATTATTCGTCCAGTGTTGGACACAGGCCTCCCCTTTCAGCCTCCATGCTTCCCTATCCCTCGCCACCCTGTGCCATTGACCTCCTGCCACTCGTTTGATGTCGTCAGACCATCTTGTTTGCGGTCTGCCCGGGTTTCTGCGTCCAGTTCTCGGTCGCCACTCCAGGGTGCGTTTGGTCCATCGATCATCTGCTGTCCTTACTACATGGCCAGCCCAATTACATTTTAAGGAAGCTACCTTGTATGTAACATCGGTAACTTTTGTCCTTTCTCTGATCCATTCGTTGCGTTTTCGATCTCGAAGACTAATGTTTAGCATCCTCCTCTCCATTGCTCGTTGCGTTACTCGGAGTTTCTGTACTGTACGTTTTGTAAAAATAACAGTTTCAAAACCATATGTCAGTACTGGGAGGATGCACATATCAAGTACTTTTTTCTTCAAGTGGTTTGCAAATCGTTTGGATTTGAGAATATACGACAGTTTACCGAATGCAGCCCATGCAAGGCCCCGCCTGCGTTCGATCTCTGCTTCCTGATTGTCTCCACCTAGCTTTACCTTATGTCCGAGGTAAATGTATGAATCTACTCTTTCAATATTCCTTCCCCCTATCATCACTGGTCGAGGTTGTTCTGCAGTGCACATAATTTTTGTTTTAGAGTAATTCATTTTTAGGCCCACATGACGCGAAAGATTATTGACATCGTTGAGCATCAATTCAAGTTCTTCTTCATTGTTTGCAAAGAGAACAATATCATCTGCAAATCTCAAGTTGGTCAAGGATTCGCCGTCTATATTTATTCCTCGGTTCTCCCATTTAAGCTTCTTAAAGATATCTTCAAGTGCAGCAGTGAATAGTTTAGGGGAAATTGTGCCTCCTTGTCTGACTCCCCTTTTAATGGCTATCTTTCGGGTTGGTTCATGCAGATTTATTGTAGAGGTCGCGTTGGAATATATATTTTTAAGAAGCTGTGAATATCGGTGGTCTATCCTGCAGTTATTTAGACATTCTATTATCGCCCATATCTCTACTGAATCAAAAGCCTTTTCGAAATCAATAAAGGCTAGGGCCAATGGCAAGTTGTATTCACTGTGCTTCTGTATAATATTTTTCAGCGTTTGCAGATGATCGTTGGTTCCATATCCTGTACGGAATCCTGCCTGTTCTCTAGGTTGGTATCTATCTAATTTAGTGGTTAAGCGGTTACAGATAATTCTTGTGAGTAGTTTATATAGATGTGAGAGGAGGCTAATTGGTCTGTAGTTTTCTGATTTTTTATCATCTCCCTTTTTATGCAATAATACAATGTTTGCGTTGTTCCACTCTGCTGGAATGTTTTCCTCTTCTAAACATTTATTAAGCATTTATTATTACAAAATACAGTCATATATTCAAGATACAAAATCATATGTGTGTGTGTGTGTGTGTGTGTGTGTGTGTGTGTGTGTGTGTGTGTGTGTGTGTGTGTGTGTGTGTGTGTGTGTGTGTGTGTGTGTGTGTGTGTGTGTGTGTGTGTGTGTGTGTGTGTGTGTGTGTGTGTGTGTGTGTGTGTGTGTGTGTGTGTGTGTGTGTGTGTGTGTGTGTGTGTGTGTGTGTGTGTGTGTGTGTGTGTGTGTGTGTGTGTGTGTGTGCGTGTGCGTGTGCGTGTGCGTGTGCGTGTGCGTGTGCGTGTGCGTGTGCGTGTGCGTGTGCGTGTGCGTGTGCGTGTGCGTGTGCGTGTGCGTGTGGTGCGTGTGCGTGTGCGTGTGCGTGTGCGTGTGCGTGTGCGTGTGCGTGTGCGTGTGCGTGTGCGTGTGCGTGTGCGTGTGCGTGTGCGTGTGCGTGTGCGTGTGCGTGCGCGTGCGCGTGCGCGTGCGCGTGCGCGTGCGCGTGCGCGTGTGCGTGTGTGTGTGTGTGTATGTGCATGCGTGCTGTGCGTAAGTGATAATCTTATGAAATTCCTGTTTTCAATTTTTGAGCGAGTTTATGTTTTGTGCCACTGAATAGTTCTACATATGTCAAGGGACTTCTTATATTTTATGTATGTGTTTATAATTCTGTTTATGGTTGAGTGGTTTTCAGTTTTGTATAAAGTCAGTACTCGATAAAAGTTTCGGGCAGTCAATAATATTGTTCAATATGTTGTACAGAAATTGTATATCTTGGCATTTACGTCTTGATTCTAGTGACGGTGGAATAGGTGCAACAATACACTTCGATATGCCAATCTCTTCAAATATTTACACTGTATTTTTTCTATATTATTAATGTGTATTTTTTCTATATTATTAATGTGCACTAATTGACGTGTTTGATATACTTTTATGCTCTAATTGACATGTTTGAAAAGCAATCTTCTACCCTTTAATAACTTGTTATCTACTAAAGCTCTCTATCAGCTCCAATAATTTAGCACTAATCTTTTTGATGTACCATATTATTATAAGAGTTTATTATTTTTGTATAACTATATTAGCAACTTAACTTATTATATTGCGCCATTGCTGGAAGGACCTTGCGTGACCGTATCAGAAACACGGCAATCCGTGAAGTATGTGAGGTCCAAGATGTGGTCAGATGGGGGAGACAGTGTCGACGATACTGGTACCAGCATGTGCAGAGGATGAACCAAAAGATAATTCCACACGTAGCTCTGCACCAGGTACCAGATGGACAGCGTCAACCAGGAAGACCCCCGAAATGATGGAGAGACAGCTGGAACTCAGCATCCTAGGAGGACCATCCTGTACCAACAGACCCTCGGTCTACACCAAGTTGAAGAAGAAGAAAAAGAACTTATTATAATTATTATTAAATCTAATGGAAAGGAATTTTTCAGCTTCCGGCAGCGAGGAAATCTAAAATCTCACGTGGCAGCTGTGCACGAAGGATTACGTCCGTTTCATTGCTCGATATGTGGCCATAACACAGTCACTCAGGAATGCCTAAATAAACACTTAAGGACGCACACTGGAGAGAGACCGTATAAGTATGTTACCAAACTTTGCTTACTTTTGGATCTCTAAATAAGATACAATCCAATTTCAAATGATTTACCATTTTTTTATTTTTTTTATTTATCTTTTTGTATACAGGGTGTATCATGAGGAGTGGATCAACCGAAGCATGGAGGTAGAGGACCTCAATACCTATCGATTTAACCCCCATATATGTTCAGCGATATTGGGTGGTTCAAAAGTTATGTACACTTTTGTAAAATTTGAATAAAAATCGGTTTTCATACTAAACTACATCACTGTACCTAAACTATTAGGTTTGCGATCATGATTTTTTTTCAGGGAATAGTTCAATAGTGATGCTTATGGAAAATAATACCGTTGTGAGTCAGTACCTAATAACTTTAAAAACAAAAAAAAAATCTTAAAAAATTTTGCAAGCCTCAATTTTCCACTAACTTTTCAAAGGTTCTTGGAACAATAATTTCACATAACTTTTTTTTCCACAAGTTATCTTAAAAACTACTACCATTCATAGAGAGCCAACTCTGCAAATTTTATTCGCCTTGTATTAGAGGATCATGTTGAAAAATTCACTATTTTTTCCTTAAGACAGAGACTTGTTAAATGGGTAATAAAAATTGTTTTTAAATTATTTGTTGTATTCAATCGTATTCATTGTGGTACCTACTTTATTCAAATAATAAAAAATTCAAATAAAGAAGTAAAACAAAAAATTTTTTTTTAGTTCGATTATTTTTCAGTAGTTTAGCATCTGGCCCCCAAGATCCCCAGATTTAAATCCTGTGGACTTTTGTATTTGGGGTTATTACAAAGAGTTAGTATACAAAAATGAATACAATTCAATTGAGGAATTAAGACAAAAATTGGCTCAGGCACAAATTATGATTAACGGAAATGAAGAAGCATTCAACAAACTGAAGAGCGACTTTTTGAGAAGATGCAGGCTATGCATAGCTAATTATGGTGCACATTTCGAAAATTTATTATAAAAAATTAAATGATGCATATGTAACATATGTATGTATTTGTAAAGAAAAAAGAAAACAATAAAAAAAACAAGAGAAAAATCAAAAACTTTGACTAACATTATGGCCCGTTTTATTTAGTAAACTTTTTATTCTACTTAATCGTTTAACAAAATAACTTTTTAAGTAGTCTTTCATGTATTTGTCTTAAGGAAAAAATATCGATTTTTGGTACTCGTACAATTTAAGTGAACTTTTCAACATGATCCTCTAATACAAGGCAAATGAAATTTGCAGAGCTAGCTCTCTATGAATGGTAGTAGTTTTTAAGATAACTTGTGGAAAAAAAAGTTATGTGAAATTATTGTTCCAAGAGCCTTTGAAAAGTTAGTGGAAAATTGAGGCTTGCAAAATTTTTTAAGATTTTTTTTTTTGTTTTTAAAGTTCTTAGGTACTGACTCACAACGGTATTATTTTCATTAAGCATCACTATTGAACTATTCCCTGAAAAAAAAATCATGATCGTAAACCTAATAGTTTAGGTACAGTGATGTAGTTTAGTATGAAATCCGATTTTTATTCAAATTTCACAAAAGTGTACATAACTTTTGAACCACCCAATATCGCTGAACATACATGGGGGGGTTAAATCGATAGGTATTGAGGTCCTCTACCTCCATGCTACGGTTGATCCACTCCTCATGATACACCCTGTATAATGTCAACAAATATAATGCACACTGGCAGGCTTGTCTTTAGGAAATTTCTTCCAACCAACCAGATTACAAAGTATAACAAAATTATATATGTATATCAACAAAATAATGAAAACAAAGAAAAGATACACTACACTAAAATGAATATTATATACCAAATACCTTTTTTGGGAAAATGGCAATAAGACAGAAATACAAAAGCTACAAATAAAGCAAAACATAAAAATAAAAATGACCTATGGTCTAAACGCATACACACCATCCAAATACCTACACACAAAAGAAATTAAACATACAGAAGATGGAACATATGAAACATTAAAACTAATACATAAAATAAAAATAGAAAACCCTGAACTAAGACTTGAAAAGAGAACACAAATCCACAACTACAACACACATACAAGAAGTAAATCATAATATTCTATTGCAAAAATTAGAGAGACTCGGTATTCACGGCAATCTTTATAGGTGGTTTTCATCTTACATTTCAAAAAGATGTCAATTGGTCAATATTGGCGGCTTCTACTCTGATATTGTCATAATAACTTCTGGCGAACCACAAGGGAGTCATTTAGTACCACTTATATTTAATGCGTATATAGGAGATATAAATAAATTTTTTAAATATACTAAGTTTATATTATACGCTGATGATTTGTATGAAAATCAACTCAGAATTAGACTGCCTCAGACTTCAGGAAGACTTAGGAAGGCTATATGAATATTGCAATGACAACAAATTATCTCTAAATATTAAAAAATGACAGTTTGAATCGGTTTGAGACTTTGACAAAGCCTATAAAATCCTCAGTTTTATTCTCCGCATCTCAAAACCATTCAATGATAAATTCCTAAAAATTATTGAATTACATATGTGTGTAGTATTTTGGAATTTGCATCTCCCATCTGGTCACCCGTGTTTCAAGTACACAAAGTACGCATAGAGAAAATCCAACATATATTTATAAAACACTTGAATCACAGAGAACACACAGAATTTTCCACTTATAGGGATGCAACACTGTATCACAAAATCCTTACATTAGAACAGAGACGGTCCTTGGTTGATATGAAAACATTGTATAACATCATACACAATGCAATTGACTGTCCTGAAATTACGGAGCTTCTCTCCTTCAACACACGTCCCATCGCGTCGTACGCGAAGCCCACTTTTGTTTCACGTACCGCACCGTAATAATACTTACACGAAAAACGCACCCCTCATACGCATGATGAACACTTATTATCACGAACATCTGGATGTCGATATTTTTCTTTTAGGACCTAACTCATTTTCAACTGCCATCAGTTCAAGTAATAATGATTGAATTTCACTGGATGATTGAAGTATCAAGATTGATTGGAGTAAACAATGTGAGCTTGTGGGTACCTATACATTCTCTCTTACACTTATATAGACATACTCACACACATATACACATCCTTACACTCATATACACAAAACTGGAGACAATTCAAACATCGAAAATTATAGACCAATCTCGAAATTGTGTATTTTCAGTAAATTATTTGAAAAAATCATTATAGATCAAATTAATCCTGAAATAAGAACATCTTTAACTATTAAACAACATGGATTCCTTAGTAAAAGATCAGTGGAAACCAATTTATTAGAATTTACCGACCATTCATTTTCTGCCTTACTCGAAAATAACCAGTTAGATACAATATACCTAGATTTTGCCAAAGCGTTCGACAAAATTAACCACAATATTCTGTGTTTTAAATTATGGAACTTTGGCATACGTGGCGATCTGTACAGATGGATAAAGTCCTATATAACAAATAGATCACAAGCAGTAGCCGCCAAAGGTTTCCAATCGTGTTTTGTTCCAATTCCCTCCGGAGTACCGCAGGGTTCTCACCTGGGTCCCTTGCTTTTCCTGATCTACATTAACGACATAACACAATGCATAGCTACCTCTGAAATAATTCTTTTTGCCGACGACAGTAAATTATATAAACAAATCTCATCTACACATGACTGCTCACTGCTACAACAGGATTTAAATAACCTTTTTCGCTACTGTGAAAAAAATCAATTATATATAAATATAAATAAATGTTTCTCAATGAGTTTCAGTAGAAGCAGAAATGTAATTAAATTTCACTACACTATTAATAATAATATATTGTCGCAAAAACTCGAAGCGAGAGACCTAGGCGTTATCCTTGATAACAAACTATCATTTATTCCTCATATTGATTCTGTTGTAAATAAAAGCTACAGAAACTTGGGTTTCATACAAAGAATAACCAAATCCTTCAAAGAAACAACCTCGCTAGTTCTTCTATTTAATGCCTTCGTTACGGTTGATGCAAACTCCAAATGACTAAAGAAGTCATTTGGAGTTTGCATCAACCGTATGGAGCCCTAGTTACAATATTCACATCGACAGAATTGAGAGGATTCAGAGAAGGTTTGTTAAAATGCTTAATTTTAGAAAAAAAATTTACCGCCATGATTATGACCAATCTTTAAAATTACATGGGTTTATATCACTTGAAAAAAGAAGAAAGATATCCGATGTCTATCTGCTTTATAAAATACTTAATAACCTTGTAGACAGCTCTTACCTACTCCAAAAAATTTCTTTCAACTGCCCCATGAAAACAACACGCCAAAATCACCTTTTCTATACACCATACTGCAGAATAAATTACGCACAGAATAATTATGTCAACAGATGCTTAAATTATTACAATAGTCTTGACCCCCAACCTGATATATTTAACTCCACACAGACATCGATGAAACGCCAATTACGCGCAGTTATTGGTAATATTACTGGTTAAAAATCAAACCTACTTTCCTTAAACATTCATCCCTTCCTTATCAACGCTTTCCTATATCCATTACCCTTCCCTTTCCCCCACATACACTCACCATCTTACAATGACTACCCAACATTAATAATGTATAATAATTTAAATATGTGAAACTTTATAATTGGCTATTTATTTTGTATTCTCATTTGAAATTAAGTATTATAAATGTATAGCTGTTAAGTTTCCAAACAAATGAAAAATAAAATAAAAATAAAAATAAAATATGTACAGACATACATACACTCATGCACTATCATTCAGATATAAATGTTTTTCATATGTAGCTTTAAGTATGTAAGCACAGCAGTCAATAGTTATTGTTAATAATTTGTTATTGGTTTTAGTCTTATACTAATGCATCTATATAATAAATGTTATTATACTGTAAATTTCCCAGAAATAAAATAAAATAAAAAAAATAAAAAAGTCTTGGGACAGGAGAGGAAATCGGGATCAGGTGTTTAAGGATAAATATTCCTTCTTTAATTTTTTCTTGAAAATACAAAGTGAGTTTGATGACATAATATTCGGACTTAAGACTATTCCATAGTCTTTCTGATTTTACTTTGAACGAAGAGCTGAGAAATTCTGTGTTATGGGTAGGGCTGGATAGTGTTGTACGTTCAGCAGATCGGAGTGGAAGTCCATGATTGGATAAATAAGTGAATTTGTTTTTAAGGTACTGTGGCAGGTTTGAATTCTAAAAAATATTGTACAATAGTGACAGAACGTGTATATTGCGCTGTCTCAACCCAAAGATGAATCTGATACATATATATTCTGAAGATATTCAAGTTTATTGAGATGCCCTTTGTCACAGTGATAATAATTCTTTCCCCTTAGCTCTTTTGTTCCGTTTCTATCGGGGTATGCTTTAACCATGATCCTTGAATTGGCAATTCTGGTTATTACATTGAAGCGACTGCCATCTGACCTTCGTAACCCTTAGAAGGGGAACAAGACAAATTGGATCATGGCTACACATGGCTAGTGATATAAATCCACCCGCCTGGATTCGAACCGTCAACCTCACGCTGTGAGGCGACGACTTTACCGCTGGGCTATCACCGCACTTTTGTTTTTTATCAACTTCTTCGTCATTTTTCCAAAAACACAGTGACATATTATTCAATACAGTAAATATTTTTTGATAAATAGGTATGATGCAACAGGCAAGTATGTTTAGGCTACCAGTTTCGAATGCCAGGCGTCGTCATGATTAGATATTTATATTTTGTACTAGCGGACCCGGCAGACATTGTCCTACTCGAACTATTTGTGAAACAAAAAAACATATGTAACATATACAAAAAAAATATATGTAGACCCATCTAAACATATAAAAAAATATATGTTTAGATGGGTCGATGGCAGAGCGGATAGTGCGCTGGGCTAGTAATCCAGTGGCCGCGAGTTCGAATCCTGCCTCGACCGATTTCGTTCACCTATAGCACAAGCATTTATTTGCTTATTTTAGGGAACGTAGGAAGATGTATTTGTACTTGTTTAACAAAGACATATTCATTTTTTTTTTAAATATATATATTTGAATCATATGGATGTTATTATTTGCTGAGAAAACTTACATTTTCTTGTTCGATGAGCCGCTTAACACTTTGAGCTTAGATTGATTGTCATTTGATAGTTAATTCTATGATTGTCATTTGATAGTTAATTCTATGATTGTCATTTCGTATATAATTGCAATACAGCATATATGGTCAGATTTCTTAGTGTTGTCAGATAGAAAAAAACTAAACATTGCTAATTCAATTCGACATTAGCGCCACCTATTGTAATTTAAAGTTATAAAAAATAATGTTTTTTATTTTCCTTTTATTATATTAATGTTTAAAATTCCATTTTGTGGATCTGAACCATTCAGGGACTCACACAAAAAAATTCATCAAAATTGGTTCAGCCGTTTAGGATGAGTTCAGTGATACAGGAGAATTATATGTGGTGTATTGGTATTGTATGTATATATACATACAATACCAATACACCACACCTCTACTTATACTTACTTACGGTCCCAACATAATAGCACACTTACATACAATACCAATACACCACACCTCTACTTATACTTACTTACGGTCCCAACATAATAGCACACTTACATACAATACCAATACACCACACCTCTACTTATACTTACTTACGGTCCCAACATAATAGCACACTTACATACAATACCAATACACCACACCTCTACTTATACTTACTTACGGTCCCAACATAATAGCACACTTACATACAATACCAATACACCACACCTCTACTTATACTTACTTACGGTCCCAACATAATAGCACACTTACATACAATACCAATACACCACACCTCTACTTATACTTACTTACGGTCCCAACATAATAGCACACTTACATACAATACCAATACACCACACCTCTACTTATACTTACTTACGGTCCCAACATAATAGCACACTTACATACAATACCAATACACCACACCTCTACTTATACTTACTTACGGTCCCAACATAATAGCACACTTACATACAATACCAATACACCACACCTCTACTTATACTTACTTACGGTCCCAACATAATAGCACACTTACATACAATACCAATACACCACACCTCTACTTATACTTACTTACGGTCCCAACATAATAGCACACTTACATACAATACCAATACACCACACCTCTACTTATACTTACTTACGGTCCCAACATAATAGCACACTTACATACAATACCAATACACCACACCTCTACTTATACTTACTTACGGTCCCAACATAATAGCACACTTACATACAATACCAATACACCACACCTCTACTTATACTTACTTACGGTCCCAACATAATAGCACACTTACATACAATACCAATACACCACACCTCTACTTATACTTACTTACGGTCCCAACATAATAGCACACTTACATACAATACCAATACACCACACCTCTACTTATACTTACTTACGGTCCCAACATAATAGCACACTTACATACAATACCAATACACCACACCTCTACTTATACTTACTAGTTCACAGTTCATGCAGCTCGGATGTGGAATCTATCCAGCAGCCGGAGAGTATCAGAGATGACACTAATTTAATAGCATTCAAAAAGCGTCTGAAGTCACACTTTCTATCCACATAAACACAAATTCACGTCTTTTCCCCTTTATCCCTCTTCCTTTCTCCTCTCCTATCCTCCATTCAATAAACATAGTGTATCTATCTGATGTATTTTTTATTATTCTTATTTTTGTTCTTATTTATACATATATTATTTTTTGTTTCTTATATTTACTTTGTATTTTTAAGTTATGATTGATTATTAATTATTTTTTTTATTTATTTATTATTATTATTATTTTTTTTTCTATTTCTCTATTTGTATTCTTCTATCCCTGTTACTGGCTGTATTTACCGTGGTGGTTGACTGGTAGAGATTGCCTGCGGGCAATAAGTCCGCCACGTTGTATAAAGCAATAAAAGTATTTTATTATTATTATTATTATTAATTATATATATAAAGATAAACAGACTTGATGATTAACTGTAGAATTGTATTTTATGCAACAATTTCAGTTTACAAAGTAACTGTTAGCAAAACCATTTTTTAAATGAATTTCAAAGAGTTGATGCCTTCACATTTTCATACGAAAAAATTGATATATCAAAAACACAATTTGGAAACAATTAATAATATGACCAGATATTTTCCAAAGTTAGCCTAAGGTAAGGCGCGCATGGAAGCTAAAATTCATCGGCCGATGAATTTATCGGCCGATGATAATCGGCCGATCGGTTCTAATGCGCATGGAATCTTATAAAATCGTACGATTGGAAATAACACGGCGGTCAACATTCACATATTTAAAATAAAATATGTATATTCACAAGTTTTAATATACATATGATTAGAAATATGGATTTTTTTATTCATTACGTAGAATGTTTCGGCGCTGGTTCCGTGAATTGGTAATTCTGGCTCTGGCCGGCACGATGCCCGAACCGTTTAAGTGGACTGTAATTTGGGATGAACTTGGTCGGGGAAGGAGAAGACAAGGGAATATTATCACCAAAACTGAGAACGACTTACCCCGTTCCGGCGATTATCTGGTGGTTGCCTTCCGCCTTCAGATGAACACTGACCAGAGCACTGGAGAAAATTGTACATACACAAAACACAGCACATAATAGATACAGGTATAAGATGAAGGAAGATGAATGATAACGCGCGTTATTGAAGATTTCTCAAGAAGGTATCTGTACCGCGCGATATGTCGTATGTAACTACAGTATGCAACTGGCTTCTCCGGGCGGCGCGGCGAGCCGATTCGCGGTCGTCTCAGCATGGTGACAATATCTTAAAAAGGATGGGATATGAGTAGGTAGGAACCTAAACGCCCTATTAAATTTCCTATGTAACTATTAATCAATTACGTAATAACTTACCAAATTCAGTTTTTTTTATTATGATTTAGCTGTTCTCAACCAGTTAGTAATATTTCACTTAATTTTTAATCATACAATGAAGGACATGCTTCAACATACATAATTAATTGTTCGGAATCAATATTTATTTCATCCATGTTTTCTGACATTTCGTTTGACAACACTGACAACGTACTTTTCGATCTACTGCGCTCGGACGATTAAATTATTGGTGAGCATGCACCATGCGCGCCCTCTCATACAACAGTATTGGTTACACCGGTTTTTTTGTGTCTCGTCACAGATTTTAAATTGGCCGATTCTGTTAGCTTTCATGCGCGCTCTTACATGTAATTCATATGTTGTAGCTCACCGATAATTAATCAGCCGATGAAATTAGCTTCCATGCGCGCCTACCTTTATACATTGTGTTAAACATAAGGTAAAGTAGGTACGATAATTTATTCATCTATGTACTTACTGCAATATAGCATACATACATGGCTTCATCTCAAATATCAATATTGCAACTAGAGAAACCACAACCTCCAAAAGTTGTTTGGATCACATATTCATAAAATCATATGAATCTTTTGTTCTTCTTTCTGCGTTGACTGATCATTATCCTACACTCATAAACATTAAGAAAAATGAGAAAAAATGGAATGCCTCGAAATATTCGTCTACTGTTCTTCAAAAGAACACAATTGACTATGATAATCTAAAAACAGACCTTAGTACTGAAACCTGGATTGATACTTTATCAACAAGTAACCCAAATGAAGCAATGATAAGATTTATGGAAAAACTTTGCGACTATATCAATAAAAATACAAAAACAATAAATATACAGAAAAACCTCCAACATCGATCAATTCACCTTAAACAATGGATTACTCCAGGTCTAGTAAGAAGTATACACAAAAGAGATAAAATGCACATGAAAGTCAATAAAAACCCCGATGATATAAGTTTGTCAATTGCATATAAACTGTACAGAAATAAATGTAATAACCTAATCAAATATACTAAATGGAGCTACTATGAAAAAAGGATCAAAGATGCTAAAACGAACACTAATAAAATCTGGCAAACTATCAAAGAATCAACTAACAAAAATGTACCCAGGAATGCGACAATTGATGACATTGAAGTGGATGACATAATATATTCAGCCAAAAACCCTAAACTTGTTGCAGGCAGTTTTATAAATCATTACACGAATGTGGGTCCTATGCTGGCAGAGGAAATTATGAAGTCTAAAAAATATAACGAACAACACACAGCTGAAAATTCAACATCTACTAACATACAGCATAGCCTTAATTTTTACAAGTTGTCCGCAGAAGAACTATCTTCTCATATCTCTTCTTTGCGTACAAATTGTACAAATGGGCATGATATGATTTCAAGTTACACAGTGAAAGAGATTAAGGACTTAATCCTAAAACCATTACTACATATCTACAATCTCAGTCTAAAAAGTGGGATAGTACCTTCACATTTGAAAGAAGCAGTTATTAAGCCTATATACAAAAGTGGAGACAAAACAAAGATAATCAACTACAGGCCGATATCACTGCTAAGTTGCTTTGCAAAGTTATTGGAAAAGACCGTAAAAAAGCGACTTGTGGAATACCTTGAAAAAAATAATATACTTTCTGACAATCAGTATGGTTTCAGGCCAAACAGGGGTACTGAAGATGCAATCGCTAAAATGGTTGAATATACTGCCTCAAATATGGACAAGGGTCAGAAGGTTCTAGGGATATTTTTGGATTTGTCAAAAGCATTTGACACCATAATCACACGATATTCTAATTAATAAGCTCAATAATATTGGAGTCGTTGGGAGTTGCTTAAATTGGTTTAAAAGTTACATTGAACACAGAAAACAAACTGTGGAAATTAATGGTATACGCAGTGACCCGATGTATATAAAATATGGAGTACCTCAAGGAAGTACACTCGGCCCAATCTTATTCATAATATATATGAATGACATATTAAGAAGGATGAGAGATAAGGAAATCATAATAAGTTATACTGATGATACCTCTATTATCGTAATTGGTGATACATGGGCTGATACTTTCAATAGGGTAGAAAAATGTATTACTGATATAAAAAGGTTGCTGGACGATCATTTACTAACTCTGAACTCTAACAAAACTAAATTCTTGGCTTTTACAATTAGAACAATGGAGAACTCCAATATACCAAACTATATCAAAATTCATAAATGTAACTTGGAGGAAAAACATACATGCAATTGCGAAATGATTGAGAAAGCAAATAAAATTAAGTATCTAGGAATAATTATTGATGAAAATCTAAGATGGGAACCTCACATTAAATATATAGATAGTAAAATCAGAAAACTTATTTATATTTTTAGAAATTCAAGAAATTATATGCAGGTCCCAATTTTAAAAATGGTATATTATGCACTATGTCAGAGCAATATTAGTTATGCAATATCTGCATGGGGTGGCACGGCAGTTACCTTACTGGACTCTTTAAAAAAATCTCAAAAGTGTATAATCAGAGTTATCAACAAGAAGCCATTCAGGTATAGCTCTGAAAATCTGTTTAAATCTTTCAAAGTCCTAGATATACGGCAACTTTATACAAAAGCAATTCTATATTTATTTTTTAAAAATAATTCAAATTTCACGAAAGTAAACACTAGGGACACTAGGAGTAAAAATTCGGGTAGCTATCGAGTTCCAAAAATGAATACTAAATTTGGACAAAGATTTTTTTTTATATTGCACCACGTTTATTTAACAAACTGTCACAGGCACTTAAAGTGTTAAAAGCATTCAAAATGTCAGGAACAAGGTGGCTACTCGAAGTGGGTAGACTCCAAAATGAAACAAATGTGTCAACAATAATAACTTAACTTCTTTAGGTTAAGTTATTATTGTTGTCTGCATATTGAATTTTTGGCTATCACCTTTTTTTTGTGTATAAATAATATTCTTACTGTAATTTTTTTTCAATTGTTAAGGTTGATATATATATATATATATATATATATATATATATATATATATATATATATATATATATATATATATATATATATATATATATATATATATATATATATATATATATATATATATATATATATATATATATATATATATATATATATATATATATATATATATATATATATATATATATATATATATATATATATATATATATATATATATATATATATATATATATATATTTTTTTTTTTTTTATTGTTAATTTTTTGTATAATATTTATACAGTGTAAAATTATGTAGTATTGTAAAATGTAATAATTTTACAAACTTTACTGATAGTTGCTTCGGAACAGACTCTGTCTAGTGAAGCAGTTATCTTAGATTTTTTTTTTTATTGCACCACGTTTATTTAACAAACTGTCACAGGCACTTAAAGTGTTAAAAGCATTCAAAATGTCAGGAACAAGGTGGCTACTCGAAGTGGGTAGACTCCAAAATGAAACAAATGTGTCAACAATAATAACTTAACTTCTTTAGGTTAAGTTATTATTGTTGTCTGCATATTGAATTTTTGGCTATCACCTTTTTTTTGTGTATAAATAATATTCTTACTGTAATTTTTTTTCAATTGTTAAGGTTGATATATATATATATATATATATATATATATATATATATATATATATATATATATATATATATATATATATATATATATATATATATATATATATATATATATATCCCGCAATACTTGTTGCGTCACCTATGTGAAATTCGTATAGGGTTGTTGCGTCCACCAACTTTTCGCGTCCGGTATACGGACGCAAGATAATTTTCACGCCAAAAACTACCATTCTGTTGCTTATACCATAGAGAATCAACTGGCAAAAATTTACATGGAAGCAAAAAAAATATCAAAATATCTTGAAATGAATATTATTAGTTCAACCATTGGCCGCACGGAGATTTGTTCAGTGTATATTTTGAAGGTGTATATTTTTACTAAGCCACCGATCGTTTTGCATCCGCGGCAAAATATTACATGTTGACCTTGGCCGCACGGAGATTTGTTCGGAGTATATTTTGAAGGTGATTTATATATATGGCTCCGATCGTCTTGCGTCTGCACTCAATACTGTTCTACCATGTCTCTGTGACCTTCGCGATAAAATGAATACAATTCAACGCATTTTAAATATTGCCTTGAAAAAGCGCGTACCTACTTACTTTTATTTTTACGACTTCATACAACTGTCGATATATGTATTGATACCTACTCTCTCTCGTGCGCGTACCTACTTACTTTCAGTTTTACAAAGTTCATACTATATGTTGATTTGATTATTGTTACTCTCTCATGCGCGTACCTACTTACTTTTATTTTTACATCGTTCATAATACTATCAATTTGTTTATTGTTACTCTGATGCGCGTACCTACTTACTTACTATTGCAATGTTAATATTTTTTATAGACTAGTTGCATGTAACACATGAGATCCAACTGTCGATAGCGATAGTATGTATAGTTGAAGAATATGTACCAAACTATAAACCCATAGATACAAATTATTGAATATTTTCAGATATTTTGTTTTCTATACAACATATGTAGGTAAGTATGTCAAGATAGGATAGTATGGAAGAAGATCCTTTTTCCTACCCAGAATATGCAAATTGCATGATGGTATGTATGTATGTTTGGAGATGAAGTAACAAACTATTAAGTCTTCTTACATATTGTGTATAGGCGACTGCCATACAAAATGTATGAAGCGATGTCGTCACTAAATTCAATTTTTAAAAAAATTGTTAAAAAAAAATTGAGATCTTCTACTACAATGTTAATATTTTTTATAGAAAATTAAATTATCTAGTTGGGGTGTTTCGGCTTTTTTCGATAATTGTAAAAATTTTGGAAATATAGGCAGTTAAACTCATAAATTTATCATAAAAAAAATATTTTTCTTAATAAAAAATGTTTGAGAAACCCTGGAATTTTTTTGAAAAAAATAATTTGAGATTTTGTATTTGTCTATGTTTGTACCAATTTTCAGCCTTCTACCGTTTATGGTTTCTGAGATATATGGAAAAATAAAATAAAAATTCAAAAGTTGATAACCCCTGACTGAAACAAAAATTCAAAATTCCGAGTATAAAAGTTTTGTAGGCCTGTAACTGTTTATATATTCTGAAATTTTAGGCTCTGTAAATTGAGCGGATCAAAAGTTATAAGGGGGGGACGGACACACAGACACACACACACAGACACACAGACACACACACAGACACACACACACACAGACACACGAAATGTTCTACTCCGAATTCTGAGTAAATCCGTGTATGGAACATATATGCTGCGAAGCCTCTAAGTTGGTGTTTTTTGACTTCAAAGTTGGAAAATCCATGAAAAAAGTAGACCTCTCCATACAATTCTCGCGTATTCTGGCTTGATACATTGTCGATATGTTAAGAGAACAAAGTTCTCCTGAACAAATCGACAGTCGGAAAATTAAATTATCTCGTTTTGGTGTTTCGGCTTGTTTCGATATTTTTAAAAACTTTGGAAACACATATTTAAACACATAAATTTATCATGATAAATATTTTTATTTATAAAAAAATTTTGAGAATTTCTAGAATTTTTTTGAAAACATCAATTTGATATTTTTTATTTATCTATATTTTGTGTGTCATGACGTCTGTGTGTCCCCCCCCCCTTATAACATTTGATTCGCTCAATGCACAGAGCCCAAAATTTCAGAATATATAAATAGTAATAGGCCTACAAAACTTTTATACTCAGAATTTTGAATTTTCGTTTCAGTCAGGGGTTATCAACTTTTGAATTTTTACTTTATTTTTCCGTATATCTCAGAAACCATAAAAGCTAGAACGCTGAAAATTGGTACCACAAATAAACAAATACATAATCTCAAATAAGTTTTTTAAAAATAACCAAACAACATTTTTTAAACATTTTTTTTTAGGAAAAATATTTTTTTATGATAAATTTATGTGTTTAACGGCCTATATTTCCAAAGTTTTAAAAAATATCGAAAAAATCCGAAATACCCCAACTAGATAATTTAATTTTCTATAAAAAATATTAAAATTGTAGCAGTACATCTCGATTTCTTTTTAACATTTTTTATTGAAATTGAATTTAGTGACGACTTCGCTTCATACAATTTGTATGGTAGTCCCATAGCCATACCATCACTCCATTTCCCTATTTGGGGTAGGCAGAGAGAACCGAATGCCAGACTCCTCTCTCTTGAAATACCTTCCTCGCCTCATTCACGTTCATACATCGTCTCATACACGCTCTTCTATTATTCTTACTTCTTACATCACCATCTTTCAAAATCCCATTTATGTGATCGTGCCAAATTTTTATTGGCCGACCTCTACTTTTCGTTCCTCTTTTATCAGACTTGTATACTTTTTTTGTCAGACGGTCATCTTTCATTCTTTCTATGTGGCCGAACCACCTTAGGGAATTTATTTTAATCTTACTTACGATATTTCTTGCAATCATACATTCTCGTCTAATATCCTCATTTCTTATTCTATCATACATCGTTTTACCACACATTCGTCTTAGTGACCTCATTTCAACCGAGTTAATTCTACTTTCATGCGTCTTCTGCCATGTCCATGTCTCACTAGCATACATTAGAGTCGGTGCGACGATACCATTGTGTACCGCGAGCTTCGCTTGCCGCGAAATAATTGGGTCTGCCATTACTGGTCTTAATGCACCGTTCACTCTATTACCTGCCGTTACTCTCCTTTCAATATCTTTTTCCAATCTTCCATCACGCTGAAACATGCTTCCTAAGTATGGTATGGTAGTCGTCTATACACATTACACAATATATTATGTAAGAAGACCTTATAGTTTGTTACTTTATCTCCAAATACATACATACCATCAGGCTGTTTTCATATTCCGGGTTGGAAAAGAGGACTGACCTCCATACTGTCCACGTATTTGGATGGTAAAATCATGAGAATAGCCATGTGATCAATAACATCAGGTATTTTTTTTTTCATGAATGCGGGTTTGTTATTTAAAAATACGCACTTACATCAGAAACTGAAAGTTTATTGGGTAAGAAATATTCTGCACTAAGTTGTATTATTTTTATGCACAACAGATATTTAATGTATTTTAAACTCAAGGAGACAAGTCCCGTCAATCGGTGAAATCAAAACCCTCACGATTACCCATATCAAGGATATAATTTTCATGTGGATTCTATAATATCTTAAGATATCTAATATAATTATATCCAGGATTTCACTTCTTGGCCGGACTTGCTCCTGATCTAGTCGTATTTGTCAAATCTTTTCATAAATGTATATATTCCATATACGGATTTACTCAAAATTCGGAGTAGAACATTTCGTGTCTGTGTGTGTGTCCCTCCCCCCTTATAACTTTTGATCCGCTCAATTTACAGAGCCCAAAATTTCAGAATATATTAACAGTTATAGACCTACAAAACTTTTTTACTCAGAATTTTGAATTTTTGTTTCAGTCAGGGGTTATCAACTTTTAAATTTTTGGTTTATTTTTCCATATATCTCAGAAACCATAAAAGTTAGAACGCTGAAAATTCGTGTGAACATAGAAAAATACGAAGTATCAAATCAATTTATTCAAAAAAAATCCAAAATTTCTCAAACATTTTTTATTAAGAAAAATATTTTTTTTATTATAAATTTATGAGTTTAACTGCCTATATTTCCAATATTTTAAATATATCGAAAAAACCCGAAACAACCCAACTAGATAATTTAATTTTCTATAAAAAATATCAACATTGTATTGGCACATCTCAATTTTTTTTTAACAATTTTTATAAAAATTGAATTTAGTGACGATATTGCTTCATACAAATTGTATGGCAGTCGCCTATACACAATATGTAAGAAGTCTTAATAGTTTGATACTTAATCTCCAAACATACATACAGAATCATCATGCTGTTTTCATATTCCGGGTAGGAAAAGAGGACTGACCTCCATACTGTCCTATCTTGACATACATACCAACATGTGTTATAATTTTCAATAATTTGGATTTATGGGTTTATAGATTAATTCTTATTCTTCAACTTCACATAGTATAGCTATCAACAGTTGGATCTCATGTGTTACATGCGACTAGTTAAACAATATTTTATCCAACTGTCGATTCGTTCATGAGAATTCAATTCTCTTAATGAATAGACATTATTAAGATGCGTAATGCAAGATGCGTGTACGAAGGAAAATTTTGTATGGTGTAGTGGACTTTTTGCATGCTAATAACACCAACTAGAGGCCTCGCAGCATATATGTTCCCATACATGGATTTACTCAGAATTCGGAGTAGAACATTTTATGTGTGTGTGTGTGTGTGTGCGTGCGTGTGTGCGTGCGTGCGTGCGTGCGTGCGTGCGTGCGTGCGTGCGTGCGTGCGTGCGTGCGTGCGTGAGTGCGTGCGTGCGTGCGTGCGTGCGTGCGTGCGTGCGTGCGTGCGTGCGTGCGTGCGTGCGTGCGTGCGTGCGTGCGTGCGTGCGTGTGTGTGTGTGTGTGTGTGTGTGTGTGAGAGGGTGTGTGTGTGTGTGTGTGTGTGGTGTGTGTGTGTGTGTCTGTCTCCCCCTTATAACTTTTGGTCCGCTCAATTCACAGAGCCCAAATTTTTATACATAACTTTTATACTCAGAAATGTGAATTTTTGTATCAGTCAGGGGTTATCAACTTTTGAAATTTTGGTTTATTTTTCCATATATCTCAGAAACCATAAAAGTTAGATTTAAGAAAAATATTTTTTTTATGATAAATTTATGAGTTTAACTGCCTATATTTCCATTTTTTTTAAAAATATCAAGAAAAGCCGAAACACCCCAACTAGGTAATTTAATTTTCTATAAAAAATATTAACATGGTATAAGCACATCTCAATTTTTTTTTTAATAATTTTTATAAAAATTGAATTTAGTGACGACATTGCTTCATACAATTTGTATGGCAGTCGCTTATACACAATATGTAAGAAGACTAACTTAATAGTTTGATAGGTACTTAATATCCAAACATACATACAGAACCATCACGCTGTTTTCATATTCCGGGTAGGAAAAGAGGACTGACCTCCATACTGTCCTATCTTGACATACATACCAACATGTCTTAAAATTTTCAATATTTTGTATTTATGGGTTTATAGTTTGATTCTTATTCTTCAACTATACATACTATCGCTATCGACAGTTGGATCTCATGTGTTACATGCAACTAGTATAATAAAAATCCATGATATCATTCCATCATTTTAAACTCAGATTGTCTATTTTAAAGTTTTAAAAATGATATAAGAGGAACTTAATTTGGAGATGTGGCAACAATATCACGAGGTGCACTTTTAAGTGGAACACAGAATAACCTTATTAGGAAATGGCGTGATAGTTATGAATGCAAATGTTTTCTTTCTGCACACTGACGATGGACAGTCTGTTAATAGATGCCCATGTATAAATTTAATGTAATCAAAAAATTACCTTAAATTTATTTAATAAATTTAAAGCAGATCAAAAGTTATAAGGGGAAACGGACTCACACACACGCGCACACACAGACACACGAAATGTTCTACTCCGAATTCTGAGTAAATCCGTGTATGGAACATATATGCTGCGAAGCCTCTATGTTGGTGTTTCATGACTTCAAAATTGGAAAAGCCGTGAAAAAAGTAGACCCTGTATACAATTCTCGCGTATCCTGGCTTGAAACATTGTCGATAGGTATGTTAAGAGAACAAAGTTCTCTTGAACAAATCGACAGTTGAAATATGTAATTAAGATAAACGCAAAAAAACAATAATAAACTAGTTGCATGTATTGTAATACATGAGATCCAACTGTCGATAGCGATAGTATGTTAGTTGAAGAATAAGTACCAAACTATAAACCCATAAATACAAATTATTGAATATCTTAAGATATTTTGTTTTCTATACAACAGATGTAGGTACCTATGTATGTCAAGAAAGGACAATATGGAGGTCAGTCCTTTTTTCTAACCAGAATATGAAAACAGCAAGATGGTATGATTGAAGATATTATATAGAACATAAGATATGCTGCGAAGCCTCTAAGTTTGTGTTTTTTGTATGTAATAAGTCCACTACGACATACAAAATGTTCCTAATTCGCGCATCTTGGCTTAATACTGTCGATATGTTTAGATAAATAAAGTTAGTACAACGTCTGCCGGGATTCGCTAGTTAAGTAAAATTTTAAAATTTTGTTGAAAGTATCATTATTATTTTATTTTCTTGGCAAATACAGGATACTGTGGTGGGTTCGATAGAGAATGTGTAACAAGAGTTAAGCTAAACGATCGCTAATCAATGTGTTATCTGATCTGCGTGACGAACGGGAAGTCTATAATACAAGCCTAAATCCCTTTTACGGAAGTGTAGAAATTTTGTTTATCACTGACAAATTTCTATTTAAGCCGGGACGCGGCCGATCTATGCATTGAAAAAAGGTTAAGTAATTATACGCACTCCTCAAAGTTTCACTGTAAATCATTGATTTCAATAATATACGGAGTAAATGAAATGACCCTTGACTTGTTACGTACAAATACGCGGCCGTCGATACAAAAATTGGATGGACCAAGATTGGATAGTATCCGTAGGTTATAATATTCTCTTTGAACACTAGTTGCATCGTTGCATGTATCGTATGAGATCCAACTGTCGATAGCGATAGCATGTATAGTTGAAGAATAAGTACAAAACTATAAACCCTTAGATTATATATATAATTCTATGTATAAACCCATAAATCCAAATTATTGAATATTTTAAGATATTTTTTTTATACAGCACATGTTGGTAAGTATGTCAAGATAGGATAGTATGGAGGTCAGTCCTTTTTTCCTACCCAGGGAATATAAACAGCCTGATGGTATGTTTGTATGTTTGGAGCTTAGATTATATATGATATGGAGATTAATTATCAAACTATATAGTCTTCCTTGATATCGTGTATAGGTGACTGGCATACAAATTGTATGAAGTGATGTCTTCACTAAATTTAATATTTACTAGTTGCATGTAACACATGAGATCCAACTGTCGATAACGATAGAATGTATAGTTGAAGAATAAGTACCAAACTATAAACCCATAAATACAAATTATTTAATATTTTAAGATATTTGTTTTTCTATACAACACATGTAGGTATGTATGTCAAGATAGGATAGTATGGAGGTCAGTCCTTTGATCCTACCCAGAATATGAAAACAGCATGATGGTATGTACGTATGTTTGTTTGGAGATTAGTATCAAACTATTAAGTCTTCTTAGATATTGTGTGAAGGCGATTGCCATAAAAATTGTATGAAGCAATGTCGTCACTAAATTCAATTTTTATAAAAATTATTAAAAAAAAAATTGAGATGTGCTTATACCATGTTAATATTTTTTATAGAAAATTAAATTACCTAGTTGGGGTGTTTCGGCTTTTCTTGATATTTTTAAAAAAAATGGAAATATAGGCAGTTAAACTCATAAATTTATCATAAAAAAAATATTTTTCTTAAATCTAACTTTTATGGTTTCTGAGATATATGGAAAAATAAACCAAAATTTCAAAAGTTGATAACCCCTGACTGATACAAAAATTCACATTTCTGAGTATAAAAGTTATGTATAAAAATTTGGGCTCTGTGAATTGAGCGGACCAAAAGTTATAAGGGGGAGACAGACACACACACACACACCACACACACACACACACACACACCCTCTCACACACACACACACACACACACACACACGCACGCACGCACGCACGCACGCACGCACGCACGCACGCACGCACGCACGCACGCACGCACGCACGCACGCACGCACTCACGCACGCACGCACGCACGCACGCACGCACGCACGCACGCACGCACGCACGCACACACGCACGCACACACACACACACACACATAAAATGTTCTACTCCGAATTCTGAGTAAATCCATGTATGGGAACATATATGCTGCGAGGCCTCTAGTTGGTGTTATTAGCATGCAAAAAGTCCACTACACCATACAAAATTTTCCTTCGTACACGCATCTTGCATTACGCATCTTAATAATGTCTATTCATTAAGAGAATTGAATTCTCATGAACGAATCGACAGTTGGATAAAATATTGTTTAACTAGTCGCATGTAACACATGAGATCCAACTGTTGATAGCTATACTATGTGAAGTTGAAGAATAAGAATTAATCTATAAACCCATAAATCCAAATTATTGAAAATTATAACACATGTTGGTATGTATGTCAAGATAGGACAGTATGGAGGTCAGTCCTCTTTTCCTACCCGGAATATGAAAACAGCATGATGATTCTGTATGTATGTTTGGAGATTAAGTATCAAACTATTAAGACTTCTTACATATTGTGTATAGGCGACTGCCATACAATTTGTATGAAGCAATATCGTCACTAAATTCAATTTTTATAAAAATTGTTAAAAAAATTGAGCCCAAACTTTTATACTCAGAATTTTGAATTTTTGTTTCAGTCAGGGTATCATTCAGTCAGGATATTTTTGTATCAACTTTTGAATTTATACATTATTTTTCCATATATCTCAGAAACCATAAAAGCTTGAACGCTGAAAATTGGTACGAACATATACAAATACAAAATCTCAAACGAATTTTTTCAAATAAATTCCAGAGTTTCTCAAACATTTTTTATTAAGAAAAACATTTTTTTATGTTAAATATATGTGATTAACTGCCTATATTTTCTAAGTTTTTAAAAATATCGAAAAAAGCCGAAACAATCCAAATAGATAATTTAATTTTCTATAAAACATAGTAACATTGAAGTAGTACATATCTCAAATTTATATAAATTGAATTTAGTGAAGACATTGCTTCATACGATTTCTATGGCAGTCGCCTATACACAATATTATATGTAAGTACATATTTACAGTTTGATACTTAAATCTCCGAACATACACACATACCATCATGCTGATTTCATATTCTGGGTAGGATAAAAGGACTGACCTCCATACTTTCCTATCTTGACAAACATACATACATGTGTTGTATAGAAAACAAAATATCTTAAAATATTCAATAATTTGGATTTAAGTGTTTATAGTTTGGTACTTATTCTTCAACTATACATACTATCGCTATCGACAGTTGGATCTCATGAGTTACATGCAACTAGTAAAAATATATATGATTGTCCATGATTATTTAGAATGTGATATTGAATAGTATACAACACTCATTTCGAAATGAATGTTGAATACCTACTATTATTGTTTAATAATGATATTCTTTTGTACCTTATGTAAATAAATAAAATATTAACAAACTCATTCATTTTATTGTTAATCATTGGTATTATACTGTACACTATCATGGATTGATCCTCAATGCGATCCACACAATGTGGGGTTACCATCGGCAGGTGAGAGCGGGTGTGCATTATCCTATAAAAGAAGCTCGACTTGCGCATATTTTTGACACACCGGCATCTATATTAAAAATTAAATTAATATAAAGGGTAAAAGAATATTTTAAAGCTTGGTGACAGTTTATTTTCTATGCCTATAATATATTTTATTGTACGTAGTGAAATATGTACCTAAGTAGGTACTTACATTATTATTGCATCATGATTCATAAGAAAATAAATACGATTGTAAATTATTATGTTTTCACCGAAATCAGGATTTTATCAGTATTATCCTACATTGGATTTTATCTGCAGGATTTTATCTATGGTTTCAAGTCTCCGAAGGTCAGATTTTGGGCGAAGCCGATGGTTTAAGCACGTAGAAATATACAATATCAATATTTGCGTGAGAAATGAATTTAAATAAATATCTCCTCTGCTGGGATTCGAACCCAGGACGCCCGCACAGAAACCGAACGGCTTACCAACTGTCCCACGGCGGTCGGCGTAGTAATAAAGTTAAAAAATATCGAATGATATACACATGGACGCAAGAACGATGTCAATTATGCATACGAAAGTTTTTTAATATACACCGAAAGTAGTAATAAAGATAGAAGAATATGACGTGAAAACTGTATGAAGAAATATATAAAATATACAAAAATATACACCGGACGCAGTAATAAAGATAAAAAAATGGTCGTGAAAAATATACGAAGATATATATAAAATATACAAAAAATATACTCCGGAAGCAGTAATAAAGATAAAAAAATGGACGTGAAAAATATAGGAAGACATATATAAAATATACAAAAAATATACACTTGGACGCAAGTATGAAAAAGACGTATCAAACGTACCAAAACAGGATAAAACTGAATATTTATATTTTGAAATTTATAAGAAAAACCTTATTCCTACAATGATTGTGAGCTACAAATAACGCTAAATTCAGTGAGATAAAACTAAAATAATATGTAGAAGTGGTGGACGCCGATCCGTCGGATATTTGGCGGACGCAAAAAGTGTAGTGGGATCTATATATATATATATATATATATATATATATATATATATATATATATATATATATATATATATATATATATATATATATATATATATATATATATATATATATATATATATATATATATATATATATATATATATATATATATATATATATATATATATATATATATATATATATATATATAATAATTCGGGTAGCTATCGAGTTCCAAAAATGAATACTAAATTTGGACAAAGATTTTTTTTTATATTGCACAACGTTTATTTAACAAACTGTCGCAGGCACTTAAAGTGTTAAAAGCATTCAAAATGTCAGGAACAAGGTGGCTACTCGAAGTGGGTAGACTCCAAAATGAAACAAATGTGTCAACAATAATAACTTAACTTCTTTAGGTTAAGTTATTATTGTTGTCTGCATATTGAATTTTTGGCTATCACCTTTTTTTTGTGTATAAATAATATTCTTACTGTAATTTTTTTTCAATTGTTAAGGTTGATATATATATATATATATATATATATATATATATATATATATATATATATATATATATATATATATATATATATATATATATATATATATATATATATATATATATATATATATATATATATATATATATATATATATATATATATATATATATATATATATATATATATATATATATATATATTTTTTTTTTATTGTTAATTTTTTGTATAATATTTATACAGTGTAAAATTATGTAGTATTGTAAAATGTAATAATTTTACAAACTTTACTGATAGTTGCTTCGGAACAGACTCTGTCTAGTGAAGCAGTTATCTTTAGTATATTTTCTTTTCAATATTGTTGCACTAAATAAATAAATAAAAAAATACCATCATGGAATATCCCACAGTGTGGGGTAACCAGGGATGGGTGTGCATTATTTTATAAAAAGGAAGCACAACACACGCATGTATCTCCACACACCAATCTTGTCTCACCTGAAAATGCGATATTCAGAATGGGTGGTGAACCTCATTGCTTAACTTTGAAGATGTCATAGTTTCGATTACCCGGCAAAAACGATTATAATCAAAAAGAGTGAAAGCACTATTCTAAGCCGGTATAGCAATATGTTTTAATGTCATTTATTTATTTTTTATCATGATTTTGAAGCATGTCTTCATACTTTTTTTTTTGTATTAGGTAATTCACCCTGAAAAGAGTGCTTTATGCCAATTTTAATGTTTACTGTTTATAAGTAAAGTTATTTTTGATCATATGTTTACTTTTGTTACTATATTTTTTTTACTTTTTATGTTACTATATTATGCTATCATACTGGCTTAAGTCACATGCAAGTAATTTTGGCAAAATGCGAAAATAGTGATATTGACATTCCTTGGAAGCTATTTTATAATATGTATGTAAACAAAACTGAAAAAACAATGGGTCCAGTGTTAAAAAATGATAAAATTATGTTTTTTAAAATGGACTTAGGTGATAATGATAAGAATATAATGGATTTAGGTGTGTTTGAAATACACCAATATGGACTTACGCAGTTTTGAAAATAACTGAGTGCGTGAAATGGCCGCCATGACTGCTTCAAACTAACGCAGGATTGGTCGAATGTGACTTAGGCGAATTTGATATCAAACATCACTGTGACTTAAGAGAGTTTGAAAAAAATCGATATTTTGATACTTATTTTATACCATAAACTCTGTACATAGGCAAGTGTGATCTCAATCACAGTAAAGTTTTAGTGATAGTAAACATGTTGATCACATAAAGTAAAAAAATGTCAATATTGGACTTATGCATCGTCACAATATTGACAGAAAACATACGTCATATCAAAATTTTCGGGAAATTGGTATAATTAGGCGAGCATCCCAAAAGAAAAATAAGAAAAGCAATTCTCCAAACTTATTCGCAAGTTGTAAAGTAGCTTTTTTTTTTTATTTTTTATAAAAAAAGCCATATTCTTATCTTTGAATTAGTGTCAAACAGTGGGCGCATCAATAAAAAAATATTATTATGAAAGCTTATGTTAATTCAAACGTAAATCTGTTTAGCTTCAAAATTACTTCAATAATAAAAGTGTCTATGTTTAAAATAAGGACATTCTACAGCCTTACCCATATGCGATAATAAAAATATTTGATTACATTTCAGGTGTACTGTTTGTGGTAAATGTTTTACTGATGCCAGCTACTTAGGCAAGCATCGTCGGATACACAGCGGAGAGCGGCCATATTCGTGTAAATTCTGTAACCGTGCCTTCACTACATCCATTGCTCTCAAGACACACGTAATGGTGCACACAGGAGAGAGACCCTACGCCTGTCCTGAGTGTCCGTACACTAGCAAGCGTAACACTTCACTGACACTGCACATCAAGACGCACGCAAAATCAAATAAAACAGTAATAAATCAAAGTCATAATGTAAATTGAATATTTTTATACTTGCATATACATAAACATTCATGAAGAATCATGGCTGCTAATAGATGTACGCCCTACAAAAGCAGCTAAGGTCAAAACTGGTTAGGAGAAATACAAAGATCCTTCTGTATAAAACATTTATCAAGCCAGTCCTCACGTATGCTTCCGAAACCTGGATGATGACCAAATAAACTGAAGGATCCATAGCGGCTTTTGAGAGAAGGATCCTTCGAACGATCTACGGGCCAATTAAAGAGAATAATGGTTGGCGTCGACCTATGAAGAGTCGATGTGATCAGTTCCATCAAGATAGGTCGCTTAAGATGGGCTGGTCACATAATCCGAATGGACGACGACAACCCCACAAAATGCCTCACACTTTCTGTGCCACAAGGTCGACAATAATCACGGTATATCCCACAATGTGGGGTAACCAGCGAAAGGTGTGCGGGTGTGCATTGCCTTATAAAAGGGGGCACAACCTATCTGTGTATACCCTCACACCAGTCTCGTCTCACCTCAAAAGACACTACATTCAGAATGGGTGGTGAACTTCATTGCTGAACTATGTGATATGTTATTGTTGCCTGTTGTATTTTCGATTACCCGGCTCTTACAGGACACTCGAAAACAATAATAGAAAAGAGTGGAAGCACTATTCTAAGCCGGTGCCTCATCTTCATTAAATTATTTATTTGATTATAATAGAAAGATATCAATGATAACAACATTATAAAAAAACAAAAAACAGTATCAGTGAATAATATTTTATCAAATTTCAATGAAAAAGAATGCGTCACAAAAACTAAATTAATTCATATTTTCAATATGAAATTTTATTTAAAACTGATTTTCATGAATTATTTTTATATTTTACCGAGTGACTCTTCAACAATCCAATATAACATGCTCAATTGTTTCTGGTAAAGCTAAATATTACTGATTTGAATGTGTTGTATTTTTAACAATTTCACCACAAGAATTTATTCTACAAAACATATTCGATTTCATTGCACAACATATTATTGTTAGTAAAAATGAATGCACAAAATATATTTAAAATTGGTATTTAATAAAAATATGTAGTTGGACATAACAATATGTAATACAAAAACGCTTTTATTGAATAGTACCTACCCGATTCACCAGTGACAATTAAAATACCTATATACAAAACAACATAGTACAATTGAATAGGATAATACATTAACTATATAATAAAATGATAAAATAAAATCGTATTAATTATTTTAAATTATTTCATATGTCTCAAGCAGGCCTGACAAGGTACAACATTCTGACTCCTTATGTAAAATAGAGCTGCATATTCAAGGTCAAGAAGATAATGTATCTTCTTGATCATCAGGACGGATGACAAATATATCATCTGTACTGAGGAAGAAGCGGTTGCTTCAAAACTAGTCATTTGATTTTTGAACAAAAGTGAATAAAATTGTTCAAAAATCTCACAAGTTATATTTGAAAATATTAATATTGTCTTTGTTTCGTCTAAATGGCATTATTCCTAGCACTGTTATATTTTCACCTTTACATTTCACAAGGGTTAAAGCCTTTTGCGGGGCCTGCTATATAAATTTATCTGAAAAGTATATCTACATTGGTTACTAATGTTCAATTGTGAACTCGTGCGTGTCTATTTAGAGTACTTTTTCCACTAAATGTCTTCCCACATGTTATACAACAAAACGGTTTTTCTCCTGTGTGGACACGTTCGTGCACCTTTAAGTTTTTGCTCCTCGTAAAAGTCTTTCCACAAGAGTTGCAATAAAAAGGTTTTTCCCCAGTATGGATTCGTTCGTGCGCTCTCAAGTCATTGCTTCTGTTGAAAGTCATTTCGCATGTGTTACATTTGAATGGTTTAGCCCCCGTGTGAATTCGTACGTGTATATTTAAATTACTTCTCTGAGTAAAAGTGTTCCCGCAAATGTTGCATTCAAATGGTTTCTCGCCACTGTGTATGTGTCTGTGTTTCCTTAAATTTCTGGTATCAGAGAAAGTCATCCCACAAACACCACAATAAAATGGTCTTTCTCCTGTGTGAATTCGTTCATGCGCCTTTAAGCTAGTGCTTCTAGTGAAAGTCTTCTCACAGGTGATGCAAAAGTATGATTTTCCTTTTGTTTTTATTTTTGTAGGTATCTGTTTACATTGAATAATCGTTTTCTTTGTTGATTTTTCTAGTTGTGTCTTCACCTTATTTTTTTTTAATTTGGGAATGTTTTCGTCTATCGGATAATCAGGAAAGGTATCATTTGTATCTGAAATATTAGCAGATTTTTCGCTAGTGTCCAAACATTCATTGCTTGTCAATAATGTATCTTCTTGATCAGAAAGGATTTCATTTTTTTGCTTCACTTCAACACTTTGTTCCATGATGTATGCTACAAAAAGAAATGTTTTGATTAAGAAATAACTAAAACACCTTTTCATATTTAAGACCAATATAAAAAATATATTTGTCACGTAATTCAAGCTTCTATTATGCTAGAAACACAGTATCGCTGAAAGAGATTGACTATTTAACACAGAGTAAGAAATATAACTAGTCATAGCTGACATAAGCTACGACATCTATAGGCCGGAGGAATGGTACACAAAGTGATGTTGAACGTATCCCAAACACATTCAATGTGTTTAAATAAAAATCGGATATTAATAAAACATTTATATAGCAGTAAAAGTATTTGTTTTTCGAAATTTAAATCCCTTTTATTAACAACGTGTACATTTTGATATTAATATCGAGTTCTGTTTCAATTTTTATTCCGAAAAATATTCAAATATATTATATTGATTGCCACCAAATTTTGTGGTGCTATTCAGCATACAACTCATGATGTCAACAAGAAATGTTCTTGAATTTTTTCAACGATATAACTCTTTCGACATTATTTTTTAACACCCTTTAAGGGTCTTTGCAGACGACATCGCTCTGGAGGGCAAGTCTGGTCCGTCCGTCGAAATCAAAACCCTCACGATTACCCATATCATGGATATAATTATTATATGGAATTCTATAATATCTTTAGATGACATAGAACTCTATATGATAATTATTCCACAATATGGGTAGTAACTAGCGTTTTGATTTCACCGGTTGAACCAGACTTACCCCCCTGATAACGGATAGTGAACAAGAACTAAAATAAACATTAGAAACTATGGAGTTAGTCCTAAACGAAAAGTACAACATGAAAATGAATAAGGATAAAACTAAGGTACTAACTGTAGGCAGGGATAAACGCCAAATGAATCTACTGATGTCTGGAGCTGCACTCAAGAATGTGAAATAATTTGTATACCTAGGGAATAGAATCATTTGGGATGGCCGTTCAAGTAGAGAGGTGGACAGTCGCATTCACCAAGCAAAATTTGCCTTCAACAAAAAATCCAAGATGTTCGAGTCCAACAACATGGACCTTAAACTCCGAAAGGATCTTGTGAAGGCATTTGTATGGAGTATTTTGCTATATGGTTGTGAGACATGGTGCATAGGTGAAAGAGAACGCAAAAGATTGGAGGCCTTCGAGATGTGGACCCATCGCCGAATGCTTGGCATATCTTGGACAAATGATTTGGTTCTCAGCAGAATTGAGGAAGCCAGGCACCTGTCAAACACCATATCAAAAAAATGATAATTGCAAGTGCAAATTGGATACGCCATGTGTTGCAACATGAGGATCTCCTACATATCATCTTGGAGGGAATGGTTGAGGGTACAGTTGGCAGAGGGCGTCCCCGCCGGGAGTATTTAGAACAGGTGTGCCGCGACATGCAGTGTACCTCTTACACAGAGATGAAAAGAGTCGCTGAAGATCGAGTGGAGTGAATGAGGAGATGCATGCATCAATTTAATACTGATGACCAATCTTCAGGATTGAAACAAAAGTAGAAGAAGAAGGTTTCAAACTTTAAAAGAGATTTGTGTCTTAAAACACCTATGTACATTTAATCAAATTTCCGTTGAAGGGCCGCCTAAATAATTGGTGTGCAAGTACACATGAATGTAAAAGAAGCAAGAAAAGAAGTGTGTGAGACTCAGCTCTTTATGTTTACCCCACAAATAACATAGTATGAGGGTATACATGTGCTTTACTGGTATAAGAAACCATCTACATATGTAAATCTAGGTGACAGAAAAACAATCTCTAAATAAATACTAGTTAAATTAATAATTGAAAATAAATAAAATAGTACAAGTGACACTTTCTAATGTAATCTTTAAAATTTTGAACTGTGTGTATTTAATTGATAAGTATTTTTTTATGGTAATGAACTTTCATAATTTATTATTCATTTAAAACATTTCTTGCTTCGTACATTGCATTTTTTTCTATTAAACTATTCCCAATTATGTTGCTCCCAGTCGCACACCGTTGTTTGTCAAGAGTGTTCTTAAGATTTACAGCACTATATTAATTTAAGAATTAACTGTTTGTACTTACAACACGTACCTACATTGAACTTTGAGACAAGAGTTATTAAAAACAGCTATAGTGAGGAAATCAAGTTGGGTCGTTCTTTCTCACTATAACCAAGTTGACGAAATTAATATTTTATTTCTTCAAATGCTTGTTTCTTTAGGTTTTCAGCGCACAATGTCACTCGCTTTACTTCGATATCTTTTGATAAAAATACTTTTAGGTATTTATGGATCCGATTTACTAACATAAATTTTTCTCTGCTATTATTATAGACATAATTCTAAATAATACGCTTATATTTCGTTATTGAGTAAAACAAGAATATTTTTTGACATTTTCTTAAACCATAGATAATATCCAGTTTTCATTATTCTTCGTATTCTAAATATATTTGGTAAAGCCGTCCTGACACCACAGGCTGATTTTGTATAAACACCAGAGGAGAAGAAAGGAGTTAAGTAGGTACTATTTTATCTGTGGATTTAGCTCGTTAACACGGATAGCCTAGTTTGTACACCAGTTTTTCTTGGATATCCTAGGATGTACACCGATTTTTTAAACCTAACCTACAAAGCTTAGATAAAAATAGGTTTGTTCAATGAGATATAGGTATACTGGAGTGCTAGTGTCCATACAACAAAACACATAATTCTGTGCCGATCTGCAGGGTGATTTTGTATGAAACACCAAGAGTTGTCTTAACTCCCGAGAAATCTCGGAATTTGGTATTTTGTATGGAGTTTTCCGGTGTTAACTCCGTGAGAAAACTGAAGGGGGCGTGACCCAAACATTAGTACAAATTTGCCATGTGTAAATAAAATTTCTATGTCCAGTTTAATTTACATATGGCAATCTCGTACATTTACCCGCATTTATCAGATTTTGACAGCTAATCGTGTGTTTTTTGTTTATTTTATTAATATTTAGCAAGGTGTATACTCTACTTTCATTCATTGTTTTGTATTTCATAGCTTATTTACTCGATGCTTTTTATAAATAACATGTTTTAAATAAAATTTTGATTGAAATGGTGTTACATCAAACGACTCAACTTTGAACAATTTTCTATTACCGATTCGATTTGTTTGTTATACAAGGGATTATTCTTATAAAATTGACACGCAAACATGTTTGTTTGGGTAATATCATGGGTTAACGTTTTTTTATAAATAATTTCTTGTTTAGAATGGACAAAAAAAGAGCGTAATAATTTTTTCATGAAATTTTGAGTCTTCCTTTTATTATTTTTATAATTAAATATCATACATAGTAGTAAAATTGATTTTTCTTTATTGCAGATATTATATATATAGTATATGATCTTCAGTATCAGCTCAACTCTGTCTGGCTCAAGAATTCCTGCAGCAGTTTACTTAATTACATAATATGGCTTCCAAACATGTGCGACACACTGATGATTGCAAGATTTCAATTACATATCTGTAAAAATAATAAACAAGGTTAATAAAATAATTTACTTTGACCACTATAATGATCATGGTTCAAAAATTTTCATGCTTGTGTTTTCTTTATATCCTATTTTTTTCAACAAAATATATAGTTTCAGAATTATCTGCTCTTAACATGTGAGTGAATTATCAAACGCACTACATAAATACCATGCATATTAATATGAAGCAGTATAAAAAGGTAAAACTAGTACTTTTATGTATATATGTTGTTTAGTTATCTTCATATTATAGTACAATGTGCTTTTAAATACTATTTATTGATTTAAATCTACTTTCAAAACCAACTCCAATATTTTTTTCATTTATTTAAATTTAAACATTTCATTATATACATTATAACAAAGTAATGTGTTATTGAGTCATGAATTAACTGAAGTTAAAACAAACTACCACTATGCCACATGGATCAGCATTAGTCGCTATGCAAAAACAATTGATTGGAGCAGAATATTAATAAAATCTAAAAAAATGTAAATAGATGTTCTCTCTGCCCTATGATAAATATCATATGATATATAATAAATAGAATTTACAAAGCGCCGTTTAATGATACAAGATCACTCCAAGGGCGCTGTAGTTTATTTGTTGGCTCTACGAAACAAGGCAGTCTTAAGAAGTCTTTCGGCATGTCCAACGGACCATCGTCTTTTTATCGCTTTTCATCGTCTTTTAACGCTCGCAAAAATAAGTATGACATGCTGCAAATAAACAAAACGTGATTAGTATCCTCATTTTATATTATTATACTCAAAGAAAAACGTCATGTTTCATTGTTTGAAACGTCAAATTCATGAAATATTAAGCCTCCAAAGACCTAAGTCGAAATATTAACAACGAATGTATAAACAAGTCAAATACTAAAATAAATAATAAATTTGGTCAATAATATGTATGAATATTGTACAAGATAAATAATACACACCTTGTAAATGATTATGGATGAATTAATTACTGTAATAAGTCAATTTTACAATATCAAACTCGCGTGCATAGAAAATATAGAAGTAAATTCGTCGCGTGATTTGACAGGAGATAACTCTTATTCTACAAATAAATAAATAATTTTAACTCCGAGTATTTTATTGGGGTTAAGACAACGAAAGAAAATTCGCTTACAAAATACCAAAAATATACATACATTGGTGTTAACGAGCTAAATCCACAGATAAAATAGTACTTAACTCCTTTCTTCTCCTCTGGTGTTTATACAAAATCAGCCTGCTGTTCGCGTTATTTTCTATTTTGAAATCGGCGCTAAATCAGACCAAAAACAAACATTTGTGAAAAAATAAAGTGTAAGAAAAAGAAATTTGACAATAATAACGATAACCTCCAAAATGTGACATTTACGAGTGAAAGATTTTTGACAGTCGAAATTAGACACGCGTCGTGTCTGCACCATAGAACACACTAACTAAAGAACACAAGCCACCATACATACTTTGTACGCCAATACACATTACTGTCATCTATACTTGCGGTGTAAAAGCTTTGGGAAGGTTCGACCACCCAGGCGGAATATTTTATTTATTTATTTGTTGTATTACATTACTCCTTTGCATATTCATCCTCCATAATGCTTGAATAACATATTTTTTTAAAGTTATTCAAGCATTATGAAGAACAATACACAAAGGAGCAATGAATAATTAAATTATGTAAAATTATTTAAGTAAAAAAAAAACATTATTTTTATTTTTTATTAGTATTAAAAACAATATACATATGACGAAATACACAAATATATTAAATACAATAATAACTTGTATAGTGAAAATAGAAAATATAATTAATTAGCTCAATTTAAAACACTTTCACTGTTGTTATTAAATAAAAATCCATCCATCGTAACAATGTTTCTATGTCAAATCCTTTGAGTTACACGAACCGACACTACAATAGCAATGGGATTCTTTCTTCAAATAACACACTTATTTTATTTACTTCAGCGTGACGTAGTTCTTCATTTCAACATAAAATGATCCATCCATCGTAAGAATGTGCTTCGATCGCGAATGGACGAAAAACGGAATTGTTTGTGTCAAATCCTTTGAGTTACACGAACCGACACTTTATTTGCAATGGGATTGGGATTTTTTCTTCAAGTTTTCCATTTTTTAACACAATTCGATAAAATTTAACGACAGCAGCAATGACAACAAAGGTCAAACAAAAATGGCGATTCATTTCCAACTGTTTTCAACGCGTTGAAAATATTGCCATATTATGAAATCTGTTCCCATAGTGCATTAGTAAAATTGTAATATAACATAATGATTTGATGCTTTTTAATATTCATAAAACATAGAAGTATTCATTTTTTTATTTAAAAACTATTTCGAAAGTAAAAAATATGTTTTTTTAATACCAAACTATAACAAATAATAATAACATAAATAACATGGGTAAATTTTTAATTTTTTTTTTTACTAATGGTATCAACGATGAGTGCCGCCGGTGGCGCCGTCTGAGAAGTGCGGTCCTCACTAAAAAGTGGAAAAAAAGACAGACAGATATATGTCTATCTCAGTCTATCTGGCGTAAATTATTTGTTCTAGGCTTGCGGGCCCTGGTCTGCACGGACCGCGCTCACTGTGGCCAGAGCAGCTGCAAACCGCACCAGAGGGTGTCGGTTAGGCTCGCTCCACACCGGCAGCCATGGATGTGACACCTGGAGTGCCGAGATGGATCGGCGCACCACCATTCGGCGAGAGAGCCGCTTTCCTGGACCGAAGCGGGTGCTGAGTTTGGAAAGTGTTCCAAACGCTGTTGGGTCGCGCTGGACCCTGGAGCGACGGCCTGCGTCTCCTTGAGACTCGCGCCGCCGCTGTCGCTCCCGCCAGTCACCCAACCGGCATCTGCCGGTGTCTGGGACCCGAGGTTGCTGTCGCCGATAGCCTTGCCCCTTCGTCCATCGACGACGATCCATTCCGGCATTGGCCGACGCCCATGGCCGAGAAGAGAAAATTATGTGTGCCCCAAAACAATACTTGTGACATTCTTTTATTTTATGTGACAATATTTCGGCTGTGTGATTTTAAGTTATTTATTTTATTGAATCCATTTTAACGTGTGACGTCCAATGTTGACTCTATTTAATTTTGATTTGTGACGTCCTAATTTATTACCAATTTTAATTATTTATTTTATTTCAAATTTTATCTTTTATCTTGTGACATGACCGTGCCGTCTGACGTTTGTGCGCTGACACTTGACATTTGTGTATGGCTGTGGCTATTCTACACCATTTTTATTATTTATCAGTTTATTATTGTTATTATTTTTTAAAATAATAATAATAATAAACTGATTTTTCTATGGATTTGGCCATAGTGAATTTTTCCTATAGATAATTGTAAAACCTTGTAAATCTTTATCTTGGCTAGTTACCGTATTCACACAAGAGCTATAAAATATACATGAAATGACGAAAACTCATACAAACGTCAAACATGTAAGTTCTCAGCCTTTTTGATATTTTCTTGCTGAGATTTTAAAACTTAATTTTAATTTGAAAAATTGTTTTGTAACTATCTTCTTTTGTTTCTGGAAGTCATATAACTAATAAAATCCATATTGTTATCAATTTGTGTCTGTATAATTTCAGGTTACGAATTATTTTGCGCTGCAATTTCATCAAATGTCTTCAAGATTCAATACTTTAATTTAAGTAGCACCACACGTTTTACTCCATTGAAGTGGCTTCCTGTTCTTGCAAACATACCTCAGCTAACAATGATGTCCCATCTAAGAGTCCGCACAGAATTTCTTCCAGGAACCCAGTTACAAAACTTGGACGTGGCACAATGACTGGAAGAACATCAACCTATATGTCAATAGGTACATGGGTACTCCAACGGTGGTACCTCTAGGTTTGGATCTGCCATGAAGGCTGTGGACCTCTCTAAATAGGATCCGCGCTGGACATGGACGTTGTAACTACCTCATGGAAAAGTGGGCATTGTTTCATCCGCACAATGCTATTGCGGCCGTCTCTTCCAAATGATACAGCATATTATATTGCAAGAATGTAGCGTACGGCTCTCGACCTGAATATCTGATCATATTTTATTTTTAAAATGCTATTGTTAATATATTTTTTGTGATTATTTTATTTCTTCCCACAGATATTGCACTCATATTGTTTTTCGCCTGAATGAGTCTGTTTATGAGCGTTTAAAGATTGTCTTTGAGCAAATGTCTTCAAAGATCGTGGTCGAGAGAGTTTCTCCACCGATACTGCATTCATGTTGGTTTTCGTCTGAATGACTTGATGTAGTATTAATTCCATGACTTCCCACAAACTTTACATTCGTGTGGTTTTTTACCCGAATGAGTTTTTTTGTGTACTTTACGATTTGAGAGAATGTCTTTCCACAGATATTGCATTCAAATGGTTTTTCACATAAATGGTTTGTGTTTTATTAAATTTCTTTCTAGAAAGAATGTCTTTCCGCAAATATTGCATTCATTTGGTTTTCGTCTTGATGTGTTCAATTTGTTTTTTTTTTTTATCAAAATGAGTTTGTTTTTTCAAAGATCCTGTTCCACAGAAAGTTTTTATACAAACATTGCATTTATGTGATTTTTCACCCGAATGAGTTAGTAGAATATGTTTGTATAAACCTCTCATCTCGCCTTCCCATAGACATTGCACTCTTATGATTTTTCACCCAATTAAGTTTGTTTTCTCAGACAATGGAAGGAGTATATTTGTCTTTTATAAACCTTTCGTTTCATTTGACTCAAAAGAGAAATTGCTGGTTAGTTAACAGAATTTTATAAATAATGTTAATAAAATTACCAATTCTGCAAGGAACTTAAGGAAGTTTTTATAATACGAATATTTAAAATTAAGTATACTATTTTATAAAAAAATATAAATTATACACACCACAACTTAACATGTATTTTTTATTTATTTCTAAATAAATCATGACTTTGTAATAATTTAATGTTTTTTTTTTCTACGCACTCATAATTATGTAATAGGGTAGTTATTTGGTAAAGTAAAAAACAAGACATTATATAGGTAAATAGTATTTAGTTTTATTAAAAACATATCTATAAAATCCCGCTACATAAAAATGAAAGCAGGATTATACGGAATACTATTTGTGAAAAATTAAGCAAGACAAATTATTAAAGACAATTCAATATATCGAAGAAGCTTTTAAGAGTTTTTTTTACCACTGAATATCTATTGGGGTAGACAGATAATCGAACACCACACAATCCTATTTTGACTTGCATTATTTGAATTTTTTCAACTGAATGAGGAAGTATATGTTTAATTAAAGCTACTTTTCGTGAGAATGTCTTCCCACAGACATTGCAATTATGGTTTTTCTCCCGAATGAGTTTGTTAATATGCTTTCAACTGTTCCGCTCGAGCTAGATTATGTACTTTCAAATGTTCCTCTCAAAAGAATTTCTTCCCACAGACATTGTATTCATATGGCTTTTCACCCTAATATTTTTTTTTGTTCATTCGCATTACCTATTCGACAGTTTCTCTTCCCACAGACGTTGCATTTATATGGTTTTTCACCCAATGAGTTAGTGTATGTTCTTTCAAACTTTTCTTATGAGACAAATTCTTTCTACAGATACCTACTACATTTATGTGGTTTTTCACCCGAATGAGCCGGTATATGCTTGTAAAAATCTCGTTTTTGAGAGAATAACTTTCCACAGACATTGCATTCATGTGGCTTTTTAACCAATTTTTTTAATGAATTTGTTCTTGTTAAACAAGTACATATACATCTTCCTACATTCCCTAAACTAAGCATAAATGCTGCTTGTGCTATAGGTGAACGAAATCGGTCGAAGCAGGATTCGAACTCGCGACCACTGGAATGTACATTCAAATTTCCAATTCGAGAGAATGTCTTCCCACAGATATTGAAATAATGTTTTTCCCACTAAATTAATTAGTTTTATTATGTTCATTTAAATTTCCTTTTAGAGAGAATGTCTTCCACAGACATCGCACTCATATGGTTTTTCACACAAATCTATGCTATCTTAAAAATTCTTTTTGAGATAATGTTTTCCCACAGACAGTGCATTCATGTGGTTTTTCGCCTAAATGAGTTACTCAATGTATGTAGTGTTAAATTCCATGTGTGATAGAATATCTTCTCACAAACAATACATTCGTGTGTTTTTCATCCAAACGATTTTTTTTTTCAAAGATCCGGTTCCAGAGAAATTTTTCCCACAAACATTGCATTTATGTGGTTTTTTTTTCATCCGAATGTACTCTCCTTTGAGAGTATGATTTCCCACAGGCATTGCTCCCATACACTCAAATGACTTAATTTAGAAAGTTCAAACACTGTAAATCTTAATAATTTTAGGTATTTTATTTTGATAATCGATTCTTCTGATACATTGAGTAGCTTGTAAAATCCAGAATATAACCTCGAAGATATTGATAACTTTCAACCTTTTACATAACTTCAGTGAAATTTAAATGTAAATACTTATAAAACTTCACTATATTATTATAAAATTATATGTATTTATAAAAATATACTTCGTTTGTATACTTAAGAGGAAATGAAGGATGGTTTATCAATTGTTTACAAAAAATGGTTAGATTTAACCACATGGACTGTCATCTGACAGTATCTGTCTCTGTCTTAATCATCTGTCTCTGTCATATTTCAAAAACACATGATATTTGTTATTGTTTACAAACATAGGGTGTAAAATAGCCACTTAAACTGACATCTGTCAAAATCACGTGATATTTGTTATTGTTTACAAGGTGAAGAATAGCAGCAGGGTTTGTGTATTGTCAGACCACGGCTTCAATTTTTGTTTAGTATCACCGTCTGGAAACTCAGTACATTGGAAAAAAGTATTAAATTACCTTCGGGGACTTTGTATAGATGGCAGTAGTGTCAATTATGGCAGGTTTACTATTCAGTTACCTACCAGTTTTTTTACTAACCGATTTAAATAAAAAAACGAGTAGGTAGGTTCCTACATTTGTTTATGGTACAAATATTATTTTGTCTATGCTTGTTTTAGTTATTCAACCAATTAGAAGCACCTATTTCAAATCTAAAAAGTGGTGTGAGGTCAACCAACAACCAACAGTTTTAATGGAAAGTTTGATAACATCGATGTTTATATTTTAAAATTTACGAATTTTCAAATTTATCTGAAATCGATTGGTGCTAGTGTTCCAGTTTTGCACTTATATTATCGAAAATGCATATGAAGTATTTTGTTTTACTAAACAAAGGCAATTATACACTGTGATACATTATGTTCCAACGGATATTTTTTTGTGTGAGTGAAAAAATACAAAATATGTAGTATATTTTGAGAAAGTCATCTATTATAGATGGAAATTAAGAAAAACAAAGAGGAATAAATAAGATGCATTCAATATTTGCCCCAGGTAAAATAATATTATTACCGTTTTTGTTTAGAGGTTATGTTGTATGTCACTTTGAAATTTATTCGATGTATCAATTTTAATGAAACAACTTATTTTATCGATAATCCAATATTTTTGTTAGTAACAAGTTGATCCGATATCAATAAATGATAGTACTAGCAATATTTTTAAAACAATTGCATGTAGTGGTGATATTTTACTCTGGTTAGAAATTTGGCAAAAACTTTATAAATATAGTTATTTTATCAATTCCAAGTTAACATTATTAATACTAGAAAACTAATAGTTCAATGCGCTTATGTATGTAATATAATGGTGTTTTGTTTTTCAGAATTGACTTTGAGCAGACTCGGCAGACTGAGCGATATTCCATGAAAATTTATACAGTTCAACCCATGAATCCACGAAGAAATTTATAAGTCCATAGTATTTTTGTCTACTACATAATATTAAGATTTAATTATATTGTTTATTGAATACAAACATTGTAGGTATGATATAGTTTACAATATATAATAACTTTGTTTTAAATATTCTTTTATTTTCATAACTCAATTAGAGAGAAAAAGAATACTTACCTATCTTTCTAACTTTCTAGAAAAACAATTTGCTATCTCTGCTGTTCAAGATTAAAACACTGATTCTTTGATTTTTTGGGAAAAATGTCTTTTTTTGCATTATCGTAAAAATATTTTTTTATAATTTTTCTTTATAAAAAGTGATTTATACCTAGAATTTTTTGGTAATGAAATTCTCCCAAAAAACAAAATTCAGTGTTTTAATCTTAAACACTGGGGAAGGTCAGTAATATTATTATTATTATTACTGGATTCCAGTAACACTTTCGGGGACCAAACAGAGATGGCGCTAAAAGCGCGGCATCAAAGAAAAAGTCGAAGTTTCCCTTCTACAAACAGAGATGGCGCTAAAAGCGCGGGATCAAAAAAAAGTCGAAGTTTCCCTTCTAAATAAGTTCTCTTTTCTATGTTTAGTATTTTCATTCATCTCGTTCAGCGACTATGTGGAATATCAAATTCCATTTTTGACATTGGAAAAAGGTGAGCTTTGCCTCAAAGCCAGGGCCCGCAAGCCTCGAACAAATAATTTACGCCAGATAGACTGAGATAGACTGTCTGTCTGTCTTTTTTTTCCACTTTTTAGTGAGGACCGCACTTCTCAGACGGCGCCACCGGCGGCACTCATCGTTGATACCATTAGAAATTTTTTTTTTTAAAAAGTTACGCATGTTATTTATGTTATAATTTTTTATAGTTTGGTATTAAAAAAACATATTTTTTGCTTTCGAAATAGTTTTTAAATAAAAAAATGAATACTTCTGTGTTTTATGAATATTAAAAAGCATCAAATCATTTGTTATATTAAAATTTTACTTATGCATTATGGGAACAGATTTCCCTATATGGCAATATTTTCAACGCGTTGAAAACAGTTGGAAATGAATCGCCATTTTTGTTTGACCTTCGTTGTCATTGCTGTTGTCGTTAAATTTTAGCAGGGGGCTATTTTACACCCCTGCTGCTATTCTTCACCTTGTAAACAATAACAAATATCACGTGATTTTGACAGATGTCAGTTTAAGTGGCTATTTTACACCCTATGTTTGTAAACAATAACAAATATCACGTGATTTTGACAGATGTCAGTTTAAGTGGCTATTTTACACCCTATGTTTGTAAACAATAACAAATATCATGTGTTTTTGAAATATGACAGAGACAGATGATTAAGACAGAGACAGATACTGTCAGATGACAGTCCATGTGGTTAAATCTAACCATTTTTTGTAAACAATTGATAAACCGTCCTTCATTTCCTCTTAAGTATACAAACGAAGTATATTTTTATAAATACATATAATTTTATAATAATATAGTGAAGTTTTATAAGTATTTACATTTAAATTTCACTTAAGTTATGTAAAAGGTTGAAAGTTATCAATATCTTCGAGGTTATATTCTGGATTTTACAAGCTACTCAATGTATCAGAAGAATCGATTATCAAAATAAAATAGCTAAAATTATTAAGATTTATAGTGTTTTTTATATAAGTGTTTGAACTTTCGAAATTAAGTCATTTGAGTGTATGATAGCAATGCCTGTGGGAAATCATACTCTCAAAGGAGAGTACATTCGGATGAAAAAAAACACAAATGCAATGTTTGTGGGAAAAATTTCTCTGGAACCGGATCTTTGAAAAAAAAATCATTTGGATGAAAAACACACGAATGTATTGTTTGTGAGAAGATATTCTATCACACATGGAATTTAACACTACATTGAGTAACTCATTTAGGCGAAAAACCACATGAATGCACTGTCTGTGGGAAAACATTATCTCAAAAAGAATTTTTAAGATAGCATAGATTTGTGTGCAATATGAGTGCAATGTCTGTGGAAGACATTCTCTCTAAAAGGAAATTTAAATGAACATAATAAAACTAATTAATTTAGTGGGAAAAACATTACTTCAATATCTGTGGGAAGACATTCTCTCGAATTGGAAATTTGAATGTACATTCCAGTGGTCGCGAGTTCGAATCCTGCTTCGACCGATTTCGTTCACCTATAGCACAAGCAGCATTTATGCTTAGTTTAGGGAATGTAGGAAGATGTATATGTACTTGTTTAACAAGAACAAATTCATTAAAAAAAAATGGTTAAAAAGCCACATGAATGCAATGTCTGTGGAAAGTTATTCTCTCAAAAACGAGATTTTTACAAGCATATACCGGCTCAATCGAGTGAAAAACCACATAAATGTAGTAGGTATCTGTAGACAGAATTTATCTCATAAGAAAAGTTTGAAAGAACATACACTAGCTCATTGGGTGAAAAACCATATAAATGCAACGTCTGTGGGAAGAGAAACTGTCGAATAGGTAATGCGAATGAACAAAAAAAAAATATTAGGGTGAAAAGCCATATGAATACAATGTCTGTGGGAAGAAATTCTTTTGAGAGGAACATTTGAAAGTACATAATCTAGCTCGAGCGGAACATTTGAAAGCATATTAACAAACTCATTCGGGAGAAAAACCAAAATTGCAATGTCCGTGGGAAGACATTCTCACGAAAAGTAGCTTTAATTAAACATATACTTCCTCATTCAGTTGAAAAAATTCAAATAATGCAAGTCAAAATAGGATTGTGTGGTGTTCGATTATCTGTCTACCCCAATAGATATTCAGTGGTAAAAAAAAACTCTTAAAAGCTTCTTCGATATATTGAATTGTCTTGCTTAATTTTTCACAAATAGTATTCCGTATAATCCTGTTTCTATTTTTATGTATCGGGATTTTATAGATATGTTTTTAATAAAACTAAATACTATTTACCTATATAATGTCTTGTTTTTTACTTTACCAAATAACTACCTACCCTATTACATAATTATGAGTGCATAGAAAAAAAACATTAAATTATTACAGTCATGATTTATTTAGAAATAAATAAAAAATACATGTTAAGTTGTGGTGTGTATAATTTATATTTTTTTATAAAATAGTAGGTATACTTAATTTTAAATATTCGTATTGTAAAAACTTCCTTAAGTTCCTTGCAGAATTGGTAATTTTATTAACATTATTTATAAAATTCTGTTAATTAACCAGCTAATTTCTCTTTTGAGTCAAATGAAACGAAAGGTTTATAAAAGACAAATATACTCCTTCCATTGTCTGAGAAAACAAACTTAATTGGGTGAAAAATCATAAGAGTGCAATGTCTATGGGAAGGCGAGATGAGAGGTTCATACAAACATAATATACTAACTCATTCGGGTGAAAAATCACATAAATGCAATGTTTGTATAAAAACTTTCTGTGGAACAGGATCTTTGAAAAAACAAACTCATTTTGATAAAAAAAAAACAAATTGAACACATCAAGACGAAAACCAAATGAATGCAATATTTGCGGAAAGACATTCTCTCTAGAAAGAAATTTAATAAAACACAAACTAACCATTTATGTGAAAAACCATTTGAATGCAATATCTGTGGAAAGACATTCTCTCAAATCGTAAAGTACACAAAAAAACTCATTCGGGTAAAAAACCACACGAATGTAAAGTTTGTGGGAAGTCATGGAATTAATACTACATCAAGTCATTCAGACGAAAACCAACATGAATGCAGTATCGGTGGAGAAACTCTCTCGACCACGATCTTTGAAGACATTTGCTCAAAGACAATCTTTAAACGCTCATAAACAGACTCATTCAGGCGAAAAACAATATGAGTGCAATTTCTGTGGGAAGAAATAAAATAATCACAAAAAAATATATTAACAATAGCATTTTAAAAATAGAATATGATCAGATATTCAGGTCGAGAGCCGTACGCTACATTCTTGCAATATAATATGCTGTATCATTTGGAAGAGACGGCCGCAATCGCATTGTGCGGATGAAACAATGCCACTTTTCCATGAGGTAGTTACAACGTACATGTCCAGCGCGGATCCTATTTAGAGAGGTCCACAGCCTTCTTGGCAGATCCAAACCTAGAGGTACCACCGTTGAAGTACCCATGTACCTATTGACATATAGGTTGATGTTCTTCCAGTCATTGTGCCACGTCCAAGTTTTGTAACTGGGTTCCTGGAAGAAATTCGGTGCGGACTCTTAGATGGGACATCATTGTTAGCTGAGGTATGTTTACAAGAACAGGAAGCCACTTCAATGGAGTAAAACGTGTGGTGCTACTTAAATTAAAGTAATGAAAGTTGAAGACATTTGATGAAATTGCAGCGCAAAATAATTCGTAACCTGAAATTATACAGACACAAACTGATAACAATATGGATTTTATTAGTTATATGACATCCAGAAACAAAAGAAGATAGTTACAAATTAATTTTTCAAGTTAAAATTCAGTTTTAAAATCTCAGCAAGAAAATATCAAAAAGGCTGAGAACTTACACGTTTGACCACAGTTTGTATGAGTTTTCGTCATTTCATGTTTTTTTTTTTTTTTTAACATGTCTACGTAGGGGACGCCAGCTATTAGGATTTGGGTCCATTTTACTCTTCCGAAGAAGCGCACTACGTAGCGTTGGGAGGGGTTTGCAATCTAGAGAAGAGTTTATTAATTCGAAAATGTATATTTTATAGCTCTTGTGTGAATACGGTAACTAGCCAAGATAAAGATTTACAAGGTTTTACAATTATCTATAGGAAAAATTCACTATGGCCAAATCCATAGAAAAATCAGTTTATTATTATTATTATTATTTTAAAAAATAATAACAATAATAATGGTGTAGAATAGCCACAGCCATTTTACACCCTATGTTTGTAAACAATAACAAATATCATCGGCCTTACTTACTATTTTTTGTTCAGACGTTCTACGTACGTTGAACCAAATTTGGCAAGATTTATCAAAAAAGTGTACTTACTTTCCTCGAATTGTCGTTAAACCTGGTTTAAGTCGCGAGAATTTCAGCTGTCACCCTAAACTATCTAGACCCCAGGTTTTACATCGGTTTAACGTATTTGGTAGCTATTTCTATGCATCGTATTTTGTATTTTTCATTTTAAATTGATATAATATTATGGATTTTCTAGAACAAATTACAAATTATATTGATACAATAATTATAGTGAGTGAAATAAATTTACCACGAATGCGTAAAATATATAAAAATCGCATTGACCCTTTTTTGCTATCGGGCATGATTTAAAAATAAACTCCGATAACACCAGTCTTGAAGTATGTTTCTAAAATCAGAGAAGGCTCCATAGAGATCCATTGTAAAATTTAAAAGATGGATCCTAAGAACAGAATACGGTACTGTGATACATATATACTGATGATTGTTGTCGTCGATACAACAAAGAGTTATATGGAGAGCTAGGTATGATGAAATCCTCGAAGGTGGGCTGATCACATACCTAATTAGAATGGACGACGACATTCCAGTAAAATGCTTCACACTCTCCAGACCACAAGGACAAATAAGACCAGGAAGGCCCAAACTGCATTGATATATCCATTCTACAAATCAGAAACTGGAATACAAAGGCTTTAGAATAGAAGAGACTGCTAATAAATTGAATCTTTCTATTGATTAAATCTGATTTAGATGTTAAAAGCAAGCAAGCCTTACCTCTTTATTCTACGTAATTCATCCAATCCAATAGAAGAAGCATACAACAAATCTCATATGTGCACAATGATTTAGGTAATGCTAGGTTCATTACTTTCTTTCTTTTATTGAATATGTATAAATAAACATGTCCTTGTAAAAACTCCTGATTTCGTTCACCTATAGCACAAGCATTTATTTGCTTATTTTAGGGAATGTAGGAAGATGTATATGTACTTGTTTAACAAGGACATTCACTTTTTATTAAAAAAAAAAGCACTAAAATGTGAACGAAATCAGTCGAGACAGAATTCGAAACCTCATCCACTGGATTACCAATCCAGCACTAGCCATTCATAAATTTTATTAAATTATACATATTTACCGTGATAATGGTTTTGTCCCTGTAATTAAATACCTTGATTCATTCTGTTGACCTTTTATATTTTTTCTGTCATCTTATATTCCTTTTGTTTCATTAAGGTTTTTTTTTTCTTTCTAATAGATATATTGCCCCTATTACAACTAGTCCATACCATTCTATCATCTATATAATATTTAAAAAATAAAATAAAACAAAATTAATATTTGACAATATTTTTTTATTAGATGCATAAAAATTACAAATTTTAGGTGACGTTGAATAATTTCAATATAAACTGTGTGTGATAACAATGATTTCAGTACATTTGCACACAATAACACAGGTGCAATCATACATGACACATAACGAAACAAAGATCACATGATAATTCCATTGGATAAATCTTTATTAGATACGTATAACATTAAAATATAAAAAGAATACTAAAAAAATAAAACAAAATTGGATAAAAACAATGGACTCAAAAAGATATATACTTAACACATCATTGAAAGTATGACAAAATATATATCATTAAGGGCTTTTTTTTCTTTCTAATAGATATATTGCCCTTATTACAACTAGTCCATACCATTCTATCATCTATATAATATTTCAAAAATAAATGCATAAAAATTACAAATTTCAGATGACATTCAATAATTTCAATATAAACTGTGTGGGATGACAATTATTTCAGTACAGTTGCACACAATAACACGGGTGCAATCATACATGACACATAACAAAACAATGATCACATTGGACAGTTTTGATAATTCTTTAAAATAAAATAAATCTTTATTAGATACGTATAACATTAAAATATAAAAAACAATACTAAAAATATAAAACAAAATTGGATAAAAACAATGGACTCAAAAAGATGTATATATGAACAATAGACAATAATAAATAATAAAAGAAAAAAAAATACTCGTAAATATATCTAAAGAAAGTAAAAATAAATATGCATTAAGTCAGAATAAATGGAGCAAAACCAAAGCCAGGACCGTCCATTGATATTTACAAATTAAAAAATATTCCTTTTATTTAAAATTAAATTTTCCTGAATACAGATTTTTAAAATATTTTTTTTTTGTTTAATATGTTCTCGTTTAACAAGTACATAAACATCTTCTTACATTTCCTTAATTAAGCATAAACGCTTGTGCTATAGGAGAACAAAATCGGTCGAGGCAGGATCCGAACTTGCGACCACTAGATTATTAGCCCAGCGCGCTAACCGCTCTGTCATCGACCCTACAACAGTAAATTCAATTCCAAAAAAGTTGGGTGTTCCTACTCCTCCAAGGGTGTTCCTCTTGGTGCTATTTTTTTGAATACGCTCCTCTTCCTGAACTGTAAAAAAATATATGCATTACATAATACTTTGTTATTGTTATCAAAAAATTATGGTATTCTACTTGACATATACAAGACAAGACATTTCATAAAAGTTTTAATAATATTCAAAAATAATGGCTATCTTGGTAATATATTTCATAAGATACGAGACCATCACTTTTATTGAAATGTGTTATTAAAATAACAAAGATGACTTTGATTATAATATTTATGAAACTGAACAATTTAGTCATCATTGATGACTTCCTTTAGTAGTTAATAGGTACTCTGTTATCTAAGATGTGAAGTAAGGTATTTTCCTAATAACTAGAATATTCTTTGGGATCGTTCTTGAATGTAATACAGTTCTTGGTCATCTTAGCTACTACATAAGTACAAAAATATTATAAAAATATATTTGTCTAACTAAATTATGTTTGTTATAAAAATTACCATAGTCAAAATTTGGGTCTCGTTTCTTATCACACATCTGCATGTACATACTGTAAAGAAAAATTGATTTAAATTAGCAGTATAAACACATTTTGTGAAAAGTAATTTATCTTAATTGTAATGAAGTGTCTTTGTAATTGGTTTGTATGTTTGTTGAAATAGCAATTTGGTTTATTGTTTTTTTATAAATTATTAAGTAATAAAAAAAATGTAATAAAACACTGAATTTGTATTTGATTTATTATGATGAAGATTAATTATATTTGTTCATTTTTGGGTCATTAATAACGCCATCTATGAATCTCATGAAAACTATATTTATGATACATTATTCTGACAATAAAATGGATAGTTATTATACTTGGTTTTTTCCTCGTTCAAATTATTCAGTGTATTTGCAGCCCTTTTATAAATCAAAGCTGTTCACAAATATCACTTCATATCCTCTATACTAGTCAGAACTGTTATGTTGGAAGAATGCAGACAAGTCCTAGCTAATGAGATTCATTATACTTCACGGTTCTGGATTGCTCTATGTAATGATATCTGCGTTAAATGTCAAATTCTATTTGACTAAGTATTGGTTAGTAAGTATATGAAAAATTACCTCAGTTCAATTGATAGATTGTTGGTTGGTCTTCTGCTATCACAATATTTTCACTCTGTAATGTATAATAAAACAATTTAATCAAAATTATATTATTTATAAGGTTCTTGGTTCAATTCCCAGCGAGTACAGTTTTTTCCTGGGTTTATGAGATGGTTAACTTCATGTCTCCAAACAGTATATTATTATTGAGTGTGTTAAAATAATATTTTAACTGTTAGTTTACTGAGAAGCAACATAAATAACAATGCAATGCATACAGTTTCATGTACATATTTGTGTATTAAAAATGATTTTTTTTTCAATAGAACTTTCATATAAATGACAAAACCTATTGTTGTGATTTAAATTTTTCGAACACTTTCATATTGACTATATGAAGTTTATTCATTCACTATCTATGTGTATTGCAAGCATGACAGCATGTTTTACTTCAAAAATAAATAAAAAGTATGTAATAAAATTGAAAAAATGTGGTTGGTACATACCATTCTACTAATTAAATTCCACCTATGTCAAATATGTTTGTATCACTCTCAAACTCTCTTGAGGTATCATTGACATGTCTGACAATGAATCATGCGATGGGGTCTGTGTACATCACCTATAGCTGTCTTCCATAAAGTTTTTACTTGGGACTGGTCCATTGTTTAATGTGTTGAATCTGAAATTTTTTTCACAAAGTAAATATAAAACAAAGAATTTATATACTACAGCGATAGAAATGTCTGTCCGAATTAACCAAAATACAAAAGAAAGAAATTTGACTTTTATAATTATTTTTGAAAATGAACAATGATTTAGTATTGACGATCGTAATTGGGAAAAAATAAGTTAAAATATATATTTTTTAATACATTGAAACATTTGGCATTGATAAGGCTGTAAAAACGGGTAGGCAGTGAGAACTGAGTGCCATACACCTCTACCTTTGGAAGTATGTGAAGATAATTTGAAATTATCATGTATGAAAATATTTAATAATATATTTATTCATTAAAAATGTATTACTATCAAAAGTACTTGACCATTATTTTTATAATAAAAGAATGTATAGAATATCCCAACACTAGTTATAGTATAAAAGTAACTTTCTTTGCAATTTACATCACTGTTGACAAAGATGGGAAATCGAAAACTCGCTAAGATTGTTGATAATTTGATACAAAATCTTTATCTAACTTGAAACAATGCTTCACACTTAGATTATATATGGGCTTCACAACATTTTATATTATCATCGATTACTTACGATTGGGATACGTCGTACTTTCTAGTTGGTATCTGAGGATTTATTTTCATGATTTGTTTATGATTTTTCACTTGATACACAGCAAACGAGATCCTTGAAATAATACAAAAGAAACAAATAGTAAATCAACATGTTACATGTAGCAACAATCTAAAAAAAACTGAACAGTACCTACAATATAGAACACATCGTAAACTACGCAATTATAAAAAAGCATACAAATGTTTTTGAAAATACGCGAAAATATATAAAATGATAAATCACCAATTATTTTAATGCACATAACATACCTTTTCGTCTTCCTGCCAATTTCCAAAGGTGTAACGATTAAATTATTGACTTATTTTGTTAATAGACAGCATGCAAATAAAACGCAATATAAAATGACAAGAACGGACGGACAGACTGGCGCGCGAAGCGCGAAGTGTCGATAATAATGCAACAATGCAACGATGGTACCAACATAACAAGATAAATTACAACGATGCCACGTCCATATTTGTATTACCCTAGAGTTACTTAAACCGCCTCGTTTAAAATTTAGTAAGTACACTTTGACGTAAACCAAATAGTATGTATTTACGATATCTTAGGCTGAACCTGAGGTTTGTTGAAAATAGTAAGTAAGGCTGCATGTGTTTTTGAAATATGACAGAGACAGATGATTAAGACAGAGACAGATACTGTCAGATGACAGTCCATGTGGTTAAATCTAACCATTTTTTGTAAACAATTGATAAACCGTCCTTCATTTCCTCTTAAGTATACAAACGAAGTATATTTTTATAAATACATATAATTTTATAATAATATAGTGAAGTTTTATAAGTATTTACATTTAAATTTCACTTAATTTAGGTAAAAGGTTGAAAGTTATCAATATCTTCGAGGTTATATTCTGGATTTTACAAGCTACTCAATGTATCAGAAGAATCGATTATCAAAATAAAATACCTAAAATTATTAAGATTTATAGTGTTTTTTATATAAGTGTTTGAACTTTCGAAATTAAGTCATTTGAGTGTATGAGAGCAATGCCTGTGGGAAATCATACTCTCAAAGGAGAGTACATTCGGATGAAAAAAAAACACATAAATGCAATGTTTGTGGGAAAAATTTCTCTGGAACCGGATCTTTGAAAAAAAAATCATTTGGATGAAAAACACACGAATGTATTGTTTGTGAGAAGATATTCTATCACACATGGAATTTAACACTACATTGAGTAACTCATTTAGGCGAGTGCCACATGAATGCACTGTCTGTGGGAAAACATTATCTCAAAAAGAATTTTTAAGATAGCATAGATTTGTGTGAAAAACCATATGAGTGCAATGTCTGTGGAAGACATTCTCTCTAAAAGGAAATTTAAATGAACATAATAAAACTAATTAATTTAGTGGGAAAAACATTACTTCAATATCTGTGGGAAGACATTCTCTCGAATTGGAAATTTGAATGTACATTCCAGTGGTCGCGAGTTCGAATCCTGCCTCGACCGATTTCGTTCACCTATAGCACAAGCATTTATGCTTAGTTTAGGGAATGTAGGAAGATGTATATGTACTTGTTTAACAAGAACAAATTCATTAAAAAAATGGTTAAAAAGCCACATGAATGCAATGTCTGTGGAAAGTTATTCTCTCAAAAGCGAGATTTTTACAAGCATATAACCGGCTCATTCGGGTGAAAAACCACATAAATGTAGTAGGTATCTGTAGAAATAATTTATCTCATAAGAAAAGTTTGAAAGAACATACACTAACTCATTGGGTGAAAAACCATTTAAATGCAACGTCTGTGGGAAGAGAAACTGTCGAATAGGTAATGCGAATGAAAAAAAAGAAAAGCCATATGAATACAATGTCTGTGGGAAGAAATTCTTTTGAGAGGAACATTTGAAAGTACATAATCTAGCTCGAGCGGAACATTTGAAAGCATATTAACAATCTCATTCGGGAGAAAAACCATAGTTGCAATGTCTGTGGGAAGACATTCTCACGAAAAGTAGCTTTAATTAAACATATACTTCCTCATTCAGTTGAAAAAATTCAAATAATGTAAGTCAAAATAGGATTGTGTGGTGTTCGATTATCTGTCTACCCCAACAGATATTCAGTGGTCAAAAAAAAACTCTTAAAAGCTTCTTCGATATAGGTATTGAATTGTCTTTAATAATTAAAAAATTGTCTTGCTTAATTTTTCACAAAGAGTATTCCGTATAATCCTGTTTCTATTTTTATGTATCGGGATTTTATAGATATTTTTTAATAAAACTAAATACTGTTTACCTATATAATGTCTTGTTTTTTACTTTACCAAATAACTACCCTATTATATAATTATGAGTGCATAGAAAAAAAACATTAAATTATTACAAAGTCATGATTTATTTAGAAATAAATAAAAAATACATGTTAAGTTGTGGTGTGTATAATTTATATTTTTTTATAAAATAGTATTCTTAATTTTAAATATATGTATTGTAAAAACTTCCTTTAGTCCCTTGCAGAATTGGTAATTTTATTAACATTATTTATAAAATTCTGTTAACTAACCAGCTAATTTCTCTTTTGAGTCAAATGAAACGAAAGGTTTATAAAAGACAAATATACTCCTTCCATTGTCTGAGAAAACAAACCTAATTGGGTGAAAAATCATATGAGTGCAATATCTATGGGAAGGCGAGATGAGAGGTTCATACAAACATATACTAACTCATTCGGGTGAAAAATCACATAAATGCAACGTTTGTATAAAAACTTTCTGTGGAACAGGATCTCTGAAAAAACAAACTCATTTTGATAAAAACACTACATCTAGACGAAAAACCAAATGAATGCAATATTTGCGTAAAGACATTCTCTCTAGAAAGAAGTTTTAAAACACAAACTAACCATTTATGTGAAAAACCATTTGAATGCAATATCTGTGGAAAGACATTCTCTCAAATCGTAAAGTACACAAAAAACTCATTTGGGTAAAAAACCACACGAATGTAAAGTTTGTGGGAAGTCATGGAATTAATACTACATCAAGTCATTCAGACGAAAACCAACATGAATGCAGTATCGGTGGAGAAATTCTCTCGACCACGATCTTTGAAGACATTTGCTCAAAGACAATCTTTAAACGCTCATAAACAGACTCATTCAGGCGAAAAGCAATATGAGTGCAATTTCTTTGGGAAGAAATAAAATAATCACAAAAAAATATATTAACAATAGCATTTTAAAAATAAAATATGATCAGATATTCAGATCGAGAGCCGTACGCTACATTCTTGCAATATAATATGCTGTATCATTTGGAAGAGACGGCCGCAATCGCATTGTGCGGATGAAACAATGCCACTTTTCCATGAGGTAGTTACAACGTCCATGTCCAGCGCGGATCCTATTTAGAGAGGTCCACAGCCTTCTTGGCAGATCCAAACCTAGAGGTACCACTGTTGAAGTACCCATGTACCTATTGACATATAGGTTGATGTTCTTCCAGTCATTGTGCCACGTCCAAGTTTTGTAACTGGGTTCCTGGAAGAAATTCGGTGCGGACTCTTAGATGGGACATCATTGTTAGCTGAGGTATGTTTACAAGAACAGGAAGCCACTTCAATGGAGTAAAACGTGTGGTGCTACTTAAATTAAAGTAATGAAAGTTGAAGACATTTGATGAAATTGCAGCGCAAAATAATTCGTAACCTGAAATTATACAGACACAAACTGATAACAATATGGATTTTATTAGTTATATGACATCCAGAAACAAAAGAAGATAGTTACAAATCAATTTTTCAAGTTAAAATTCAGTTTTAAAATCTCAGCAAGAAAATATCAAAAAGGCTGAGAACTTACACGTTTGACCACAGTTTGTATGAGTTTTCGTCATTTCATGTATATTTTATAGCTCTTGTGTGAATACGGTAACTAGCCAAGATAAAGATTTACAAGGTTTTACAATTATCTATAGGAAAAATTCACTATGGCCAAATCCATAGAAAAATCAGTTTATTATTATTATTTTAAAAAATAATAACAATAATAATGGTGTAGAATAGCCACAGCCTAAATTTTATCGAATTGTGTTAAAAAATGGAAAACTTGAAGAAAAAATCCCAATCCCATTGCTATTAAAGTGTTGGTTCGTGTAACTCAAAGGATTTGACACAAACAATTCCGTTTTTCGTCCATTCGCGATCAAGGACATTGTTACGATGGATGGATCATTTTATGTTGAAATGAAGAACTGCGTCACGCTGAAGTAAATAAAATAAGTGTGTTATTTGTTATGTAAAAAAGACAATGGAAAATTTGAAGAAAGAATCCCATTACTATTGCAGTGTCGGTTCGTGTAACTCAAAGGATTTGACATAGAAACAACTCCGTTTTCCGTTCATTCGCGATCTAAACACATTGTTACGATGGATTGATTTTTATTTAATAACAATAGTGAAAGTGTTTGAAATTGAGCTAATTAATTATATTTTCTATTTTCACTACACAACATATTATTGTATTAGTATATTTGTGTATTTCGTCATATGTATATTGTTTTTATTACTAATAAAAAATAAAAATAAAGTTTTTTTTACTTAAATAATTTTGCCTAAATTAATTATTCATTGCTCCTTTGTGTATTGTTCTTTATAATGCTTGAATAACTTGAAAAAAATATGTTATTCAAACATTATGGAGGATGAATATGCAAAGGAGTAATGTAATACAACAAATAAATAAATAAAATATTCCGCCTGGGTGGTCCCGCCTTTCCAAAGCTTTTACACCGCAAGTATAGATGACAGTACAGTGTATTGGCGTACAAAGTATGTATGGTGGCTTGTGTTCTTTAGTTAGTGTGTTCTATGCTCAAAGCCTCTTGGGAGGAGGGTATCAGTCCCAACAGCGGAATTAGTTTTCACGGGTAAGAAACTTTACATTTATACTTCAATGGCGTCCTCAAAGATTGCTCCTTCAATATTAATAATACCTCAACTATTTGTATTAAAATATGAACTACATTTTAATATTTGTTAAATTACCTACAATAATTTAAAATTTATTTTAATTTAGTAACACTGCTACCTACCTAACATTAAAATTATTAAACCAATATATCCTTTTGATTTCATCTTATCGTGTGAAATAGCTTTCAGTGTAGGGTTTTAATTAGTAAATCTGTCATTATTGCTTCCAGATTTGTTAAAAATAAAATAGAACACCATTCAAATCTGACATATGTTTTTTGCATAGTGACTTGCTTTTGTTTTATCTCTTGCTTTTTATTACAACAAGAATATATCTGAATATAATATTACTAGATAATAATGTGTTTTTCATTATAAAATCCCAACAAATTGGTAGCAGAGCGTGTGGTTTCTGAAATAAAAGTGAAATACATAAATTCTAAACAAAAATGAATGCAACATCGACTTCAGCTACATACAATCACATTGATGTGTTATCCAAAGAAAATTATGACACATGGTGTGTACAGGCTCAAGCAGTCCTAATTAAAAATGGATTGTGGGAAATTGTAAATGGAGATATCACAGAGCCAATAGAAGAAGAAAAGAAAAGAAAATTTTCACAACAGGACCTTCTAGCACGTTCTGAACTATTGTTGATATCACCTACTGAATTGAAACAAGTAAAAGGCTGCAAAACCTCAAAAGACCTATGGGACAAGTTGAAAAGCATATATCAGAGTACTGGTCCAGCAAGAAAAGCTACATTACTTAAACAACTGATATTGAAAAAAGCAGAGAAAAGTGATGTTCGCGAACACCTAAATAATTTTATTGATATAGTGGACAAATTAGCAGACATGAACGTGGACTTACACCCAGATCTTCTAAGCATCATGATGTTATATAGCCTACCAAATTCTTACGAAAATTTTCGAATTGCTGTAGAGTCGAGAGATAATCTGCCCAAACCAGAGGAATTAAAAATAAAAATTATAGAAGAAAGTGAAGCTAGAAGAAATAAAGATATAGAAAAAGGTGAAGGAGCATTCTTCTCTAAAAAACATAAAACAAAATATTGTCTAAAATGTAAGAAGAAAGGACACACCACAGAAGCATGCTGGTATAATAAAAAATTCAATAAAGATAATAAAAAGGAGAGTAATTTCAATATTACATCTTCAACGCATAATGTTGAAAGAAATAAAAACAAGTGGTGCCTAGACAGCGGTTGCACTTCACACATGAGTAGTGAAAAAAATCTATTTGCCATCATAAAACAGGACAGTGGAGTATTAAAGCTGGCATCCAATAATCACACTACGGCTGTGGTTGGTAAAGGAATCATAAAACTCAGTAAAAAAGATGAAATTTATAATTTAAATGAGGCGTTATATGTGCCGGAACTATCGTCTAACCTTATGTCGATACCAAAGATAACTGAAAAAGGAAATAAAGTTGTTTTCGAAAAACAAGAAGCCTATATAATAAACAAAAATGGAAAAGTGATATTAAAAGCCAAAAGAAGCAACGGTTTATATTATTTGGAGTTTGATAAAGACACAGAGACTGCAAATTTCACTTCCAGGAATGACAACAAGGTCATAGAGTGGCATCAAAAACTTGGCCACATGAATGAAAGAGACTTGAGGTTAATGGTGAATAATAAACTAATGTATGGAATTGAACTCAGCAAAGAAAAACTAGAAGATTGTGAAACCTGCATTAAAGGAAAATTGTCAAGATTGCCATTCCCAAAAAATAATAAAATAAATTCAAGTGAAATTTTAGAAATTGTACACACTGATGTATGTGGTCCATTAGAATGTGAATCTTTGGCAGGTTCAAAGTATTTTGTCACATTTATTGATGATTATACAAGATATTGTTGTGTTTATTTCATCAAAAGAAAAAGCGACGTTTTTGAAATATTTAAAACATATAAAAACAAGGTAGAAAACTTCACTAATAAAAGGATAAAATACTTACAATCAGATAATGGCAAAGAATACATAAACAAAGAGTTTAATGATTATTTGGAAGAACACGGAATACAAAGAAGACTATCAACACCATACACGCCACAACAAAACGGGATAAGCGAGCGAAAGAATAGATCCTTATTGGAAAAAGTTCGTTGTTTAATGATAGATGGAAATGTACCATCATATCTGTGGGCAGAAGCGGTTTATACAGCAAATTACTTAATAAACCGAAGTCCCACAAAAGCACTACAAGGTAATACACCATACAAAAAATGGGTTGGTCGAACACCATCAGGAAACCATCTGCACATCTTCGGGAGTAAAACTTTCTTACTGAAAAAGAATAGAAAAGGAAAATTATCACAAAAGGCTAAAGAAGGAGTATTTGTGGGATATGCCAAAAATTCCAAAGGATACCGTATATATATACCCGAAGAGAAAAATATAATCATAAGCAGAGACGTGAAAGTCATAAATAAAATGTATTATAAAAATGAATCAAACAATTATGACATCTTCATGGAAAATCAGGAATACCAACAACGACAGGTACCTGAAATAGCAAAGGAACAAATAGAAATTGATATAATTAATGAAACTGAAGAAAACGTACTACCTGTTGAAACTCAATATCCACTTCTCACTCCTGAGAGAAGTATCACACCGGCTACATACCACAAACAAAGAGAGACGGAGAATATCATACCTTCTATTAATGATGATCCTCAGAAAGTACCTTCAAATGACGAAACTGAAACATTTGAGGACGAATCTGAAATTTTATCTACCGGTGACAAGCCGATGAGAAATAGAAAGCCACCAGTATGGACTAAGGATTATCTAATTGAAAAAGATTTTGAAGAATTAAGTGAGAATGCCTATGCATCTGAGATATTTTATATGTCAGATAAAAATGAAGATAACGAAGATTGGAGTAAATCCATAAAATCTGAAATACGGGCACATATTAAGAATGACACCTGGAAAATAATAAAGAAAGAAGAAGATATGAAAATTATTAACTACAAAATGATCTTGAAGAAAAAGATAGGCCCAGATAACAAAGAAACCAAGAAAGCTAGACTTGTAGCACAGGGTTTTACGCAACGTCCAGGTATCGACTTTAATGAAACATTTGCACCAGTTGCCAAGTTGAGTTCAATAAGATCAGTCATTGGAATATCTGTGGAAGAAGGACTTCAACTTAATCAAATGGATGTGACTACAGCTTACCTTAATGGTGATTTAAACGAAGACATATTCATGAAATTACCAGATTATGTTGAAAAATATGTAACAGAAATAATGGTGGAAGAAAGTGAACAAGACGACCTAACTATATACAACAAAGCTAGAACTATGTTAAAAAACATAAGAGACATAAAAGAAGAAAAAGTATGTCATCTCAAAAAGGCACTATATGGACTTAAGCAGGCAGGAAGACAATGGTACACAAAACTCGATACAGAATTGAGGAATCTTGATTTTAAAGCATCACATGCTGATCCATGTGTATACACACTGGTGAAAGGAGGAGTAAAAGTTATTATTGTAATCTATGTCGACGACCTATTAATTGCCTGCTCCTGTCCAAGAAAATTAGAAAATATTAAAGATATTCTTGCAAAGAAGTTTGAAATAAAAGATCTAGGAAAACCAAAACGCCTAGTTGGTATAGATATTACCTATAAAGGAAAAGAAATAAAGTTGAGCCAAGAAAGGTACATAGAAGACACATTGAAAAATTTCAACATGCAAGACTGTAAATCAGCAACTACCCCTATTGAACCTGGGATAAAATTAAAACTTAATAAAAATGAAAACAAGAAAGATCTACCTTATAAAAATTTAATCGGTACCCTCATGTATCTTGCAGTAGCAACAAGGCCAGATATTGCATTTTCAGTGAGCTATCTATCACAGTTTAATGATTACTATAGTGAGGAGCATTTTAAAAGTGCAAAACGAGTACTCAGGTACTTAAAGGGAACAAAAAATATTGGGCTGATATTCAAAAATACAGAGATGGAATTGCATGGCATGGCAGATGCTGACTGGGGAGCATGCAAATTGGATCGCAAATCTTTCACAGGATACTGTTTTAAGTATGCGGGAGCCTCAATATGTTGGACATCGAAGAAACAAAGAAGCGTTGCTCTATCAACAGCAGAAGCAGAGTATGCCGCATTAACAGAAGCTGCAAAAGAAGCTGTACATTTAAAAGCCTTATTTAATGACCTAGGCATATACCAACAAAAAGTAACAATATTTAATGACAACCAGGCAGCATTAAAAATAAGTCAGAACCCAGTTGTAAGTTCAAAAACGAAGCATATTGACCTGAAGATGCATTATATTAGAGAATGCATTAAAGATGGGATCTTGAAGGTTGACTATGTGTCAACTGAAAATATGGTAGCAGATATATTAACAAAAGCTCTGCCAGGGCCCAGGCTATCTCGACTGCGGATGGAGCTGGGACTATCAGATTAGTTGGTGAGGAGGAGTGTTAAAAATAAAATAGAACACCATTCAAATCTGACATATGTTTTTTGCATAGTGACTTGCTTTTGTTTTATCTCTTGCTTTTTATTACAACAAGAATATATCTGAATATAATATTACTAGATAATAATGTGTTTTTCATTATAAAATCCCAACAAGATTCCCTCTACATTTATAATTAATTACATAATATGCTTTTTAACTGTAATTATTTCTTGTATTTATATTTTTGTGCTATTATTTTACATTTCTATTTTTTCTGATTATTATTACTTACATGAATTTATAATTTGTGTTTATTTGTCAAAATTATTATTATGCTCTGTTTTACGTTTATAATTTTTACTTATAATTATTTATTGTATTTATTACGTGTCCTACTGTTATTTCTTTTAGTTAATATTGTGATCTTTTTTACGTTTCAATTTTACTGTCCATTGTTATTTTAGATTTATAACTTCTGCTATTATTTGTTATAACTTATCATTAATAATATGCTTTTTTAACTTTTCTATTTTTACTGTGAATAATTTTGTGTTTTATAACTATGCTTTTATTTTTCATAATCAATTTTATGCTCAAATTTGCATATTATATATTTTTTTTAAATATCTAATTGTATTTATTCTCTTTAATTCTAATTTCTGTCTACATCAATTTTTATTGTGTACTTTTATGTGTTTTTTGTATTTGACATATTTGAATTGTTATGTATTCATATTTATTAAATAAATTAACAAAAATCGGCTGGTTTACGTGAACGTTGCGCAAGCACATAAAGTGATCACGTAAACCAACTGATGACAGGTTGTATGCTCTGTAGGTGCCTTGAGTTTCTGGTTCTTCTATAATATCCCAACTTCGTCTCTATTGAGATGTTAAAAAGTTTGTCAGTAAAAATATCATTTGACTCCTAATTAACCTAATTAATGAATAGTAAATAAAAAAATATTCTCAGTGTGGGAAGCAAAAATCAAGTTGATTCCTTATTAAAGACAGAAATGATCTCAATGGTAAGTACAGGATTTGTAAATAGTCGTAATATTTGTTCTAATATTCTGAGTTATGAGATGTTTCTAATAAGTACCTAATCTGTACTCATATATGATAATCTATATATTACTTTTACTATATATATACACCCGATTATGTATATTTTTCATTTGGTTGAATTACATAATTGATAATCGGATAATCTCATTCTATTCTTCAAAGTTACTCATATATTGTATGAAGTGAGAGTTCTAGAAAGAGATAGGAATGCCACTTGTACTATATCTGTCTCTTTCTACTACTTCGGCACAACATTTGAACAACATTTAGCACTCCAGTATACCTATATCTCATTGGGTTTGTTTGTAGTTATAATTGCGACTGGCGTGAGCCAGTTGCATTATATATTAAAAAAAAGTAACTATAATATTAAAATAAAATAACTAAATTGGTGTGAATACTGGATAAACCAAGGGATAAACTGTATGTACATGATGTGTCAAAATCAAAAACTGGTGTACAAACTAGGCTATCCGTTTTTGTTGACCAACGACGCCAGACACCACCTACAGGCGACGCTTTAAACTTTCTTCATGCGCATGCGCACTCTTATTGCTTTGACCAGTAGTTGTACCGTGTTTTAGTACTAACATTTTTGTTACTTTTACTTTGGTTACTTTTTTGCGTTTGTCGTTGTGTTATTCTCTGCCGTTTGCTTCTGTTTCTGTTATATTATTTAATTTGGCTTGGCTTTTGGATAACGGTATAACATATTTTGACTCTCGGCACTCTTTGGTTTTGACTTGGAATTGGATTACGCGGCTTGATTTTTGGATTATCACTATACCTACTATATATTTTGACTCTGGCATTCTTGGTTTTGAATTGGATTATTTGGCTTCATTTTTGGATCATAACTATACATATTTAGACCACTGGCACTTTATTGGTTTTGACTCTGACTTTTGGATATGGAGGGTTACTGTGAAAGTATTTTATCCAACTTTAAGAAGGAAGATGGGATTATTAAAGGTTTCATTGACGGCGAATCACTTTTCAACAACTTCTTAAATAACATAAAAAAGATTGGATATTCATTCTTCACTAGAAATTCTTTTAAAGTAGACATCCAAAATCATCTTCATTTGAACGATCACAATTATTATTTAGGTAATAAAATATTATGGAAAGTATGGAAGAGTTACAGTATCTTGTAAGTATGGTATATGAAGGATGTATAGAGAATGGACTTAGGGTGAATGCCAGCAAATCAAAGACAATGGTCTTTGAAAAGAGTGAAAGCAGAACAGCGTGTAAAATAAGTGTAGAGAACGAATGGCTCGAGCAAGTTGACGAATATGTATACTTGGGAAGCATATTCCAACGGAACGGACGACTCGATAAAGAGATCGAAAGAAGAGTTATGGCAGGAAACAGAGTGAATGGAGCACTAAGACCAATTATGAATGATCGCAACATATCAAAGGATGCCAAAGTTGCCATTCATAACGCCATCGTAGTGCCAACCTTGACGTATGCAAGTGAAACCTGGACATGGCAGAAGACGCGTGAAAGTAGAATAAATGCAGTTGAAATTAGATCGTTAAGAAGGATTTGTAATAGAACGATGTATGACCGGGTAAGAAATGAGGACATAAGGAAAGAATGTAAGATGAAGAAAGATGTCATTACTAGAATGAAAGTGAACACATTGAGATGGTTTGGTCACATGGGGAGAATGAATGAGGAGCGCCTGACGAAGAAAATATACAGAGCGGAAAGGAATGGAATGAGAGGTCGGGGACGCCCAAGAAAGGGATGGCACGACCATGTGAACAAAATTTTGAAAGACTGAAATGTTAGAAGTGTGAGCAATAGACGAACATGTATAAGACGATGCATGAATGTGGACGAGGCGAGAGATGCGTGCCAGGATAGAAAAATGTGGCAATCGGTTCTCTCTGCCTACCCCGCAAGGGACATGGCGTGATGGTATGTATGTAATAAAATATTGTAGTTTATATTTTTACTCCTAAAGCTTAGTAGTGTTGTCTTTTTGAATATAATCAAAATAACTCTCACAGCATATATTTATTTTATACATTATGATTCATTTGCTTATGCCGATGACCGCTTGCTCTTCAAATTTTGTAATCCCATATGTAAAAGTCGTCTGGAAGTACCTAGATACTGTTGAATGCATCAAAAAAGTCGCCACGTGGATGTCTAGCAACAAGCTTAAACTGAACCCAACTAAAACAGAGTTTATGTGGGTAGCTTCACCACGGCGACAGCACCTCATTGAGAGTACTCCTATCAACATCAACGGAGAAACACTCGTGCCAGCTGCAAGTGTCAAATTCTTGGGTATTCACTTGTACAATAAGTTGTCTCTTGACCTTCAAATCTCAAAAACGGTCAGTTCATGTTTTTTTCAACTCAGACAACTGAAAAACATTCGTCGAAATTTACCCAAGAATGAGACTAAAACACTTGTAAATTCATTCATTGTGTTTCGGCTTGATTACTGCAACGACATTTATGCTGGAATTACAGATGGTATTTAACACAGCGGCAAGACTTACTTTCGGTGCAGAAAAACGATGTCACATAATTCCACTACTAAACGAATTACACTGGTTGAAGTGTCTAGAGCGAATTGATTACAAAATTTGTTTGACAGTATATAATGCTTTGAACAACCTGGCACCAAAATATATACAAGAGCTGTGTCAGAGAAGAGATCTCTCTGGGAGGCATCTCACACTCAGGTCATCTGGATCACAGAGTAACAATTCCTTAAAGGAGTTGGACAGAGTCAACAAAGCGGCTTACTATGACCGATGCTTTAGTGTGAGTGGTCCTATTAAGTGGAATTCACTGCCTCTAGATGTCCGCAGTGCTCAAAGCAAGAGCACTTTCACTAAAAGATTAAAAACAGCTTTGTTTCAGAGAGCAACACAACATTAAACTATCAGCGCCCTTGGTATGATCTCGAATCATTAAACGGCGCTATACAAATAACTTATTATTATTATTATTTTCGATTTTGAAAATAATATTCTTGGTCACAGCAAATTTGTGATGTTTTCCTTAGCCTTTTAGTACATTGTCTTATAAATTGATATTTTTTTAGGTTCCTCCAAAATTTTTATTCACTTTGACAAAGATACCAAATCTCATTATTATATCAAGAAATGAATTTACATGAAGTGTATTCATGGCTATAATTATAAAAAAGGATCTGTGGAGAAACACGAGGTAAATATTTTTCTATGTTGTATAGTAAAAATAATTATGGATGAAGGAGTGAAAGAACGATGGAAAGAATATTTCAAAGAGCTGTATGATAGCAGTATAAGTGAGGGTAAAAAATCTGAGAGCATGGCAGGTAAGTGAAGACGAAAATGATGAAATTACGCAAGATGAAGTGCTTGAAGCAGTGAAACACGCGAAAGCAGGAAAAGCTGCCAGGTTTGACAGTGTATCAGCTGAACTTATAAAATATGGCGGCTAGCAGACATTGAAGTAGTGCCTCTCTCTTTTCAACATGTGTTGGGAAACACTCCTTCGGACTGGAGAAATGCAGTATAAAGGTATAAACCCATGTATAAAGGTAAAGGATCAAAGTTCGACTGCAAAAACTATATAGCCATAAGGTTGGCTCAGTTGGTAAGATGTATGCAAGGATTCTGGATCAAAGAGTGCGAAAGATTACAGAAAGCAAGGTATGGGATGTGCCCAAGGTGCGTTTGTGGGCGGCAGAGAATCTATAGACCAAATTTTTTCTCTTCATACGGTCACAGAAAAGGTTCTGGATAAAAATCAGAAAATTTTCTGTGCTTTCATAGACCTAGAAAAGGCAAATAATAGAGTTGTTAGAGAAAAATTATGGGATATACTAACGGTTTAAGGAGTGAAGAGCAAGCTGATACACGCAATTGGGTCATTATATGAGAACATTGAAGCATGTGTTCGTGTCAACGACACAGTGACAAATAATGGTCATCTATAAATAATGGCGTTAGACAAGGGTGCGTGCTATCTCCATGGCTCTTTAACTTGTACATTGATTTCTGCATAAGAGCCCTTAAGGATGAAAGCAAGGTTCTGAAATTGAGTACCGTAATGGTGCGAGATTTGATGTATGCAGATGATAAAGTTCTATTAGCAGAAAGTATGAAAGAGTTACAGTATCTTGTAAGTATGGTATATGAAGGATGCATAGAGAACGGACTTATGAATGCCAGCAAATCAAAGGTAATGGTCTTTGAAAAGAGTGAAAGCAGAACAGCGTGAAAAATAAGAGTAGAGAAAGAACGGCTCGAGCAAGTCGACGAATATGTATACTTGGGAAGCATATTTCGACGGAATGGATGGCTCGATAAAGAGATCGAGAGAAGAGTTATGGCAGAAAACAGAGTGAATGGAACACTAAGACCATTTATGAATGATCGCAACATATCAAAGGATGCCAAAGTTGCCATTCATAACGCCATCGTAGTGCCAACCTTGATGTATGCAAGTGAAACCTGGACATGGCAGAAGACGCATGAAAGCAGAATAAATGCAGTTGAAATGAGATCGTTAAGAAGAATTTGTAATAGAATGATGTATGACCGAGTAAAAAATGAGGACATAAGGAATGTAGTGGAAAGGAATGGAATGAGAGGTCGGGGCCGCCCAAGAAAGGGATGGCACAACCATGTGAACGATATTCTGAAAGAGGGAAATGTTAGCAATAGACGAACATGTATGAGACGATGCATGAATGTGGACGAGGCGAAAGATGCATGCCAGGATAGAACAATGTGGCGTTCGGTTCTCTCAGCCTACCCCGCAAGGGACATGGCGTGATGGTATGTATGCATCGTAGGAACCTTACCAAAATTAATGAAATGATATCTTTTTTACATATTTTATAATTATACTCAGTAAAAAAACAAAGTTAAGTACGACCATTTCACATCTAGAAGACACAATTGCATACTTGTTAAATTAATTATTATAACATGAAATCATAAGGATTTAATTTTATACAATCAAAATATAGTATCCAGATCATATTATTCATTGATAATAACAATGAACACTTGCTTACACCCTGTACAAGTGGCGAGTTCATTGCCGTATGGCAATTTCTTCCAACTAACCAGTGTTTCCAGCCCAGAGAAGAATATTTGCATTAGAAATAAATTTCTCCTCTGCTGGGAATCGAACCCAGGACGGCCACACAGAAACCAAATGGCTTACTAACTGTGCCACGGCGGTCGACAGTGATTATTTTACATCACTGAGCTTTCCTTGTAGGGAGGGGAGGTAGGAGTGGTACGCAGTGAGAGGCCGTTAGAATCCTTGTGGGTGGAAATACAGTGCTCTCTTTGGCTAGGGGACTTACATAAAGTCTTTCTCTGACGCTAATTTTGTGCTTAAAATTCATCAAAGTATAAATGCGCCACCTATAATATATTCTTGTTTCCATACTTCAGTGCATTTTAAGTACAAAATTGATATCTGCCAAAGAGGTTTTCTATTGCCAATTTCACTTTGTCTAAGTCCCTAGCTATCACTGGGCATCCTCACTCAACACACTGTCAAACCTCTTCCACCTTCTTTCTTTCTTATTTTGTAACTGTAGTTATTTGGTAAGTATTTATACAAATTGTTAACTTTCTTATTTTTTACAGGATCATCTTGGGAGGAAAACTAGATTTCATATCCAAAACACAAAGAAATTAGATTGCTCTGCAATATTCAATGTTATAGAAAAAATTACCCCCTCCAAAGACAATCGCGAACAGAGGTGATTTATAGAGGTCGTTTTAACGGCACCATCACTCTGCTCGGGAAAATCTGTCTTAAAACATTAATCTCGTATCTCTTGATTTTTAATTTAAATTGTTGCAATCCTTTGTTAGTTTTAAGTTTTAATTTATAAATGTAATTTGTTTAGTGTTGCTTAAATATGTAAATATCATGTAAGTGCACTCGTTTATTTACTATTAATCACCTATCGATATTCTATTAATACTCCATAATATACTCATATTATTAATTCTTTTAGATCCAAGTACTTTTGTACTTAGATTGTCTGTCGGGAAGTGAGCTGGTCATATGATACGCATAGCGTTCTGATAACATTAGTAACAGGTTCAATTAGTAACAGGTTACTAATTTGCCGACACAGGGTTGGTTCGATTCCAGATGTCGTGCTAGGAGTTAGAGAGTCGACAATTCAATCGTATTTGATACGATTGAAGATTACCTATGTAAATAATTAAATTCACCCTAATAATTGACAACACACCTACACCCCCGCACATTTTTAGGTGAAGGATATGATCTTGGAAAGGATTTCATGAGGCAACTCTCCACCAACAATTAGAAGATTTTTTATTTCTATAAGTGATACTCATAATCATGACATCACAGGACAATACATGTCGACCCATCCAGAAATAAAAAGTAAAATAAAAGATTTGGTTCGAAATGGATTTTCAACAATTAGGGACATAAATTTACATCTCAATCAAAAAATTAATGAGCTATTTCCTAATGATAAACCAGATAAAGTTAACTCTGCGTATTATCCATCAGATGATATTATCTATTACTATATTTATGATACATTATTTAAAATGAAGAAAAGTAAATTTGATCAAGAAGCATTGACTTTTGCCATTGCATCATGGCAGAAGGACTCACCTGAATCCAAATTTTTTTTAGACCATATGTCAAAGGCCAGGATTCTTTATTATTTTGCTATCAAAATTCGTGGCAAAAAAAGATAATGAAATTGTACGGAAATAATATTTGTTTGTTACTTTCAACTATAAATAAAATATACAGAATCAACTTATCTACTATTACTACCAATCATGAGAAAGTTTCTCGAGTGTGCGATATAATTATTCTCCCACTCTTTCTATTTGTAATCGGTTGTAAATTTTCTGTGTGTGATTTGTACATTTAATTGTGAACAATACATTGCTGTAAGTTGAAAAACGCTCTTTCTTTTCTCAAACCACTGTCTGTCTTAATTAAAGCTATATCAATCTCAAGTATCTTGATATTCACCTTCCGTGATATCTGGTCTTGTTAACGTGACCTGCTACGGAAGATACACTTGTTTACGTCAAGCAAGGCTTACCTTTGCTTGACTGTCTTATTTGTTGGTGATCCCATAAATTAAATCAACTATTGTGTCTCTAGCACGTCACGTTTATGTAAAGCCAATTTCAATTATATTACAAAATCTAAAATAAAAAGCATTTTCATAAACTTTTATTTCTTAAAATTTTTAATAAACGTTATCAAGGACTTTAGATCAAAAAATTAAATCTAATCCAACTGTCGATTCGTTCATGAGAATTCAATTCTCTTAATGAATCGACATTATTAAGCCAAGATACGTGTACGAAGGAAAATTTTGTATGGTGTAGTGGACTTTTTGCATGCTAATAACACGAACTAGAGGCCTCGCAGCATATATGTTCCAATACATAGATTTACTCAGAATTCGGAGTAGAACATTTTATGTGAGTTTTGTGTGTGGTGTGTCCGTCCCCCCCTTATAACTTTTGATCCGCTCAATTTACAGAGCCCAAATTTTCAGAATATATAAACAGTTATAAGCCTACAAAACTTTTATACTCAGTATTGTGAATTTTTGTTTCAGTCAGGGGTTATCAACTTTTGAAATTTTGGTTTATTTTTTCATATATCTCAAAAACCATAAAGGTAAGAACGCTGAAAATTGGTATATACATAGACAAATACAAAATCTCAAATTCATTTTTTCAAAAAAATTCCAGGGTTTCTCAAACATTTTTTATTAAGAAAAATACTTTTTTTATGATAAATTTTTGAGTTTAACTGCCTATATTTCCATTTCTTTTAAAAATATCGAAAAAAGCCGAAACACCCCAACTAGATCATTTAATTTTCTATAAAAAATATTTACATTGTATTAGCACATCTCAATTTTTTTTTAACAATTTTTATAAAAATTGAATTTAGTGACGACATTGTTTCATACACTTGTATGGAAGTAGCCTACTCACAATATCTAAGAAGACTTAATAATTTGATACTAATCTCCAAACATATATACATACCATCATGCTGTTTTCACATTCTGGGTAGGATCAAAGGACTGACCTCCATACTATCCTATCTTGACATACATACCTAGGTACATGTGTTGTATTGAAAACCAAATATCTTAAAATATTAAATAATTTGTATTTATGGATTTATAGTTTGGTACTTATTCTTCAACTATACATACTTTCGCTATCGACAGTTGGATCTCATGTGTTACATGCAACTAGTTTTCATATACAATACACAACGCACAGATATTTATACACGATATAGCTCTATGTACAAGAGCAAGTTTGTATGGTCTACAAATAAAATTTGGGCCTAATTTATTGATATTCATTGAAAGATCAATTTATTGACATTCATTGAAATATCAATTTATTGATATTCATTGAAATATCAATTTATTGATATTCATTGAAATATCAATTTATTGATATTCATTGAAATATCAATTTATTGATATTCATTGAAATATCAATAAATTAGGAGTGAAATGCCAGTTTGATTATTATCAACTCAGGGAATCACAGAATACATACAGACTAGGAATTTGGTAGCTCAATATAAGAGAAAAATATCACCTTATGTATTATTTAAATAAAAATGGATAAAAAATCTGCCTAGCAGTAATTAATGTAATTGTTTAATTTAGATTGTCTCCATTAAAATGTATTTTTTTTAAAGGATTAAAGGTTTTAGCAATAAAATGAGATAGGTATAGGATTTAAAAATAAAATAAAAATATGTTAAATTATTCTTTAGTAGGTATAATTATTTGCAACACATACATACTCTCTTCTAAACATAAATAATATTTTATACACTGGAAAAACCAAATACTGTATTCACATAGGCCTAAAAATATTATGACTTTAATGCACTAATTTTCAGTGGATTATTCATGCATCCTTCGAATACCATTCTTACCAATAATTTTAGGATATATGTATACAAAAAAAATAACCATACCATACCCTCACGCCATTTCCCTATTTGAGGTAGGCAGAGAAAACCGAACACCAGACTCCTCTCTCCTGACATACATTTCTCACATCAATGCATCTTCTCATACACACTCTTCTATTGTTCTTACTTCTAACGTCTCCATTGCCTAATAAAAAAGAAAAAAGTCCCCATCTTTCAAAATTCCATTTATGTGGTCGTGCCAACTTTTCCTTGGCTCACCCTCTAATATATGTTCCTCTTTTATCAGCCTTATATACTTTCTTTGTCAGATGGTCATCACTCATTCTTTCTATGTGGCCAAACCACCTTAGGGCATTTATTTTCATCTTACTTACGATATCCCTTTCAATCATACATTCTCGTCTAATATCCTCATTTCTTACTCTAATCATATATCGTTTTACCGCACATTCGTCTTAGTGACCTCATTTCAATCGCGTTAATCTGACTTTCATGCGTCTTCTGCCATGTCCATGTCTCACTAGCATATACTACAGTCGGTACGACAATACCATTGTGTACTGGGAGCTTTGTCATCCACACGTATCTCACATTTTGTTCTCTTTAGATTTAGTTGCATTCATTCTCAATCCATTTTGCATACATCCATCGAATACTATTTTAAACTAGTTGCATGTAACACATGAGATCCAACTGTCGATAGCGATAGTACCAAACTATAAACCCATAAATCCAAATTACTGAATATTTTAAGATATTTTGTTTTCTATACAACACATGTAGGTATATATGTCAAGATAGGATAGTATGGAGGTCAGTCCTTTTTTCCTACCCGGAATATGAAAACAGCATGATGGTATGTATGTATGTTGAGATTAAGTATCAAACTATTAAGTCTTCTTAGATACTGTGTATAGGCGACTGCCATACAAATTGTGTGAAGCGATGTGGTTACTTAATTCAATTTTTATAAAAATTGTTAAAAAAAAATTGAGATGTACTACTACAATGTTGATATTTTTTATAGAAAAAATTTATCTAGTTGGGGTGTTTCGGCTTTTTAAATATATCGTAAAATTATTAATTATAAATTTATCATAAAAAAAATATTTTTCTTAAAAAAAATGTTTGAGAAACTCTGGATTTTTTTTTTTGAAAAAATAAATTTGAGATTTTATGTTTGTCTATATTCATACCAATTTTCAGCGTTCTAGCTTTTATGGTACCTGAGATATATGGAAAAATAAAGTAAAAATTCAAAAGTTGATAACCCCTGACTGAAACAAAAATTCAAAATTCTGAGTATAAAAGTTTTGTGGGCCTATTACTGTTTATATATTCTGAAATTTTGGGCTCTGTAAATTGAGCGGATCAAAAGTTAATAGGGACACACACACACACAGACAAACTAAATGTTCTGAGTAAATCCGTATATGGAACATATATGCTGCGAAGCATCTAAGTTGGTGTTATTTGACTTCAAAGTTGGAAAAACCGTGAAAAATATAGACCCTGCATACAATCTCGCGTATCCTGGCTTAAAACATTGTCGATATGTTAAGAGAACAAAGTTCTCTTGAACAAATCGACAGTTGGACAAACATTCCGGGTCAAACAAAACAAATAAAATGTAAATAAAAAAATTACATTAGGTCAATAAGCACATTACATTAAATTAAAATTAACTGTGGGTAACCATAACATTAAATTAGCACATGGGTAGAATGAATGAGGAACGGCTGCCTAAGAAAATATACAAAGTTGAAAGAGATGGGAGTGCGAATGAAGGGTCGACCAAGGAGTTGACATGACCATGTGACCAATATTCTGAAAGAGGGGAACGTAAGTAGCCTGAATAACAGACAAACGTGTATAGGGCGGCACATGAAGCAGTGGACTTTTGTCAGGATAGGGGAATGTGGTGCACTGTTCTCTCTGTCTACCCCGTGAGGGACATGGCGTGATGGTATGTATGTAAGATTAGGGTAAATAATAATAATAATACTAAAAAGGCATAATATTGAAAAACAAAACATAACTTGCGAATTTAAAATGACATGCGTGAATGTGCCATGAATGTTGGCGGCCATTTTGGATTTAGATATTAGCGATGTTTTCATACACTTTTTCTACTTATAAATATTTTTGTGAAGGAAAAAAAAATTTTTTCTCATAATCCTGACATACTTTTCTAGCTATAAAAAAAATCAAAAATATTGGTGCGAAGTAGCTCTACGGCAGTTTTACCAAAATTAATTGTATTTACACTGTGTCACAAATGAGGCAGGCAGAAAATAGGAATTTCCATTCTTTCCTGTCTAAGCATACTTGTATTTTTTAAATAATATGTTAAGAATAATGTAAAATAAAGTAAATGCAAATATTTATTCATTTAATATTGCTTCTCGGGCAACTTACAGGTACTATGTCAAATATATATTTAACACGCACCCAATAGCAAGCTAGTTGACACATTCTGGAGACTTACGATATTAATCGTCTCACAGATCCAGACTGAAAACACAATTAAATCTGTGTCTCCACCGAGAATCGAACCTGGGACCTTTGGATCAGCAGTCAGATACCCAACCAACTGAGCCACGAAGGCCGACAAACATTAATGTAGTAATAATATAACCATTTCACTAATCCATAATTTTGATTGGTCAACTAACAAATCCAAGGTTTTATCTTTAAAATATTATCTGCATCATTACTCACAAAATCTACGACAAGGTTTAAAATAGGTACGTTTGAGATTTAGTTAAATTAAAATTTTGATCCACATTTTCTAAGTTTGTATCATTTGTATTATATCTGGATTACAAATTTTTCATTTGTGACCACCTACAATTTCAAATTGTTCTCAAAGAGTCATTGGGTATAAGCTCAATGTGTTTTTGTTAAAAAGTTCTCCATCACTGAAAAATATTTTCTCATTACAAATTTAAAATTGCACACACACATTTTTTTGAAAATGCTGAATAAAATCTTCATTCTTTAATTTTATCACTTTCTAAAAATTCTAAAATATCTTCTTTCCGCTCCATACTTTTTCTTTGCTTTATTGTAGGATTTTTTCTTTCTATTTTCTTGCACTTTGATAGATAGGCGAGAATATTTGGAAAAATATTGGTCAATCCATCTTTTTGTGGAATCGCTGCAATTCAGACCGGGTACGCAATATGGTCCCATAGGGTTGTAGTAAAAACCGCTCGGGTCTGAGGGTGGGGAGAAACACGTCAGAAAAAGAGCAAATGAAAGACTTTATTGCACAAGATGCAAATAATGAATATGAAATTCATGCGTTGAACTTGCAAGTTTAAAACGATTGGTTGTCCATGGGGGAATTTTGTATACCCAGCACTGGGATGAAAACAGATCATAGATGGATGGTAGGTTGGTGGTGAGCGTGACTTAAATCATAAAGGGGCTCCTTAATCCCGCATACATGGTCGTAAGACCATGTGGCTCGCCTGATCTGGCTGGTACTCTTGTCACTTGTGCTCGTGGGCCTGGATTCGTGAAACCACGATTGCCTTTCTCTTTTGTATCTTTTCCTTGAAACATTGTGGTTAGGCAATTGAAACAGTTCTTTCCTTCTTCAAGCTCTTGAAATTTGATTTACGGCCAGGAACACAGCACTTCAGAAGCATCTGTAAATTTAAACATTGTCAAGTAGGTACAAATTGTTTAAGATTATAAAATTTTTGAGCATTTTATGCTGGTGAAACGAGATATATATTTTTGGTTTAATGAATAATTGAAATATTATAATATAAAGAACTAGCTAAAGTTTGGTTTATTATTAATAGGTTAGGTGTGTGTTCATTCATTATTATGATCAGCAGAAATCATGATTAACAAACTGTGTGAATTCCGTTTCAAATAATAAATTATTGAAATTAAACCACAACTAAACGTTCGTAATTATTATGTTAGGAGTTGCAATTCCCAATTTTAATATTAATTAAAAACATAACTTGCCATGGTATACCCAAAGCGTCATGCACAAGCAATCAGTATTAAAACATTTGATAAAATTATGTGAATTTTACTATAAATTTGATGCTTACCTTTAATCAGTGATTTTCCGAACGTACACAAATTTATAACTCACAAGTACTTTATGCAAATTGTTATGCCCGAAAAAAATATTGCCGAAAAACATTGATTTTTATTTTTTTCCACGGCAACATTTCGGAAAACAGCTAGCGCTCGTTGCGGGCGAAAAATGGAACTTGCAGCTAGCACGCGCTATGGCACGCGCTCTCTTTGGCATCCAACTCTGGTGGAAGACGGACGGTTTAGTACGACGCCGTCATCGGTCGACACGCGCGTCCCGATGGCGGCCATATTTTCGACGGCGCAGGAGGTCTGCTTGACAGGACCCGTCACGCGCATGGACGCTGATGGTGCCCCAGAACCAAGATGAGGGCATCAACAGGACAGGAGGTTGGAGGCAGAGCGCAGTGTGGGGCCACCGCGTAGGGAACGCGGTGGCTCGCAGATTGGACCACGAAGGGCAATCCGTGTCGTCTGGAGCGTCGGTTCGCCTCCGGTGAGGCCTCAACTGGTATGCCACCTCTGTCGAGATTTATTTTATTTTACCAAGGACAGCACACAGTACATGCATACAATTATTGAAATTAAATAAATAAAAATACAAAAATAACATGTACCTCTTACGTACTATACCTAATATCAAAATAATACAACAAAAAAAGTGTGAATTAGTGGGGTGCGCGCATGAGAGAAGAGTAATACATGTGTGAGTGAAAGAGATATCTAGAAAGAGTGTATGTGTGTGTGTGAGAGAGGGTGTGCATGTGTGTGTAGACGAACATATATTGACAGATTCATGATTTGGGAAGAAAAAGAAAATATATTGCTGAGGGTGGTTGGGAAAAATAATCAGTACCTAATTGTTATAATGTCACGATGTTAGATATAAGTTTATTTTTGAATGTTATATGTGAATCGAAAAATATGTCTAAGTCGGCATTTTTTTCGTAAGAGTTAAATAAGTTTATCATTCAGTTAATCGGAGCGTTTTTGGAAGCATTTGTTTTACAGATATTGGAGAAGAAAAGTGACGTATGTCTTGTCCGGCGAGTAGATGTATTAAATTTGATATTGGTAAGAATTTCATGACATTCTATGTTTCCATTTAGTATACTATGAAGGAACATAAGGTCTGAAATTGTGCGTCGCGTGGTCAAAGAAGTTAGTATAGTAGGTTGGTTAGTATTGTTACAACGGTAGTTTGAATATTTAATGAATTTATTCTGAATTTGATCCAACGAGTGAATGTAAACCTTGTACTGGGGATTCCATATTGTTGATGCGTACTCAAGTTGACCTCTGACAAGAGAGCAATATAATTGTTTTAATGTATTGGGATTTTTAAAGTATTTGCTGATTCTAAATATAAAGCCTAACATTTTATAAGATTTGTTTACTATAATTTCAATATGTTTGTCGAAGAGAAGTTTTGAATCAAGGTGTACGCCAAGATCTTTGCAGTCTGTTTTCGTCGGTAAAACTACATTGTTCAGTTTATAATTGTATTTTACAACTTTTGTCTTCCTAGTGAAGGATATAGAAAAACACTTGGATATATTTAAGGAAAGATAATTTTCATTGCAATAAACGGATAAACGTTCCAAATCCTTCTGTAGATCGGCACAATCAGAGCAATTTGAGATTGTTTTGAAAATTTTCATGTCATCGGCAAATAATAATACTTGACTACTGTAAAAGCATTTTCCGATGTCATTTATGTAAATATTAAAGAGAAGGGGACCTAAATGAGATCCCTGGGGGACTCCAGATGTCACGCTAATACATTTAGAAGAATGTCCGTTAACCAAGGTTATTTGGTGTCTATTATCAATATATGATTTAAGCCACCTAAATAGGTCACCATGTATACCTATCAATGACAATTTATGCAAGAGAGTTGGGTGATTTACGCGGTCAAATGCTTTGGCATAGTCAGTATATATAGCATCTATTTGCAGTCTCTGATCCATTTTATCATGAAGATAACTAGTAAATTTGGCTAAATTAGTGGTGGTAGAACGTTTTCTCATAAAACCGTGTTGATCAGTGGTGATATATGAAGATATTTTACTATAAACCTGATCATACACTATTTTTTCAAACACTTTGCTAATAATTGGGAGTTTGGAGATGGGCCTATAGTTAGTGACATCGTGCTTATCACCGTTTTTCAGTATGGGATGAACAAGAGCGGTTTTCCATATTTCAGGGAATGTGCCGTTAATAAGTGACAATTTGAATATATAACATAACAGGTGTGCCAGGACCCGGGCGCATTTTTTCAAAAAAACTCCAGGAATATTATCGTTTCCTGCACCCTTTGATACATCTATATTTAGAAGATATTTTAGCGTACTATTATAGTCGATGGATATGGAATTAATAAGATAAGGGTTATCGATGTTGTAGTTATCGTTAGAGACACTATTAGGTGTGATGTAAACTGAGCCGAAGAAGTCGGAAAAAAGATTGGCTATGCCTACTCCATTAGATGAGGTGGCATTGCCAAAGAACATGGTCTCTGGAATGTCTGGTGTCTTTTTGAATGATTTTACATAATTCCATAAACTTTTTACGTTTTGTCGTATTCCGTTTTCAATTAAGTTAATGTAATTTTTGAAGATGAGATCGGCAGTTTTCTTTTGTCTTTTTCGCAGAAGAGAGAACGTCTGATAATCAAGAGGGTTTCTGTCACGTTTCCATTTGTTGTGGTAGTATATTTTTTCATTAATAATTTTTTTCAGTGGTAAGGTATACCACACTGGGTATTTGTCAGACTTCTTTGTTCTTTTTGGTACATGGGTTTCTATAGTGTTTGTCAGTATACAATAAAAATTCTCAAGTGCCGTGTTAATGTCAGAAGTGTTTATTACTGAAGACCAATTAGTTTTTGTCAAGAAGTCGTTGATTATGTCATAGTTGGCTTTATGGAATAAAAGTATAGTCTGAGGATTTTTCAAAGCGGACTTGGGAAAAGGGATTTGGAAATCTATCAAGAGGGAAGGATGATGCAGGTCTTCAATTACCAAAGAATGACAAGATTTGGAAACGGTAAGGGGTAAATTTGACAACACGATATCAAGAACTCGTCCATTATGATTGGTAATATTGTTATATTGAGTTAGATTCGACAACGATATAGAGTTACAGAACAAGGAAGAACACTGATCATTATTATTTGGCTGTGGGTACACGTATGAGGAAGAATTCCAGGTTATGCTAGGCATATTATAATCTCCTAATACGATAAAAATATCGTCTGGGAATAGTGTAGTCATTTTACAAATATTATCAGTATGGTTTGCGACGAGTGCCAATCTATCTGAAGCCGATAATTTCGGTCCAACTCCCGGTATATAGGTGCAACATAAATGAATTGAAAAATTTCGCTTTTTTGAGAGATGTAGTTTAAGACTTATCCAAATATCCTCGGCATTAGAAAGCCACGTTTTTTCAAGTTTTGCGGTGTATTTTCTATCGACTGCTATAGCAACTCCTCCTCCGGTTAATTTGCCATTATTATTGTGATTACAACTATTATTAAGGGTAATGTTTCGGTCTCGTCTGTACACATTGTAACGTTTGTCAAATATCTCGTCGTCGGTAATACTTTCTATCAACCATGACTCTGTAATACAAATGATATCATAATCATTTAGTAGTACACTTTGTAGAAAATCATGAGTTTTAGTTCGCAGGCCTCGGACATTTTGGTAATAAATACTAATTGTGTCAGTCATTTCTGAACGTAAATATATATATGTATCGAAATAAAATTAAAAAGAATGACATAAATGAAAACGCTTGTCAGAGGTCCACCTTCAGCACGCCTCGCTAAATTCAACATAAGTTCGCCTGTGTAAGTATGGGTTGTGGTGTAGATGTTGTAATGTGTGTATAAATGTAATGCATTTGATATTACGTTTGTTATCGCATATAACAAAGAAGAGCGTTGATAAAGGTGTTTACATGCCGGCTAGTCAATACAATAATTAAATATGGTGGAGACGAAAGAACGTGTTGAGCGTATAAAATAAAACAATGCTTAAATTGACAGAAATACACGCGTAATAGTAATTATCGGTTAATAAAAATTGCTGTAAAATTAAAAAGAAAATAAATTAGAAAAACCAGTGATGACGGCCGCTGAAAAGAATTATTAAATACAGGAAATACACGTGGAACAGAGAATAATAGTGCTGAAAAGAATAGTCAAATACATGAAATGCACGTGTAATATTGATGACAATTTTGCTAAAATGAATTACGAAACGAAACGTTCAGAGCAAAGAAAACAAATAATAATAAATCAGAAAGATCTTACCAACCGCTGCTCTCGTTCCGGGTCTATAGATGAAACACTTACACTACATAATATCACTTTTTATTAATTGAAAATAACTTAAAACTATCTTAAATTCACCCCTCGTTGGATATATGGACCTGAAACACACTTATTCACTATTATACGATTATTTAAGTTATGTTTATTCTTAAAAGTTATTTTTAATAGTAACTTAAACTATCTTAAATTCACCCCTCGTTGGTTATGTATGGACCTGAAACACACTTATGCACTACCATGCAAATATGAAATTTAATGCTGAGTTTCAAGCAGACGCCTCGCAGAGATAAGATTTTCTCTTTCAACGTTCGCGGTCTACGTTTGTTTTAAAAAATATATATAAGTTATCTTTCGTACGCGTGAGTTAAAATTCGTATATCCCGACCAAGCGTCCACTCAAATACTGATTCAAACCAGCTATCGCGTCCACCGCTGGAGACGGGGGGGGGGGGGAGGAGCTACCCCACCGCGCGGCGGGGCGCGTTCTACCATCTACCAATAGGAAGCCTCCATTTCACCTACCAAGTTAGAAAGTATAAAGTTCCAGGAATATGCATTGAATATAAAATTATTAGAAATGACATATTTACAAAATATAAGCATTGTTTAAACACATTAAGGACCCAAAGACCCGTTAATATGATAAAACCATTATAAGAGAAAGTTTTCCAAGAATCAAGGTATTTTGTTGAAACAAAATAATAGATGTCTGGCTTCTATGCTACCATAACCCATGGTAATATTTTGATCATAATACCTATGTATATATCAATCGGCCCTCTTTTTTGATCAAGATATACCATGTGAAGAACAAAGAAACCAAACATAATGTAAGTAGACAAAAACTATTATGCCGGAGCTGAACGAATCTCATCGGCATGAACTTTAACAGGCTTCCCGCGACGTTCTACCCAGTAAACGTGTCCTCTTCCGATGGGCAATAAGATCCGATGCGGACCACTCCATTTAGGAGCAAATCCAGCGTGAAAACCGGTATTCATATCAGACTGAGGGTGTTCTCTAATTAAAACAGCCTGTCCTATATCGTATTTCGAAACCGTATCATTATCAGGTGCGTAACGTTGTCGATATTCCTCCTGAGACGCTCGTATTTCGTTATCTAACTGGGTACGCCCACGTGCTCCCGCTGTTGGGAAGATATCTCCATCGGGAGAATGAATCATCCATTCACCTGGACGGGGAATGTCGTAACCTAATAATGCCGTGCTAGGAGATACGCCTGTTGACACATTACGACGACCACGTAACGCATATAAAATAGTCGGTAAATGTTCATCCCAACGATTATGAGGTTGACCTTGTAAATAAATACGCAACGCTTTCTTAATTTCTTGGTTTCTACGTTCCGTAATATTCGCTCGTGGATGGTATACTGCCGTTGTCCAGTGCAAACATTGCCATCTATCTAGTGCGCTGGTCCACAAACGATTCTTAAAATTAGTGGCATTATCCGACAAGATCGCTTTTGGATATCCGTAACGAGAGAATACGTCATCTTCTAATATTTTAATTATAATCGGAGCTCTACTCGATCGTACCGCAAACGCTTCCACCCATCGTGTATATAAATCCGTAACTACTACAATAAAACGCTTGCCGTGTGTGGATATAGGATAGGGTCCCATCAAATCGACTGCGCATACGTCAAATGGTTTATGTACGTGAGTATTACCTAATGGGGCCGCAGGACGAGTCGGTACGGCTCTCGATAGAGCACACGTCATACACGCTCTCACATATTGCTCAACGTCAGTACGCATGTTCGGCCAAAAGAAATGGCGTGCCGCAGCCCGAGTCGTTTCTTTAGCTCCGGGATGACCTGCCACACGATTATCATGATACGTAGATATAACCTTCAAAACCATCGATCGGGGTACAAATAAACGCATATCATCATCCGCAAATTTTCTCCAAAGATAATCACCTAATAACGCATAATCACGTAAATATTGTTGTTCGTGACGTGCCGTCGATGTATTTGGTCGAGATAATAATATACGCAACCTATTTATACGTCGTTGTACGTCGGTATCTCTTTTCTGTCGTAACCGTATTTCTTCCGCAAGACTTACATCTACTACCTCAACATCGTCGGATGACTCAACCGCGTCCGGCTGGTCCTCCGTCACCTCCGTTTCATCTTCCGTTTGATGTACTTGTGCCGTTATCTCATTCGTTTCCGTTGATGGGTACATCATGCGACTTAAATCTTTTGTGTCTGCCTCCGTTACTATTGGGGACGATTCGGGATTTCGGGATAACGCATCAGGGAGTTCATTTTTACGACCGGGACAATGTTCAACTATAAAATCAAATTCCTGTAAGAGGAGTGCCCATCTGATGAGCTTTGCCCTATCATTTTTCGCCGTATTCAACCACGTTAATGCTTTATTATCCGTGCGTAGCTTAAACGATCGTCCTTCTAAATACGGACGATATCTTTTAATGGCCCATACGGCCGCAAACGCTTCCTGCTCATTCGAATGCCATTTTTGTTCGGCCGGTGAAAAACGCATACTCGCATATGATATAACATCCCGTTCTCCGTCAGAGCGTGGATGATATAATACGGCCGCAATACCTAACTTACTCGCGTCTGTTTGTAAAATGAATTCGCGATTAAAATCGGGTCGTGACAATTTTAACGGTTGTGACATAGCCAACTTAATATTACGCATAGCGGTATCGGCTTGGCTATTCCACCGATACGGCCGATTAACTTTTAATAAATCGGTTAACGGAGCAGCAATCTCAGAGAATCGCGGTACATACTCTCGTAACCAATTACACAGTCCTAAGAAGCCACGTAGTTCTTTACGAGTTCGCGGAGCTGGTGCAGAGAAAATCTCCTTGCAATGAGACATTTGAGGATAATTTCCTTCCGCAGTAACAACATGTCCCAAATACTCTATTTCTGACGTGGCTAATTTACATTTATCAGGCGAGCATCTCAACCCGAACTGATCTAACCTTTCAAAAACCAGTCTTAAGTGATGAAGATGACTCTCCCAGTCAGAAGAATAGATTACAATATCGTCTATATATACAATGCAAAATTCTCTTAAATAACCGGCAAGAACCTGCTGACACATCGCTTTCTGAAAGCAGCTCGGGGCTCCCTTAAGTCCGAAGGGCATAACCTTAAATTGATATAACGCACCGTCAGGAGTAGAAAATGCCGTATATGGTTTAGAAGCAGGATCGAGAGGCACTTGCCAATACCCCTTTGTTAAATCTAACGTGGAAAATATCTTTGCGTTTCCGAGATCCTTTAATGTTTCGTGGATGACCGGTAAAGTGGAGACCTCGCCCTCAGTGACGTCATTTAACCGACGGAAGTCTACACAGATACGATAATCATTATCTCCCTTTTTCGGAGCCATCACGATAGGAAAACAATACGGAGATCTACTAGCTTCGATTACGTCATCAGTTAACATTTCTTCGATTTGTTTATGTAAATTACGTTTCTTAGCGTCTGATAAACGGTACGGTGGGATACGAATGGGTGTCTCATCTTTCAGCCGGATAACGTGCGGCTGCAAGCGAGCAGGGCCTGCATATGGGGTAAATAAAGCATTAAATTCTCGCAATATTTTATGTAATTCATTTTTTTTCGCATTAGATAAGTCGTTCGTAATATTTGGTAACTGTACGTTAGTTAAATTTGGTTGACGCTTCGTCGAATGAAAATATGCCGTAATCCTTTCCTTCTTGCCGAAATACAATGCTCCACGAATAAAATCAATCACGCCGTGTTCCGCTATTAGCCAATCTATACCTAATATTACGTCATCTCGTAGGCCGTCGACTACTAAAAATTCATTTTTCATCCTAACGTCTGCTATCGAGCAGTCTATTTCCGCTTTCGCTACTACCGTCATTTTGGCCGAAGCATGTGCAAGATTTAAACTCTTTACATCACAAAATTTTCTTCTATACTCGTGTACTAAATCTGCACGAATTAAACTGTGAGAGGCGGCAGAGTCTACTAACGCTACATAGAGACGATCCTCGATCGTCACGCTTATCCGTGGGAGGCTAACTTTACCAATCGCACATACACCGTCTACTTTATGTTCTAGTTCGCAAATTCCGTCACTGTACTCCTCTTCGTACCTACTCATCATTTTCGCCATCTCATTACTACCCAGCGCAACTACTGTCGTACCTAATTCGTGATCCGGCGCGACAACCGGTTTCCTCTCTTCGAACTTCTCTGACGCAACTACCAGCTTCTCAACATCCGATGTACCTGACGCAACTATCAAATCCCTATCGTTCAACACATCTACCAACTCTACCTCCGACGCGAATTTCGAACTATCTCGTATATAACCTGCCTTCTCATTATTAGCCTCCGCGGTTTCAATGCTATCCTCATCATCTTCTCTATGCACATCAGCCTCTACCACCATCTCAGTAAAACCTACAGAGTTTTGATCGCCTATTTCTACCATTACTTCATCAACAGATTCAATCTTCTCATTATTAGCCTCCACGGTCTCAAGGCTATCCTCGTCATCATCCTCTCTATGCACATCAGCTTCTACCACCATCACAGTAAAACCTACAGATTTTTGATCGTCTCTTTCTACAATTATTTCATCAACAGACTCAATCATATTAATAGCATTCTCATTATCAGTACAGGGCGCCAGTTCCACGTTTGTTAACCTGGTGGAACGCAGGTTTAATTTTTTCGGGAGCCCGCGACAGGTCGAGGTCCGTAATTTGTGTTCCTGTCGGGGCGGCGAGCGTTTCCCGATGCCGATGCGATAAACTCGTTTCTTTCCACGCAATCTTTATTAAAATGACGACCAGGGCAAAATTGACATTTTGGTAACTGTTTTCTGTTATTTACTGGGCTATTATTATTAGGGCGCGAATTCGCATTACGGTTGTTTGGACGTATATTATAATTATCCTGCCGGTACGTTGAGGTATTATAGTTATTACCGCTTTCGCACGAATTGTCACGTTGGGTATTCCTATTTTCATGATTACGTTCGGCAACTGGCTGAAACAACGTTTGTCGAGGGAAATCAATCATCATAACTTTTTCTTTAAGCGACGTGAACGTAAAATTTCCGAAAATCACTCCAACGTCTAAAATACTGCGATACGTGTCTCTCATCAGATATATTAAGTCAGCACATGTAGCATCCGACGGAGCCGTTCCAAAGAGCCGCATATGAACCGCTTCCTTCCGCTTAAGGAATGCGATTCCACCCTCATCCGCACGCTGACGGTCACCATAATAATTAGCCATAAGCGAAGACCGGGCAACGTCTATTCCGTATCTACCAATTAAAAAACCTTTGAATTCATCCCATGTCCATTTACCCTGCGCATGAGGAGACCACCAACGCTTGGCTTCTCCTCGCAACCTCTGAGACGCACGGCCGACCATTGACGCAGGAGAACAAAACATGTGGCCGAAAAACGCTTCGCATGCCGTGATAAATAAAACAGGGTCTTCTTCTGGAAGACCGCTGAACGTATCTTCCAGTTCGCGACGTTGTAAATATGGGAATAAATGTTCAATTCCCGGGCTATCGTTTCTTGGGGGTTCTGGAAAATCGCGGCTAACATTATCATTTGTTCTTGCCCTAGTAACCCGTCTACTATCTCCTACGCCGCCATCGTTTTCGCGCTCTACTACTCCGAAAATAAGATATTTGAATAAACGAAAAATAAGTTGAAATAACATTTTTTTTTGTTAATACGAGAAAAAAACAAACGAAAAGTAAACGCTCAAAACCTCAGGGTGGTTCGATAAAAACTACTGTTTTTAAAAATGGCTACACGTTGGATAGCGCCAAATTGTTATCGCATATAACAAAGAAGAGCGTTGATAAAGGTGTTTACATGCCGGCTAGTCAATACAATAATTAAATATGGTGGAGACGAAAGAACGTGTTGAGCGTATAAAATAAAACAATGCTTAAATTGACAGAAATACACGCGTAATAGTAATTATCGGTTAATAAAAATTGCTGTAAAATTAAAAAGAAAATAAATTAGAAAAACCAGTGATGACGGCCGCTGAAAAGAATTATTAAATACAGGAAATACACGTGGAACAGAGAATAATAGTGCTGAAAAGAATAGTCAAATACATGAAATGCACGTGTAATATTGATGACAATTTTGCTAAAATGAATTACGAAACGAAACGTTCAGAGCAAAGAAAACAAATAATAATAAATCAGAAAGATCTTACCAACCGCTGCTCTCGTTCCGGGTCTATAGATGAAACACTTACACTACATAATATCACTTTTTATTAATTGAAAATAACTTAAAACTATCTTAAATTCACCCCTCGTTGGATATATGGACCTGAAACACACTTATTCACTATTATACGATTATTTAAGTTATGTTTATTCTTAAAAGTTATTTTTAATAGTAACTTAAACTATCTTAAATTCACCCCTCGTTGGTTATGTATGGACCTGAAACACACTTATGCACTACCATGCAAATATGAAATTTAATGCTGAGTTTCAAGCAGACGCCTCGCAGAGATAAGATTTTCTCTTTCAACGTTCGCGGTCTACGTTTGTTTTAAAAAATATATATAAGTTATCTTTCGTACGCGTGAGTTAAAATTCGTATATCCCGACCAAGCGTCCACTCAAATACTGATTCAAACCAGCTATCGCGTCCACCGCTGGAGACGGGGGGGGGGGGGGGGGGGGAGGAGCTACCCCACCGCGCGGCGGGGCGCGTTCTACCATCTACCAATAGGAAGCCTCCATTTCACCTACCAAGTTAGAAAGTATAAAGTTCCAGGAATATGCATTGAATATAAAATTATTAGAAATGACATATTTACAAAATATAAGCATTGTGTAAACACATTAAGGACCCAAAGACCCGTTAATATGATAAAACCATTATAAGAGAAAGTTTTCCAAGAATCAAGGTATTTTGTTGAAACAAAATAATAGATGTCTGGCTTCTATGCTACCATAACCCATGGTAATATTTTGATCATAATACCTATGTATATATCACGTTTATGTGATTAATATGTTCATAGAAATTAAAATTTGGCAGAGACAAGATAATACAATATAATAGCAACAGATATACATAGATTTGAAAAATAAGAAAATAGAAGTTATCAAACTGAAACAAAAAATAAGCAATATCATTCAAGTAAGATTCGCTAGTTGATTCATACTGGAGATACAAACTGGTCCGAAAAGCTCGTTTTTTCGCAAATAGATTTTGGAGTTGCGTACCCACAAAAAATTATAATTATTTGACTTTTTGAATTCCTTGGCCGCCTTCAGGATCAGCTTGTTCCTCCTTGTAAGATGATCGTTTACAAATATTTTGACGTTTTCTCCTGAAAGACCCAGTGAAGAAGTACTGACGCCTTTATTCTTCTTTATTGCTGCCAGCAACTCGTCCTTTGTCCTTTTCGAAGAGATTTGGGCAATAATATTTCTTGGTCTGGTGGTAGTGGTTGATCCTGACTGCGGGGGTTGGCGGTAGCGGGGTGTTAATCTATTGACAGTTACTAAATCCTCCTGTTTCAATTTATATCCAACAGTTTCTGCGATGTTTATAATGGTCTTCTTAAGATTTTCGTCATTATTTTCGGGAAGGCAGTGTATTTCGATATTATTATTTAATGTTTCTTGTTCACTTTCATTACTTTGCCTCTCCAGATACGAGATAGTTTTTTTCAGATTGGTTATTTCCACTTCCAGATTATCGACCCTTTCCAATTTCCTTTCCATCTTCAGATGATTTTGTTCCTGCTCCTTGCATGTTTTTTCCAGAATTACAATTTTGTTTTTGAAGTCATCTTGTTGGTTGCTGATAAATTGAATGGATTGGAGAATTCTTTCATTTTGTTGTAATATTTCGTCGTATTTATTTTTTGTTTCATAAAATTTGTCATGTATTAATTTTAAGATTGAGTTTTTGAATTCTCCAAATTCCGCCAGAAACGCTTTTCTAGTGAGTGGCAACATTTCGCTGTCATCGCTTGACATAGAAGACGAAGAAGTTTGTTGATTGATCGTTAATGGAGATCGAATCATATTTGTCTTTGAGTTTGTTTCTTTACACTTTTGACAGCGATGTGTGTTTATTGATTTAGTTGAAAGTTTTTTAAAATTCAATAAAGTCATTCCTGCACAATTATAATGGAATACATTTAGGCATTTTGTACATCTTATAGTTTCCTCTGTCTTAATAATATAGGTGCATGATTTACAATGTTGTTCTTCGGCCATTTTTGTGAAATATATTTATGCTTATTGAAGTGTTGTGCCGTGAATATAAAAATAAATCAGTGAAACGATGATCAGTGCTTATAAAAAGAAAGTTTGTTGCAGCTAGCAGGTACATATATATCAGGTTAGTTGTGTATAAAACGTATGTTATGTTTGTTTGTACCTTATTTGACAGTATTGTGATGCGCCGTTGAGGAGGTAGGTAGTCATATATATGAAAAATGTTTGCAAATTTCACTCGCTAAAAGTTTGTATATTTATTGTGTATTCACAGAACTTTGTGAGATGCGCCGTCATAGCGTGTCGTGGGGCACAGAGCCAGCCATGGGTGACGGTCTGGAGGAGATCAGGAGGAGAAGAAGAAACCACGCCGGACACGAGGAAGACCTGCTAGCCTGATGCAAAGGCTGGGCCCCACCGATCTACCGTCACCACGTGGAAGACAGTGACATGCCTGGAGTAAGGATGTCGCTGTACCCTGGGGCGGTATATTCTGGTCGGCGTCTTTTCGTGTGTTCGCGTGTTCGCGTGTGTTTGACAGTTCGTTTCGGTAGATGCCACGTGTTTTTGTTTGTTGTCTGTTGTTTTGTTTTTTTATTATTTTATTGCCATGGACCAACTATAATGATTTTTTGAATAAATGCGCCGTACTACTCCAATTTCATAGTGTCACCATCATTTGTCTCCTTTTCTTCCCCACACCTTGGCTTGATGTTTCCTCGTGGTAGACGAGAGGTCTCATCAAATGGCTTGCCAACGTGTGGCTTTTGCGAATAGGTATTTGCACGAATCAACACCCTGAGATCAGGATTGTGTGGGGAAGAAAAGTGATGTTTATTTGTTGTGTTTTGAACTGTAAATTTGTGCTGTGCTAAAAAAACGAACCATGTGCATTAACCGTTTCCGAATTCGAGAAAAAATTCGGTGGCGCCTGTGAATTTCAGTGATATGAGAATGTAAAGTGACATTGTTTTTCGACAAAAAAGTGGGGTGGAATTGTTATGCCCGAAAAAAATATTGCCGAAAAACATTGATTTATATTTTTTTCCACGGCAACATTTCGGAAAACAGCTAGCGCTCGTTGCGGGCGAAAAATGGAACTTGCAGCTAGCACGCGCTATGGCACGCGCTCTCTTTGGCATCCAACTCTGGTGGAAGACGGACGGTTTAGTACGACGCCGTCATCGGTCGACACGCGCGTCCCGATGGCGGCCATATTTTCGACGGCGCAGGAGGTCTGCTTGACAGGACCCGTCACGCGCATGGACGCTGATGGTGCCCCAGAACCAAGATGAGGGCATCAACAGGACAGGAGGTTGGAGGCAGAGCGCAGTGTGGGGCCACCGCGTAGGGAACGCGGCGGCTCGCAGATTGGACCACGAAGGGCAATCCGTGTCGTCTGGAGCGTCGGTTCGCCTCCGGTGAGGCCTCAACTGGTATGCCACCTCTGTCGAGATGCGCCGTCATAGCGTGTCGTGGGGCACAGAGCCAACCATGGGTGACGGTCTGGAGGAGATCAGGAGGAGAAGAAGAAACCACGCCGGACACGAGGAAGACCTGCTAGCCTGATGCAGAGGCTGGGCCCCACCGATCTACCGTCACCACGTGGAAGACAGTGACATGCCTGGAGTAAGGATGTCGCTGTACCCTGGGGCGGTATATTCTGGTCGGCGTCTTTTCGTGTGTTCGCGTGTTCGCGTGTGTTTGACAGTTCGTTTCGGTAGATGCCACGTGTTTTTGTTTGTTGTCTGTTGTTTTGTTTTTTTATTATTTTATTGCCATGGACCAACTATAATGATTTTTTGAATAAATGCGCCGTACTACTCCAATTTCATAGTGTCACCATCATTTGTCTCCTTTTCTTCCCCACACCTTGGCTTGATGTTTCCTCGTGGTAGACGAGAGGTCTCATCAAACTGTAACACTGGTAAAATTCATCGATAAATCTAAATCATCGATAATCGTAAAAGTCAAACTAACAGATAGTATATTTGTCAATGTGTCAAACCAATGCTGACTTCATACTAGCTGTGCGGTAGGTAAAGGCAACGTTGTAATACCTAAAGATGAAGGGCCAATCGAAAAGACGGCTGATTTGTTCGATGCATTGACAGTACAAATCACAAAACTCCTAAGTATACAGGATTTTGTAGAAAAATAAGTAAAAATCTTTAAATAGAATTTTTTTTCACCACCATTAAAATTAATTAATTTGTATTAAAATACCTATACTTTCTTTCTTAATTATATTTTTAAAAAAATGAATATGTGCTTATGAACATGCACATCCTCAAAATAAACAAAATTGCTTGTGCAAAATTGTACATAAAATCAATCGAAACAGGATTCAAGCCAGTTTCTTAGTAATGATATATTTTGAATCAAAAACATACTCAAGCATGTAGGGAATGCAATAATTGTCGACAGATTTTAGAGAATTATGTATGTTATTTAATAATTTGACAATACTTACATTATACAATTCCATGTAGGTATTCTGCTCAGAAGCTGGCAAAAATCATTGGAGGAGTAAAAGGTTTCAGCAATAAAATGTGATTATTATTATTATTATTAGTTTGTGATTTATTCTTTATAAAAATTATAATAATCAACAATTAGATGAATGAAGTAAACAATTGAGTGCCATCAAATACTTAAACTAAATTGAAATCCATCAAAAACAGAATTTATCAAAATAAACAATACTAATATTGTTTCAAAATCCACCATGAAACTTATTGGCGTTACTTGTACTCACATTTTACATTAAATAAAACAAATAACTATTAATTTATTTTATTTCAGAAAATGATGTGGTTACATATGGTGCTATTAAAATTAGTTCAAGTCAATAATGTTTTCTTCTAATTAAAAAGAATGAAGTAAAAATATATAAACAAGTAGGTAAATGAATAACAATAATAAGAGTAAAATAAGATTGATAAAAAACACTACATAACATTCACAAATCTCCTTCGCATAAGTCTCCTGAGAGGATAGAGTAAAAACTGTCTTACAAAATTCGAAGCAATACATAATCATAATCAACATTATATAAATATAGTTTAAAAGGTAGAACATTTTGCGTGTTTTTTCCCTAGAAATGCAACATACAATAATTCTTCATCGCACTTATCACTAACTTACCTTACAATTCATTCCTTACTTTCAAAATCAAACTAACATCATACATACATTCCATCACTACATATATGTACTCTTAACATATCTCCACACTATCTAGGAAGTTTAAATTATGCAAATGAAAACAAGTTTGCTAATGTCTAGTTTAAAGTGAATCAAATTAGTCTCGTTATGATTATGTGAAGGATTTACATATGGCGATTCTGCCTCTACAAAACATACAATCACTCATTAATATCAAATATTTCTAACATTCATACTATTGTTGTGTATCCAATAACAAACTGTTTATCACCTAAAAATTATTTTTTTTTAAATCATTCTTTTATTTTCACACAAATAAATTTAGGAATTCTACTTACATTATGTGTAAAATAACACATAATTTTAATACAAAAACACATAAATAAATATATATAAGAACACATTATTGCACATAAAATATGGAAATGAAGCTACGAATTGATAGTAAAATAATTTTTAAAAAATCTGTCAATAATCTACATATACCTACATGAAAAAAAACTATTTTCTCATATACTTTGAAATATTTGTATCAAAGTAACACTAAAACACACAATGTAATCTAGGGTAAAAAATCTTTGTACAATAATAAATATACTATAAAACCTGCACCATAAAATAGTCAAATCAAAATAGTCAAAATTTCAAAATACTATGATTCAAATCTTGAATGAAAAATAAAAAGACAAATTTAAAATAACTACAAATATGTTTCACACTCAGCATTTAAAAAAAATGTTTTGAAGCGAGCATTTCATTAAGTATTTGACATTAATTTTTAGTAAAGAGCGAGAGTGAAACTATGAATTCACTGAAAGATTTATCTATAGCAATATTAAAAACCTCTACATTTTACACTACACACAATAGGCGTGATGACAGTAAGAAAAAATCATTGAAATTATGATTTTATTAGATAAAATATGTTATAAAGATTTGAAAAAATATATTTATTTTCATTTTAAAAGAGCGAATAATATTAATATTATTAAAATAAAAATACAAAATATGTTTGTCCGCCATTTTATGTGAAACACCAATCAGAGCGCATGACGTCACCATATTCTCACTGTCAATTGTGTTTGTTACTGTCAACTGTTGTGTTGTTCGAAATGGCTATTTTTTTCATAACAAGCTATATGGAATATGCTGCTTATTTTTAACATGCTATTTTTATTTATTGATTTATTTGGTTTATTTGGGACAATAAACCAAATAATATCGCTATCCGCTCTATTGAATCGTTGACGCATCTGTTATAACACGCACCGAGTATTGTAACGTGGTGGAGAATATTTAACGTTTCAGAAATAAATAACTTGGTGGCTTTCATTGCTTGATTATAAAATAAAATGATGTAATTATATTGTTTGTGGGAGTTGTACAGTGTTACATGAGGTTGAAATGGAAATACACAATGTATTATGATGAATCTAATATACATATGGGATAACTGTTATGATTCATATACATATTATGATTAATATATTAAAATATGTAATAGGTGTGATGACTGTAAGAAAAAAATCATTGAAATTATGATTTTAAAAAATAAAATAGGTTATAAAAATTTAAAAAATGTTTTTTTTTAATTTATAGGAGTGAATAATAATAATATTATAAATATAAAAATACAAAATGTGTTAGTCCGCCATTTTATGAGAAAAAACTATCAGAGCGCACGACGTCATAGTATGGTCGCGTCAATTCTTCTGATAGTCTTCAATACAATATACGCATTAATTGTCGGTCTGGACTATGTTTATTTTGGTGTTATCGATATATTAATATTTTAATTAGATACTTAAAACTAAAACAAATTAAATATAAATGGAACAAGTATTCATCAAAGCAAATAGTTTCAATTTACCTAGATACTCGCCTAACTATCGGGGGACACTATGGGCCGGTATTACAGTGTCAGTTTAAGAGCTAAACTCAAGTTTTACAAAAATATAGCGTATTACAGTGTCCGTTTAGACCTAATCTTCCCTCAAATACGTCACTAAAACGACAAATATTTAACTCAACGTTTCTGGCAGATTAAGTACTTAACTGTCTAGTTTCAGTGTTGTATCGAAGGTGGCGCCACACAACAAAACAAACTGACAGCCGTATTGAAACGAACACGGGCATTTAAAAGCATTATTTTGGTGAAAAAAATTAAATTTACCATGTTGGATAATAAAACAATGGTATTTAAAGTCGTAGCGTCCCGTTTTGTATTTCGTATTATTTGAGGTTATTTAAATTTGACAGATAATAACCACAGAAAAAGTGAAATATGTCTATAATTGAAGATTTAGTAACTGACATGTCATATTGCACTGTAATACGGAAATGGATTCAATCTCCCCTTAACATTAATCTTGAGTTTGGCAAACTCAATGAGTTGAGGGCCGACTGTAATATCGGGCCTATGTTAATTGTATTTTGTATGTAACTTAGTTTTTATTGAATAAATAAATAAATAATGAACGCTCGCAACGTATGGTAAACTAATTTAGTTTTAGTATTCTACAATTTTGTCACGCGATGGTGAGCTGACGAACGTTCGACATGTTATGATGCTGGTCACTGCCAAACTAAACTAGCAAGCTATATTTTTTTCATGCAATGAAGCGATTTGCGAAACGACGGCGATTACGCGAAGCATGCGTTTTAAAACATCGTTACAATTTTAGCAGCATACGAATTATTACATAGCGCTCGTTATTTGTATTGTGTTCATAACAAGCTATATTTATCTGCTATCGTTATTTTTAGCAATAGCAGCCATAGTAGTTATTTTTCTGCCTGTCTTAACTACTCTTAACTAGAATGGAACTTTTGATGGTCGGATATTTCTTTGCGTCGAACAAAGACTTTTGTTCATCAGAATTTCGAAACGTAAAAACTTAATAATAAGTACATATAAGTACTTTATTTATCTGTAATTTAAATACAAATTACATCTCGAAAATCGATAAAATATGCTTTTTCTTCTCTCTACATTATGTGTTCATAAGCTAAAAACATACGCGGGAAACTTATGATGGCCTATTTTGACGTTTGGACATTAATGAAGTTCTTTATATGCTTATTGCCTAAATAATGGTAAATATTATATTATTGAGAGCTAAAAGTGGGGGAACAAATACTGTACTTCATTGTAAACGCGTACTTAATAAAATTCACTTGTGTCTCGCCGTGCGAAATTTAATCACTTATATCTCTTTTTTTTCGCGTGGGACGAAAACAAATACCTCAGTAGGTGTTTTTTTCGTCGTGTTTGTACATTTAGGGACCGCACAACACTTATGCACTTTTGAATTGATTATAAATACACAAATCGTCTTAGAACACATATATTACATATAGTAGTGATATGCAGTTTACGATACCATGACGTCACCGTCAGGGTCGGCAGCCGCCATGATACTACAAGCTTTTTTTGGCGTAAATGTCAAATTTGATTTTAAAATGGCGATTTTTGCTACTAAACCTTTATTTTATGTAGAAATGTATATATATTTGAAAACAGTGAATGCGTAAAAACATCGTGAGATAGTTTTTCAAAATTAGTCATCATGCCTATTTCCTATGTCTCCTTGTGTATCTACTTACAAATTGTTATTATTAGAAAAGCATTCTTGTTATGAAAATCATTCATTTTTTATTTTCTCACAAAATAATTCAGGAAATTTTAATATGTACAATAACACATCATAGCTATTCAATAACTCATATACAAGTTTATAAAAAGCACCTTATTTCAAACAAAATATGAAAATGAATACAGTAAATGCAAATATTAATGATTACGCTTATCCATCAATAATTGCAATTGGTGAATTAACAACAAACTTCAAGGTTAATCGACCTGTATTTAAATTTATACTATTATCTGCATCTATACTATATGTATCTAAAACAAGCTTTCAATGCGTTTAAGATTTGCTTAAATAAAAAATTTAATTTTGATCAATATTTTCTATGTTTGTATCATATCTAGATATCAATTTTTCCATTTGTGACCACCTACTCAATTTTAAATCGTTTTTAAAAAGCCACTTTATGTCATGAGGTGAAAGTTCAATGTCTTTAATAAATAATTTAATTCTAAGATCCTTGGCATAGAACACACTAACTAGATCCTTGGCATAGAACCAATGAGCTATAGATATACTGAAGTGCTATTGTCCATACAACAGAACACATAATTTTGTGCTGATCTGGTGTGCGAATATAGCCGCTGCAAGTGGGACTCGCGTCTCTTTCTATGCGTCAATTCATATACAGTTTGCCTGTCAGTTGGTGTGTTTTCCTGAGTTCGACGTGTTGTTTTAAGTCTGTTTTTGATATAATTTGTTTTTCTTTCTATAAATTAAAAGAAATAAAAACGATGGTTAAATACTGCAGCTCTTTTGGATGTCAAAATATTTGGTATCCCAACAGCGGAATTAGTTTTCACGAGTAAGAAACTTTACATTTATACTTCAATGGCGTCCTCAAAGATTGCTACTTCAATATTAAAAATACCTCAACTATTTGTATTAAAATATGATCTACATTTTAATATTTGTTAAATTACCTACGATAATTTAAACTTTATTTTAATTTAGTAACACTGTTACCTAACATTAAAATGATTAAATCAATATATCCTTTTGTTTTCATCTTATCTTGTGAAATAGCTTTCAGTGTAGGGTTTTAATTAGTAAATCTGTCATTATTGCTTCCAGATTCCCTCTACATTTATAATTAATTACATAATATGCTCTTTAACTGTAATTATTTCTTGTATTTATAATTTTTGTGCAATTTTTTCCACATTACTATTTTTTCTGATAATTATTACATGAACTTGTGTTTATTTGTCAAAATTATTAATATGCTCTGTTTTACGTTTACAATTTTTTTACGTGTCCTACTGTTATTTATTATAGTTAATAATGTGCTCTTTTTTACGTTTCAATTTTACTGTCCATTATTATTTTAGATTTATAACTTGTGCTATTATTTGTTATAACTTATCATTAATAATATGCTTTTTTAACTTTTCTATTTTTACTGTGAATAATTTTATGTGTTTTATAACTATGCCTTTATTTTTCATAATCAATATTATGCTCAAATTTGCATATTATATATTTTTTTAAATATCTTATTGTATTTATTCTCTTTAATAATTATTTCTGTCTACATATATTTTTATTGTGTACTTTTATGTGTTTTTGGTATTTGACATATTTGAATTGTTATTCATATTTATTAAATAAATGAGCGTTGCGCAAGCACATAAAGTGATCACGTAAACCAACTGATAACAGGTCGTATGCTCTGTAGGTGCCTTGAGCTCCTGGTTTTTCTATAATATCCCAACTTCGTCTCTATTGAGATGTTAAAAAGTTTGTCAGTAAAAATATCATTTGACTCCCGACAGAGAAAAAATCCAGTGTTTGCTATATGCTTTTAAAAAAATAATCGATTAAATATATATTTATATATAAAAATGAGACTTTTTAAACCTGTTTTAAAGTTATTGGATCAACGTTGAAGATCTTGTGTTTTTTATAGAAAAACACCTAATTAATGAATAGTTAATAACAAAATATTCTCAGTGTGGGAAGGAAAAATCAAATTGATTCTTTATTAAAGACAGAAATGATCTCACTGGATGCAAACACTCTTATGAAAAAGTACAGGATTTGTAAATAGTCGTAATATTTGTTTTAAAAAGATATGGTTTCACATAAATGTTCTAATATTCTGAGTTATGAGATGTTTCTAATAAGTAATTTGTACTCATATATGATAATCTATATATTACTTTTACTATATATGTACACCCGATTGTGTATATTTTTAATTTGGTTGAATTACATCATTAATTATCGGATAATCTCATTCTATTCTTCAAAATTACTCATATATTGTATGAAGTGAGAGTTCTAGAAAGAGACAGGAATGCCACTTGTACTATATCCGTCTCTTTCTACTACTTCGGCACAACATTTGAACATTTAGCACTCCAGTATACCTATATCTCATTGCATAGAACACACTAACTAGATCCTTGGCAATCACAATTGAAGCTTATATTTCTACACCATTATACACCATACACTCTGCTTTTTTAAATATAAAAAAAAAGAAATTTTAAAATTCCACTGACACAGTTTAATATTTTTTTGAAAATGCTGAATAAAATCATCATAACCTTGAATTTTGTCACTTCCTAAAAATTGAATAATATCTTCTTTTTTACGCTCCATATTTTCTGTTTTCCTATTTGCTGGATATTTTATTTTCGTTTTCTTCAACTTCGATAGATATGCTGGATCATCGTTGGAACTGGAAAATCCTTGGAACAGTACTGTCTTTGAGGCGTGGATACTTCAGAGGATTATTTCCATCTACATCTTTTTCAACAGGTGTTGATATAATATCCGATGGATGACAAAAACAGCAGAAGCAGAAACAGCACAATTACAACTCGGTATCCATTTTTTTCGTGGAGAGGTACTTTAAAAATGGAAACAGTGCCTTCTTTTTGATTTGCAGCCAGGAACATAGCATTCTAGAACCATCTGTAAATTTATACATTATATCTAAACAAATGTCTTCCTAATTTTGTACAATTCTTTTAAAATGATAAATTATTGAAATAAAACCATTTAAACGTTGTTAAGTATTTTTTTAGATAAAAAAAACAGATTTTGCGATAGAGCATTTTGCGATGTGACGAGAGATTATTTTGTTTACAAATGTCTATCAAATGGTTTGGATTTTATAACAAATTATAAAATATTGAAATTAAACCATAAACAAACGCTCAAAATCGTTTTATTGTAAAAAATGAGTTGGAAATCCCTATATTACTATTAATCAAAAATATAATCCTCCATGACACACAGGAACGCGTCACGTAGGAACGAGTGTTTCAATACTAAAACAATGAGAAATTATGGTATTTTAATAAAAAAATGATGCTTACCTTAATCGACGATATTCCTAACGTATAAAATAAAACAAATTAGTATATTTTAACCACTGTAACTAACTAAAACATCAATATAATTAATAAATAAAGCACGAATATTTCGACTGACCATACAAATACGTAATAACGGTCGAACTGAAATCCTGAAATGCATAGAACACACTAACTAAATAACGCAAGCCACCGTATATTGAAATTGTACCAACTTCTGAACCAACTTGAAGTTGGCAACATAACAATACTGCTTACTGCCATCTGTTAAACCGTACAAAAGCTCATTAAGAGGCGGGGCTAGGCCTATAGGGGGGGGGGCTAAATTCGACTTTATTTATTTATTTGAATATTGCCTCTGCATTTATTTCTTATAATGGTTGAAATTGTATAATATGCTTATATTATTCAACCATTATGAGAAACACTGCAAGAAGGAAGTAAAATTCACATACAAAAATTCTTAGGTTAACAAGAAAAGACAATTGTAACGAACAATGGTGTTTATTATAACGAATTACTCGACATTTATAAAATAATATAATATGCCAAATCATACCACAGTATCATATTGTCTTATTTAAATGAAATTTGCTAAAATCTTTGCGGAGAAGATGAATATTTCCACGCGCGGAAATCCACTTTATCAATCTACAACGATCTCGTATTGACGGAAAACAAAATTGCCGTTGTATTGATTTGATTGATTCCTTCGAACCACATGAAGTGACACAACATCGACGTGGCATTTTAAAATATTTAAGTTGTTTACAAAGCTTTTAAATATGAAATGCGAAATAAGAAATAATAGTTTTGGACCGCGTTTCACGGAAAACACAATGACAGATGACAGAACACCACCAACACGTGAAGAATATATTATTGCCAGAATAAAACAAATTTCCAACATCATTTTCAGTTATTTCAGTAAATCAATTCATCTCAATATTTTTAGCAAACGCGACATATGCTAAAAATAAGAAATAACAATTATATTAATAAATTAAGTAGATAAAATGTATTCGCTCATGAAAAATTTAAAATATACTTGAAAGATCGATGTTTTTTTTTTACTTATGGCAAAATTTTTTGATTTCTAAACAGAGACATCTTTTAAACCGTACAAAAGCTTTCTGATATTATAATACACACATACATACACACACACACACACACACACACACACACACACATACCATCACCACAGGACCACAGAATTGGACCGATTTCAATGTATGGTGGCTGGTAGGCCCTGCTGAAATGGGCCCTTCGACGCTGCTGCAGAAATTTCTACCGCACAGCTTCTATGGAGTCAGCATTGATAGCTGTCAAACTCCATACGACTGATAAGTCGGCCATTTTTTCCCCTACCTTGCGGCCTGTCTAGAGGAAAACGAACGACGAACAATCCAGAGGGCCTTGGCCCAACGAAGGCCTATACAGCCTCCCGTGCCATGTCACATTGCGCATGCGCCAATGTTGTGTATTCAAATACTAGCTTCTGGCGACAGATGAATCAAGCGGAAATTTTACGACAGTGAAATAATAGTATGATGTGTATGTAAATCCCATTTATTAATTTTTGGTTAGGTTCAGTTAGTCTTTAATAATAATAGCGACTCGCGTGAGCGAGTTGCTTTATATATTGAATGTAAATTGATTGCAGGAAAATGTTATCAATACCTTTGTCATATGTAAGTTTATTGTATATTCGCATTTGATCACATTTTTCAAATAAATTACATTAAGTAATTATATGATTTTTAATATTACTTACTTATTATTTTTTATGTTGAAGTGGATTTTCATTTACCAACATATCCAATTAGGTATATAAAACTGCGCCAAAAATTGTACCGATAAAATCTCCGTGCATGCGCAATATGACAGGCACGGGGGGCGTATAGGCCCTCGTTTGGCCCATGGTACCTTTAGCACGGGCGTTTTTGCATTTCAACTAATGGAAATTGCATCCCGAGCATCGTGACTAGCTTCATGTTTATACTGTTTTTTTTAATCTTCTCATATTATTATTGCACCTTTAGTACCTATATCGTTGTTTTCATGAAACCCCCCTCTTAAATTGTCGAGTGCCGGATCCAACATTAAATTCGGTGCCACTATTTTTACGACCGGAATTGGCGGGAAAAGCGTTTTCCCGCCAAAAAGTGACTATTTACACGACAAATTTTCTGACGTCGTCTATGTTTTTAGGTCATTTATAACCATAGAAAGCGCTGATAAATCAAGTCACAAAAATATTTACCTTTGTCATTTTTTCAATGGTCATAAATTATTTTTATTTTTGATTAAGAAACAAAACAGGAGTACAGATAGAAAAGTACATGATAATTATAAAAGAAGTATACAACAATCTGTACACCCAATAACATTGTTTCACATAATAATAGAATGGTAAGTAGTACAAACTATCCACATGAATACAAAATAAAGAAAACAAAAGAATATGCATATTTAAAAATAACAAACAATTTCAATAAAAAAAAAAACAACGTTAGAATAAGCATATTTTGTTATAAAAAAAAACATATTTTGTTATCAAAAGTGGGAACAGGAAATATGGAAAGGGAGAGGACGGACAGGGAGAGCAAATCTCATATACCTACATATGTAGAAATAATGTTGAAAAATACGAAACCACTGTTCACTGCCGCAAATTACACGCATTACCTCGTGGCGAAACTGATTAATAGATGAATCAAAGATATCAGCATGCATCGAAAATAATGCATTAAATCTACGACAGATGCGTGGGATCGTAGCATTCATCCGCAAATTGGTTCTACAGTGTGGAACATGTAAGATGTTTGACTGGCGAACTGACCTTCCCGGGACCCGAATATTCACAAAACTGACAAGCTCAGGCGAGTCCATAGCATCGTTCAAAATTTTATGAAGCATTAATTTGTCGAATAAGGTTCTTCTGGATTCTAGGGTATCATATTTGTGGTATTTAATTGAATCACGATAGCTATCAAAGTTAAGTCGTAATTTGTAATTTAAAAAGTTAAAAAATTTGCGTTGAATTCTCTCGATTCTAGCTATGTGGACGCCATAGAAGGGGGACCATATCTGTGTGCAGAATTCGAGTTGAGGACGTATATATGCTGAGTAGAGTGTATAAAAAGTTTTACTGTTTCTGAAAGGTTTTGATATTCTAATTATAAATCCAAGCATTTTGTTGGCTTTTGATATTACATGATTAATATGTTGGATGAAATTTAATTTAGAATCTAATATAACTCCCAAATCACGGATATGATCTACTTCCTTTATTCCCGAACTATTAAAAGTGTAAGTATAGTTGATTTTATTAATATTTCGAGTAAAAGTTATTTTGTTACACTTGGCTATGTTGAGTACAAGTTTGTTTGATTGACAGTATGCAAATAATCTGTTAAGGTCTTGTTGTAGGTTATTACAGTCAGTTGTAGATTTAATAATCAAGTAAATTTTCATATCATCGGCAAATGCAAGATAATGAGAAAAAATAAAACATTTATAAATATCATAGGTATAGATATTAAAGAGTAAGGGGCCTAGGTGAGATCCTTGAGGGACCCCTGAGGGTGGATTGAAGAAGTCAGATTTGCATCATGGAAACCAACTTGAAGAAAAAATAAATAATATTGGCATCTTATTACATTTACTTAATTTTAAAAATCATTTTTTCATCGAGATTTACAATTATAACAAAGTATAAACAAAGATAAATATTTTTATAACTTGATTTATCTGCGTTTTCTATGGGTATGGAATGAATGATAAGAATTTATCTATGGTTGAGTCGTAAAAATATCACTAGCCTATTAAATTTTGGATCTCGTGTGTCCATTCGTAAATTATTCAGTACTGCTCAAAATATCTGAACAAATCATTTTCGAAGCCATATAACATTTACATGGAAGAATCAATAAAGAGTATTTAATGTACCTGTCTTGTAAAAATATTTTCAGACAATGGATACTCCATTGAACCAAAGGGCAAAAATAATAATAAAAGATGAATATACTCTTTCAATAAACAAATATATCGGTGAAGAATTACCTGATTTCCCAATTGAAGAATGTGAAGTAGATTTAAAAAAAGAGATCGAAGAGCAATCCATAATTGAAAATGAAGGTACAATAAACAAACTTATATATACTATTTACGATTGTAACGTCAGTGATAAGACGTTTACTCAAAAAGGACATTTAAACAAACATAACCTATCTCATTCGGATGAAAAACCACATGAATGCAATATCTGTGGGAAGAAATTTTCTCGAAAAGGACATTTAAAGGAACATGAAATAATTCATTTGGGTGAAAAACCACATGAATGCAATGTATGTGGAAAACCATTTTCTCGAAAAGGAGATTTGAACAAACATAACCTAACTCATTCGGGTGAAAAACCACATGAATGCAATATCTGTGGGAAGAAATTTTCTCGAAAAGGACAATTAAGTCAACATGAACTAATGCATTCGGGTGAAAAACCACATGAATGCAATATCTGTGGGAAAACATTTTATCGAAAAGGAACTTTAAACATACATAACCTAACTCATTCGGGTGAAAAACCACATGAATGCAATATCTGTGGGAAGAAATTTTATCATAAAGGAAATTTAAAGCAACATGAAGTATTTCATTTGAGTGAAAAACCACATGAATGCAATATCTGTGGGAAAACATGTTCTCAGAAAGGAGCTTTAAACCAACATAAACTAATTCATTCGGGTGAAAAACTACATGAATGCAATATCTGTGGGAAGAAATTTTTTCGAGAAGGAGATTTAAAGAAACATGAACTAATTCATTTAGCTGAAAAACCACATAAATGCAATATATGTGGGATAACATTTTCTCGAAAAGGAGGTTTAAACCAACACAAACTAATTCATTCGGGTGAAAAACCATATGAATGCAATGTTTGTGGAAAAACATTTTCTCGAAAAGGAGATTTAAATGAACATAGCCTAACTCATTCCGGTGAAAAATCACATGAATGCAATATCTGTGATAAGAAATTTTCTCGAAAAGGATATTTAAAGAATCATGAACTTATTCATTTGGGTGAAAAACCACATAAATGCAATGTCTGTGGTAAGAAATTTTCTCAAAAAAGAGGTTTAAAGCTACATGAACGAATTCATTCGGGTGAAAAACCACATGAATGCAATATCTGTGGTAAGAAATTTACTCGAAAAGGATATTTAAAGAAACATGAACTAAATCATTTGGGTGAAAAACCACATAAATGCAATATCTGTGGTAAGGAATTTTCTCAAAAAAGAGGTTCAAAGCAACATGAACTAATTCATTCGGATGAAAAACCACATGAATGCAATATCTTTGGGAAAACATTTTCTCGAAAAAGTGATCTAAACAAACATGACCTAATACATTCCTAGTTTTTAACTAAATTTATTTAATTTCATATTTTTAATATAATTATTAATTTAAATAGAGCAAGTGACGCAATTTAAATATCTAGGGATCGAGATGGCATGTCACAATGATCTGTATGGAGAAGTGACACAGCAAGCACACAAGGCCGCAGCAATCTCAGGCTGTCTGATGGAAACTATATGGAAGAACAAATACATGAGCACCAAGGGCAAAATGAGGATCTACAAAACATGCGTTAGACCTATCCTAACATACGCCATTGAATCCAGAGTTGATACGGTCCGTACCAAACAACTTTTGCGCACCAGTGAAATGAAAATACTGTGATGCATAGTTGGCAAAAGTCTTCGTGATAGAGTCAGAAATACAGAGATCCGAAGAATCTGCGAAGCTGAGGACATCGTAAGATGGGGGCGCCAAAGAAGAAGGTACTGGAACAAACACGTCAGCCGCATATCCGAAGATAGGATCCCAAAGATAACCCAAGACAACGTACCGGAGGGGTCTCGACCACGAGGACGCCCACCAAAAAGATGGCGAGATATGTTGCAGTCCACATCACAGAAAGCTGAAAATGCAGCATACAACAGGCCCTGGGCCTAATGAAAGAACAAGAAGAAGATTAATTTTAATTAATTAAAAGTTTACCGTTATAAAATTATTTTTAACAATAATAAATTATTAATAATATTTATTTTATTATTTGTTCAACCGCAATTGCTGCACAAATTTTTTTAATAATATTATTTTTACTAAATCTAAATCATATATATATATATATATATATATATATATATATATATATATATATATATATATATATATATATATATATATATATATATATATATATATATATATATATATATATATATATATATATATATATATATATATATATATATATATATATATATATATATATATATATATATATATATATATATATATATGTTATAATATTTTTATCTCGGTTTTCCCGTGTCAGTAGGTCTTGACTAAGACCATTTGTCTTCCGACGTTTCACCTGAATATCACCAGGCATTTTCAAGGACTTAACGAAAAGCACGCGCGCGACACACGTCTACTCACACTGAAAGACGTTAAGTAAGCGAGTTAGTCGCTCCGTGTCTGCGTTTGCGAACCGACCAGCCTCGATAATGACCGATGATATTCGGTTGAAACGTCGGCAAAACCGTCCTTTTCAGGACGAAAACAAGCGGATAGCCCGGAAAAATAGCTATTCATATATATATATATATATATATATATATATATATATATATATATATATATATATATATATATATATATATATATATATATATATATATATATATATATATATATATATATATATATATATATATATATATATATATATATATATATATATATATATATATATATATATATATATATATATATATATATATATATATATATATATTTTATTTTATTTATTTTATTTTTATTTTATTTATTTATATTTGGGAAACAAACAGCGTTACAATGTTTATGGTATGGACAGTAAAGTTATTACAATTATGCCAATAATGTGTTTCCACATAAGTAAAAAACAATAAGTACCTATATAAGTTTATACAAAAATTATAGAGAATATGTAGGAGAGAGTTGGGATTAGAGAGGAAAGATAGAGTGCAGATGAAGAGGGATATGTGTTGGGATGAATATATATGAATATTTAATGATTGATAAGTTTTGATTTGATAACATTTATTGATGAGTTGAATATATCTAATTCGTTTAGGTGCGTATTGAAGAAGTGTGATGCACGGTATATGAATGAGTGTTGTTTGGCGTTCGTGTTACAGTGTGAAAGGTTTAATGAATGTTGGAATCGGGTTGCTCGGGTGGGAACCCGAAGAGCTATTCGTTCAAGCAGTTCCGGGCAATCCACGATAGAGTTGGCGATTTTAAATAGAAAGACGGCGTCGGAGATATTTCTACGGTTTTCTAATGTGCTAATTTTAAAGAACTCGGCAGAATCTGAGTAATTTAGATGAGTTCGAAAGGAGCGAAAATCAAGGTACTTAAGGAATCTATTCTGGATTTTTTCAATTCTGTGTATGTAGGTAGAGTATCTAGGATTCCAGACTTGTGATGAGTATTCCAAAATGCTGCGCACATATGTAAAGTATAAAATTTTCAGTGTGAGTATATTGTTAAATTGCTTGCATGTACGGAGAATAAAGCCTAGGATCCTAGACGCTTTGGAAACAATGTAGTCAATGTGTTTGTCAAATAACAGTTTTGAGTCAAGGATGATACCAAGGTCTTTTGTTTCATTTACATTACGCAGTGGTTGATTATTTAGGCAATAGTTGAAGCTTATGATGTTCTTGTTCCGTGTAAATTTTAGGCAGTGACATTTGTTTGGGTTAATTTGAAGGTTGTGTTGTTTGCAGTATAGGTCGAGACGATTGAGGTCAGTTTGAATATTTTCACATATATATATATATATATATATATATATATATATATATATATATATATATATATATATATATATACATATATATATATATATATATATATATATATATATATATATATATATATATATATATATATATATATATATATATATATATATATATATATATATATATATATATATATATATATATATATATATATATATATATATATATATATATATATATATATATATATATATATATATATATATATATATATATATATATATATATATATATATATATATATATATATATATATATATATATATATATATATATGTTTAAATATAAATTTTCGCGGATTGTAGAGATATATGTATAGCTACTTTTCCGGGCTATCCGCTCGTTTTCGTCCTGAAAAGGACGGTTTTGCCGACGTTTCAACCGAATATCATCGGTCATTATCGAGGCTGGTCGGTTCGCAAACGTAGACACGGTGCGACTGACACCGCGTTGCATTTCGCGTTCCTATTTCTGTATCGTGTTGGTGTATTGGCGTGTGATGCGGCGTGTGGGAGGGGTGGCGGTGTGAGCATGAGTAACCGTCGATTCGCGCTCTGTTGTTAGTGGTGGTGTGGTGAGGGTGTCTCCCCTGCAGCTCGGTGACCGTGCTGTATATCGTTCGTCGTATGACGTCACGCTGGTATGTGCGCGTGTCGATCGCCGTACAGCTAGGTGCGGGAGGGCAGAGGGCGGGGGAACAGTTGTAGCGGTATGCACTGGCGTCATTGGCGTTGATTCGTTTAACCATGCGCGGTCACTTGAATATGAATTAAGTACTGGTTTCCACGCCACTGGTAGACGACGAGAATCATCTTTTGTGTTCATTGCGAAGGGCCGTTTTTCTATTTCGATGGCTTCTCTATATACTCTATTAATCTCGTTATTTAAACGGACAAGAGTCTTTGCTGCATCGAAGTCTATTTTGTGGCCTTCTGTCATCACATGATTCGCCAGTGTTGACGTCGATTTATTTTGTTTTACGTCTAGGCGGTGTTCGGCTACGCGTGCTGATACTTTTCTGTTTGTGCGACCGATGTAAGTTTTTTCGCACGTACCGCAGGGGATCTCGTATATACCATATATATATATATATATATATATATATATATATATATATATATATATATATATATATATATATATATATATATATATATATATATATATATATATATATATATATATATATATATATATATATATATATATATATATATATATATATATATATATATATATATATATATATATATATATATATATATATATATATATATATATATATATGTTATATTTGATGTTTTCACGGGTGAAATATGTTATAATATTTTTATCTCGGTTTTCCCGTGTCAGTAGGTCTTGACTAAGACCATTTGTCTTCCGACGTTTCGCCTGAATATCACCAGGCATTTTCAAGGACTTAACGAAAAGCACGCGCGCGACACACGTCTACTCACACTGAAAGCTCACCGTCAAGTGACTTGACGGTGAGCTTTCAGTGTGAGTAGACGTGTGTCGCGCGCGTGCTTTTCGTTAAGTCCTTGAAAATGCCTGGTGATATTCAGGCGAAACGTCGGAAGACAAATGGTCTTAGTCAAGACCTACTGACACGGGAAAACCGAGATAAAAATATTATAACATATATATATATATATATATATATATATATATATATATATATATATATATATATATATATATATATATATATATATATATATATATATATATATATATATATATATATATATATATATATATATATATATATATATATATATATATATATATATATATATATATATATATATATATATATATATATATATATATATATATATATATATATACAGTCCCTGATCTAATTATTAGCCCACCCTAGGAAATTTGGTAAATTATGACTTTTGGATTTAAAAACTCACATTTTTATAAAAATATATTTGTGTATTTAAAACTTTGGGTGAATATACATATTTTTAAACATAAAACAATAACAATTAAAAAAAATAATAGTTCTTTAGTACTTTATTTTAATATTTTGTGGATCCTCCCTTATTTTTTATCACAGCTTGCAAACGGCTTGGCATGCTTTCGATACATTTAAGAGCCATTTATTTCAAATGATCATTATGGTTCCAATGCCATATCACTTTCTCGATTAATTGGGTCTTATTCGTAACATTTTCTTTAGATATTTCCCTCTTCAATAGTTCCCACACATTTTCAATGGGGTTGAGGTCAGGGGAGTTCCCCGGCCAGTTTAGAAGTGGGATTTTTTTGGTTTTAAGTAGTTTTTTTACAGATTTCGCTGTATGGCATGGAGCTCCATCTTGCATAAATATAAATTTATCGCCCGAATGTGGAAACCATTCCTTTATTTGAGGCATCAGTCGAGTTTCAATGACTTTTTGGTACTGGTCCTGTTTCATTATGCCCTCAACAATGTACAGCCGGCCAAGACCTTTACCACTAATAACTGACCAGAACATTAATTTTGGAGGATGTTTGATAGTTTTAATTACACAGTCCTGGTTGTACTTCTCAGATGAAGTTCTTTTAACATACTGTGCCTTTTGTGTCAGTATTTCGATCGTTGACTCGTCACTAAAGCATACCTACAAATAACCAGAATTTTAGACAGAATTTAATGAATATTTCTAAAAAAATAATAAAGCATAATCAAATATATTTTTTTATCTTACTCTTTTCCAATCTTCAACTGAGAAATCGGAATACAGTTTAGCCCACTCCAACCTTTTTTTCTTCATATTATCCGTCAATTTGGGTTTTCGTACTGGCCTTCGACTTTTCATTCCTAGTCTATGGAGACTTCGACGGACAGTAATAGTGGCTACTTTTACTCCCGCCTCATTTAATTTATCAGTCAATGTAGTATTGGTAGCAAATCTGTTTTCTTTAACGATTTTCACCAATTTCCTTTCATTCCTAGGTGTCATTATCCTTTTACGTCCACATTTACCATGCCTCTGAGCATCCAATGATAGCCCATTTGTCAATTTTTCTTTAATTCGTCTTACTGTACGCCTTGATATGTTACATTTTTTTGCTATTTCACTTATAGTAACATTTTCTTTGGTCAAAAGGTGTTCCACTACTGCTTTTTTTTCAACACTAATATCTTTGGCCTTGCCCATAATGAAATTTAAGGTTAAAACCACGTGTAAATAATTAGGACGGAATTCAAACTAAATTTCTATAGAACAAAATAAAAAATAAATGAATTAATAGTCCAAAACTTATTGTAAAATGCGTAGAAAAAAGAAAACACAGTTTTTTGTAGAAAAAAACACCAAATTAACCACTAAACTTAAACGAAGACACAACCGAACTGCCCAGACAACAAAACACAAATCCTATAGAAAACACTAATGTCATATTTCATGTGTAAATGTTGCCAACCTAATAATAAATTAGTGTTGCCAACAATTAAAATGAACCATAAAATATATCCAAAACAATATTCAATATTTTGTTTTTGCATAAATTAAGATATGTATTAATAACAAGAGGAAAAAGTCATAATGTACCAAATATACCAGGGTGGGCTAATAATTAGATCAGGGACTGTATATATAAATATATATATATATATACAACCGACGTGATTTTTGCCTACGTGGGTAGCGTTTCGTGTTTCATTTCTCCGCTCCCACGGACAAAACATAAACAGGTGCCGCGATCAAATTGCTGACTGTTGTCCAAAGAGATAACAATGTGTTTCTGAGAACTCAAGTTTTTTGCTGACTTTCATTCGTATGTGAAACTTCGCCACCAAGTTTTCCCAAACAACATTTTGTGAAAAGTAACTTTGATTTTTTTACTGTGTCGACATTTTTTTCTCCAAGTGATTAACAATTCGGACATTCATATCCAATGTGATTTATAAAATGTTTTTATAAAATGTCCTACAACTATTCAGACTCTTACGCGTCCGAAACAATGGTGTCCACCTCGCAACAACCCTTGATGGACGAGATGGTCCGCTCATTACAGCGCCTACAAGTGGAAGTAGCAGCGCTCAGAAGTAAACAAGCCAACAGGAACAGACCGCAGTGGCGACAACGCTCACGTTCACGATCACTACCACACTATAATAGAACCCCCTACAGAGACAGAAGTACGTCAACACAAAACGGAAACCCTTACTACAAATGCTGGTATCATACCAAATTCGGAACCGCAGCAAAACGATGTAAGGAAGGTTGCACATATAAATCGGAAAACTAAAGCAGGCGCCGACGATCGAGACAGTCGGCGTCGAAAGCACATCTCGCCTATGTGTTACAGACAGAGAAAGTCGAACACAATTCTTGGTAGACACGGGTGCCGACATTTCCGTCTTATCAAGACATCACTTCAGATCATCTATTCCGACAGAATACAAACTATATGCCGCAAACGGAACGAAAATAAATACTTATGGAAAAAAATCACTAATTTTATTTTATTTTATTTTATTTTACCAAGGACAGCACACAGTACATGCATACAATTAATGAAATTAAATAAATAAAAATACAAAAATAACATGTACCTCTTACGTACTATACCTAATATCAAAATAATACAACAAAAAAAGTGTGAATTAGTGGGGTGCGCGCATGAGAGAAGAGTAATACATGTGTGAGTGAAAGAGATATCTAGAAAGAGTTTGAGTGTGTGGGTGTGTATGTGTGTGTGTGAGAGAGGGTGTGCATGTGTGTGTAGACGAACATATATTGACAGATTCATGAATTGGGAAGAAAAAGAAAATATATTGCTGAGGGTGGTTGGGAAAAATAAAATTAATCAGTACCTAATTGTTATAATCTCACGATGTTAGATATAAGTTTATTTTTGAATGTTATATGTGAATCGAAAAATATGTCTAAGTCGGCATTTTTTTCTTAAGAGTTAAATAAGTTTATCATTCTGTTAATCGGAGCGTTTTTGGAAGCATTTGTTTTACAGATATTGGAGAAGAAAAGTGACGTATGTCTTGTCCGGCGAGTAGATGTATTAAATTTGATATTGGTAAGAATTTCATGACATTCTATGTTTCCATTTAGTATACTATGAAGGAACATAAGGTCTGAAATTGTGCGTCGCGTGGTCAAAGAAGTTAGTATAGTAGGTTGGTTAGTATTGTTACAACGGTAGTTCGAATATTTAATGAATTTATTCTGAATTTGATCCAACGAGTGAATGTAAACCTTGTACTGGGGATTCCATATAGTTGATGCGTACTCAAGTTGACCTCTGACAAGAGAGCAATATAATTGTTTTAATGTATTGGGATTTTTAAAGTATTTGCTGATTCTAAATATAAAGCCTAACATTTTATAAGATTTGTTTACTATAATTTCAATATGTTTGTCGAAGAGAAGTTTTGAATCAAGGTGTACGCCAAGATCTTTGCAGTCTGCAAACTAATCCTGAACTTGGGACTGCGAAGACCGTTCCGATGGACATTCATTATCGCCGATGTAAAAAAGTCCATCCTCGGCGCAGATTTCCTTCGAGAAAACCAGCTACTCGTGGACTTACATGGAAGAAAACTAGTGGATAAGGTGACAACTCTGTCCACCAAAACGTCCGTGTCCAACTGTCCCAGTAGCAAGATCTACGCTGTGGACGTCACCGACCGTTTCCATCAAATCATACATGAGTATCCGGGCGTTACAAGGCCGGATACCTTCAAGGAAACTCCTAAGCATGACGTCTACCATCACATCATCACCACGGGACCGCCGATCTGCGAAAAAGTACGACCATTAAATCCTGCAAGATATAAAGCAGCGAAAGAAGAATTCGAGAAAATGTTAGATCTTGGTATTTGTCGACCTTCGAAGAGTCCGTGGGCTAACCCATTACATATCGTCAACAAGTCCTCAGGAGAGGCCTAAGCATGTGGTGACTACCGTAGACTCAACGCTATCACAACGCCAGACCGATATCCAATACCCCGACTATTGGATTTCACCTACATTTTAGAAGGAAAAACAATTTTTACCAAAATAGATTTATGTCGAGCGTATCATCAACTTTCTATCGCACCGGAGGACGTTCCAAAGACAGCAATAGTGACTCCTTTCGGACTTTTTGAATTTACGAAGATGAACTTCGGCCTCCGTTGCGCAGCCCAAACTTTTCAAAGATTTGCAGACATGATTTTTCGCGGTCTTAACTTTATTTTTGTGTATTTAAACGATATCCTAATTGCGTCAGAAAACGAAGAACAACATGTCGATCATCTACACCAAGTTTTATCAAGATTGGACAAATATGGACTAACTATCAATATCAATAAGTGTGAATTCGGAAAAACTCGAATAAATTTCCTCGGGTACGAAATTAACAGTGAAGGCGTTACGCCTACAAAAGACAAAGTGAAAATCATTGCAGATTATCCCAAACCAAAGACTATTGAAGAATTACGCCGTTTTCTAGGCATGGTGAATTTTTATAGAACCTCAATTCCTCAAGCAGCAACGAAACAAAAGAAACTTAATGAATATCTCCATAACGTCAAAAAGAAAGACAAATCGCCGATACATTGGACTCCAGACGCGGATGAAGCATTTCAACAATGTAAAGACAGCGTCGTAAGCGCCATCACATTGTTTCATCCTGTGAATAATGCACCATTATCTCTTATGACATATGCCTCTGGAACGTGCGTAGGATCTGTTATACAACAAAGAGTGAATAACCAATGGCAACCACTCGGTTTTTTCTCGAAGAAATTAAGCGAAACGCAGCAACTATATAGTACTTACGATCGAGAGTTGCTAGCCATATACATGTCCATCAAACATTTCCGCAATATGATAGAAGGCAGAGAGGTAATTGTTTATACAGACCATAAACCCCTCACTTTCGCCCTAAGCAAGAAGATGACGTCATCCGACACACCACGCAGACTTAGACATCTAGATTTTATTTCCCAATTTTGTAATCAAATTAAATATGTCCAAGGAGAAGAAAATTCTGTGGCAGACGCATTGTCACGTATAGAAGAAGTACATCTTCCGATCTTATTCGACTTCGGTGAACTCGCGAAAGAACAAGAAAAAGATGAAGAATTACGCGAGCTGAAAAAGCAGAGTAATCTTCATTTCAAAAATATAAGCGTGACTGACACGGGTCATCAACTTTCATACGAGATATCGATGAAGCAAGCGAGATTATACCTACCTATGAAATTTAGAAGAAAGGCGTTTGATAAGATACACAATATGAGTCACCCAAGTATCAACTCAACTCGACGTTTAATGACACAGAGATACATTTGGACGAACATAAACAAAGATGTTTCACAGTGGGCGAGGCATTGTTTACATTGTCAAAAGGCAAAAGTCGGTCGACATACGATCTCGCCACTTGGCGATTTTCGACCGTGAGTCGATTCGAACACCTACATATTGATATAATCGGTCCAATGGCGATTTCACAGGATAACAGATACTGCGTCACAATGATTGATCGTGAAACATCCTGGCCTGAAATAGTTCCTGTGCAGAACATAACAGCAGAGACAGTAGCCGATGCTCTCGTTACGACGTGGATTTCCAGATTCGGATGCCCTGCTTATTTGACTTCAGACCAAGGACGCCAGTTCGAGTCTGATCTATTTAACCAGCTCGCTAAGAAGTTCGGTATAGATAGAAGAAGAACGACCGCATATAACCCCAAGGCCAATGGGAAAATTGAGAGGTTTCACAGAACCCTTAAGGCTGCCATCAAGGCACGTTGCGATGATAACACTCACTGGACTCAAGAACTTCCTATTATCTTGTTAGGGTTACGCTCCGCCCTCAAACAAGACACCGGTTACAGCCCAGCCCAAATGGTTTACGGCGCATCGCCGAGACTACCTGGTGATTTTTTTGTGCCATCTAAGCCAAAAATCAACGACACCAGCTATACCACCTCCCTCATCAATTTTTTCACCAACACTTTTCCCTCACCTGGAAGACGCCCTACCGCGACCAGGGCTACTTTTCAATCTCCAGACCTGGAGACAAGCTCCCATGTTTTCCTGAGGAGAGAGGTGAAAAAACCGCTTACGCCTCCATATGAAGGTCCTTACCAAGTCTTGGAACGGCACCCAAAATTTTTCAAAATCCAAACACCCTCAAAAGTTGTCACCGTTTCTATTGATCGTCTGAAACCTGCCTACATGTTGCGGACAGACGACTTAATTCCTTCGACAGCTAATTTGACAGACACAAACAACTCGAGGCAAAGTCCAATTACTGCACCCGTTCATTTACCGATCGCTGAGACAAATTTCAGTGAACACACACGTGTACCTGTGTTGCAAGCGGAACATGCTCGTTCAGCAAATTCCTCGACACATGTTTTCACCAACAATGCACCTGCACCGTCAACAACGGTAACAACTCGCGCTGGTCGAGTCATCAGAAAACCAGTACGTTTTTCGTTTCAAGCAAATTGAGAAGCCCAAGCCCCAACATGGGGTTCAAGCAAATACGGCCAGGCAACACATTTTTCTGTTCAGCCTAGGCAACACCGGATAGACCAGGACTGAAGAAGCTTACACAGCTACTCGTTTTGGAAACCAAAATCCCAAATAGACTTTCATAATTCTACAGTGCCACATAAACATTTTACCCGACATTTTTCGTCTTGTATGATACCCAAGTGATACCTATTTCTAATCTAGTGTTATATAATGTCAGTGTATCTAAAACTATATTATGTGAATCATTTTCTTGTGAACTATGTACATTCGATTAAGGCCCGGTTGCGTCAAAAAAGTTAAACGAAAGTTTATAGTTAAAGTTACAAAAAAGTTACTTTTTTGTCAAATTGAGTTGCATCGCATTTTTGTTAACTTAAACTTAACCGAAAAGTTACTAAAATTTAAACCCCCAGAAATGAGAGTTTAAGATTAAGTTAAAGTTAATTTTTGACATTTCTCTCAGAGAACACATGATTTCTCTTTCGTTTCCCTATCGTAGAAAATACTTTTGACAATTGTTTATTTTGTGATGTTGTTTTTTTCGTGTTAATTGTTGAAATATAGTGATATATTTTTTATGGGGATTCGGATTCATCTGATGACGAATTTAGTCAACATTAATACATATCATGTTAACTACGCGAAAGCCGAAATTATTCAGGCAAAGGACAAATTTTTGGTTATGGGATGATGATGAATTTATCGCCCGATTCAGAATGTCCAAAAACAGGGTTCATCAATTAGTGGAACTCATTAGAGAGGACATTGCACCACAATCTAACATAATTTCTTTTTTTCCTTCCACCAATGACAAAGGGATACTTCGTCGGCGGTAAAGTTTGCTGATCGATCTCTGAAAAAATCACTTCATAAAACCTTGCCAATAATATCGTTATGTAAATAAAATTTTAATTAATATATATTTTGAAATTGAATCCATGCCGATAATCAGACAGCAAATAAACAAATAATGATCGTAACGCGCACTGAGCGGTAACAAATAAAACGAGGTTATATTATGACAGACGCCAAAATCTAGCATGGACAAAATGGTATGGCAATATGACAAAAATAATTCCCGGTGTATTTCAGTTCATTATTACGGAATTTGATCTTTGTTGCGTTGGTATCCCCATTAACTATAACTTAACTTTTTTTTGTCGGTGCAACTCATATTTCATTTAAACTCGACGTTACTTTTGTAAGACCCTAAACGGAGTTTAAAATTTTAACTATAAACTTTTTTTTGGTGCAACCGGGCCTTAAACGTTCCTATTTTATTTACACAGAAGCATTTTTACCAATATTGCAGCTAATATTAAGACCATGGCTCAAACTAGATTTTCGATGTTACATATTATTTTCTACTCAACATATTTCTATTCAGCATAATAGCAACTTCAATAATAAATGTTTTCAATTGTTTTCCCAGGGGACGCCTTGTGACAACCTTTGAACGATATTGTTTTTATTCAAAACGCGCTTGAGTCGGCGATTTAAGGCCTAATCGCTGATTCCAGACGAAAAATCGAGAAAGTCTAGTTTGCTTTTTATTTCATAAATATAATTTCATTTATTATGCATTTTTCAAAAGTATATTTATAATGACTAATCGGCTCGCAGCTACTGATAAATATTAAACATGTAACATGATACCGCGGAACATTTACGATAAGACACTGACTCGACCGACCCATTTGTACAACCGATATATTTTATAAACAAACCTTTTATGTTGTATCAACACTACACATATCAGTGTTTCTCAAACTGTGAATGTATTGTTTTATTATTAAGATTTATAACAAACATTTTTGTCAATTTTTTATAACATGTACGATTTTTTATATAACGTTATCACTTGAGGGTGAGCACTGTTGGGGATACGAAGCGGCAAACCCCTCCAGTTTGCCAACATTATAAATATCCCCACCATGCCGCACGCTCGCCAGTTCTCTCGCGGCACCGTCAAATAAACAACTTCAACCAGAACACGCTTTTCATTTGATCAATCACATCAAGTAGGTTAAATACCTAAATTCTATTTATCCTATTTTGTATGTGCCTTCGAACTTTAAAATATCTTTGTAAACATCGTTTTCATTTGAATGTTGTCGAGCTAACAGGTGGTATGTCAAATTCTTTGACCATAACCCCTCTACCAACATTGTCTTGAAGTCTTCAAATGATATATGTATCGCTCTACACAAGTAAGATTTTTTTGACAAGAAAGTAGTCCGGAACATCTTCCCCTTTCCTTTGCACTCTTGCGTTAGCCGCTCTCCACCTCTCAACGGAACTCGTTTGCCTTGTAAAAGTTGCTCGGAACTCGCTCTCAAATTCTGCCCATGTACCAAAATTTCGTCCCCCCAACCAGAATTTGGCTGCTTCCACAAGACAAGTCTTGGCCGCTTCCAGTTTGAAGGTGTCTGGCCAACTATGAATGTCCCCCACACTGACTATATTGTTTATCCAGTTCTCTGCTGGATAAACAATAGGTATATTTACTTACGCACAGTCTGCACTAACTCACACACACTACTACTCTCAAACATCATCATGCATTCCACAATTTACTCACGCAACATTCAAACATTCACAAACGTTCTTCATAGTTCCTAACATAGGTATGTGTTAAATTATATTCTAAATTGGAAAATATCAAGGTCTTCTGATTAATCCCACCAAATAAAATTCAATACTGATTGGAGTTCATCATCTGTATCTTAGAACTACGCAATTGACTATTTTACCAAAAGTTCTTCTTGACAATGTAATTATTCCTTATTCTTCCGATGTCAAAAACCTTGGTCTGATCAAGAATTGTAACCTCTCAGTAAGCTGACAGATTTTATGATCTGTCCATGAACTATATCGCCTAAAAAAATTCTTTAAGATATCAAATTACTCAACACCCAGTATACTGGACGAAGTGAATTATCTATATTATAAATTTGAATGTTTGTATGTATGTGTTGAATGCGCTCCTAAACCGTTAATCCGATTGCAATGAAACTTTGGTGAATTGTCGAGAGTATACCAGGGATGGTTTCTGGATCAAAAAATTTTTTCTTCTTCTTCTTCTTCATTGAGTTTTGGACTATCCTGGGAACCGTTCATCCGATTGCAATTAAACTTTGGTGAATTGTCGATCGTATGCCCGGGATGATTTCTGAATTTAAAATATTTTCTTCTTCTTCTTCTTCATCGGGTATCAGGTCATTTTACATATGAAGGTGGACTAACCTGAGAACCGTTCATCCGATTGCAATGAAACTTTGGTGAATTGTCGAGCGTATGACCGGGATAGTTTCTGGATTAAAAAATTTTTCTTCTTCTTCATCGGGTATCAGGTCATTTTACCTATGAAGGTGGACTATCCTGGGAACCGTTCATTCAATTTCAATGAAACTTTGAAGAATTGTCGAGTGTATGCCCGGGATGGTTTCTGGATTAAAAAAAATCTTCTTCTTCTTCTTCATCGGGTATCAGGTCATTTTACCGATGAAGGTGGACTATCATTGGAACCGTTCAATCAATTTCAATGAAACTTTGATGAATTGTCGAGCGTATGACCGGGACCTACTGAAGGGACGGGAGGTAATGAAGGGACGGGAGGTAATGAAGGGACGGGAGGTAATGAAGGGACGGGAGTAACTGAAGGGACGGGAGTAACTGAAGGGACGGGAGTAACTGAAGGGACGGGAGTAACTGAAGGGACGGGGGTAACTGAAGGGACGGGAGTAACTGAAGGGACGGGAGTAACTGAAGGGACGGGAGTAACTGAAGGGACGGGAGTAACTGAAGGGACGGGAGTAACTGAAGGGACGGGAGTAACTGAAGGAACGGGAGTAACTGAGGGAGGTACTGAAGGGACGGGAGGTACTGAAGGGACAGAAGGTACTGAAGGGACGGGAAGAACTGAAGGGATGGGAGGTATTGAAGAGTCTGAAGCGACGGGTGGTTATGGAGGACAATTTTTAATTATACAGGCAATACGAAGTTTGCCGGGTGTTCACTAGTATAATATAAAAAGAACGTTGTCTGTTTGGTATGTTGAAATAAATAATATTTGTGCTTAATAAGTCTTTCCGTGCATTGCTCATGACGTCATTTATTTTGTGTCTCATATTCTGTCTGAAATGCTTGTGGATAACGCTTCTATAACCCAGCGGTTCTGTGACTGTGGCACGTGTCAGCCCACATCTCCTTTTCATTTCTCCAAAGTATAAAATAATAAAACTCTTGTTGAATTTGTATAGTAAAATGTTTTTAATGGTATCTCTGATTATTACACTAATTAATTCATCGTATACATTATTACAGATGTATGCGTACATATACACACACACACACACACATTAACACACATACGAGACATTAAACATTCTTCTTTCTGTTCGTATACAATGGTTAGTTTAATTGTAATTTTATGATATTAATATCTACACTTCGTTTGTTAAAAAACCAACCAAGCAATTTCTTTTACCATGTCTACGTAGGACACACTATCTATAAGGATTTGGGTCCATTATACTAATCATTATACATAGCGTTGGAGAGGGTCTCAATTTGCTCAGGAAATATGAATTTGGATCTTAAAAAGACCCGGGTTGAGAGAAGGTGGAAACACGGAATTTTGAAGATGTTCCGTAAAGTGAAGAGTTGGACAAGTGACTGATTCGTGTATGTTGAAGGTTTACTGTGAATGGGGTGTTGAGAGATTGACTAAAATGAGTGACTCTATTGCTAATGGGTGGAAGAGAAACCAGAGATGCATCATTAGTTCATCATAGTTCTTAGAATACCAAACTTGGGTCTGTAGTTTAGTGATTACAATCAATCAGTCAATGATGGGTCGTCAGTAAAACATACAGCACGCCTTTGTATAGAAATATTTCTCAAAAATACCTACCCACTCTATATAATACACTCAATGTAAGAATATTTATGAATGGATCACAGTGTGGGGTATTGCACAGATCTTTGAATTGGCCCGAAGCAAAGAGGCTTACAGTGCCCAAGTGATAGCTAACTTTGGGGTAGTCTAATACAACACAGCAAACATGTTCTGGACCTTTTTCGGTCATAGTAAACATGTTTAAGCCTTGGCAGGAAAGCCTGCAAAACTCTGACAGGGTTCCTCACAAGCCATCGTAGACCTTGGGAAAATAGGACTAGAAAACGGCACATGCAGATTCTGTAGGGAGGGGGTGGAAACGCCACACCACCTCCTCGTACAGTGTGATGCTGTGACAAAAGTTAGAATGAGGACGTTGGGCGGACCCCAAATGGACATTGGATCCATACCCTCATTGAATCTCTTGCGGGTCCTAAACTTGTTAAGAGAGCTAGGACTCGAGGGGGTGCTGTAATAGGAAACCCGGTAAGCAAGTAGGGGGGTGCGCAAATGATCCTAAGGGTCGCAGTGCATAAGAACACCCTCTAATAATAATAATACATCACAGCAAGAAGAATTTATTATAAGATAAATAATTAATTACATCTCAAACAGGGGAACCAGCATGCCAGAAGGCTATGGCAAGGGCATACCATTACTGCAGAACATGCCATACGAAGAAGAGACTGTGGTCCACATCCCTTTGTCACTGTCCTGCTCTCTCTAGATATAAGAGAAGCTCCTCGAGATGTTTCTTCTACGATGATCTGATTGAGATAGCGTCAGCCGATATCGGAGACGTTATGACATTCATTAGTCACTCAGGCTGGATAAGTAAAGGGGAGGACAGTCCCATTTGTGGTATCAAAGTGTGTTCTCCTTCAGAACTGCCACCCGCAAAAAAAAATTGACCTATCATTGACCCATTACTATGCATTTATTATTTGCTTATACTGATGACTGCATACTATTAAACATTGGGATATCATTACTAATTATTTAGAAGTGCATTGAAAATGTCACTACATGGATGTCTTGTAACAGATTAAAATTGAACCCAACAAAAACCATGAGAACACTTGAACCATATTAATAAAACAAATTTATTGATTAACCTATTTTTTTCCATAACATTATAATTGTTTAGTTTTTTAACAAACGAAATGTAAATTTATTTAAATTTAATATTCCGACCATGAAAAAAAAAACATTTTTGAGTTATGTACACACACTGACATTTAAAATAACACAAAAAACAAAACAATAATTAGTTCCATCGTTACTTTTTAAAAATAACATCAAAAGAATAAAATCATTTTACTATAATTGGGAAACATATAGACTGAAGTAGTTCCCCCATTTTTTGACTCTTCAAATAAACTCAGATACTACGCTACACGTTTTCAAAAACACTATCAGTGTATATGTTCCAATTTTAATACAAAATAACAATAATTTCTCAATACATAAATATAAATCTTTAATAAAAAAAGAACGATATAATAATGGTCAAACAAGCGCAAGGAACATTGCTAAAATTAAAATACAGATTAATAAAAATGTCTTTTGTCAATGTAGAACATAAGTTGATTCCTCTTTTAAGGCTCTTTATTATAATAATATTAATGATATATGTGAGAATATGAGTTGCCTGTGTTGGCACCGGCTTAGAATAGTGCTTCCACCCTTTTCTATTATTGTCGTATTCGGATGTCGCACATTCTGAGTGAAGTACCTGTTTACGTGAGACATGTTGTGCTTCCTTTTATAGGATAATGCACACCTGTCGCTGGTTACCCCACATTGTAGGATATGCTGTGATGGTATAAATGAATGAGTTATTTATTATTGTTATTTAGAATGCGCATACACCACCACCACACATTCTGCTCATGCTATATAATGTTTATATTATTTGCAGATTTGGGTTGCCAAACAGGCCAACAGGAGAAGAGGTCTTAAACCAAAAAGATGAAAAGAAATATGTTGTTGTGATGTATGTTGTTACATTTCAATTCATTATAATTTGGAAAATGCTCCTTACGCTTGTTCGGGCGATCATAATGAAAAAAATGAATCACTCAAACAGATGTTCAAACATACTCTTCAAGTAATGTTACTGATGTTAGTGGGTAAATTTTTATATACGGAGATTATTTTAATATATAAAGCCGATGTGAATTTGACTTTATCTCAAACATTAACATCCCTTACAGGTTAAGATAAGTTGTGTTTAACAATACTTTATATAATCAAATTTCACCTTCACTCTTGTATGACACTGTCTGATTTTGAGATATGCCATTATGAAAATCACAAGAAACAATATCAATAAAAAATTTGTGTATAGTAAAATTATTATGTATAAATATATATTATAATGTAGCTCACCAAATACAGCTATTCATTGTACATATTTTAAAATAATATACTTATCGTAAATATTCAATAGTATAGATTCAAACACACGGGAGAACTGTTTTTAAATCGTAGACTGTCAAAAATAGAACTATGAGTCCAAGATGTGGTTGTGTATGCAGAGGATGAATTCATACAAAAATCCCACACATGGCTTTACACCAAATACACAGTGTCAGACAACTGCAGTTCAGCATCTCAAGAGGAACATCCTGTGGTAACAGACTCGAGTCTAAAGCAAGATGGAGAAGAAGACTGTTGACTGTTGATGTTTTTATAAATATGTTCGTAATCTTTGACGGGGCGTACGATTCATAAACAATTTCTCCGTGCGTCGTTTAAATTACTTACCAACTAGGACATATTTATTAATTTAGGTATACATGTCTCGAGGCAAATTTATCATATAAATTAAACTAGCGTATAATTTCTTCACAAAACCGACGCATTCGGCCCCCCCCCCCCATCCATCCATCTTCAGATTAGTTAACACTAATAAAAAAATAAAATTACACAGCGTAAAATGTTTAAAAACCATCACACACGCAGATCGATGTGTCCGTTTATGCATTTATAAGATCCGACGTGTTGCGAGTTTGGTTGCGTGCATACAAAAAACTCGATAATTATACATTTTATATACTTAAACGCTAACTAAACATACATTTTAAAATTATTATTATCAAATTATTTAGAAAGCAAGCCTTTAATAACTTTATTCTCTCTCTTTCTCTCATTATACTATTTTAAACTATACATTATATTGTATCATCGATTATTCAACTATTTAAAAGACAATCGACAGAATTAAGTACATTGCCGGCTACACGGTGATACCGCACTTGTCCCTCGAGTCGTTAAAGGAAGACATTCACACAATTTTAACCTCGCGTCACGTCGAAATGGAAACAATATTTAAAATAAAACGATTCGGTCTGATGTGCCCCATCTGTTGTGGTTAAAAATACAAATGGCCATGATCATTTAAAAACATATTTATCACAATTATGCAATATGTAACCATTTGTTTTACTAATTTCTTCCACTCTTTTAATGATTTTGTTATTTTTCAGTGTATATTGTCAAATTGTTACAAATACAGCGAACATTACAAAACCGTACAAAGATAATGTAAGTGTGGTTGATTGGCAGAAATTACCACAGTAAATATAGTAAAATAATGCATTAAAAAAGTACAGCAAAACTCCAATTATCCAGATTAATTATATATATAATGGAAAAGGAAGCTTCCGACTTGAACGGACGTGCACGCACCATCCCTTAAAACGGATATTTATCAACAAGCCGATTTTTAAAATGCCTGTTGTGATAAAGGTGAAATGTCAACAGACGATTGATCCTCTTGAGGATCAGGATTTGATGCGGGTTATCCTCAAAAAATGTATAACAACACATATATATATATATATATATATATATATATATATATATATATATATATATATATATATATATATATATATATATATATATATATATATATATATATATATATATATATATATATATATATATATATATATATATATATATATGAAGGATTATTTTCTGGGGTAACCCGCGTGTCATAATCTTGATAAAGACTGTTTTTATGTACCCAATGTTTCAAACAGATATCACTGTCCATTTTAGAGGGATTTTCGACTTGTATGTCGAGTTCTGTTTTAAATTGGAGGCAAGCACACCCGTTCAACCCAGAAGCCGAGATATATATGTATATATTGGCTTGGTGCATACCAATCCTCCTCCTAGGATCGTGACTATTATGATGTTCAGTAAAAATGTACTGTATTATTTAGTGACAAAAAAATCCTGAAGAATACTTAAATAAATATTATCAGTACTTATGATGCCTTGGTTAAAATATATTTTTGGAGATTGACTGTGTTTTATTATCATTATTAAATTAAGAAATTCCACATTAAAGATTACGACCGCCGAAGATATCAACAGACTGGGTCCATACTTCTGAGCGCTGTTGTACTTCTCTCCGACTGGGGCAAAAACAAAATAAACATGTCCCTTTACAATATGGATCTGTGGTGGATGGATGCGGAGTGCGCGTGCGCGGGCGGGGGCAGCTAGGGGGACAGGTCCTGGTGCATGGGATCGTAGCCGAGGGACGAGTCGTATGGCTGCGGAGGCGGCTCGTACGGGGGCCCCCCGAGGCTGTATCCCATCGAGTCCTGGGGGGCGGGAGACAGGAGAGGGGTCGCAGCGCCGCTCGCACCTCCCATGCTGTACGGCGACGCACCTAAACAGTCGGAATCTTGAGCAAAAAAAAACTCGCATATCAGAAGTGTTATAGCCGACATGAAAAATTTCACAATAGTATGTACATTGCAAGGTTCAAAAAGTATCCAATATTTGATATCAACAATAAGAAAAAGAAGCATTATTCATTCTGTAAGTAACTGTCAAAATTATAAAATATGAACTTCATTATTTCATGTAAATTGATTAATTGTAGGAGAACAAGAGAATCCATAATTTTTATTATTAAAGGTGAATCCCCCAATTTCTGATACAATATGATTGCCATTTCTAAGTGTTATCAGTAAACATCAGTCTGAATATCAAATGATATATATTAACAACTTGATTACTAACCCAGTGCACTTACCACTCTGGCACAACCCATCTATGTAATGAGTTACCACAATATTTTTAAGTACTGTTTGTTACAATATATGCATGACAAGGTATGAAGTTAGATACAGTAATATCTCAATTTCATAATTTTTGGACTATAGTTAAGAGGGTGACTGCTGCCAACGTACCTATTTTTTCAATTTGAATTTACATCATTACTACAAAATGAATCATTTTGAAAAAAATAACCTAGTTAGTTTGGATATTAATAAAGAAAAATATACCTTAACTTTTTTATTATGTTCTGTATATATTCTTGTAGGAAAATAATAAGCATACCCCGATTTTTGACATTTATCTTAAATTTCTAAAAAAACTATAAGGTATAGAGCATTTATAAATTAAAGAAGATCAAAATATCTGGAAAAATACGATGTAACATTGCATTAATGCATCAGGTTAAGTTAATAAACCAAAAAAACTTTTATTTCACAATGGCGCTGAATGGAAAATAAATGTTTTTTAGGTTTATTTACTAAACCTGAAGCATTAATGCAACGTCACATCATATTTTCTAGATATTTTTGTCTTCTTTAATTAAAAAAAAAATATGTTGAGTACGCCTTATATTTTATTAATAATATATGATAAACGTTGAAAATCGGGGTATGCCATTATTTTTCTACAAGAATTTATACAGAACATTATCAAAAAATAAAGATATATTTTTCTTTATTAATACCCAAACTATCCAAATTATTTTTTCAAAACGATTTGATAAGAAATAATGATGGTATATCAAATTGAAAAATAGGTACGTTGGCAGCAGTCCCCCCCTCAATCTCTGGTATACAATTTTATTGAAAAATGACACCCTTAAATCAAAATGGCGTTCATTCATTAATATGTAATATTATTTAATACATGATTGAATAAAATATACGAGATTCTTTTATCTTCATTTTAAATGACAAAAAGTGTCTATTGAGATTGGCTCATTTAAAAAAATTCAAAAACGAATTATTTTCAACTATCGGTGATCACATGTAACAACACAAATTTAATATATGACCAATAAAACTGAAATAAAAAAAAAACTTAAAAATACAACGCACCAAATCACCACATTCCATGATGTTACACGTTTAAAACTGTACGACATTGGAATCTCTCGTCAATTTGTACATATCTGTTTTTTATTTATTTATCAAAGACACCAACAGAACACGGACAGACACACACACACACACACACACGTTAAAACAACACGATACAAACACTCCAATATCTAATGACAGGCGACTGTCACATAGTTAATATTAAAATCATTACCTGAAATGTAATTAATATATAGCTATTTTCAATAAATATTACAGTGTAGCCAGTCTATGGATGCATTTTAACCCCCCCACTTCATCACCTCTACTTACTTCCTTGCATCTCACCATCAACCAAACATTTCTCAGAGATTGTCAACCAGTTAATATTTTTCCAAATGTATCTACAATGTGATGGAAGTTTTTTGCATTAAACCAATGCTAAATTGGTTTAATAAAGTAATGAAACATATAGAAGTATGTACTTAGGGATATTTTTGGAACATCTCTATGAAGATTGAGGAAGAGATTGTATTTTGACGGCAAGGAAAGACATTCATACGAATGTTGCAATTGTGTAAGGTGGTCACTTAAGCCGGCCAATGACAGGTCATAAGCCCTGTATGAATGTCTTTGTGATTTTTCCTTGCTTTCAAAATACAATCTATTCTTCAATCTCTTTAGAGATATATCCAAGTACATACTTCTATATGTTTCATTGCTTCCATAATATTTTTCCAATTTATTGTAAGCTTAAAAAATTGAAAATTTCGTTGAACAGCATCAGCAACACGTGTAAGCTACTAAGCTCACACTATCGATAGAAATGAACAGTTCACCATTATCTTGTTTCTTTGTAAAATAATTAGTCATAATAAAATGCATTATCTCCAGTTTTTGTCAAGACTTATTCGGTAATCAACTTATTAGCTACCTGTACATACACATGGTGATTCATCCCCAGAGCGGTTGCTCGTCTGACGAAACAACAAACTACCATCAAACTTATTTCACACCACTACCACTTAGAGTCCAACCACAAACGTGGAGACCCATCCGTCAAGGCGAGGGTCTCCCGACCCAATGGCACCCGGTAACAGGCGACTCAACAGCGAGCCTTCACCACAAATGCACATCTTTTGCCATTTCCATTGATTCACACGCACATCTTTTGTCATTTCCATTGTCTCACACGCACATCTTTTGCCATTTCCATTGTCTCACACGCACATATTTTGCCATTTCCATTGTCTCACACGCACATATTTTGCCATTTCCATTGTCTCACACGTACATATTTTGCCATTTCCATTGTCTCACACGCACGTCTTTTGTCATTTCCATTGTCTCACACGCACATCTTTTGTCATTTCCATTGTCTCACACACACATCTTTTGTTATTTCCATTGTCTCACACGCACATGTTTTGCCATTTCCATTGTCTCACACACACATCTTTTGTTATTTCCATTGTCTCACACGCACATATTTTGCCATTTTATTGTCTAACACCACATATTTTGCCATTTCCATTGTCTCACACGCACGTCTTTTGTCATTTTCATTGTCTCACACGCACATCTTTTGTCATTTCCATTGTCTCACACACACATCTTTTGTCATTTCCATTGTCTCACACGCACATCTTTTGCCATTTCCATTGTCTCACACGCACATATTTTGCCATTTCCATTGTCTCACACGCACGTCTTTTGTCATTTCCATTGCCTCACACGCACATCTTTTGTCATTTCCATTGTCTCACACACACATCTTTTGTTATTTCCATTGTCTCACACGCACATGTTTTGCCATTTCCATTGTCTCACACACACATCTTTTGTTATTTCCATTGTCTCACACGCACATGTTTTGCCATTTCCATTGTCTCACACACACATCTTTTGTTATTTGCATTGTCTCACACGCACATGTTTTGCCATTTCCATTGTCTCACACACACATCTTTTGTTATTTCCATTGTCTCACATGCACATGTTTTGCCATTTCCATTGTCTAACATGCACATATTTTGCCATTTCCATTGTCTCACACGCATATCTTTTGTTATTTCCATTGTCTCACACGCACATATTTTGCCATTTTATTGTCTAACACCACATATTTTGCCATTTCCATTGTCTCACACGCACATATTTTGCCATTTTATTGTCTAACACCACATATTTTGCCATTTCCATTGTCTCACACGCATATCTTTTGCCATTTCCACTGTCTCACACGCACATCTCATAGTTATAAATATCTTCAATCGAACTTAATAAACTTTATGTAGAGATTCCAAAGTTGTACTGTTATAAAATTAACACATTTAACATAATAATAATAATAAAAACGCATCACAATTTTTTTCTTTGGTAACTTCCACACACATGGAACGGAAACTAAATGGTGACGTGTTTTTAGGACGGTTAGTCTGGGGTGGCTCAGTCGTGTACGAACATCACTTGATAGTTTTTATGCACAAATATATTTAATAAATACAACTTCCATATTAGCAGCTGATACAAGAAAATTCACTATATAGATGTTTAATCGGTGAATATTGCGCAAGCGCGTTAAGTGATCACTAAGTTCCATAGATAAAATAGGTATTCTTCACGCACAAGCACAACCTATTTCCTTTAAATAACATTATAATTTTATGATAACATTATGTCGACAGCCGTGTCACAGTTGGTAAGCCATTTGTCTTGTGCGGGCCTTCTGGATTCAATCCCCAGCAGGTGAGAAATTGATTTAAATTCATTATTTCTTATGCAAATATTGTTCTTCTGGGCTGGCAACACTGGTTAGTCGGAAGAAATTGCCGAATGGCAATAAAATTGCTCCGTGTGCACGGAAGTATTAATTTATTTATTCTTTTACAGAGACTAAACATATTATTAGTTTTTATTGACAAACACTTTTTTTAACATCTCAATGGAGACGATGTTGGGATATTGTAGAAGAACCAGGAAATCAAGGCACCTACAGGGCTTACGACCTGTCATCGGCTGGTTTACGTGATCACCAATTATGCCTTTACTGAGTTCCCTTATCAATGTATTTTTTGAAAGTTCTATATATTTGAATAATGTGTAAACAATTCACCTGAATAATACGAAATTATACTATTGCCATCTATGAGGTAACGAAGAAACCTTTTTGTAACGCCATCTATTGAGAAGTTGATTTATTTGTAAACAATGAAAGCAACAGTCCTTATAAATGAGGTGACGGTGTCTCACACAGATGTCACCCCGAACTGTGCCAGAAATATTATTTCATTTTTGGTTTGTTTACCTACTTGTACCAATGTGTATGTAAATCGAATATATATTTTTGAATTGCATATAGGTACGCAAACATTGGATTTTTTCCCTGTTATTGTCAATAAAAATATCATTTGACTCCCGATAAAAAAATATGCAATTAAAAAATATATTTGATATTATTAGTCACTGAAAATTCAGTACAGATCTTTGAAAAATAGTACTTTTTTTGTGATGATTAATAATATCACCTCTGATTTTGATCTACTATTTTATTCTTCGTGAGTTTTTATATCATTGGGAAACAATTGCAAAAAAAATAAGGGAAGTCGGCATAATTGGTGAACTTTGCGCAAGCGCTTAAAGTGATCACATGAACCATCCTGTGATATATCTTTGTATTGACGGAGATGTATTTAATGAGCTGTGGTCATTCTTTGCCTTAGGCCTACTGTGTAGGTAAACATCATAATACCATACGTTGTGTCAATAAATTATTGTTTAGTTATATGTATGTATGTATGTATGTTGTGAGCATATTTTTAGAAACTATATTTAGTATTATTATATTTGAAATTATATAACACATCTGATGACAGGTTGTTAGCCCTAATTGGTAGGTACCTTATTTCCCACTTCTCCTATAAATATTTATAACTGCATTATTTCTATTGACAAAAAAATGCCACAGGGTAAAATCCAATATATGCGTTTATATGCAGCATAAAAATATTTGATACACTTGGTTTATTTATTTAATACAAATCTAAAATTTAGTAATTAATTATTGAAGTTTTGTATTTAATTCAAATAATTAATTATTTACGGTTTGTATTTAATTTCAATAATAGATTATAAAACCTTTTGTATTTTAGACAATTAATTATTTTAATGTTAGTATTTAATTTAAAATGGATTATTTTATTTAACTTTTGTATTTAATTTATACATAAAATTAATTTAGTTTTATATCTAATTAATATTTTTTTAGCTTAAGTATTTAATTTAAATGATAACTTATTAAATTTGAATGCCATTTAATTTAAATATTGATTATTTTAATTTAATATTTAATTTAAATAATTAATTATTTTTTAGTACACATTTAATTTCAATAATGAATTGTTTACTTTAGTATTTAATTTAAATAATTAATTATTTAACATTAATATTTAATTTAAATAATTACATATTTTTTGTTACATATTTAATTTCAATAACGAATTATTTAACTTTAGTATTTAATTTAAATAATTAATTATTTAACATTAATATTTAATTTAAATAATTAATTATTTTTTGTTACATATTTAATTTCAATAACGAATTATTTAACTTTAGTATTTAATTTAAATAATTAATTATTTAACTTAAGTATATAATTTAACAATCAAATATTTATGTTTCACATTTAATTATTTTAATTGTCACATACTATCGTAATACGATGGACACATAATTATTAGCATTTACTTTCTTTACCAAGAAGCCAGTGTGGTGTCAGTGTATTTTTAAGCTTTACATACATACATACAACATTATAATACACAAATTGATTAGCATATTACCAAAGTGATCGAATACGCTGAGCCACATAGGTTAGTACGGGAAGGTTTTTGGGTTTAAGTAATGGAGAATTATTGTACGACAAGCAATATGAATATAAATATCACAGCAAAATGTACATATTACCCAATAGACATTGTCCTGCCCAAACATTGCTTCGCCTGCTATTAGCTGATTATCTTTGATAATTTTTTTTTTATTGTAATATAACATTTAATACAGTTTTTATACATCCCTCTATATAATTGAATTTAAAATAATAATACATACAACTATATGGGAATGTAAGCTGCTTCACAAAGCTAAAAACCTGTTCTGAAGCAGTTTATGATTTTATATAATATGATTTTAGTACATATGTATGTACGTTATTATAAGTTTACGTAATGTAATTTATTGAATCGAGAATAAATTTTTGTCTGTATTTTTAATTCGGTTTTTAAATGCATTTTTGTATTAAGAATAATAAAAAAGTATATTTGATAATCAACAAGTATCTTTGGTGCAAGTACCTTTTATAATTGGCAAGTATCTCTGATAATCAACAAGTATCTTTGATGATTAACAAGTGCCTTTTATAATTGGCAAGTATCTTTGATAATCAACAAGTGCCTTTTATAATTGGCAAGTATCTTTGATAATCAACAAGTGCCTTTTATAATTGGCAAGTATCTTTGATAATCAACAAGTATCTTTGATGCAAGTACCTTTTATAATTGGCAAGTATCTTTGATAATCAACAAGTTTCTTTGTTGCAAGTACCTTTTATAATTGGCAAGTATCTTTGATAATCAACAAGTATCTTTGATAATCAACAAGTATCTTTGATGATTAACAAGTGCCTTTTATAATTGTCAAGTATCTTTGATAATTAACAATCAACAAGTATTAACAACAAACTAACTATTCCGCTGATAGTGGTTGTGCACCAGTTATATATGTATAACCTTCAAAAAATTAAACATCAAAACTAATACTAGCGTTTAATTATAAGAATCGAAAATCTCATTATTTTCACACCCTTTCAATTAACTGCACATGTCTGTCAATACTGGAATTTTTAAATTGAATTTTTAATAACTTCCTGACCAGTTAGAACTCCCGAAACTTTCAGGATTTGTGTATTCCCGATGACAATGCATGTTAAAACTCTTTTCAGCTTGAATAATTTGATATTTTGATAAAATTGATCAATTTTATATTTCACACAAAGAAAATAATAATGCATAAAACCAGGGGGACAAGTCTGGTCAACGCGCAGAATTAAAACCATCCATTTCATGGATATAATTATCTTATGGAGTTCTATAACATCATAAGATAATATAGAAATCCATAACATAACTATATCTATGGTATAGGTAAACATGGATGGTTTTAACTCCACCGGTCGACCAGACTTGCCCCCCAGGAATATTTTTAAGAATTTCTTTTTTTTATATAAAAAAAAGAATATGTCCTTGTTAACAAGTTCATACACATCTTCCTACGTTTCCTAAAATAAGCATAAATGCTTGTGCTATAGGTGAACGAAATCGGTCAAGGCAGGATTCAAACTCGATAACCGTTCTGCCATCGACCCATCATTTTGATAATAACATTTCAACATGAAAAAAAAAAAACTTCAAGGAAGATGTCCACAATTTATTTTTTATTTACTTGTTTAAGTGTCATTATCCAAGGATTATATGTAAATTCAAATTGCAGTCGTACGGACGAAAGGATAACGGTGAATGGAGAGGGTTTGGTAGGTGATGGGGGCGGGAGTTAGTGGTTAGATCTGATTAGATAATGTATATGTATGATGTGTTGTCCTCACATTTAGTCGAACATATGAAAATCATCATTACCCGCTGCCTTCTTAGCTGCGTACAGGTTCGCCTCCTCCTGGGCCTTGCCGATGTTCTTCTTGTAGCGGATGCGCTTGTTGCCGAACCAATTGGACACCTGAAACGGTCACAAGCAGATGGCCGAGGCACAGAGCCAAGTCATTAACCTTGTGGCAGAATACCTACATGGGTACTTCAATATTCAACATTGGTATTTCTGTCACAAGTAGATAAAGAAAAACATTTAGAAAGGTCATTGACTTTCACTGTGTTTCATGACAACAATAACGCTTTATTAATATTGTGATACACATAAATGTACTTGACAACATGGCTGTACATTGACCTCTATATGTCAAAACAGTAAAGTATATAATGAAGACAGCAGCTGTTCCATGAAACATCATCTTGATATTTTCTATTCGCGTGTGTTAATTGTTTTTCTGTTTATATAGAATTGTGTTTGTGCTTTATACATCAATTTGTAAGTTTCTCTTGATTGTTATTTCTTATCTCAACTCTCTATCATCTCACCTACCTATTTCCTCTAGTACTAATTTGCATTCGAGTAATAATAGGTATTTCGCCCTCAGTGAAATACCTTCACTCTGACTGATGTGACTTGTTGGAACTTCAGTAATACTAAATAGAGTTCACACTCTTTTTAGTGAGAATCTGTTCTGGTGACCTCTCTTCCAACAAGTCACAACAAGGAGTTCAATCGGATACTAAATCTTTAAATTCCCCTCTGGAGTCAATATCTAATACCTAGAACCCAACTGAGGCTTCTAACATTTACACATTGGCAATATTTCACATTTGCTATAGTGAGTTTTGTTATGATGTACACATGACCGGATTAATCATAGAACAATCAGGAACAAGAAGTCAGGGCGGTTGTCTTAAAAAGGACGCTTAAAATTCTAAAATCTTAATCATATAAATAAAAAAATCCGCAGGTATGGCGCTCGGTTCTCTTTGCGTACCCGGATAGAGGCTCGGCATGATGGTGTGTATGTAAAAAATCCCGCTTATTATGATTCGTCATTTTAGACCCGATTTAATTTTACATGATTTTAAATTGTTCTACATTTAAATATCCAAAAAAATTGGGGGGGGGCGGATTCAAATATATATCCTGCCCTGGATGTACATACCTATACGGGGTGAGTTATTTTAAATATATTAGAAAAAAAAAAATAAAAACTTTATACTGAAACACCATATGATAATTTCAGGTGTCTTTGACTATTTATTTCATTTGCTTAATCTATGAATCTACAACTCTAAACTTACTATGTAACTTCCACCCGCAACATAATAATTATATACATTAATGGTGCCGTTGACTCTGAGTCTCTTGTTGGGAGTCTTCCAATTAATTGTACCTTTCGTAGTACTAGAACAAATCTTACTTTTAGATTGCCTCTCTGCAGAACTAACCATGTCCAAAATTCATTCATCCAAAGGGCATGTAACATTTATAATGTTTTTTTTAAGAATGATGATATTTTTAGACATTACTAAAATAAAATATAAAAATGCCATCTGTGAGACCCTTAGAGGTTTACGGTAGCTGATTCCTGCTTTGTCCTTTTTGATTGCGAGTGGCCACAACCTTCCTTTCTCTCTTTTTATCCTTTTTCTTCTGAATTTTGAGTACCAACTAATTTTAAATAGCAATATGTAATATCCGCAAACAAAATTGGTCTATGATATATTGTTAAAATTGAATTTGTTGTAATATTTTTTTGTATGACTGTATGTTTGTTAGGTTTAAATAAAATAAAAGAAAAAAAAAAAAAAATATAGACACTGCACCTTCCGTAGGTACACTGCATAGTGTAGTGTAGGTAGTAAACTAATATACCTACAACAATACTTATTATGATATGTACTTCCCATGTATAAACTATTATGCGCAGAAATATTTGGGCATTCATGCCTGTGTCTGTGCTCAATTAAATGAAATAAAATATATGATTCGTTAGGTTAATGTTCTTCATATGACAGAACAGTTGATGTAAACTGATGACAAAGTACTGATAGCAAAAAGAATTACTAACGCCCGCTTGCACCAAACATATTTATTCATCTTAAACCGGCTAAACTCCGAATAAACCTCGGTTATTGCGAATAGCGTCTTGCGCCAAACTTTTATTCGAAGATTAAGCCGAATAAACTTAACCCAACGGATGGGTCGGATTAAGTTTAACTATTCCTGTTAACCAGCTATCTGTCAATTGACATTTCGTTGTTATTATCATTACATAGGTTATATATTTTGAAAATTGGCTGCTGATTGCCAAAGACTGATTGTTGTATTTGTCATACGTCATTAACTCACTAATTACTTTCTTAACGGTATTAAGACATGACATTCCTACTAACTGCGCGTTGTTTGACAATTTAATTCGCTGTTGTAACGCTTCCCGTGATAGTTCGTCTTCCCACGCTGTGAATCTCTTCATCGCAGATTTAGCATCCATATGTATAATTCAATTTTAAAATTAAAATATAATACTTTACGTAAAATTAAAGGTTTGTTGACAGTGGTTGACAAAGAGAATATAACCTACGGATAGTGGTTGACAGACGACGAGAATGATTAACAATAATATGACATGACAGTTAACCACAGAAACATCGCAGAAGCGGCGTACGTATCGTGTATTGCTATATAAAAAAAAACAATTGCGACGAAAAATGTCCGAATGAGTAGTCATCTACCTGGCATCCCCCGAATAGCTAACCGACGGTTAAATTCTGTTGGTGCAAGAAGTTATTTTAAACCCACGGTTACCAAGTTAACTATTCGAGGATTAAGACGAATAGTGTACTACTTTGGTGCAAGCGGGCCTTAGTAAATCGACATTTCATAAAAACTGCCATACCACAAAAACTAAATCCCCATGAAAGTGTCTTCAAAGGGGGGTGGGGGGGAGTCGGGGTGAATTATAAATGTACGCACACATAAAACGTGCGTGGCGCTACGTTACCTGTGACACGGTGATGCCGCACTTACGAGCCAACTCCTCCTTGGCCTCTTCCGAGGGATACGGGTTAGATAGGTGCGAATAGAAGTACTCGTTGAGTATCTCCGAGGCCTGCTTGCTGAAGTTGCGGCGTTTGCGACGCGCGTCCAAGAATCTGAAAGCACGCGGGTCAAAACATAAACAAAAGAGTGGGTTGTGGCCAACGCTAAACTCCTCACTAACAAGTCATTCTATAAAAAATTCAAATTTTGTATGGAAAATATTCAGCATTTTCATGAGACAAGTTTGTTAAATTATTTTTTATTTAAATATTTTATTATGAAAACTTAATAATTTTTCAAAGCCATTTTATGAAAGTTTTTAACAATTTTAAATACAATATCTTGAGGTCACTCTGAAATTTTGACACTTAAAAAAATTAAGAAGCACTATTCAGATATCCTTCCAAATCTAAAGGGGTCTAAGCGAATATTACATAGATATACATATTTTCCAAATTTGAAAAGAATCAAACGAGTACTTTAGTCTATAGTCGATAAAGTAGAATAAACACACCGTACATAGCACATAGTACACAGCACATACACAGATACATTGTGATGAAACTTTCAGAATACAATAAACTTAAAAACTGCAAACTCAATAAAAAAAAATAACATTAAAAATTGCGTATTCATAGCTCCCCTTGGGGTAGTGAGGAGTAAAAAACGTATATATTGATTTACATACATATCTTGGTACAAGTATGTAAACAAGCTAAAAGTAAACTAATTATTCTGGTGTCAGGGGAAACATCTATACCAGTGATGGGCAAACTTTTTAAGGGAAGGGCCAGATGAAATAAAAAATTATCTTTTTTTTTATATATATATACATATATATAACATTTATAATTCAAAGAAGATACAGTCAACCATCGAAACCTTCAGGGTTTATCTGAGGTTGACGAATTCAGTTTGGTAATTTTAATATACATAATTCATAAAACAAAAATAAAATAAAGAAACAAATAAGTGAGGAAATAAATAAAAGGCGGGCCGAAAAAAAATTGAACAAAACAGATTTCTAAAAATTGATGGGATGAGCTGATTCACAGTAGTAAAGCTTCATAGTAGTAGAAAACACCTGTTCACAGATGTAGGAAGATGCACATATCGCTATTATCTTCTAAGCGTGAGATTTTGGGTTGGGGAAACTTGATTTTGACAGGGCCTTGTACTCAATTTTAGAAACGTTGAGAAATAGTTGCTTCAATTCAACGCATAAAATACCTACATTTTGGACTATTCTAGGTGTAATTTTAGGGGTTATTCGAAACCATGTCGCGGGCCGTATTAACTACCACGAAGGGTCGCATTTGGCCCGCGGGCCATACTTTGCCCATGACTGAACTATACAATAGTTAATTAAAACAATGAAAAAAATTTTTTTTTTTTTTACTATACAATAGTGTTTACCCAAATAATCTATAGATGTCACTTTTCATTTAGGTTGTATTTTATTTTGATCAATCAATAAATATTCAATACTTTACATACTCAAAACAAAGATAAAATAATGATATTGGTAAATGACGCTTGTACAATTATAGATGCGTAGCTTCTCTGTCTGTTGCGATGTTATGTTCTAAATGGAAGGGGGGTGATGTTGGTTGGCGTTACCTGGAGCGCAGTACAATGACGGCCTCGCAAGCAGACTGCTTCAGTTGCAGGAGGATAGAACCAAACTTCCTGTGTATGATCCACACCATGCGCTCGATCTCCTGCAATATAGGCATAGGGGTATTTTATGAACGGCGCAGACACCGTGTATTTACCTGCTGCGCAGAATCATGACAGCCTCGCAGGTGGACTGCTTTAGCTGCATCTGGATAGAGCTGAACTTCTTGTGTATAATCTGCACCATGCGCTCGATCTCCTGCAATGAGCGCAAACGCAAACCGGTCAGGATCAACATATGACCAAGTGTAATGAGCATTGTTTCACACTTGAGGGCACAGCCCCGGTCACACTAATTGCAAATCAATCAATATCATTTTACTTAAATTCAATTTTAATTTATTTATTTAACTTTAAGGGAAAACAGACAGCAATTATAATAAGACAAGTATAAATTTAATATTTTTACAATTGTATATACGCAAACATTACATTTTTTTACCTATCAATGGTATTTTGACAAATTTTTAACAATCCCAATAGAGTTCCTGGTTCCCTTATAATTATTATTATTATTATTATTATTATTAAATGTTATCAGGCAGGCAGGTAGGCAGGTGTATGTATGGTGATATGTTTGTACTGTCTCACAACAGTATTCACTTGTTCAGTCTGTCAAGTCTATTTTTAAACACATTAACACTTTGTGCAACAAGTTCCACCATGCATCCACAACTCTATTGGACAAGAAATGCTTCCAGGGTCACCTCTTAAATTAGTAGGTATATATCACCTCTTTGTGTCATATGTAAGTATGCCGAATACCCTGTATGCCGGATCATTAAAAATTTCGTTCATTTTAAAAATATGGTTCAAATTAAACTCAACTACAACTTAAATAATGTTTCTTAAAATTTTTAATAAACAAAAAAAAAAAAAACGTTTATAACTTAATTCTACTGTTTATTTAGACTACAACCGGTTTCGTTCTAAGCACATTTTCATGTAGTACTAATATTGGGGGGGGGGAATATCGGGGGCTACGAATATGATGGTGTTCCGGACACGGAAAGTAAGTATGTAGAACTAATTAATGTTTATGCATACATATGTAAATGTAGATTAATTATTGCATTATAGATGGGTGGTGGCAGAGCAGTTAATGTGCTGGGTTTTTAATTCAGTGGTACCGAGTTCGAATCTTATTTATTCTTTTCAAAAAAATTGACACTTTGAACATTAATAATAATCATTTTTATTTATTTAATTTTACCTTTTACCACACCATATTTATAAGGACAATAATAAGTAGATTACTGGTGCCCAACTAGGATATCCTGTTCTAGGGCTAGCAGTATACAATTTTTATTGACAATTATATGCAATTATGAACCAGGTGATTGTTCCCGTTCCACACTAAATATGTACACAATCTCAACTTTCTGCACTCACAATCATTACCTCAACAAACATAATATGGGCTCACACAAAACAGATCAACCAGATCCCAATGACCGCCATAATACCTGTCATAAATACAATCTCTGACGCGATTTTTATTTCAGAGCCATAGAAAGATACTAGTTAACTATGTTGGTGTAATTAATATGAATCACATTAATAATAATAATGAACACTTTCTTGCACCCTGCGCAAGTGGCAACTTTATTACCTTATGGCAATTTCTTCTAAATAAGCAATATTTGCATGAGAAATGAATTTCTCCTCTGCTGGGAATCGAACCTGGGACGCCCGCACAGAAACCAAATGGCTGTGCCACGGCGGTCGGCACCTTCTTAAACTCATTATCTAGTATTGGTGAAATCTTTCTTAATATTTCATTCTTTTCTTAACCTGTCATACATTGCCCCCAAGTCAAATTGAAAACGCTGTTCGTTTTCGCCAAGCGCTAATTTTTTTTGTATGGGATTTGACGTTTGTTGTAGAAATTTTTTCTACAATAACAAACAACAAACGTCAAATCCCATACAAAAAAAATTAGCGCTTGGCGAAAACGAACAGCGTTTTCAATTTGACTTGGGGGCATTGTGTTAATCTCATTTAAAAAATAACAAAATACCTTGGGTGTGATGGGTCTGGTACGACTCTGCTCCCTGAGTAGGTTCATGACGTGCGTTGTGAACTCATTGCAGGCGTTCTCGTACTTCTCCAGCTCCTGGTGGTATATCTGTCTGATCTGCGCCAGTTTAGCGCGGTAGTCAGAGTGCTCGATGGCGTTGTCAGCCTGGCCCGGTCCACCTGGAATATACACACGCATTACCTAGATACTGCGAATAGACAAGGCATGTCGCGTTGTTTCTGTTCAAAAACACACGCACACTACGTACACACGACAACCCGGTATAATGCCTCACACTCCACACCAAACGCGTTGAAATCTTGTACACCTTTTTTATTTATAATAATTATTAAGAGCCAATTGGCTCATGACGCATCTACAAAGCACCTAAACTGTCTTAACATATAAGACTAAGCAGGCTAAGATGGGCCGTGCATGTTCAGAGAATGCCATCATCACGGGTACCAAAAAGAGTCTTAAAGGGGCACCCAGGTGGCAAAAGAAAAGTCGGGAGACCGAGGCTGCGATGGGAAGATGATATTGGGAGGGACGCATCCCAGCTTCTGAATGTGCCAAACTGGAGGGTCGCAGCAGGTGACAGGAGAGGTTGGAGGAGGAAATTGCTGGAGGCCAAGGCTCGACATGGGCTGTAGAGCCATTGAAGAAGAAGAAGAAATTGGCTCATGACAATTTATAATCAATATTGTAATTTTAATATACTACTTTTTCAGCAACAATTTACTTCAGTTCTTGATAGTCTGGTTTTTTTTCGTTGATAGTTTTTAGTTGTTCTGGCAAATTATTGTATTCAGTAACTATTGTAACTAAAATAGGAACGTTCTAAAATTATAGATTATAGATTTACCTACGGTCTTATTTCAGCGTTATAAAATATCAACTTGGACTAAATGGAATAGGAACGTACCTATTTTGGCCGGAACGTTCTTAAAAAGTTACTGAATCAGACGTATTTTGAATAATTATGAAAATGATGAAATTTTCATCATTTTCATAATTATTCAAAATACGTCTAATTCAGTAACTTTTTAAGAACTTTCCGGCCAATATAGGTATGTTCCTATTCCATTTAGTCCAAGTTGATATTTTATAACGCTGAAATAAGACCGTAAATCTAAAATCTATAATTTTAGAATGTTCCTATTTTATAATTCTAGAGTTTTTGTGTTTACAGAGTGGAAATCCATTTTAAATGAATAAATAAATAACTTTGTATTTTTCCACAATATTTTTTATACTAACGACCGAACGTTTTCGCCAAGGTGACTTGGCATTATCAAGGTCCAAAAGAAACTAAAACGAAAATAAGCTAATTTCTACTTCACTCAGCATTTACAACGTTGTCACATGTGTGAAGGTAGTATCCACAGACTCATTATTCTTTTGTGTCCAATGTTTTTTTGTACCTTTCTCAGTTACAAAGTAATGTTTGTTGTAGTTGTGGATTTGTGTTCTCTTCTTAACTCTTAGTTCAGAGTCTTCTATTTTTATTTTGTGTATTAGTTTTAATGTGTCATACTGTGTCATCTTCTGTATGCATTTAGACCGTAAGTCATTTTTATTATATTGTTTTGCTTTCTTTGTAAATTTTGTATTTCTGTTTTATTGCCATTTGTGTAAAGTGCATATAAAAATATTGTTATACTCTCCGTAATTTGCATCTACATTACAAAAAGTATAGGTGCAAATTATGGAGAAACATATACTGAATATGCTGATATTTTATGCATTATAGTAGCAACAGATAACTCAGTAGGATTTATATACTTCGTTCTTTATTTAAATGATACAAGATAATTGTTTAAGCTGTTTAACAAGTACTGGAATGTCATGTCATGTAAGTGAAATGTCCATTACTACAAAAACTGTCTTGTATTTATTAAAGAGTTTATTTAGTTATTTAATATTGCTCCTAGGGTAACTAACAGATACTAGATCAAATATTAATGTAACAGGCAATAACAAGTTGCCACATTCTGGAGACTTGCTATATTAATCGTCTCACAGACTGTGTCTCCACGGGGAATCGAACCTGGGACGTTTGGATCAGCAGTCAGATACCAAACCGACTGAGCCACACAAGCCATGTTTGACCCAATTAAGACAAGTAGTCCGAAAATGTACTTGCATTTCGCCATGTACACGAAATACTGTCCATCAGTTTCGCCATGACGGACAGTATTTTGCCATGTACACAGTATGTTTTATTCCGTTTAGCAAATGGTATGAATAAAAAAAAATCATGACATTCTGAAACTATGGATTTCATGATCTGGGTTGCGTTCACAACGAACACCGAGCGCACTTAGTGAACACTCCAAGCTGTTCAGAATGACCGGAAACAGACGCTCAAAAAACAATCTGTGGGGTTCAGATTCACCAAACATTCGGTAAAATTGTCGGATGAAAAACGCTCTGACAGTTATAGTATATGTTGACTTCTATTTTATCTGTGGTAAGATGACTTCTATTTGTTTCTGTGATATCTATTATGTCAGTTGACATTATTTATGATGACAATATACATTCACAAAGAGGTTAATTTATAAAAATATCATTCAACAATTTCCAATGAAAGGTCAGAGATCATTATTTACTCCACTGCCCAATTGTTGTCTTTCGATGAAAATATAACCTAAAAAGAGACATGTATGATAAATGACATTTGACATTTAAAACGTCCGATGCTGTGTTCAGATTGAAACGCCGCTCGAAAGCTTTCAGTGAGATTGGTGTGAAAAACGCCATAATCTGCTACTTCAGGTACATTCGACGCCCGACGTCGAGCGTTGAATCTGAACACAGCCCTGGATGTATTGACCCAATTGCTCCCATGTCCCCTGAATTGAACATTTCTCGAGGGCAAGTACCTAAGGAGGTGGCTGTTCCACCCATAATAAATAAAGGAATAGTGTCAACGTACACTCACCCCAGTCTGCTTGTGCGGCCGCACTAGCAGATGCTGCAGCCCCCGCGCCCCCTCCCTTCTCGGGCCCCGCCACCCCCTCGGCTATCAGCATGTTGTCGAGCCGCATCAGTTGGGGATCGGGGGGCTCCTCCTCTTGGGTGTTGCGCAGGGACAGGACTATAATAGAAAACAGTAAAAAAAATATATTTAAAGATTGACAGTAGCTGGCACTGAGATGGAGTGCTTGGTACAAACCAATCTTAGGATCGTGACCCAATCTTAGGTTCTAAATTAAAAAAAAAATTAATACGGCGCTGGCCAATTTACAAATGATATTAATAACAATTTAGCATTACAAATAATAACACTCAATTATTATTATTATTACCATTATACACTTCCTCAAAAGAATTAGCAGATCAATGCGTAAATTGTAAATTATTTAAAAGAGCAAAATAAAATGCAACAAACGCATCATCAAGCTTTCAATTGGGAATAGTTCACCCATCCAGATACTTAACATATCAAAGGATTAGACTCTGAGGAGGTCTCTATACTACCTAACAACCCTACTGATTCCCTAATATTAACGTTTAAAAAATCTTTAACAATTCTACATGTATTCATTATTACCGTTTTTTGCATTTTTATTATTAAGTTTTTCGATAAATCTATTTATTTATTTTATTTATATCATCTCGACACTTATAAAATCATTTATAAATATTATCCCAACCTCTATGCCTACGGACTACGCCTGTTTCGAGGTTGGAGATTTACAATATTATATTGATACATTACATCTACATACATGCACCCACCAATTTAAAAAATAATAAAAATAATAATACTATAATTTCTAAATTAGGTACTAACGATTTTGGAATAATGCCAGTGGCTGAAATAATGAACGGTAATATTATTATTTTACGAGAATGCCAAAGTCTTTAAATCTCGTTACCAAAAGCGGTGTATTTTCTCATTTTTTCATCAAAAGTTTTTATAATATTACTAGAATTTGGAATAGCCACGTCGCAAATATATGTTATTTTTTTAATTTTATCATGTATTATTATATCGGGTCTGTTATTATGTCTGTTATAATGAGTTATTATCAACTTGCAAAACAAATTATTAATAATAACAGGTAAAGGTTAATAACCGTAACCAAATTGAAAAACGCCGTTTGAAATAGCAAAGCGCTATTTTTTTTTGTATAGGATTTGATGTTTGCGTTGAACAAACGTCAAATCCCATACAAAAAAAATAGCTGGTTGCGTTTTTGAACAGCAACTTGTCATCTTGCCCCCGAGTCAAATTTAAAATGCCGTTCGTTATCATCAAGTACACAGCGGACAACAAAAGTTTTCAATTAGACTCGGGGGGCCTTGGGTATTTTATTCTTACAAAGGACAGCACACAGTACATGCATACAATTATTAAAAGTAAATAAATAGAAATATAACATGTACCTCTTACGTACTATAGGTACCTACATACATACATACCATCACGCCGTATCCCTACTTGGGGTAGGCAGAGAGGACCGAACGCCAGACACCTCTATCTTGACATACATGTTTTGCCTCATTTACATCCATACATCTCGTCATACATGCTCTCCTATTATTCTGACTTGGTATATTCCCCTCTTTCAAAATCTCATTTATATGATCATGCCAACTCTTTCTCGGGGGGCCACGACCTCTCATTCCACTCTTTTCAGCCTTGTATACTTTCTTTGTCAGGCGCTCATCGTTCATTCTCTCCACATGTCCGAACCATCCTAGTGTATTTACTTTCATTCTACTCACAATATATCTTTCAATCTTGCATTCTCGTCTGATGTCCACATTCCTTATCCTATCATAGATCGTTCTACCACACATTCGTCTCAGAGCCCTCATTTCCACAGCGTTAATTTTACTTTCATGCGTCTTCTGTCATGTCCATGTCTCACTTGCATACATTAATGCTGGTACGACTATTGCATTGTGCACAGCGAGCTTTGCTGGCCTTGAGATAATATCAAAATAAGCCAATAAAGTGTGAATTAGTGTGGGTGCGCGCATGAGAGAAGAGTTAAAATAAGTATGTGTGTGTAAAAGAGTTAAATACATTTATTATGTAGATTATCTTCACATATACCACCAGTTATTATGTCTCATTCCTGCTATGTGAGCAATCTTAAAACATTTATTTTATTTTTACAAATGATACATTTTTCATTCCCGTTAGAAATCAAGATTATATGATACAACCTAACTCGAGTGATGTGAATTATAGATATCTACTGCGAAAAAAGACAAACGTTCTAAAGATATTCAGTAAAAAAATGCAAAATCGGTGAATGCTATTCAATGGAAGATGTATATAAATGGTTACCTGTTTTTTCTTTGATTTCGCAAAGTACAGAAAAGAGCGCGGGCTTCATACGATGGCAGTTGAGGGTGTGTTTTCTCGCTTGGGCTTCGTCCAAGCTTTGGTCTGTTATGTTCATAATTTGCTGTAAAATTTCGCCTATGTCCTGCTTGCGTGCCTCCGCGTCTCCCGCTCCGCCCTCGCCCCCGAGGCCGTACTGCCCGCCCATCAGCCCTCCGCCGTGCCCCATCATCCTACTCGGGTCGTCCATCCATGCGATTGATATTACCAAAGTCTAAAAATTGTCCCTCGCACTCAACACTCGGACACAACTTTGGCGTCCCAGAAACAAAATGGCTGACCCTTTGTGCTGTCAAATCAGAGTTATGCCAAAAAGGAAAACAAATAATTCACTATGGTTGTCTCTTTTTTGCACCCATTTGTGTGCGCGGCATCCTCAGGATAGAAAGAGATCGACAACAATAATATTGAACAGTTTGTGAAATTTACGAGTTCCTGGTTGCCAGTATATAATTTTAATTATTTATTTATATTTTTTTTATTAAAAACTCTGAGAAACCAGCGAAAAAAAAATCAAGAGTTTTAATATCTTCTTTAGATATTTACCATAATATATTACAAAACAAAAGAATACATTATTATTTTAATCTTCGAAAATTCAGATATTCTTCTCAAATGTTGTGTCAAACTTCAGAGTCAAATTAGATACTAATCTTTTACATACCAAATAAACACAGTTTCTTATTCTGATTTATTTCAATAAATTAAGACGTTTAAAGTCAGTCCGAAGAAGTCGAATCCCATTTGAAGCCATGAACTCTATTGTAAGCGTCTTTGTTGTCTCCCGTTTGGATTACTGTACGGTATAATATATATGCGAATCCACAAAAAAAAATTAAGCGTAAGTGCTTCATTGCAGTCTTGGTGGGAGAGCAATTTGGTAAGATTTTTCCAGTTATATAATATTATGTTTGCCATGCCTGTATTTTACACATGATAGCCGATTATTTTTTATAAGAATATTCTTTTCAGAGACAGCATTTAATGTTTATTTTTTAATTTTACTTTCCAGCAGGAGCTAATATGTTTGATTTGTACTTTTCAGCTACCTATTGTTGTTCTTCATCTGTATATCTACCAATAAAATTTTACAAACGTTCAATATTTTACTCGCGGCACATAAATATCTTTTTTCCCCGCCATATTTAGTTTGGCACCGTCTATCAGGCATTTAAACACATCTATCCACGCTCTTCCTTGTTATATGTGATAGCAATTTGCATTACTAAAATCATATAAAAAAATAAAATAAAACAATACAAACAAAATAAAAAATATAATCAAGCAAAATTAATAATACTTAGACAAAAAAATACCAAAATTAAAAAAAAAAAAAAAAAATAAATGATAAATATTTATCATCATCATCATCCTCAGCGTTACAACCCTTGATGGGTCCTAGCTGCCTCCAAGAATCTTCTCCAAACTGCTCTATTGTTGGCTGCCACTTTCCAGTTCTGGATAAATAATATTTATATATTTTTTTTAATAAAAAAAAAAAGATAAGTATTTATATTTTTTACTAAATAAATGATGAATATTCATATATTTTTACTAAATTTTAAGACTTAAATCAATGTTTATTTTCAAAATGTAGTTTTTAAGTACATTTTATCTGAAATATTTTTGACAGTGAGGATTCTTATCCAATAATGGCAACATCGGTACTCGTGGTGTGGTGAACGTCAAAAAAGCCGATTTGCATCATACAGTTTCCGTGGCATGTGTTTAATCACGACTGTCATACTTTCTCTCGATTTGTTACGTTTGAGACGTCATCGTCACAGGTCGGTCGAGCGCCGCCTTAGATGAGATCTCTATTCTCGTTCTTTAGTCGTAGCGCGTCCCTAGTCCTCCTAACCCCAAAACCCCCCCGAGTGTGTTTCGCCCCGTTCAGTTCGGTGAGGGCGCGGTGGGGCACCAAGAAAAAACACCGAGACATCAAGTTGAGAGAGGCTATCATGGCAGACCCTGCTGTCGAGCAGCAGCTAGCGCCCCTCAGGGCGCTCGTCAAAGAGCAAGGGGACCTCCTGAGGTCTCTCAAAGCGAGCGGGGCCCCCGAATTGGACGTAAAGAAAGCCGTGGCAGAGCTGAAAGCACGTAAAAAGGTCAGTGTTTGTATGACCAGTTAATATTTTAGTTTTAATACACAAAAACTGAATGACATCACCAATAATGTCTTATTTAATTTGTAAAAAATACATGTATCAAGACAAACGCCACTTTTCCATAATTACTTTAATTCTCCCATCGGTAATTATTTACAAGTGGCCTACAACGCCAATTTTGTTGATTTTTTGTCTAAAGATAAGTAGATAAAAATATACAGATTACGGAAAAAATATTTATTATCCCAGGTAACTTCTAGATAAATTAAAAAAAATATAAAATTGTATTACGAAAAATGTATGAAGAAATTCACATGAATGTTCGATTTCACGACACCTATTGCCGAGTTTGCACGTAACTATTTTCTCATTTGAAGCCAAATAACAGACAATACTTTGATTAAATCACAATTTACACACATAAACACACAAAATATCTATAAACAGACGATTTTAACAATAAACAACCAGAAAAATTATTACTAGTTGCATGTAACACATGAGATCCAACTGTCGATGGCGATAGTATGCATAAATCAAAGAATACGTACCAAACTATAAACAACACAAATTAATAAATATTTGAAGATATTTTATTTTCTATATTAAACATGTAGGTATGTTTGTCAGGATAGGATAGTATGGAGGTCAGTCTGTTTTTCCTACACAGAATATGAAAACAGTATGATGGTATGTATGTATGTTTGGAGATTTAAGTATCACACTATTAAGTCTTATTACATATTGTGTATAGGCGACTACCATACAAATTGCATGAAGTGATGTCGTCACTAAATTCAATTTTGATAAAAATTGTTAAAAAAAAATTGAGATGTGCTAATAGAATGTTTATATTTTTTATATAAAATTAATTTATCTAGTTGGGGTGTTTCGGCTTTTTTCAATATTTAAAAAAAAAATGGAAATATAGGCAGTTAAACTCATAAATTTATCATAAAAAAAATATTTTTCTTAATAAAAAATGTTTGAGAAAACTTGGAATTAAAAAAAAAAACTAATTTGAGATTTTGTATTTGTCTATCTTTATACCAATTTTCAGCGTTCTAGCTTTTATGGTTTCTGAGATATATGGAAAAATAAACTAAAATTTCAAAAGTTGGTAACCCCTGACTGAAACAAAAATTCACAATTCTGAGTATAAAAGTTTTGTAGGCCTATAAGTAACTGTTTATATATTCTAAAAATTTAGGCTCTGTAAATTGAGCGGATCAAAAGTTATAAGGGGGGGACAGACACACACACACACACACACAAAACTCATATAAAATGTTCTACTCTGAATTCTGAGTAAATCCATGTATAGGAACATATATGCTGCGAGGCCTCTAGTTGGTGTTATTAGCATGCAAAAAGTCCACTACACCATACAAAATTTTCCTTTGTACACGCATCTTGGCTTAATAATGTCAATTCATTAAGAGAATTGAATTCTCATGAACGAATCGATAGTTGGACTATATTCTTTTTTTTTAATGTTTATTAAGTTGTTTTTATGTAGAATGAAAATAAATGTCACATAATACACATAGAAAACAAAAAAAAAACATACATTGGAAGCAAAAATAAACAGTAAAACCCTGAAAACAGAAAAAAACATGGAGTATCTAGGACTAATCATAGACAGGAAACTGGATTGGAAGAACCACATAAACAAATTAATAAATAAAGCATCAATGTACTCGGCATTAATGTACAAAATAAATAATGAGGCACCAAAAAAACTGAAAGTACTTATATATAGCGTATACCTATATCAAAAGCAAACTATCATACCTAATACCTTTCTGGGCAAATGGCGATAAGGCAGGAATTCAAAAGCTACAAAGAAAGCAAAACAGAATAATAAAAATGACCTATGGTCTAAACGCATATACACCATCGAAATTCCTATATACAAAAGAAACTAAACAATTAAACATACAAAAGATGGCACAATATGAAACATTAAAATTAATACATAAAATAAATATGGGAAAAATAGAAGACCCTGAACTAAGACTTACGCAAAGAATACAAATCCATAACTATAACACACGTACAAAAACATTACTTTGAAACTGAAAAAGCTACAAAAAAGATTGGTTACGAAAGAATAATGTGCAAAGGACTATGCGACTACAGAAAAATTGAAAACCATGAACGAAAAGGCATTCCATCGGGAGTTGAAAACAAGACTGTACTAAGAACTGAACTAAAGTGTTGTTGCATATGTGTAAACTAACTATTATATTACAATAATATTATTGTCATGAGCCAAGTGGCTCCTTTATAATTATTTTAAATAACAAAAAAAAAAAATTAAACCACAGATAAAAGCATCAAGCATAGATGATCTTCACCGTTGAACAATCAGTATAAAGAGAATATTATTATACTACCTACTTGTTTTTTTTCTTTCTTAAAAGGTTGACAACCTATGAATGCATTTTATGAAGTATATATTTTTTTTCATCAAAGGTATAACAGAAACTTCTCGAAGGTTGTTTGTCACATTAGTCAACATTTTCAGTATTTAATTAAGTATAATGTTTTGTTGCATAAATTTCTCTACGCTTTGGAAAATTACCAAGACAACGAATTGTCAAAATATCTATAAATAGCTTTTGGAAATCAGTTCTACCAACATGCAGTGGTGAAATTATTGCCATTCATAAAAAAAGCATCCACATTTTATTCAAATACGTTTTCTCGAATGAGCCGTCGTTCATATTTTACTTTTATTATGGATGATCTCAAGATGGTCTTGAGATGACACATTTGGACAACGGTCTTGAGAATTATTCTATAATTTGGGACTTTATGTGTAAGAGTAATACGAAGTAAAAAAAAACAAATAATTTTAAACATTAACAAATTTATTTCTTCTATACATTAACCATATTATCATTATTCAAGTCATGTTTTATTGCTTGGTAGGTGCTGGAAGATGAGGAACTACGCCTGACGCCAGCGGAGGAACTCTTTGACCGTGCCCGCATGGAAGATTTGCTGAAGCGACGGTTCTTCTACGATCAATCTTTCGCCATCTATGGTGGGGCCACGGGACAGTATGACTTTGGGCCAGTTGGTTGTGCACTCAAGGTAAGAAGGTACCATTTAAATTTAGCTTTCAAATCCTTTTGTTCAATATAGTGGCTAAATAAAATATATATGTATATATATTTTATTTAGATGTAAAAAATAAATGCACTTTCTTACATCTATTATAACCAATAAGCATATTTACATGTTGAAATAATATAAAGTTTTCACAGTATGATATATATAAAAACAGTGGATTTTTTAGAGTACCCATGCGAAGACGGAGAATTGCACAAAGACACAATACTTTTGTATCATCAAGAACATTTAATTAATATTTTCCCATCGAATGTAAGTATAAAACACAAACCTACCACCTTCAGGAAAGAGGTGAAAAAAATGTGACCAACTTCTTCCTTCGTATCGAAGGCACAGTTGGTAAGCCGTTCGGTTTCTGTGCGGGCGGCGTATTTACCTTTCCGTGTTGATTAAGAGGCAAGTACTGCCTCGAATTAAGCACTAGTTTGTTGCGCTAATGCACTTAAAAACTCGTGTTGAATTCAAGACACTAGTTAGTTGGAAGAAATTGCCATACGGCAATAAACTCGCCACTTGCGCAGGGTTTAAGGAAGTTTTCATTATTTTTATTATTTTATCTCAACACTATAATGTTTGTATAACACACCACTTCCAAACACGGTTTGGGTATTATATGCGCACGGCGCATAATTTTAGTTATTGAATTATGTATATTTCGCCTTGTATCGAAACTATTGAAATATTGGAAACTGGAGAACGAAGGCAATGGATAGACGGGAATGGAGGAGACTCCTGGATTCAGCCAAGGCCCACCCAGGGCTGTCGAGCTTATTATGATTATGATGATATGGGTTTTGATTCCATCGTTTTAGTGTAATTGCCCCCCAGAATTATTGATTTTGACTTTTATAAAAATATCATAGTTTTCGAAATATTTGCACTTTTATTATAAAATTCGTGTGGTATTTGGTTTCGCCATACCAATTCACATTTTGTGATATCCTCGGAGACCGTCGGCAATTGTCGGCGGTATCCGGAAAAACAAAAGATTCGTTCGAATGGCGTGGTTCGGGCCATTCCGTGAAAAACTGTTGATATAAAAACACCGTCTGTATTGTTAATTATTATTAAGTGTATTTTTATAATTTGATATATATATATATAACATTTGTATCAGATAAATAATTATAATTAAAGTGGTTTAAAATTAACAACGAAAGTATTGTTATTAAAGATACCACAACTCGTGACTTTTGATTCCATGTCTGTGTTAAGAGTGTCACGAACAATGATATATCACAAATAATAAATAAGGTGCCACTATTTTTACGACCGGAATTGGCGGGAAAAGCGTTTTCCCGCCAAAAAGTGTCTATTTACACGACAAATTTTCTCACGTCGTCTATGTTTTTAGGTCATTTATAACCATAGAAAGCGCAGATAAATCAAAATACAAAAATATTTACCTTTGTCATTTTTTCAATGGTCATAAATGCATCATGGAAACCAACTTAAAGAAAAAATAAATAATATTGGCATCTTATTACATTTACTTAATTTTATAAAACATTTTGTTCATCGAGATCTACAATTATAACAAAGTATAAACAAAGGTAAATATTTTTATAACTTGATTTATCTGCATTTTCTATGGGTATGGAAAGAATGATAAGAATTTATCTATGGTTGAGTCGTAAAAATATCCCTAGCCTAATAAATATGTTATAAGTCTTAAAACATACATCACTTAATTCTTTGCTCACTTTAGTTGCACGAAAGCTTTAGTTGTTGTAGTGTTCTGTCATATTATCATAGTCAAAATGAATTGATGTGCAATGAAAGCTAGTAAAAATTACACTAGAACCGTGAAGGACCGACCAGATGTATCATTTCATGCTGCATATTTATTCCATATCTCACACAACAATTTTGGAATTGCGATGAAACTTTGGGGGTTTGTTCAGCGAACACATGGTATTTGAATTTATTTGTTTATTTGATATTTCTCACAAGAATTTTCGAAAAATTATCTACTCTGAATTTATTCAACAATCTGGTTGGTGCGTTAATAAAACGTTTTTTTACAGGCAAATCTGTATTAGACATAAGGTTCTAAATTGGGGGATGGGACGGAAAGGTCTGAAGGGACAGGAGACTTGATAACACTTCCTTGCACCCTGCGCAAGTGGCGAGTTTATTGCCGTATGGCAATTTCTTCCAACTAACCAGTGTTTCCAGCCCAGAGAAGCAATATTTGCAAGAGAAATTAATTTAAATAAATTTCTCCTCTGCTGGGAATCGAACCCAGGACGCCCGCTCAGAAACCGATCGGCTTACCAACTGTGCCACTGCAGTCGGCATTGGCGGTCGACGGCGATCGGTCGATAACAATCTAAAAAAACAAAATAAAACATACACATTTATATTTCCATAAGTACAGATGTAAATAATTATACACACCGGTCTGTCGAGTTTTGCTAGTTATATATAATTTTGTTTTTTCTTTTTTTTCATAGGCTAATATGATTCAGTTATGGAGGCGCATGTTTGTCCTGGAGGAGAACATGTTGGAGGTGGAATGTTCCATGTTGACTCCTGAGCCAGTACTGAAGGCATCCGGCCACGTGGAACGGTTCGCAGACCTCATGACCAAGGACAACAAAACTGGAGAGTGCTTCAGGGTCGACCATCTCATCAAAGCACACCTCGAGAAGGCGGCGGCCGATCCCAAGGCGAGTCAAGACTTCAAGAACGAGTGCAAAGATATCTGCGTCCGTTTGGACGGAATGAACGCTCAAGAGATGGCCGACATCATGACCAAGTATCAAATGAAATCGCCGACGACCGGCAACGACCTCGGACCCCCCGTTGAATTCAATCTCATGTTTTCCACGCAGATAGGACCCACCGGCCTCGTCAAAGGATACCTGCGCCCTGAAACAGCACAGGGAATATTTGTGAACTTCAAACGCCTGCTCGAATTCAACCAGGGAAGACTCCCGTTCGCTGCCGCACAAATAGGAAACTCGTTCCGCAACGAAATCTCGCCACGTTCAGGACTGTTGCGCGTCCGAGAGTTTACCATGTGCGAAATCGAACACTTTTGCGACACCAAAGAGCATCCGAAATTCGCCGACATAAAAGACACGGAATTGTTGCTGTATTCGGCCAACGCCCAGGAGAGCGGAGAGTCTGCTTCTCTTGTCACTATCGGGAATGCAGTGTCGCAAGGGATCGTCAACAACGAGACGTTGGGCTACTTCATGACCCGGATTCAAGCTTATCTTTTGAGCGTCGGAGTGCGGCCCGGACGCCTGCGTTTCCGCCAACACATGGCTAATGAAATGGCTCACTACGCCTGCGACTGCTGGGACGCCGAGTGTCTCAGCAGCTACGGCTGGGTCGAGTGCGTGGGATGCGCTGACCGGTCGGCGTACGACCTCACGCAGCACACGAAAGCGACCAAAGTCAGATTGGCCGCCGAAAAGAAACTGCCGGAGCCGAAACAGGTTAAAGTTATCGAGGTGCTAGCCGACAAGGCCACAATCGGAAAAACTTACAAAAAAGACGCTAAAGTGATAAACGAGGCGTTGGCGTCACTGACGGAATGCGAGATCGCAGACGTCAGAGAGGCCATCGAAAAAAAGGTGGAATACAAGTTGAAAGCGGATGACCGAGTGTTTTCGTTGGACCCGTTGATCCTGAGCATCAGAGAGACGGAAAAGACGGTACATGTAGAAGAGATTGTGCCGAGTGTTATCGAGCCTTCGTTTGGTGTCGGCCGCATCATGTATTGCGTTCTTGAGCAAAACTTCCGCATCAGGGACGAGCAGAGGACCTTCTTTTCGCTGCCAGCTGTTGTGGCACCGATCAAATGCGCCGTGTTGCCGCTCAGCGGGGCCGCCGATCTGGTGGCGATGGCGAGGAAGCTTGCGACAGAATTGAGGAATCGCGGAGTGTCTCATAAGGTGAGAATTGTATATTTATTATTTTGACTTATGTGACATTCAAATAATCATGTAGTCCCTTTTGTTGTAATCCTATATTGTTTATACACAAAAGATGGATCAAAAATAATGGTAATCCTAGTAGTGTACTGATAAATCAATCTAATTGAAAATGTAGTGTACTGTGATGGGGTGCACAGTAATATCTCTTTAATTAAATATTGGGGATGGTTTTCTTCAATAATAACTCAGTAGTTATCTCTACAATGTATATGTGTATTACACCAGTACGGGCCCTATGATAGAATGCCTCCTAATCTCTCACACCAAGCCTATATAGGCACAACATCCGTCTCTTTCACACACAATATCCCTTTCACACTTACATACACTACAGAAAATAAACAAAAGTTTGTTTAAATTGAATATTTTTATTATTGCATATACGGAATTTGGTGGAATTTCAAAAAAATCATAACATCGAGCTGTCAGTGTGAAGTGTGAAGTTGGTTACATATGTTTGTGTCGTTATAGCAAAAAAACATTTTAAACGTCAAACGTCAGAAAAGAGATAGATAGCTTTCTATCTCTTTTCTTCATGCACAATAATGTGAAATTCTACGTCATCGACCTTAAGTTAGTCGTAGTATTTAGTTAGTGATGTCTCTGCAACACAATTGCTAACTTAAGAATACTAAATACTCCAGTGAGGTTAGGAGTTAGTATTTAGGTACCTAGGACTGTGCATTCGGGTGTAAGTCTATAATCGATAAAGTAGAATAAACACGCCATACATAGCACACACACACACACAGATACATTGTGATGATGCTTTCAGAATACAATCTCAGCATGATACTAGTTGATAATCTGGAATGATAAAAAATACCCCGTTAACACATACAAGTTTTGCACAGCACTACTACATGTACAATGGGTTGGTGTGGTTCAACCAACTTGAAACATATTTGAGACTGGCAATTAAATATAATGATTTTAAAAGAAAAATAAAGAATAAATTAAACTTATTATTTGACTGATATGTAAATTATATTAACTTATTTTTGTATAGATAATAATTATGTATGTATAATATTTTGTGTATTCTGTACGAGCACTCATCCATGGGACCAGACAATGTTCCTCCAATTGTCTTGAAGAGATGTGCCGAGTCCCTGTGTCGACCTATCACGCATTTGATGAGAAACTCATTTAACACTGGAAGGATCCCTACGGAATGGAAGAGGGCAACTATCACACCAATCTACAAGAAGGGAAACAAACTGGATCCGAGCAATTACCGTCCTATCAGTTTAACAAGTGTTCTGTGTAAATGTATGGAGAGGATTATTGTTGATCAGATGCGGGCCTTCGTCAGAGAGAACAATATTATTGGAGCAGAACAGCACGGCTTTATGCCGGGCAGATCTGTTGTGTCTAACTTGCTATTATGCTTACATCGGTGGACCCTGAGCTTCGACCGACATGAACCTGTCGATGTTATATATTTGGATTTTCAGAAGGCATTTGATACTGTTCCGATAAAAAGATTGCTCTTGAAATTGGACCATCTTGGTATACGTGGCAAGCTGCTTAGGTGGATTGAGGATTTTCTGACGGATAGACATTTCCAGGTGAGAGTGGGAGATAAGCTATCTTCTGATAGACCAGTTCTGAGCTCTGTTCCGCAGGGATCAGTGTTGGGACCTTTACTCTTCATTCTATACATATCGGATCTCACAATAGACACCCAGTGCCATTCGGAACTATTTGCAGACGACACCAAGTTCTTTGGAAATCCACTTACTCACTCACAACAGCTGCAGGAAGATCTCGAGAAAATGTTGTCCTGGACCAAGAAATGGTTGATAAAGCTCAATGCTGACAAATGTGTAGCTCTCCATATTGGCCCAAAGAATCCCAAGCTGCAATACAGATTGGAGGGAACCATTCTCAGATCAGTGAATAGCCAAAGGGATCTGGGTATTACAGTGTCTAAAGATCTCAAATGGGACCAACATATTCTTGGTATAGTAAAGCGAGCTAACAGTATGACATATCTGATACGTAAAACGTTTAATAATATTAGCCCAGAATTACTGGTGAAAATGTATAAGACTTATGTCCGGCCGCTATTAGAATATGGTTTCCAAATTTGGTCACCATATTTTGAGAAGGACATTGCACTGCTGGAAAGAGTGCAGCGAAGGTTCACCAAACTGGGAGCGGGGCTTAAGCATTGGACATATGAGGAGCGGCTCCAAGCCTTGGGACTGACAACGCTTAAAGAAAGAAGAACGAGGGGTGACCTCATTGAGACATATAAAGTGCTAAACAATCATTATGACTCTCCTGAACTCCCGCATATATACACTCAGAATCAAAACGAGCACTTGCGTGGCCATAGCCTGAAGTTAAATAAAAGTGCGTTTGGTCAGAATCCGTACAAACACTTCTTGAGCAATAGAGTGGTGGATGCTTGGAACAAGCTGCCTCAGGATCTGGTTGTTACTGAGAGTGTTAACTCATTTAAGAACGGACTGGATGGATTGCTGTGACACTGGACTCATTCAAGCATATCAGCTTTTTGCTGCCTGCTTGACATCTCGATAATAATAATAATAATAATAATAATAATAAGCCCCTCAAAAACCAAACCCACGTCCAGTTAAAAACATCTAGAACTACGTGAGGGGCGGGGAGCTACACAACTACATCGAGTAGCTTGCCAACGGGTAAAGGGTACAAACACACAACACATACATGGATCACACAAAAAACACAAGCCTCGGACAAACACCGCTACCTGGGGAGCGCCAGGGCACGTCCGGAGTTAGCGCTGGGCGTAGCAGCATGAGAGCCGCTAATGACATGCTGTCGAACAGGCGGACACATGCCGGGACACCCGAAGAAACAACAGCCGAAACCCAACACACCCGACCTGCTGAAAGTGCTTTGCCGGCAAGTCAACCGACAACCACCAAAGCGGGAAAACCACGACAACGCATGAAATGGACAGATGACATGAACATAAACCTCATGCGTTGCTACTACACTATCACACAAGGAGACACACAAATAATTGGATACAGACAGGAGCTACATACACAATTCACCACAATTTATCCAGAACTCTCACACATCACAGAACAGCGACTGGCGGACCAGAAAAGAGTTATAATAAACAACAAAAGAATACAACTATCAATACTTGATCAAATAAAACAAGACGCAATCAGAATGAGTAATCAAAATAGAACAAGTACATTAACACAAGACTTAACAAATACACAAATAAACCACAACAATCCACAGGAAATATCAATAATACCACAGCAAAATAACACTGAACAACCAAATATAAACATAACTAACGAATCCACCAATATGAACAATAATACAACAATAAGCCCTAACAACAATGACGAGACCAACGGAAGAACAGAACAAAACCCAGACACAAAAACACAAATCACAAACACACTAGAACACACAATCGAAATATATAAAGATAGCGACCCCACAACAAGACCACACCTACCAAAGCTCAAAATCAACAAACAAACCATTAACATGATCAATATTATCAACACAATTCTACATAACATGATTAACACTGAAACAACACTCGAAAAATTACATCTATTAGTTTACTGTAGTGCATACACCATTATTACACTAAACAAACAAAATATAAACAATAAAACAGAAAACTCCCATAGAACACATAGAAGCACTATACCAGCATGGCAACACAGAATACAAATCAAAATCAACTCATTAAGAAATGAAATAAGCAAAGTAACACAAAAAATTAAAGATAATCTAAAAAATCCAAGAAAACTACGGGAAATTGAAACGATTAAAGACAAATACAATGAACGCAACCTAACTATACTCCTTGATACGCTAACACAAAAGTTATCAGCACAATCACATAGATTAAAACGCTACAAAAAATGCTATGACAGGAAAACACACAATCTCAATTTTCAAACAAGCCAAAAAAGCTTCTACAACAACCTTAAAAACAACAATATAGAAATTACAGACGCACCTAAATTAAATGAAATAGAATCATACTGGGAGAACATTTGGTCTGAAAACAAAAAACAACGAAAATGCCACATGGATAACAGAGGAAGAAAATGACAATAACCAATTTCAAAACATGGCCACAATACAAATAAATATAACTGACTTCAAAACTGCTGTAAAGAAGACACACAACTGGAAGACACCAGGCATAGATAATATCCAAAATTACTGGTACAAATATCTCCCTGTAACACATGAAAAATTCTCCGAACTATTACACAAATGCGTAACGGAAAACCAAAACCTCCCATCTTTTTTCACTAAAGGTATCACATATCTCAAACCTAAATCAACAGACACAAAAAATCCATCTAAATATCGTCCAATCACATGTCTACCCACAATATACAAAATTCTTACCTCAATTATAACTACAAAAATAGATCTTTTCCTAACACAAAATAACATATTAACAGAAGAACAAAAAGGATGCAGAAAGCAAAGCAGAGGATGCAAAGAACAAATCATCATCGACCGGACCATAACAAATCAGGCGATAAAGAAGAAAAGGAACATGTACTGTGCATACATAGATTACCAAAAAGCCTTTGATAGTGTCCCCCACTCATGGTTAGTAAAAGTTCTAGAAATATACAAAATTGACATAAAACTTGTAGAATTTTTAAAACAAATAATGAACACCTGGAACACGACAATATACCTAAAACTAAACAACAAAATGATAAAATCAAAACAAATAAACATTAAAACCGGAATCTTTCAAGGTGACTCCCTAAGCGCACTATGGTTCTGTATCTCCCTCAACCCACTCTCCAAGATGCTTAACAAAAGCAAACTTGGCTACAAAATCACAACACACAACTTAAATACCAATCCTATAAAAATCAACCACCTTTTATACATGGACGATTTAAAACTATATGGCAAAAATAATGACGAACTAAAACAACTCATTTATAAAACTGAACGCTTTAGTAATGACATAAAAATGAAATTCGGTATTGATAAATGCAACACATGCTCAATAGTAAGAGGTAAACCCAAGGAACACACGGGAAGCACCTTGAAGGATACGAATGAAATAATACGCGCAATGGACGAAGATGAATTTTATAAATACTTGGGAATTCTCCAGAACCCAAGCATAAAAGATAAAAAGATAAAAGAAACCACCAAAAACGAATACCTTAAAAGACTAAATATCCTCCTCAAAACACAACTAAATGGAAAAAATATGACTAAAGCAATAAACACATACGCAATACCAGTACTAACATATACATTTGGAATAATTAAATGGACCAATACGGAACTCGACGATCTCAACATTAAACTCAGAACAACATCATCAAAACATAGAATTCACCACGAACATTCAGCAATAGAAAGATTCACACTGCCAAGAGAGGAAGGAGGAAGAGGACTCATAGACATAAAAAATCTACACCATACACAAATAAATAACTTAAGGCAATACTTCTACACAAAACGAAATAGCCCAATACACAACGAAATTATAAACATAGATCACACTTACTCACCACTTACACTTAACGACAACGAACGCAATCTAGAAATAACAACACATGACGCAAAAATTGAAACATGGAAAAATAAAACATTACATGGAATACACCCAAGTCATCTACAACAACAACATATTGATAAAGCCCTTAGTAATAATTGGCTCAAACACTCAGACCTATACGCAGAAACAGAAGGATTTATCATAGCTATTCAGGACAAAATAATAAAAACAAAAAACTACACGAAACATATTATAAAAGACAATACAATAACAAACGACACATGCAGAAAGTGCAAATTACAAAAAGAAACAATAGAACACATAACAGGTGGCTGCTCAACTCTTGCACCGACGGAATATACAATAAGACACGATAACATCTGCAAACACATATATTTGGAACTAGCCCACAAACATAAACTTATCGAAACACACCCCAAGTGGTATCAATACACACCCCCAGCTGTAACAGAAAATGATAACTACAAACTATACTGGAATAGAGACATAATCACAGACAGAACAAACCTACATAACCGACCAGACATTACATTAATCGACAAAATACATAAACACACATATCTAATAGAAATATCGATACCAAATACAGCAAATCTACAAAAGAAACATTTAGAAAAAATAGATAAATACATACCTTTAGTAGAACAGATAAAATCACAGTGGAAACAAGAAAAAGTAACAATAGTCCCAATAATATTATCGTCTACAGGCATCATACCAAAAACTCTCCAAAAAAATATAGACATACTAAAGTTACCCCCATACGTAATCACCAACATACAAAAAACTACAATTATCAACACATGCACAATAGTCAGAAAATTTCTACAGGTACCACTTTAAACAACTACACACAACCACACAGACACACAAACACATAGCCTCACAACTTGAGTACGCTCCGTTGTGAAGGAAATTACCGGATCATAACCGAGATCAATCTACATATAATAATAATAATAATAAAATTGTCTCCTTTACACACGAGTGCTTGCACTCTAGTAAAGGGTAAATATGTTTTATCTTACTGTGCATCTTGTTCTATATAGTTTGATTGTTTTATATTTTGTTATATTTTTGTGAATTTAATAAAAAAAAATGCATCTCCTTGGGGTAGTGAAGATAAAAACATTTTTTTATGTCATTAACATATAACTAACCAAAAACATTTTCCTTTTGTTTTAAAGGTGGACGATTCATCGGGCTCCGTGGGACGTCGATACGCACGCACCGACGAACTCGGCGTCCCCTTCGCCGCCACCGTCGACTTTGACTCTCTTAAGGGAGAGCCCTCGGTCACCCTGAGGGAGCGCGACAGCATGACGCAGGTGCGACTCGGCCTGGAGGAGTGCGCGGACGTGCTGGTCGGACTGGGAGAGGGGCTCGTCACGTGGGAGGGCGTGCAGGCGCAGTACCCCGCGTTCCTCCAGCAGGAGACCACCCAGTGATACAATTAGAACAATTAAAAGGGCTTAAATTATATAATATGCATTTTTATACTGTGTACACATTCACAATTCCTCCCTATAATGTCTAAGTTAGTTTGTCGATCGACAATTCTTGATAGAACTCCATTGTATGTAGATATGTTATAAATATAAAAAAATACTTGGTAATAGTTCTACTGTATTTATTAGATTATCGACACGTTTCGTGCAAGGCACATCGTCAGAATAATGCTCTACAAGACTGAGACTAGTGGTTATATACAAAATTTACATTAAATTTACGTGCCTTGCACGAAACGTGTCGATAATCTAAAAATACAATAGAACTATTACCAAGTATTTTTTTATATTTATAACATATCTACACCTTATAATGTCATTTTGCTGTGATAGTCTTTGCACACAACATTTCAGAGATCAGATAATATTTCATCAGTCTGGATCTTCATCTATAACTTATTCTCTTCTTGTTAGTTTTATTCATTCCTGATGGCTGTGTCCATTTTGATGAGTCATTGTTGACTCCTCCCTCCCCCCGATTTAATTTCTCCAGATGCTTTTTAACTAGAGCTTGGAAAACGCACTTTATCATTTCTACTAGATACTAGTTGATAATCTGCAATAAAAAAATACCCTTAAAAAATGCGAAATCATAACTCCCCACAATATCCCCTTGGGTTAGTGAGGATTAAAAAGTGTTTTATCCAATAAAATTTTATGCTTATGGATTTTAAGGAAGAGTTCTTTACGGGGGTCATTTTTAGTATCATTTCGCAAAATGGGTGTTAGTGGTAAGAACAGTATCCATCAGTTGATATAATAATTGGAATCAAGATAATAATGAAATATTTGTATTAAACCAGTAAAAACATGTATGGTTTTTCAAAATAAATATGTAATCATATAATCTTACCACCTGAACCAATAAAACATGAATGTACGTGTGTCACCAATGTAACTAAACACCTGCATAAATGATTTTTAATAATTCTCTTTTGTCCTTGGTGTGTGATGTGACACTACTGCTGTACTATTTATTTTAATTGATATTTATATACATACATATTATGTTGAGAATGTGAATAAAATTATGATAAATAATCTGTTTTTGATATCTAATTTATTAATCGGCTATTAAGTAAATGCATTTTATACATATGATATCCAATAAACAATAAAATACCTCCCATTGCATTAAATATTAAAATTCACTCAAAGAATAATTGTTCTACAAAAGAATTGACATGTAAAAATAACAATTGTTTATGTATAACAAATAAAAATTAAATTAAATATTTAGGAGTAATAATTGACAGTAACCTTTAAATGGAAAACACAAATAAATAACACTATAAACAGATTAAGAAAGCTTATTTGCATATATATTAACCTTAGAAACATTCTTAACTTAAAATTACTTAAAAATGTATATTACGCTTTTGCCCATTAGATAATGCAATATGGCATAGCGTCTCGAATATCGGCTGACCATGTGTCCATTAGATCATCATAGAAGAAACTTCCCAAGGAGCTTCTCAAATTTCTAGAGAGAGCAGGACAGTGACAGAGGAAGTGGACCACCGTCTCCTCTCCTCCTCCTCGTCCTGGCATGCTCTGCAGTAATGGTATGCCTCCAGCCCTAGCCTTCTGGCATGCTTTCCTATAACCCAGGGTCCCGTTAATACTGATATGACTCTGGCGAGTGAGTCTCTTCTGAACGAAGAGCATTTCTCTGGTTCTTCTGAGATCATATTTTAGCCATGTTTGTCTGGCAATGGAGCATGTGCTCTCCTCAGACCACCTCTGGTCAGCACAAGCAGTCGTTTTCTCACTGGCCCAGAGTTTACATGTTGCCATGGGGACTCCAGGTCTGTGTTTGATATTGTCTAGAGATAACAGGGTACCTGCTCTGGCAAGTTGGTCTGCCCTACAATTCCCCGCTATATTACTGTGACCCGGCACCCACATGATATGTAGATTGAACCGCTCCGCTGCCCCATTTAAGATGCTGCGGCAGTTCTGGGCCACTCTAGAAGTCGTACTTACGCCTTTTAAGGTTTTAATAGCTGCTTGGCTGTCTGTGAAAATACGGACAATGCTGTTTGATACTGTATTGCCTTGTATCCATTCTACTGCTTCCTGGATTGCCAAGATCTCTGCTTGAAAAACACTACAGTGGTCCGGCAACCTGAAAGGAATATTAATATTAAATTGCTCCGAAAAGACTCCTCCGCCCACCTTACCTTCAAGTTTTGACCCATCAGTGTAAAACACCTGGGCTTCACCATGACGGATCAAATTCTCTTTCCACATTTCCCGCAAGGGGATTTGGGTTGAGAACCTGTTTTCGAATAAGAAAGGATTTCCTTACAGGTCGAATTTATCAGGTTCGAATTGGTGGCGAACTATCACACGAAGCAGTGATAAGCGGCGTACCACAGGGGTCGGTCCTTGGTCTGGTTCTTTTCATACTGTACATCGTAGACCAGAGGTTCCCAAACTTTTTTGTGTCGTAGTAGACACCTTGCCATGTTTTTCGACTTTTGGTAGACCCCCTACTTACCTGATATTATGATTCTCGGGCAACTAACAGCTGTACTATGTAAAATATTAATTTAACACGCACCCAATAACAAGTTGCCACATTCTGGAGACTTGTGATATAATAATCGTCTCACAGATCCAGACTGAAAACACAATTAAAAACTGTGTCTCCACAACCAAATAATAAAATTGGACAGTGGATGTGCCTATGTACATCAGCCTTGGCTGCCTGCCTATAAATAAATAATAATAATATCCCAACTTCGTTTATCTACAATATCCCAACTTAAAAAATAGTTTGTCAATAAAAATATCATTTGACTCCCGAAAGGGAAAAAATCCAATGTTTGTGTATATTATATGCAATTAAAAAAATATATATATATATATTCGATCAACTATGTACGGACGTTGATGTTCTAGCTTTTATGGTTTCTGAGATATATGGAAAAATAAAGTTGATAACGCCTGACTGAAACATAAATTCAAAATTCTGAGTATAAAAGTTTTGTAGGCCTATAACTGTTTATATATTCTGAAATTTTGGGCTCTGTAAATTTAGCGGATCAAAAGTTATAAGGGACGAACGGACACACACACACACAGACACACGAAATGTTCTACTCCGAATTCTGAGTAAATCCGTGTATGGAACATATATGCTACGAAGCCTCTAAGTTGGTGTTTTTTGACTTCAAAATTTGGAAAAGCCGTGAAAAAAGTAGACCTCTGCATACAATTCTCGCGTATCCTGGCTTGAAACATTGTCGATATGTTAAGAGAACAAAGTTCTCCTGAACAAATCGACAGTTGGAATAGTAGTGGAGAGTAAAAATAAATAAAACATATTGTTTTTTTAATTATTTATTGTATTGTAGACATAAAACATACATCTGGTCGTTTGTAAACATAATCTTATTATAAAAAATGAACAGGATTATAAGAAATTATTGTAAAACATATTAATGTGGAGATAATAATATTCAAATTTGTACATTTCATCGGTTTATAATAAAAAAATTTATATTCCATTTGTTATGTCGTACCACAAACACTGACATTAAATCATTATTTGCTTTGTGTTAATTTATGGTACTTACGTAACAGTAAATTCATGCAGATTAGCTACGAAATCGTTTGCCAAACATATACAGAGACGCGTCTAGCTTGGCGCTATTTCAAAAGGGAAAATGCTCACATTAAAAACATTTTAAAGGGGACAGTACCCCCTATTCAGTAACTATTGTAACTAAAATAGGAACGTTCTAAAATTGTTGATTTAGAGTCTTATTTCAGCGTTATAAAATATCAACTTGGACTAAATAGAATAGGAACGTACCTATATTGGCCGGAACGTTCTTAAAAAGTTACTGAATTAGACATATTTTGAATAATGATGAAAATTTCATAATTTTCGAAGTATCATTATTCATAATACGTCTAATTAAAAGTAAATTTTTAAGAACGTTCTGGCCAATATAGGTACGTTCCTATTCTATTTTAGTCCAAGTTGATATTTTATAATGCTGAAATAAGACCGTAGGTAAATCTAAAATATACAATTTTAGTATGTTCCTATTTTAGTTACAATACATATGTAGTTACTGAATAGGGGGTAGTAAGAAGTCTGTGAAGATAAGACTGTGGACCACTTTCTGTCACTGTCCTACTCTCTCCAGAAATAATCTCCTTGGGAAATTTCTTCAATGATGACCTAATAGAAATTCTGACATTAATTAGCTAATCAGGATGGATGTAGGGAAGAGAGGACAGTCACATTTTGTAGAGTAATGCACACCTGTTGCTGGTTACCCCACATTTTGGGATATGCCATAATGCTATGAATGAATTAGTTATTACTTTCTATTGGACAAAATATTTTAACAATTAAGCTCTAATATTCTCTTTGTTCTAAATATTTTTATTGGAGTTAGATATTGAAGATTACATATTATAAATATACGAAAAAAAAATACTAAGCATTATATCTACTTCATAAAAATACAGTTAACACAGTAAAAGTTAGCTTTAATGAAATATAATTTATTCATAAAAATATACAAAAACACAGTTTTATCCAGGTGTATAAATAAACATATAGAAACCCTCGACAAATATAAACATATAGAAAGCCTCGCTATAAATAAACATATAGGCCCAGTATTACAGTCGGCTCTCAACTCATTGAGTTTGTTAAACTCAAGATTAATGCTAAGGGGAGATTGAATCCATTTCCGTATTACACTGCAATATGACATGTCAGTTACTAAATCTTCAATTATAGACATATTTTACTTTCTCTGTGGTTATTATCTGTCAAATTTTAAATAACCTCAAATAATACCAACTACAAAACGGGACGCTATCACTTGAAATACTATTGTTTTATTATCCAACATGGTAAATTTAATTTTTTTCACCAAAATAATGCTTTTAAATGCCCATGTTTGTTTTAATATGGCTGTCACTTTGATTTGTTGTGCTTACTTATGGAATGGAAACATCAGTCCTAACAAAAAGAATAATGCACAAGCTGTTAGTGACACAGAGAGCTATGGAGAGAAAGTTGCTGGGTATTTCAATAAGGGACAGAATTCAGAATGTCATGATAAGACAAAGAACCAAAGTAGCCGATGTAGCGGAAAGGGTCGCTGGCCTTAAGTGGAGCTGGGCTGGGCACATTGCCAGATGCCAGGATTCACGATGGACCAAAAAGATCTTAGAATGGCGACCGAGAACAAGCCGAAGAGGTGTTGGCAGACCCCAGACAAGGTGGTCTGATGACATGAAGGAATGTGCCGGAGGGAGATGGATGCAGTGTGCCCAAGACAGGGAGTTGTGGAGGATCAAGGGGGAGGCCTATGTCCAAGAATGGATGAAAACAGGCTGAAGAAGAAGAGAAGTGGCGCCACCGTCGATACAACTTTTTTTTTTTTTTTTTTTTTTTTTTTATTTATTTATTTTTTTCAACATAATTCCATTTATAAAAGATCCCACTAACCATATGTGGTTATCAGTGGGTTTCTATATCATACAATATATGTGCTAACTTAAACTAACCAACAATGACAAAAAGAAATGAAATTGGTTTGACAAGATAAAAATGTTTTGATAGATCCAAAACAACACTAGAATAAAAACAACAACAAAAAAAACATATAGAAGAAAAACCCGAAAAACACAATAGAGTAAGAACAAAAACAAAAGGAAAAGTAATAAAATAATAAAATAAAATAATAAAAATAAAAGGAAGGAAGAGACCATTATTCGTTAAAAATGATTTTTTTACAGGATCTTTTGATTTTATAAAATGAATTTAATCCAATTAAGTCTGAGGGCAAGCTGTTAAAAATTGTTGGTATTGAATACTGCAGTGTCCTTTCACCGTAATAGTTATTTACTCTAGGTATATTATATTTACCGGAAGTTACTTGTCTGGTCTTATACTTATTTGTTACAGGTGTTTTGTGTTCATTTTTAAAGTAATTTTGTAGAATAAATCTGTATTTATAAATTTGTGTAGCTGTCATTATTTTGGTTTCTGCGAAAATGCTCTTTCCCTCCCTTTTCAAACAAATAGCTCTATTTTTGGGTAACATACATCTAATTAAACGTTTTTGTAATTTTTCTATTTGCATAAGATATGTTTTAAATGTATGTCCCCACACAAGAATGCTGTACGATATAATAGGTTCAGCCATAGCCATGTACATTGTTTTTAGGGTTTTTAAAGGAACATAATTTTTAATAATGTACATTTTTGCTAGTATTGATCTAAGTTTATTACATATATTTTGAATGTGTGGTAGCCAATTGAATTTATCATCAATCATAATTCCCAAATATTTGACGCTTTTAGTTGGTAGAATAATACTACAATTACAGTCTTTTTGACGGTTATCTAGGCATTTATAATTGTGGGATACTAAATTTACACTGCTTATATTCTTAATATGGGGAGATGATATGTGTATTAGTTGTGTCTTTTTTTCGTTAATTGTTAGGCCATTATCATGCGACCACTTCATAGCACTGTTGTAATCCTCTTGTAGATCCTGCATGACGTGCTCAATTCTTCTACCGGCAATTACCAAAGCGGTATCATCCGCGAACATGTATAGTTTGCATTTCTTGATGATTTTTTTCATGGAATTTACATAGATAACTAACACCTCTAGTGATAGAACACTGAAACTACACGCATTGCCTAGCAACGAGTCGAGAAATAACAGTTGACTCACCGTTAAGTACTTAATCCGCCAGAAACGTTAAGTTAAATATTTGTCGTTTTAGTGACGTATTTGAGGGAAGATTAGGCCTAAATGGACACTGTAATACGCTATATTTTTGTAAAACTTGAGTTTAGTTCTTAAACTGAGACTGTAATACCGCCCCATAGAAAGCCTCGCAATAAATAAACACAGAATGTTTTGCTAGACACAGTTAGCATACACAGAAACAAACATTTTCCTTTTAGAAGTTTGTCATAAAGAATAATTATTATTATCAGCCAGGGGATATGTCTGATGTTAGTAAGAGTGTATACCACTCTAGCAACACAGACGGCATATAACGTACGCTAAATCTAGTGACTAAAAACATGATATATCAAAACCGATTAATACATTATGAAGTTAGTAAGGGTAACTATCGGGTGCGTCCAGAAGGGTATATATGTGATTTAAAATATCGGAAACCCATAATTTGTTGATTTTTTTGCATTTTAAGAACACACCTGACAAGAAATGAAAAAACTGTACCTATTGGTCATTCATTTTGATTTCATGCACTCTTTAAGGGGGTGACTGCTGCCAACATACCTATTTTCAATTTGATATACCATCATTATTTCTTGTCAAATCGTTTTGAAAAAAATAATTTATATTGTTTGGGTATTAACCGTTTCAGTGCTAATCTCGAGACGTTATCGTGATGAATCATGTGCTACACCAGTGCGGATCACGATAGGTTATCGTGATGGACAATGCTCCACTTAAACTCGCTGTAGAAATCTTATTTATCGACATATCCAAAATATAATAATTACATCGTGTAGCTGAACCATTTATCTAAGTAAATATGATTTTAAAAAAATTTGGTAGATGGCGTAGAATGTTTACTTTTTGTCTATTTCATCTCGAGACATAATCGAGACCCGCACTGAGATACCGCTTTGTATGGATATTAATGTTGCGTATAACCCATATCCGAGGTCGTATAGATTGTGCGCCGGTTTAGAAAAATATTTATGTTCGGTTTTTATTTAGTACCTATATAAAAACAAAGTATTTTGCTGTAAATTTATATGTTTTTGTTTATTTATTTATTTTGACAATAAGAGCATTATTAACTAATATGAACGTAAAACAATGAGTAATTAATCTTATTATTTAATTATATTTTATTTGTGTCTTTAACGTTGATTCATATTTCAAAATTACTAATTTTTTAAAGTTCATGTGTTTTTGAGAGTAACTTCGATTTTTTGTGTCACCAACTTTTAAAATCTTACTAAGTGATAGACAAAATACATTGAATATTTTTTGCTATTATGAATGAATTTTGCTTTTATAAATGTTTCGAAAAAGTTCTCCAGATCCTGTTGACTTATTACAGTATTATTTATAACAACCAATTATTTTATGACTATTTTCTACTATAAGTTGATAAATTACGGTGAAGCGGTGCATAGGTCAAAGCGCTTACAGATAAACTTCATACAAACGTATAAGGCACTAAGCAATTGTTGAAAACTGTGTTTGTTTTTGAAGAAATACTTAAAAATTCATGAATTTTAAGATGATTTTTATTCACTATATTCTTTCCTATGTCTTTTTTTACCTAAGTGATATTTTTTTGCTAATTAGTTATGTTTTTGTAAGCTGGAATGTTGAAAAAATCAGTTAAATAGTATGCAGAAACACAAAATAAACAAAAAATTGTATTCAATATTTAGAACAGCTAAAAATGAATATTCTTGTCGAAGATTTCAAGTATCTCAGGTGAGTAGTTATTGAGATATGACGATTTTAATTTTGTCCGAAAATTGCGCCGCACTTAGGTGTTACATTGTTTAGCATACGCTTAGCAAGGAAAAGGTTAATAAAGAAAAATACACCTTTACTTTTTGGTAATGTTCTGTATAAATTCTTGTAGTAAAATAATGGCATACCCCAATTTTCAACGTTTTATCTTATATTTTTAATAAACTATAAGACATAGAGGAATATATTTTTTTGAATTAAAGAAGACAAAAATATATGGAAAAATATGTTGTGACGTTGAATTAATGCTTCAGGTTTAGTAAAAAAACTTTGCAATATAGTACAAGCATATATTATGCCTAATTTAGGGAATGTATGAGGATGTATATGTCCTAGATCCAGGACACATTCATTCTTTTTAAAAAAAAAACCTAAAAACATTTATTTTCCATTAAGTGCCATTGCGAAATAAAAGTTTTTTTGGTTTATTAACTTAACCTGATGCATTAATGCAACGTTACATCGTATTTTTCCAGATATTTTGATCTTCTTTAATTTATAAAAACATATAATGCTCTATATATTATAGTTTTTTTCAAAATTCAAGATAAATGTCAAAAATCGGGGTATGCTTATTATTTAATAATAGGGTATATATTTTTTTAATAATATCCAAACTAACTAGGTTATTTTTTTCAAAATGATTCGTATAGTACCAATGATTCAATATCAAATTGAAAAAATAGGTACGTTGGCTAAAAAAAAATAGGACATTGAGATGGTTTGGCCATCTAAGAAAATAAACAAAGCTGACATGAACGGAATAAGAAGTCGGGGGCGCCCAAAGAGGATGCCACGTCCATGTGAACTGAAACATACTAAAAGAGGAAAATTTAAGAAGCGTGAACAACAGACAAACGTGTACGAGACAATGCAAAAATGTTGACGAGGCGATAAATGTGTGTCGAGATAGAAAAATGTGGCATTCGGTTCTCTCTATATACCCCGTGACATTACGTGGTGGTATATGTGAAATAAAAAAAATCATTTTGAAGACAGTTTTGTGAGTAAATTAACATTTTATTGTTTGATAAAAGACCAAGAGGCAGCGCCTGCCAGACTTATCACGGTATAAAGACTGATTTTTTTTCTGTAAAAGGATACCACAGCAGGTAACAACGATTGGATAATATGAACCCCGAGTAGTGGTGGCTTTCGGAGACAATAAACAGCCTTCAAAGTGTTAAAAATTGTTATTTTAACATGTCTGTAACAGTATTAAGAGTTATAGTTAAAAGTATATTTTTTTATATTTACTACGGAAGACTATTAGAAATCAGGTCTTCCATTTACAGACACTCTGTTTGATGGAACCCCCTTCAGAAGACACCTTTTAAGTTCGACACGCACCCAATAACAAGTTTCCAAATTATGGCGACAGTCTCATTAATCCAGACTAAAAACACAATAAAATACTGTACCTCAGGAATCGGATATCTGAGCCACGAAGGCCAATTTTGGATTAACTGTGTTTTTTATACAAATTTTCAAAAATAAATTAAACTTCATAAAAAATCTCGATTATTTAGAACTGTATCCTAATAAGATATTAAAAAAAAAAATACATTTCTACATATTTTTATTTTCACTCAAAAACTGTTCTTCTATTGCATGAAATTGTCAACAATTTTTTTTCGCTCGCACAAAATTAGCTCGAAGTGAGGTTAAGTGTAAAATATCTTCAGTATTGATACGAGAGATTGTGTCCTCCACTATCTGTGCCTCCTGTCCCGGGGGGATCTATCTCTGGAAGATTTATCTCTCTGTCTGTCCCTGTCCCTTTGGTATCTTCCTCTGTCTCTGTCCCGGTCCCTGTCATGTCTGTCTCGGTCTCTCCTTTCGCGCTCCCTGTAGCCGTCTCGGTCTCCTCGCTCTCTCTCGCTCCTGTACGCCGGACGGTCTCTCTCCCTGTCCCGATCGACATCCCGGTCGGACTCTCTGTCCCTGTCCCGAACTCGGTCAGACTCTCTGTCCCGAACCCGGTCGGACTCTCTGTCCCGAACTCGGTCGGAGTCTCTGTCCCGATCTCTGTCCCGCACCCGGTCGGGTTCCCGTTCCCTGTCTCGCTCTCGGTCGAACTCTCTGTCCCGTGAGGCGTTCGTTTCTCTCGGATACCTGAAAAAAAAGAACAACATTAATTAAATTATTGATATTTTCATCTGCCCCAGGAAAGAAGCGGATAGTAGGTTTAGTTACAAAGAGTCGGCTAAAACTAATGTCTCTTGACAGCTTTTAAGTAAAAAATAATTAATTATTTGTTATAAATTAATAAATAATAAGTAGAGATGTGCCGACTATAACTTTGGCCGACTAGCCGAGTAGTCGGTTGTAAAGAGGCCGACTATTCGGCCAAGCCGATCACAGTTTTGGGGGTATCTGGCAATTTAAGTGACGCTTCGTTTACAAATCGCAATTGCCGCCTGCGAGCGTGTTGGAACATGTTTGCACTGTTTTAGGTAGTTCTTCTACTTGTATTTGCGACTGGGAGAAATCGTCTGTGGCCAAACATTTAATCACAGAACCTAACTGAGGTAACAGGGTTGGATGTCAGTATTTAATATGATTGTTCATACTCGTAGTATTTACTGTTCTTCCCTGCCCACCACGAGAAATTATCATTTGGCACTGTTAACACTTGACTTTAGGGGAATCATTGTCCAACTGGTCAAAAAAAAAATCGACACGAGACATTTTTTTTGACATGATTAAGTTTTAATAATAAGAAGATATAATGTTGTTTTATTAGTTGATTACCAAAGGAAAGGTTTCTTTACATTTCAAAATGTGTAAGACTTATTCTAAAACATAAAAATATTTATAGACAATTAAGATTTATATAAAATGTTTTTCCTCCTATATACATTTTATTCAGAAATACATACAGAATAAGAAGCCGGATAGTCGGCGCTCTTTGCCGAATAGTGCCGACTACGAAAGTGGCCGGATAGTCGACTTTACCGACTAGTCGGAACATCACTAATAATAAGCTAGTTTAGATTTATAAAAATGTTGTAATCCAGGTTGTTACCATCTTTAACTATTGATAAGCATGTAAATTTATTTTAATAAATGTTAAAAAAAAAATATATATTTTGCATGGAACGCATTATTGTGTTATACATAGATTTATATGGGAAAATTAGTTTCGCTTAACGAGTGTTTCACATAAGAAGCAAGATTCTGGAACTAATTATGCTCGTTATGTGAGGTTCCACTGTATATGTAAGTATTTACTTGTATGACTCTCTCAATGCTAGAGTGGTACACTTATAACTGGTACATCAGAAATATCAGCTACCCGTCTGTTAATAATAATAATATTATTTGCATGTAACACATGAGATACAACTGTCGATTGCTGATAGAATATATAGTTGAAAAAATGGCTGGCGATGGAGCGTGCCCTGCAGGTACCTAAGACAAACAACGTGTATGGAGATGAGATCGTACCAGGAAACATCTTGTACCGCATATTATTAACGCGTTGCCGATTAGGATAAGAAATATTTTAAAGTCTGACGAAACGAAAATAGTTACTATAAAAAATACTCTTAAACATCTGTATCTGAAATCAAGCGTTCGTTTTTTTTTTTTTATTACCCATCTAGAGACCTTCTCACGTCGACTCAATAGTAGTCCATTGTGATACTTTGCCTGCTAGATGTCATTCCATAGTCCTATCTCCTGGAAGAACTGTAAAATCCTTTGTGGATCGGTGTCTCTGATTTGCTTTTGATCAGCAATATGCAAACCTATTTTCTTTACTCTTGTTTGCATTAGTGGGCCACATTCTGTAAGTAGATGCAATCGGTGTTTCATGTTCATCCATGCAGAACCTGCATAGGTACATTTCCGATAGATTCATCGTGCATAGATGTTTATTGAGTCTACAGTGACCAGTTAAGATTCTAGTAAGAATCCTAAGGTTATTCCTGCTCATTGTTAGGATCCGCTTAGAGTGTGTTGAAGAGAATCCTGAAATGAGTGCTTTTGAATGTCTTTGTCCTGGGGTAGATAACCAGAGTTCAGTGGCATTGTTAAGCAATCTTTGGTAAAGTGTTGATTTAACAACACTATTAGCTAGGAGACAGTGAGGCTCTGGCCCATAGGTAGCTGTGTCCGCTCCCCTATTTGCCAGAGCATCAGCTTCCTCGTTACCTTTATAATTGGAATGTCCAGGTACCCATCTTAATATGATTTTGTTACCATAGTTTACTGATAAAGTCTTCAGCGCTTCAATGCAGTCTAATACTGTTGATGAAGTTACTGTGTAGGAATCAAGAGCTTTAAGAGCAGCTTGACTATCAGAGTAAATGTATATTCTGTGGTTCTTATAATTCCTTCTTAGGATTTCATAGGCACAGAGTGTTATGGCACATATTTCTGCCTGGAAGATCGTTGCATACTGTCCCAAGTGCTTGTGGATCTTCACCCTAGGCACTTGCCCATATATGCCCGATCCTATACCATTCGTTAGACTCTGCATTATTATTGTTGATTAATTATAGGTATAATATATTATATTTTTAAGGTTTATTTTAATTTTTTTTTCTTTCAAATGTTTGTTTAGTCTCTGTATCTTCAATATTTGAGATAAGTTTATTGAAATAATTATATGTGAAATTAATAATATTATATGAAAGAGAGAATCTGCTCTGCCAAAAAACTGCTTTGCAGTTTGGAGGGAAAATATATATGTATTACTTTTTATTAAAAAATAAATATGTTAAAAAAATAAAAACGTATAAAATTAAATCCAAATTATTGAACACTTTTAAGATATTTTGTTTTCTGTAAAAAACACATGTCAGGATAATTTGGAGGTCAGTCCATTTTTCCTAACCAGAATTTGCATTTTCAACAGCTTGATGGTATATATGTTTCCTGGAGGGACCACATCACGAATGCCGAGGTTCTCAACAGAGTTGAAGAAGGCAGACACCTACTCAATACCATCTCCGAGAGACGTGCTCGCTGGATTGGTCACATCTTGCGCCACGAGGGTCTCCTACATGACCTAATGGAGGGAATGGTTGAGGGGACAAACCACAGGGGGCGCCCCCGACGGGAATATTTGGCCCAGGTGTGCGAGGACATAAACTGCGCCACATATGTTGAGCTGAAAAGGGCTGCACAGGATAGAGAGAAGTGGAAAGCGAGACGTAGACTTCTTCTGCAAACCAATCCATAGGATTGAGACTTTTGATGATGATGGAGATAAGTATCAAACTATTGAGAGCCTCATCGAGAGAATTTATCGTAAAATTTTTTTTAGAAACCCACAAACTGTTTTGTAAAAACAAGTTTGAGATATATTGTACATTTTCAGCATTCTGACTTTTATGGTTTTTGAGATACCTATATGAAATTTTTTTGACTGAGTATAACAATTTTGTAGGCCTAAAATTTTCTATACTTTCTGAAATTTTGGGCTCTGTGCATCAACCGGATCAAAAGTTAAATATAAGGGGAGGACGGACACACAAAATTATTTAGTCTGAATTTATCTATATAAAAAGAACATATATGCTGCAAAGTTGGTGTTTTAAGCATACAAAAATTCAACTACACCATACAAAATGTACCTTCTTAGTTCCCGCATCTTGGCTCAAAACTATTTCGATCTGAGAAATAAATTCAATCGAACAAATGAACAGTTGGAATAATGTACATTGAGATGGTGTAGATAAAGCTTTAGTGACCACTCTTACCTGTTTTGTGTCGTGTTTGGTTTAGTGACGTTGCTAGCCGCAAGCTGACGATCGTGCTCCGCTAATCTGTAAACAAAATTCAACAATCTATTGATAAAATATTCATTTGTTAATATATTTCATTAGTGGACAAATATGCCACTCTTATGTTAGTTTCTGTGGCATACACATAGTTATACATAGAGGTATACATAGTTATACATAGAGGTCCTCCAAGGGAGAGTGTCTCTTCGTAAAACTAATAGTCTGGCAGTCCGGTATTGGTACCGATATATTTCTATATATAATGTAAGACAGAGACAATGGAAAGGTACCTAAACATACACATCCAGATCATTGACACTCTCTTGCACTTTGTTGTCAATTAGAGATTTTGCTCTCCAATATGCTAGGGATAATCCCTGTGTTATATCAAGTGCATATAAAATAAGCCTGAAATAATGGTTATAACCCCTTTTCACAGAGATTACCGTAAATACGCAATCAAGCATCTGTACACATACACATTCAAACCTCTATACACATTCAAACCTCTATACACATTCAAACCTCTATACACATTCAAACCTCTATACACATTCAAACCTCTATACACATTCAAACCTCTATACACATTCAAACCTCTATACACATTCAAACCTCTGTACACATTCAAACCTCTATACACATTCAAACCTCTATACACATTCAAACCTCTATACACATTCAAACCTCTATACACATTCAAACCTCTATACACATTCAAACCTCTATACACATTCAAACCTCTATACACATTCAAACCTCTATACACATTCAAACCTCTATACACATTCAAACCTCTATACACATTCAAACCTCTATACACATTCAAACCTCTATACACATTCAAACCTCTATACACATTCAAACCTCTATACACATTCAAACCTCTATACACATTCAAACCTCTATACACATTCAAACCTCTATACACATTCAAACCTCTATAAACATTCAAACCTCTATACACATTCAAACCTCGATGTTATTAAACTGAACTTAAAAAACTACCTTTGTTGTATGTGTTTCTGTATGGGGACCGGTATCCTGGGAAACAGAGTCGTGAACCAGTCCAGTTTGGTCAGCAGGTGCCTGGCCAGCTGGCCTATCGTGGACGGGGCCCCGCCTCCCCCTCCCCCGCCCTCCAGGGGCTCTGCGTCCTCCAGATGGGGCTCCAGCCACTCGAGCAGATCACCGGGGGGCTGCGTGTAGCGCACATACATGAAACCTTTATAGAAACATGGTTTTTTTAATTTGCATTTAATCGAGAGATGAAGATGACTAGAGAAAGAAAAATTATCAATAAATAATAACATTATTTTTATTTACCACCTCATGGTTGAGTTATTTTCACAAATATAATAACGATAACAGGTTATTTTATAAGTCGTAAAATTTACATACTATCACTATTATTTGAAAAATAACACTTACAAAATATTATTTTGTATTTTGTAAAAATAACACTTACAAAATATTATTTTGTAAGTGGGCCTTTCAGAAATATTAACACTTTTTATACTTTATACACCACCTATATACGCCCCCACCTTGAATTTTGTACACAAATTTGGTCCCCTTTATATGTAACACATATCACTAGAATTGAAAGAGTACAACATAAATTCATTAACTACCTAAATCATAAATTTCATTTAAATTTTACTGACTATAGGGAAACATTAAAATATCACAGACTTGACACTCTCGAATCTAGAAGAGTCTTGCACGACCAATAGCTGCTGCATAAAATTCTGAACGGTGCCATCGACTCACCTGAGCTTGTTAACCTAGTGGGTATCCATGTTCCAGGTAGAATGGTTCGCCGATCTGAACTTTTACATGTTCCGGTATGTAGAACAAATATCAGAAAGAATGCTACAATTCCACGCGTATGTGATTCTCATAACACGTTGTTCTCAGCCGGGGTGGACATCTTCAATGTGAAATATGATAAGTTTCGTCGCGAGATACTGAAGGTGATACGCTCCTAATTTTCCTCCCTCGTACCCTCCTATCCATCCCAAAAAAATTGTATATGTGCATGTGTGTGTGTATGTGTGTGTGTGTGTGCGTGTAACATGAGTTGTTTACAGTATTTTCTTGTTATTGATGGAAAGCTTGTTATTGGCTCTGAAGTCTATGTTAAAATTTGTATTATAAAAAATGTAAATGAGCTGTTGGCTTCCCAAATAAATAAATAAATAAATTATTGAAATTAAAGAACAAAATATTTTTCCAAAAAATTTGATAGGAATGATTAAACATTTTTACCAAGGTGACTCGGCATTATCAAGGTCTAATTTGAAACTAACCAAAACAAAACCATTTAAACAAAATCCAACACTACAACATTTACGGTGTTGCCACCGGTGTACAGTAAGTGGAGTTATAGTGTTTTTACAATGTTGTCTGTCAAATATGTGGTTTCAGGGTTCGCAGATATATATCAATTAATATTTGACTGTCTTTTGAACTAGAAATTAAGCAGACTGATGTTTACTGACAACACAATTGAGATTGCGTTTCACAACTCTCTGATAGCTCTATCCCATGGATAAAGTTCTAGATATGTTGTTTAGCGGAATAGGTTCGCGATAAGTGATAGATAAGTTAAACTGAGTATAAGTTATTTTTTAAATGATCGAAATTTATGACCAAATCGACGATGATATCGTATTTTTACATAATACGAGACAAAATCGGCGTCAGAGATTTATTCCAAATGCGAAAAGATTATTTTTCGGAGTTCGACAATATTGATATCAAGGCTAGGTTTAGATTGACGAAAACGTCTGCACAGAACATTTTAGGACTCATAAAAGAAATTATTTTTTCTTATATCTTATTTTCTATAACATTTTTATGCTGACAAACTAAATCCACCAACACGTTGATGTCATCCTCTCAGAAATTCGTAGTTCTTTCTCTTTTATACAGTCTCAAAATATTTGAAATATCTTGTTTTGTGTCCACGTGTTCGTTTTGACCGCGTGTTTATTTACTGTTGTCCGTTGTTTACTGCGACTTTTTACGATTTACAATGTGACAGCTTTATCAACCCATAGACAAGACCATTGAAGTAGATGAAATTACAACGTTGCCACCCTTTATCCGTCGGATAACAATCTATAAGAAATTTGTAGGTGGTGAAATGCTCGCTTTATTTATCCTTAAGATAAATTTATCTCATGGATAGTTATCTAGAACTTTATCCAGAGGTGGTGATATAGCCCGAAAGAGTCAACGTTCCTTTGATTAATGCACAAATAGATATTAATACTTCTCCATTATTATTATCATTAGAATAGTTAATGTTGGGTCATTCTGTTGGCCATTATTTAATATAATTGGTGTCCTTTTAATACAATATTTGTACCTATATTCATTCCTTCACTTCAATTGTATTTTTATTATATGTTCCTACATACATATTTACCTTAATGTCTTGAGAGTATTTAATTTTTCTTAGAATTGCCCCCTTCCTTACCTATTATTGTTATCCTCTTTGTGAATCTATATATAGATGGTCTTCATCATTATTGTTCACCATTCTGACGATGCTCAGCATAGAGGGATACCGGTGAATGGGAGTCGCGTTTGCGAAAAATTTAAGTAGAACGTAAAATTAAATATAATTTTGTTTCATAACTTAAGTTAATATGCATTTTTTAACGAGATATCAATTTTTTTTTAATATCTCGATAACTGCACTGCGCCACCTATCGGCCCCAAAACTATCCTATCTTTAAATCGGGAACCAAGCACACAAGTTTAGAAAATTTCATTGGAATCAGGGGATTTCGGAGTTAAGATTATTATTAAGATTCGGATTTGTGCAAACACTGACTACATTTAAATAATTTTATAATTAGAATACATTTAGGCCCGAATTATAGATTCGTTCTCCAGCTTGAGACTGGTCTTGAGAACACGTTGTCAACCAAAACGGTATTAAAGAAACAAAAGTCACTGAGCTTGATCTCAAGACCGGTCTCCAAATGTATAGAAGAATTGAAATTGCTTCGAGACAGCTATCCCGCTGTCTTGAGAACGGTCTCAACGAGAGAAAAGGAGACAGTGCTTTACACGAAAAAGAGACGCATATAGACACGGATGAATTTCGCATTATTACTATTTTGACGTTTACATTGTTAGCGGTACTAAAATGGATCGAAAATCTTATTTAGAACCTTCTGGGACTAATTAACGTACAATCATTCATAAACTAATCATGTGAATTAAATTTTGTAAGATTTCATAAAATTTCCGGTACATCCAGTAAATATCATATTGTTATTCTATGCATGTTGTATCATATTTTGAAATGGCTGCCTTTCCTGGAACTATTGACTGTAGGTACACATATTCCCATAATATGCTATATGATAGATAAACGAAGAAGTATTTCATTTCCTCTTTCGAATAAAATGGTCGATATTTTCACTATTTAATCACGTATCATAATATTATGATGCATAAATTTCTCTACACTTTCGAAGATTACCAAGACAATGAATTGTCAAAATATATATAAATAGATATTCCAACTCATTGCTACCAACATAACAACGCTGAAATTATTGCCATTCACGAGAAAAAATACTTATTTATAGAGCTGCATGCACATTTTTTTCGAGTACGCTTTCTTGAATGAGACGGCGTACGTATTTTACTTTTAATACGAATTTTCGAGCATAATCTCAAGATGGTCTTGAGATGACACATTTGGAGAACGGTCTTGAGAATTATTCTATAATTTGGGCCTTAATACCAAAAGATTTACACAGCTTTGGTACAGACAATAATTTCATCATTGTAATGGAGGTATGAAGATGTCAATATTAGAGAAGTATGATATTTTTAATTGGCATAATTGATATAATTATAATGTTGTCCCTTGAGCGACATACCTACCGAGTGCTCGGATGAAGGACGAGTCTGGATGTGTGAGGAGACCGTTGAGCTGCTTGCGTGTAAGACGGAGGGTATACAACTTGTACAGCAAACAGTATGCAGTTGAGACTATGCCCCCAGCCCCTACGCCACGCACCTGTAACATTTAATATTACAATTAATAAACATATATCGCTAGTTTGCGAGAACAATGACATAAGTCAAAAAATACAATTTTTGAGTTAATAATGCAGAAATGTTGTGTTTATCAATATTACAGTGAATATATCGCCTGCTGAGAACAACAAGTGACCAAACTCTGAAATGGTCGAAATTGACTAAAGTATCTATTAATTATTTATCTTTATTGTATAAGAGTGACCAAACGCTAGTTTAATTAGTTTCCGTTAAAATACGATTGTTATCGCTCATGATGTTTTTTGACCTAAAGGATTTGCAGGACAAAATAACTAATAATAAGTTTAATGAAAAAACCGATAAGATAAAAATTTTATTTCAATGATATAGCAATAATTTTTCTTTGCACAAAGTTGTAAAACAAAAAATTATTATGTATCGATAAAAGTAATATAAAAAATTGTTAAAATTCTAATACGAGTTAAATTTAAAGTTTTTAAGTTGTTAACATACAGAATGTATGTAAATTTGATAATACTAGTTGCATGTAACACATGAGATCCAACTGTCGATAGCGATAGTATGTATAGTTGAAGAATAAGTACCAAACTATAATCCCATAAATACAAATTATTTAATATTTTAAGATATTTGATTTTCTATACAACACTTGTACCTATGTATGTATGTCAAGATAGGATAGTATGGAGGTCAGTCCTTTGATCCTACCCAGAATATGAAAACAGCATGATGGTTTGTATGTATGTTTGGAGATTAGTAACAAACAATTAAGTCTTCTTAGATAGTGTGTGTAGGCGATTGCCATACAAATTGTATGAAGCAATGTCGTCACTAAATTCAATTTTTATAAAAATTATTAAAAAAAATTTGAGATGTGCTGATACAATGTTAGTATTTTTTATAGAAAATTAAATTATCTAGTTGGGGTGTTTCGGCTTTTTTTGATATTTTTAAAAAAATTGGAAATATAAGCAGTTAAACTCATAAATTTATCATAATTAAAATATTTTTCTTAATAAAAAATGTTTGAGAAACCATGGAATTTAAAAAAAGAACCAATTTGAGATTTTGTATTTGTCTATGTTTATACCAAATTTCAGCGTTCTAGCTTTTACGGTTTCTGAGATATATGGAAAAATAAATAAAAATTTCAAAAGTTGATAACCCCTGACTGAAACGAAAATTCACAATTCTGAGTATAAAAGTTTTGTAGGCCTATAACTGTCTATATATTATGAAAAATTGGGTTCTGTAAATTGAGCGGATCAAAAGTTATAAGGGGGGGGGGACACACAGACACACACACACAAAACTCACATAAAATGTTCTACTCCGAATTCTGAGTAAATCCATGTATGGGAACATATATGCTGCGAGGCCTCTAGTTGGTGTTATTAGCATGCAAAAAGTCCACTACACCATACAAAATTTTCCTTTGTACACGCATCTTGGCTTAATAATGTCGATTCATTAAGAGAATTGAATTCTCATGAACGAATCGACAGTTGGAAAACCCTGAAATATCCTAGTGCCACCGTAGACTCAAACCATTTGTAAAATATAAAAATGTTTTAGAAAATAATACAAAAGTGACCTATGTATCTCATAAAAAAATTATGAATAGGTTAATCTAGGATTTTTTATCTGATTGTATCTTTAAGAGTAGGATAAAATTAGAAGATGTCAGAAAGAAAAAATTAAATATTCTTAAAAAACAATTTACAATCCACTATTGAAAAATTTGGCCAAATGTTCAACCGCGTTTATCTCAAAAGAGCATATTTGAAGTTTGGCCACTATTGTTCTCAGCAGACGATATGATAGTGAAACAACTCTCGCACTTATAGAGATATTGTACTGAGAATTGGAGACGACATAAATACATGAACACAACATTTCTGCATTATTAACTCAAAAATCGGATTTTTTGATATATCAAAGTATTTTTATACGAAATTCAATTACAATGACCAAACGTTTTCGCCGAGGCGACTCGGTTATCAAGATTATCAAGGTCAATATCAACAAAAATCATCAGACACTATCGGCGGTACTAATAACGAAAAAGTAGCGAGGTTGAACTATGGAATAGAGTGACTAAAACCTAACGGCCAAAAATCTTACTAATAACCAAGTTTTAAAACTTCTATTTTATTCCATGGTTTATATCACCATGGTAACGCTAAACCATCCGGTCCCCTAGTTTAGTGGTGGAATAGCAATAGTGAATTCATGAGCTGTCAAAAGTCAAATATACCGCTCGTATTGTATTTTGTCATTTTTAAAGAAATGCTTTTTTTAATTATGGACAACAATCTGTTTGATTATAGAATCGGTGATTTTGAAAGATCGTTTCAAGAAATTGAGCAGGTGGAAAGTTTTTTGATGACGCAAAATTTATAAGGTGTGTTCATTCATAGGTGCGTTGTAATCCGTTTGTTGATTACGACGACATTAATTTTAGAAGAAAGTACAGATTTTCAAAGGCAGGAGTTAGACATCTCGTAGATTTATTTGGAAGAAGGCAAATAAATGAAGATATTTATTTTCCATTGACAATTGTTTTAAAATAAATGTAATAAGTTATGTTGAAATAAGTTAAATTATTGGGAATTCAACCAAAACGTGACGATACATAAACAGTAAACCGTCAAAACCAACAGTAAACAAACAAACAATGACAAACATAGAAATACGATGATTCTCGATAGATGTCATAGATGACGGCTAATAAAGTCATAGAGAATGAACAAAAAATAGCATAAAGTAGAGAAAAAATCCGAAATTCCCGTTAAATGGCTGCGTTCACACAACATTCATTCCGTATTCCATGGTTTACTTAGTCCTTGTACATTTTTACATTATTAGTAAGAACCCACTAAACCACGAATTAGCGCCTAATACGTGGTTTACGTAGTGCGAGGTTTAGTTGGCTAAAACGAGTTTTAACGAAAATGTTATTAGTACCGCTGTATAACATTTACAGCGTTGCCACCCATCTGGGTTGAGCTACAGTGATTTAACAATATTGTATAGCATTGGCCACACTTTAAAATTGTTGGTAAATCAATCACCAAGCACAAGATTTTAATCATTTGCTTGTTTTCGCTGGTTCTTCAAGACCATTCTTCAAATGTTTTTTTTTTTTGAAATGTGGATGCAGCTCTATTAACAAGTACTTTTTGTCGTGAATGGCAATAATTTCTGTGGCGTTATGATGGTAGCACTGATTTGGAAAAGCTCTTCAAAAGTGAAGATATTGTATATTCTATACATTTCGAGACCGGTCTTGAGATCAAACTCAGTGTATACTTTTGTATCTTTAACCTCTAAGTGAGTATGGCCGTACACATATGGCAAGAAATGTCATTTCAAATTGAAGTACGGCCGTACCGGTACGGCTAGAGAAATGAAGTGAAGATTTTTTTACTAGAGAAGGAATATTTTTGACACCGCAACCAATAGTTGAAGACACCTGAAATAATCATACGATTTTTCATTATAAACTTTGAAAAATGGTAAGTTTTAATTTTTTTTTACCCAATTATTGTGTCAGGAGTCGTCAAACGTAATACTTTTTATTTAAAATTTTTATATTTAAAATAACTCATCCCGTATATGTATGTACATCATACCATAACTCACTATCATAGAGGTTAATAACATTTTTTCAAGCTGGAGAAGGAGTCTGTACTTTTGGGCCCTAGTTACTTACTTGGTCGGCCCTAGTATATTTGGCCAATCAAGTAAGTAACACATTTATAATACACATTTCCTGTATTAATTACATATGTAATATTGTAAAAACTCGGAACAGTAATGTCCAATCAAAGTATCTCAAAGGAAGCCATAATTGCCGTACATTGATTACTTTGACGTATGCCAGTGAAACATGGACGTGGCAAAAGACGCATGAAAGTAGAATAAATACTGTAGAAATGATATCACTAAAGCGTACTTTAGACGGACATGGTATTTCAATGTTTAAAAAAGCATACAAAATACAGGTTACTCCAAACATCGCTTTACACGAGAAATATTTTCTCCTTTATTTGCGAAACCCTATTATTGCAATTACGAACATTTTATTTTTGATTTCAATGCTTCATTCGCTTCTTTCACGTTACATTTCTCATGTCTCGTTTAGATACTCGCCGAACAATTCGCCGAATAATTCGCGTCCGAATATACCCGTTTACATACTCGTCTATTTTCAGTGTACATCAATCTTTCAAACATGGATGACGTGCGACTCACTGCTACAGCTTTATGTCTATGGATAGCCTAGTCTTCTCTTTCAAACATGGATGACGTGCGACTCACTGCTACAGCTTTATGTCTATGGATAGCCTAGTCTTCTCTTTCAAACATGGATGACGTGCGACTCACTGCTACAGCTTTATGTCTATGGATAGCCTAGTCTTCTCTTTCAAACATGGATGACGTGCGACTCACTGCTACAGCTTTATGTCTATGGATAGCCTAGTCTTCTCTTTCAAACATGGATGACGTGCGACTCACTGCTACAGCTTTATGTCTATGGATAGCCTAGTCTTCTCTTTCAAACATGGATGACGTGCGACTCACTGCTACAGCTTTATGTCTATGGATAGCCTAGTCTTCTCTTTCAAACATGGATGACGTGCGACTCACTGCTACAGCTTTATGTCTATGGATAGCCTAGTCTTCTCTTTCAAACATGGATGACGTGCGACTCACTGCTACAGCTTTATGTCTATGGATAGCCTAGTCTTCTCTTTCAAACATGGATGACGTGCGACTCACTGCTACAGCTTTATGTCTATGGATAGCCTAGTCTTCTCTTTCAAACATGGATGACGTGCGACTCACTGCTACAGCTTTATGTCTATGGATAGCCTAGTCTTCTCTTTCAAACATGGATGACGTGCGACTCACTGCTACAGCTTTATGTCTATGGATAGCCTAGTCTTCTCTTTCAAACATGGATGACGTGCGACTCACTGCTACAGCTTTATGTCTATGGATAGCCTAGTCTTCTCTTTCAAACATGGATGACGTGCGACTCACTGCTACAGCTTTATGTCTATGGATAGCCTAGTCTTCTCACCATTTTTTTAAACCTAACCTACAAAAGTTTGCTAAAAATAGGTTGGCTAGGTTTGTTTGTAGCCATAATATTTATTTATTTATTTATTTAGTAGCACAATATTAAAAAACAAAATATATTAAAGATAACTGCTTCACTAGACAGAGCAATTATCAGTTAAGTTTGTAAATTTTGTACATTTTACAATGCAAAAAATATAACACATACATATTAGGTATAGAAAAAATATAAACAATAAAAAATACACATAAATCAACCTTAACAATAAAAAAATATTATTTACATATCTACCTACACAGTAAAAAGTTCACAAAAAAAGGTTGACAGCCAAAAAATACATTAATATAAAAATATATTTAAAAAAAGTAACAAAATAGCTATTGGTGTAGTTCTTGTTTTCGTAAATGTTCCGTGTCATAACAATGACTTGTTTATTGTTACATAATATTTCTAACGATCTTTCAAACGAGGCATGAGGATTTTGTCTACCTGGCATCACTCCTATTGGTTTGAATTGGATACGATTTGATTTTCTCTGGGCCCTCGTTTATTTGTTGTTGTTTTAAAACATGGCTCTCTGGTCTAGAGATGTCAAATAAACAAAAGATATCGCGAGCGTTCCACATCAATGTACAAATGGCAACCATGCTGACTCGTCGGCAATGAATAACTAAACAGAATTCTGTTTTACGAAAAACGAAGCAAAACCAAATGAAAAATAGAACACATTCTATTTTTTTTTCCACCGCGTTGAAAAACCCGTCAAAATCCCGAACCCCATTGATAACCTCATCTGTCTCAAGTGCACTAAAGAAGACATATATGAGGACATGAGGAGAGAATGCAAGATAAAGAAGGATATTATATGTAAAATAAAAGTGGATGCCTTGAGGTGGTTTGGACATATTGAAATAATGAATGACTGACCAAAAAATATACATGGGTATAAGAGATGGAGTGAATGGGTTGCCTAGAAAGGGACGGCATGACCGTGTGAATGATATTTTGAAAGAAGGAAACATAAGAAGCTTAAAAAATCGACGAGAATGTATGAGACGATGCATGGATGTAAAGGAAGCTAGGAATGTATGCAAAAATAGAGGAGTATGGCGCTCGGTTCTCTCTGCTTACCCCGTAAGGGACATGGCGTGATGGTATGTACGTAAAAACAGAAAAATGTCAAAAATAAAAGCCTCTACGTTGGACATTACATGATACTCATAAAAATAAAATGCCTCCACGTTGGAAACTACAAGATACTCATAAAAATAAAATGCCTCTACGTTGGACATTACATGATAGTCATAAAAATAAAATGCCTCTACGTTGGACATTACATGATAGTCATAAAAATAAAATGCCTCTACGTTGGACATTACATGATACTCACGCCGCCACACATTCCAGTCTGTCCGGCCGTCTTACGTGATCCCCTCTCCCAGGGCTCCAAGTGACGCACCTGATAGTATATCTCGTCCACTACCTCGTGGTAAGTCTTCAACTGGAACAGATGAACTGCAACAAACAAACAGAATATTATGAGTTCTTCTTCTTTTTTTTTATTTTTGCTTAAACCATTGCTTGTTTTTCTTTAATTTTATTTTTACTGTACGTCACTACCTATATATTTTGTAAATCTATACATTTTTATTTCTTGATATTTTTTTGTTGTTATATATACCTATTTGTTATTATGTGTGTATGTATTTTGCTTCATGGTTCAAGAACATATGTTTTAATAATTCATTGTAATTGTGTACAAAAGTCCCCTTTAGGGCGTTTATATAAAGAAATTAATAAATATTTCAGGTTATTCTTATTATACATAATTCAGCATCACCATAACGATTGTACGAGTAAAAATTTCAACAATACTTATTTCTATTCATTTAACTTGTTACATAAATGTGATAAACATATTGATTTATTATTCTTCTTCTTCTTTATTCTCGCCATGTCCTGTTATACGGGGTCAGCTTTCCTAACCAATAGTTTCTCTGCTGCATGTTCTTTTTTAGACCCAGTTTCTTCATGTCCTTTTGGACATTCGTTGTCCCTTTGAACGGTTTTTTGAAAGACGGAAATGTTAGAAGCGTGAACAACAGATGAACATGTATAAGACGATGTATGAATGTCCACGAGGCAATGAATGTGTCAAGATAGAAATGTGGCGTTCGGTTCTCTATGCCTACTCCGTGGGGGACATGGCGTGACGGTATGTATGCACTTTATTTTAAAAATTTCATAGTATTGTAATTTTATAGTATACTGGCTCCATTTCTTTGTTGACTTCTACCAAACATTCGATTTAAATTTAACATTGAAATCGCTTGAGGGATTTTTAAATTAAAGCAACTAACACAGAACTATGTTTAAGTAAAGGGCAAAACACAACTGAATTAACACAAAGCAAATGCCGCATGTTTAAAATAGTGAAATAAAGAGTAAAATAGTAATGAAGAATTCAACTGACATTACTGTTTCTTACCTACCTTTGAAGTAGCTAGAACCTTGAATATTGGCGAGAATCAACGGGTTCAGGTTCATTGTTTCCGCGTTGCCCCATATCGGTAGCACGTTACTCATTTTGTTTTACTTTTAACAATCTGAAAACAAAAATTCAATTCATGAATCTAACCTCGATGACGCATTCACTTTCTTTGATCACAGACTGATGGAGAATCTTCGTAATAGTCTTACCTTCTTACTATTATTTTATTAGCTGTTCGGACATAACTTATTTTTAAACTATACCTGTTAAATTATTTATTTTATAACTATTTAAATATTACTAACGCGATATTTCGACGAATTCGACGCTTTCCAGCAGTAAATGCATAGAATCACAAAGAAAAAAAGAAACTGAAAAACCCAAATGACGTGTCTATGTTTTATTATTACAGTTTTTATTTTGTTATTAATAATATTCGCCAATGTGAAATAAATGCAGTACTAAACAAATAGCTACAAAATAATATTCCATGATGTTTTTCGTACATAGTCAAAAGACGCAAGCCCGCATACTTTATCATGGAAAGGAAAATGAACGAAAGACCGGGTTTGAGGCGTATAAGCCGGATATCATGACTGAAAAATCTTACAAAGTAGTTTGATATTCTTGAGGTAAGCCATTTGTCTTATGTTGTGGCATTATGGGTTCGACTTTCAATAGGGGATATATATTTTATATTAATTTATAAAGCAAATATTGAATCTCTAGGCTGAAAACACTAGTCAATTAGAAGAAATCGGCATTTGGTAACATACTTGGTAGGTACTTAAAAAAATAATGACGGCATCTCGCTCTGGTGGCGGAGGAGGACACTCAGTTAAGCGGACGTGCACGTTAAGCGGGAGGTGTCCTACTTGTATATAAGACCAGCGTCGGTCTTGGATCGAGGAAAGAAATTAAGATCACTCATCTCAATCTTTAGGCGGGGACAGATTGCTATGTTGTGGTGACGTCCTCTCACTGGAGAAGTTGGTTCAGTGTAAGTCGGGCGCAAAGCACAAGCATTTATTCTTATTATAGGGAATGTAGGAAGATGCATATTAATATTTACTTGTTTAACAAGGACATATTCATTTTTTTATAAAAAAAAGCAGTAGTCCCGTTGTAGCTAAGGCGATGTCGCGGGCAAGGGAGAAGAGTTTCAGGCAAATGTTGGTATCCATTTCACCACACGTACAGCAAGCACTACTTGGGTGCTACGGCACCCTTTTTCCCCAAATCGACAAGGCGTATGGATTCAGATAAAAAAAAATATGAGGTCAAATTTGTTAAAATAACGAGACGCCTTGTGATTGGGGGACCCTGAGATAATCGTGCCACATTCTGTAAAGGCCTCTACAGTACAATACTGGCCCTAGAGATTTATGAGAACAATAAATTATGAGTTTCAGAGTTAGCAAAGACCTGCGTATCAATCTGATACTTCATATTTTTCTATACACATACAGTGGTCCCACCATAGAGACTAGCATCCCACCATAGAGAGTCTATTTCTACTGGAAGGCTGTCACAGATTCATTGCTGCTGACGAACAAAAGAAAAGTCTGAATTGTTTTCAAAGCTAGTTCTATTCGACCGAAACAAAGTAACAGGTTTTTATTGGGTTTTAACAGTATTATTTTGTGAGGATTCACTTAATCTATAATTTTGCAACTTTTCATCATCTTCAGCATCACAACCCTTGATGGATCCTAGCTGCATCTAAGAATCTTCTCCATACTGCTTTATTGTTGGCTACCACCTTTCAGTTCTGCTGTCGCATAGCCCCGACAATCCGGGACAAAGTCATCAAACCATCGTAGTTTAGGTCTCCCTAAGCTTCTACCGGTTGTTACATTAAACAACACCCTTTTGGGAGTCCCAGATCATCCATACAGTGTAAATGTCCCAACCAGCATAATCTGTTAATCTTAATGAACTCGATTATGCTGATGTACTGGTAAAGATCACAGAGTTCCGTGTTATATTTCTGTAACTTCACTTTATATTTGTATTTGTAGAAGGTTTAAATTTCAATTTTTCTCCCTTGGGGGGGGTCGTCAGGATGGTCTTTAGAAAGACCTTTTTTGCCGAAATGGCCGTGAGGTCCACAGACGTACGGCCGCCAGTTTTGTGCTATTTCGTTTCGTGCAATTTTCTTTTTTTTACTCATTTTGTTTTAGTTTTCTAAGATTTTGAAAAAAATAATATATATTCGTTTTCCTTTTGTTTCTATCCCTTTCAGGGCACTACTTACAGGGGAGACCACAAGAAGGTATAGCACATCCTCCCCCTAAATATAATATAGCACATAGAAGGCATACGAAGGTATAGCACATCACTTTATATTAAATCTACTCTTCCTATAGCTTAAACTATTCTCTATAATTTTTCTGAATATTTATGCTTTGATTTTCTAAAAATATTTGCTCCTCCTTTGGTACTTTTTTTGGAACAATTAGCGAGACCAAACTCGGCAAATTGTAGTTTGCCACGTGGTGTCCCGCCTCCTCCTTTCTACGTAAATAATTTATAATATTTAGGTAAATTATTGCTAATGTATATTGGTAATTATTAACTATATTTGTATATATATTTGGATGGGTGGATGGCAGAGCGGTTAGCGCGCTGGGTTAGTAATCCAGTGGTCGCGAGTTCGAATCCTGCCTCGACCGATCTCGTTCACTTATAGGACAAGCATTTATGCTTAGTTTAGGGAACGTAGGAAGATGTATATGTACTTGTTTAACAAGGACATATTCATTTTTTTTATTTAAAAAAAAAAAAAAATATTTTTGAAGAAAAAAAGACATTTAAAGTATATTTTGCAACCAGTGGCAGCTGGTGACCTTAAATCTTAAATTATAATTTTACCTGTATGAGAAATTAAATTTCAACAGGAATCAGAAAGCAGATGTGTGTCACAATATTAATTCGTACATTAAAATTATAAGTGTTTTCCATAATTATTTTGTTTATTGGAAATTAAAACGTGAACCTGATCATTTATGCTGTACTTGGTTGGATTTTTAATAACATTTATAATAAAATGTATCGATAAATATAAAATAATTTGTAACTAGTAAATTTTGATCATACAAAATTGAAAAATAACTTTTGGCAGCAGACTGCTTCCTGATATACATTTTTTTGGCTAATATCAATTTTGTTTTAGAATTGCAACTGCTAACCTAGTGTTCGACCATCACAATGAGCAACAAAATATGAATGAATGAAAATATAATAATAATAATAAAATACTTTTATTGGTTTATACAACGTGGCGGACTTATTGCCCGCAGGCAATCTCTACCAGTCAACCACCATGGTAAATACAGTCTGTAACAGGGATAGAAGAATACAAATAGAAAAATAGAAAAAAAAAAAAAAAATCATAAATTAAAAATACAAAATAAAAAACAAAAAATAATATATGTATAAATAAGAACAAAAATAAGAATAAAAAAAATACATCAGATAGATACACTGTTTATTGGATGGAGGATATGAGAGGAGAAAGGAAGAGGGATAAAGGGAAAAAGACGTGAATTTGTGTTTATGTGGATAGAAAGTGTGACTTGAGACGGTTTTTGAATGCTATTAAATTAGTGACATCTCTGATACTCTCCGGCAATAGATTCCACATCCGAGCTGCATGAACTGTGAACTAGTAAGTATAAGTAGAGGTGTGGTGTATTGGTATTGTGTGTGCTATTATGTTGGGACCGTAAGTTAAGGCCATGTGAGGATAAGTGGGCAAATTTCTCTTTGAGGTACGTGGGTGTAAGAGGGTTATTAAGGATTTGATAGAGTAGGGAAAGAACATGCAAATCTCTTCGGTGACGGATCTTTAACCAGTTCAGTCGTTGCCTGCTCTCGGATACGTGGTCGAACTTCCTGAGTCCAAACACGTATCGAATGCAGACATTTTGTAATCGTTCGAATTTGTTAATTTGTTCTTCAGTTGCATCCAGGTAGGCAACGTCAGCGTAGTCAAGTAATGGTAGCATGAGTTGTTGAGTTAGAGTGATTTTAGTCTTAACTGGTAAATAGTTTTTAAGTCGGTTTAGTCCATGAAAAGTACGAAAATCCGTTGGCTTACTCCCTTTATATGACCGGACCATGAAAGATTACAATTCATAATCAGACCAAGGTTTCTGACCTCTGGAGAAAATGTTATGATAACGTCGTCAAGGAGCACCTCAGGCATGGGTGAAAACTGTGTGGTTCTGAGAAACAGACGTTGCCCTCCAATTAATATTGAATGTGATTTAGAAGGGTTAATTTGAAGACCGTGTTTTTTTGTCCAATTTAGAATATAATTTAAATCGGCATTCAATGTCGCAACAGCGAGAAGGTAATTATCAGGCTTGAAATGGAAATATAATTGGAGATCGTCTGCGAATATGTGATATTTACATCTGATAAATTGTGCGAGAGGGTTTATGAAAATGGAGAATAGTAAAGGCGAAAGAATGCCTCCTTGCGGGACACCAGCTATAAGGTCCGTCCAGTTTTATGAGTCGTTGGTAGTCTTGATCTGTTGGGAGCGTCTGCGCAAGTAGCATTCAAACCATAATCCTTCTACTAAAAATATACTATAATCATACGCGGGCACTGCCCCGTTTTGCTCGAAATCGGCATACATTCAGCGTGTACGGGGCGCTGCAACGGCAGCGAGCGGTTGTGTGAATTGTATGGGTTCTCCGGGGGCACAAGTCGAATGTGCCCAAGGAATGAAATATTTCATAAAATCTTACTTTATAAAGCAGGTAGGTTTCGCTAGATATACTACTTAGAAAAATAATGTGTTCCCAAGATTCAATAACATACATTTTTTGGAATCTTTTGAACAAAGTGTTTGGGAGGACTGAGCCCGAGAGCCCTTTAGGAAGAGCCGCTACTGTTCGCAATCATTATTTTAAGGAACCAAAAATATCCTGTAATATTATTTATATTTTTTTTATTTAGAATACTCATGGCGTTTGGCAACTTTTCTAAATCGAAATCAAGAAAAAAAAATGTTCCGCGCCAATATGCATGTTCAGGTTCACAACTAGGGTCTAGGAACAGGTTATGTTTGTGAAGCGAAATCATCCACCTAATCACATTTTATTAATATATTCATATTATTTTAATGTTGCTAAGTGGATAGCTATTTAAATAAAACAAAAATAAATATTATTTATATATTTACCAGAAATAATAACATTTCATTGACAATCAATTATACATTTAAACATAAAAATACATTTCAACAATATTATTTAATAGTACAAAACAAAAAAAATAATAGTACAAAACAAAAAAAAAATTGATTTCTAGTCAAAGATCACATCACAAATTCTTTGGTTTCAATTTATATCATGTACAAAAATAATCAAATGTATCAGTTATTGAATACAAATTGTTTGAAATTTTAAACATGAATGACAAGTGCTAAAATTTCAAACCATTAAGAGTTTTTTCAACCTTCTTCATCAGCATTTTGATATGATACTGTAGGTGAGTGTTGTTGGCTAAAACAATTAAAGTGAGAATAAAACTATAACAAAATACCATTGTTAACAGTTTATGTTGAAACACCCATTTAAGAAAAGGACCTAGAAAACGAAAAAAAAAAACATATTTTAATTTGACTATCACAATTAAAAATAAAATCAATATATTTAAGAACGAGTGAAATTTTGAACGGTGCCACTATTTTAACGACTGGAATTGGAGGGAAAAGCGTTTTCCCTCCAAAAAGTGTCTATTTACACGACAAATTTTCTGATGTCGTCTATGTTTTTAGGTCATTTATAACCATAGAAAGCGCAGATAAATCAAGTTACAAAAATATTTACCTTTGTCATTTTTTCAATGGTCATAAAAATGCATCATGGAAACCAACTTGAAGAAAAAATAAATAATATTGGCATCTTATTACATTTACTTAATTTTATAAATCATTTTGTTCATCGAGATCTACAATTATAACAAAGTATAAACAAAGGAAATTTTTATAACTTGATTTATCTGCGCTTTCTATGGGTATGGAAAGAATGATAAGAATTCATCTATGGTTGAGTCGTAAGAATATCCCTTGCCAATTTTGTATGGAAAATATTCAGCATTTTCATTAAATGAGTTTTTTAAATTATTTTTTATTTAAATATTTTATTATGAAAACTTGATAACTCTTCAATGCCATTTTATGAAAGTCTTCTTCTTCTTCTCCTTTTGAATAGACCTTCAGGTCTGTTTTTTAAGAGGCCTGCTCTTCCTGCGAGGTGGACCTCCAGCTATCCCTCCATCTTTTTGGCGGTCTATTGCGAGGGTGGGTTCCGTGAGTCTGATTGTGAATTAAAAATGATGATTTTATGAAAGTGATGTGCCTTTTTACCAATTTGAAAATAAAATTTTTAAATTTTAAGTTTTAAGTTTCCCGAGCTTGAAGTCACTTTGAAATATTAATTTGACAGAAAACTGTGTCTCCACTGGAAATCAAACCCGGGACCTTTGGCTAAACAGTCAGATATCTAACCAACTAAGCCATGAAGGCCGACAATATGAATAAAATATATATAATTTTTCGTACTATGTAATTTTGGTTAGCAAACGCGACTCCCATTCACTGGTATCGCTCAATGCCGAGCATCATCAGAATGGTGAACAATAGTGATGAAGATAATATAAGATACAAAAGAGAAAGGCAATCGTGGTTTCACTGGATTCATGAATCCAGGCCCACGAGCACAGGCGACCAGAGTACCAGCCAGAACAGGTGAGCCACATGGGCTTGCGACCATGTATGCTGGATTAAGGGGCCCCTTTATGACTCAAGTCACGATCACCACTCACCCACCAATCTCCGACTGATAATCCACTCCCCTGCGCAACTAAATCCAATAGGATGCAGATAATGCTGCTTTTACCACCCTATCCAAAAGTTCTTTTATTTTACCTCTTGGGAGACCCAGGTCTTTAAAGTAGGAATATAAAGATTTTGCGGGCAGGTCTCTCGCCCCCACCTCTACAGCATATATATTTGTGCTAAAGCCATTTTGAACTGTTCTATCTACCAGTTCCTTGTACTAGATTATAGATTCAAAACGAAAATACAAATAATAGAGAAGGAAGGTATAATACCAAGATACAATAGAAAACTCAGAAGACAGAGAAACTTCAAGTACTATCAAATTTAAATGAAATAAAGGAATGAATATATAAATCGGGATCAATCTTATACATAGTTTAAAAAAGGTAAAAAAAATTAGATAAATGACAAAAATTTCAAGTAAGTCATTTTTATTATTATGTTGGCTACGACTATTTACACGACTCAACCATAGACGAAAACCAAAAATAACCACAGAAAACGCAGATTAATCAAGTTATAAAAATATTTACCTTTGTTTATACTTTGTTATAATTGTAGATCTCGATGAAAAAATGATTTATAAAATTAAGTAAATGTAATAACATGCCAATTTTATTTATCTTTTCTTCAAGTTGGTTTCCATGATGCATTTTTATGACCATTGAAAAAATGACAAAGGTAAATATTTTTGTATTTTGATTTATCTTCGCTTTCTATGGTTATAAATGACCTAAAAACATAGACGACGTCAGAAAATTTGTCGTGTAAATAGACACTTTTTTCAAAGCGGGAAAACGCTTTTCCCGCCAATTCCGGTCGTAAAAATAGTGGCACCGTATTATGTTTTGCTTTCTTTGTACCTTTTGTATTTCTGTTTTATTGCCATTTTCCTAGAAAGGTATTAACTATGTTATTTTGTTTTTTAATGTATGTGTGTAAGTCTGGTATATGAAGGATGTATAGAGAATGCAAATCAAAGACAATGGTCTTTGAAAAGAATGAAAGCAGAACAGCGTGTAAAATAAGAGTAGAGAACGAATGTCTCAAGCAAGTCGACGAATATGTATACTTGGGAAGCATATCTCAACAGAACGGACGACTCGATAAAGAGATCGAAAGAAGAGTTATGGCAGGAAACAGAGTGAATGGAGCACTAAGACCAATTTGACCAGAATGATCGCAACATATCAAAGGATGCTAAAGTTGCCATTCATAACGCCGTCGTAGTGCCAACCTTGACGTATGCAAGTGAAACCTGGACATGGCAGAAGACGCATGAAAGTAGAATAAATGCAGTTGAAATGAGATCGTTAAGAAGGATTTGTAATAGAACGATGTATGACAGGGTCAGAAATGAGGACATAAGGAAAGAATGTAAGATGAAGAAAGATGTCATTACTAGAATGAAAGTGAACACATTGAGATGGTTTGGTCACATGGGTAGAATGAATGAGGAGCGCCTGACGAAGAAAATATACAGAGCGGAAAGGAATGGAATGAGAGGTCGGGGATGCCCAAGAAAGGAATGGCACGACCATGTGAACGAAATTTTGAAAGACGGAAGTGTTAGAAGTGTGAGCAATAGACGAGCATGTATGAGACGATGCATGAATGTGGACGAAGCGAGGGAAGCGTGCCAGGATAGAAAAATGTGGCGTTCGGTTCTCTCTGCCTACCCCGCAAGGGACATGGCGTGATGGTATGTATGTATGTATATATTGTATATTAATTGATTTAAATTTACACGAAAGACAACAATCAATAAACTTTGCACATCATAAATACTTGTGTTGGATTATAATCAAATTATCTATGATATATTTGTAAAGAATAAATTAATTATATACCACCACTTTCCCGATAATTCTTGGGACCATAAGTTGGGGATTCTTTGGCATAGATCAACAAGTATCTAACACGAACCAATTCATTGTTGGATACAAGGTAATATTTGTGTGGAAGTTCACCGGCCATACTGTCATTAGCCCTGGCGCGAGGATAATCTGCAGCGTCAATTTCACCTGTGAAAAATAATTTAAGGTTCAATTCTTATCTGTCTGTGTTCTGTAAAATAAAGGAACTGTGTACCAACATACAGCAGACTTGAACGTGGAGATTGTATCAAAATAATAATAATAAATATAATTTGCAAAATTGGATATTCTCACTGAAAATAAGGAAGCCTTGAGCTTCAGGGAGGAGTTTGGAGAATTCGCAAATAATTGACACGATGATTAATATAAAAGTACTGTGGAATCTCTCAATATTTCTAATGAGAGAGTTCCTTTTCATGAATCGTGGAATCTGGGAGTTTTCAAAAGAAGAAGATTTGCACTTGTAATTTACTTAAATTACAATATATTTACTCTTAAATAGTATGTTCAATTTACAAGTTTGAGATTCAGATTAGATACTATCTATTAGAGGTACGTTCCTAGAATGAACCTATGTTAATTTTCATTAATAACATATACTTTTTACTGTTCCAATCCAATAGAAAACAATAATAAGTTTTCAATAAATAATAAATTTTTATACCCAATTATTTTCCTAGCAACAGATCAATCATGAAATGATCCACTGACATCTATCTAACTTTCTTAAAGTTTTTTATGCTTTAAGAAAGAACACATTGAAAGGTTCTGAACCTAGCTATGAAGTAACAAACAAACTTCCATAGATGTCACTGCTATACTTTTCATTGTGTTTAAATTTTATAATAAACTAGTGAACCCCCAGCAAACTTCGTATTGCCTGTATAATTAAAAATCGTCCTCTATAACCACCCGTCGCTTCAGACTCTTAAATTCCTCCCATCCCTTCAGTACCTCCCGTCCCTTCAGTTACTCCTGTCCCTTCAGTTACTCCGGTCCCTTCAGTTACTCCCGTACCTTCAGTTACTCCCGTCACTTCAGTTACTCCCGTCCCTTCAGTTACTCCCGTCCCTTCATTACCTCCCGTCCCTTCAGTAGGTCCCGGTTATACGCTCGACAATTCACCAAAGTTTCATTGCGATCGGATGAACGGTTCCCAGGATAGTCCACTTTCATAAGTAAAATAACCTTATACCCGTTGAAGAAGAAGAAGATTTTTTTTTAATCAAGAAACCATCGTGGGCATACGCTCGATGAACGGTTCCCAGGATAGTCCACCTTCATAGGTAAAATGACCTAAAACTCAATGAAGAAGAAGAAGAAGTTAAATTTTTTTGATCCAGAAACCATCCCTGGTATACTCTCGACAGTTCACCAAAGTTTCATCGCAATCGGATGAACGGTTTAGGAGCGCATTCAACACATACATAGATACATACAAACATTCAAATTTATAATATAGACTAGTGAACACCCGGCAAACTTCGTATTGCTTGTATAATTAAAAATTGTCCTCCATAACCACCCGTCGCTTCAGACTCTTCAATACCTCCCATCCCTTCAGTACTTCCCGTCCCTTCAGTACCTTCCGTCCCTTCAGTACCTCCCGTCCCTTCAGTACCTCCCTCAGTTACTCCCGTTTCTTCAGTTACTCCCGTCCCTTCAGATACTCCCGTCCCTTCAGTTACTCCCGTCCCTTCAGTTACTCCCGTCCCTTCAGTTACTCCCGTCCCATCAGTTACTCCCGTCCCTTCAGTTACTCCCGTCCCTTCAGTTACTCCCGTCCCTTCAGTTACTCCCGTCCCTTCAGTTACTCCCGTCCCTTCAGTTACTCCCGTCCCTTCAGTTACTCCCGTCCCTTCAGTTACTCCCGTCCCTTCAGTTACTCCCGTCCCTTCAGTTACTCCCGTCCCTTCAGTTACTCCCGTCCCTTCAGTTACTCCCGTCCCTTCAGTTACTCCCGTCCCTTCAGTTACTCCCGTCCCTTCAGTTACTCCCGTCCCTTCAGTTACTCCCGTCCCTTCAGTTACTCCCGTCCCTTCAGTTACTCCCGTCCCTTCAGTTACTCCCGTCCCTTCAGTTACTCCCGTCCCTTCAGTTACTCCCGTCCCTTCAGTTACTCCCGTCCCTTCAGTTACTCCCGTCCCTTCAGTTACTCCCGTCCCTTCAGTTACTCCCGTCCCTTCAGTTACTCCCGTCCCTTCAGTTACTCCCGTCCCTTCAGTTACTCCCGTCCCTTCAGTTACTCCCGTCCCTTCAGTTACTCCCGTCCCTTCAGTTACTCCCGTCCCTTCAGTTACTCCCGTCCCTTCAGTTACTCCCGTCCCTTCATTACCTCCCTTCCCTTCATTACCTCCCGTCCCTTCATTACCTCCCGTCCCTTCATTACCTCTCGTCCCTTCGGTAGGTCCCGGTCATACGCTCGACAATTCATCAAAGTTTCATTGAAATTGATTGAACGGTTCCAAGGATAGTCCACCTTCATCGGTAAAATGACCTGATACCCGATGAAGAAGAAGAAGAAGAATTTTTTTTTAATCCAGAAACCATCCCGGGCATACACTCGACAATTCATCAAAGTTTCATTGAAATTGAATGAACGGTTCCCAGGATAGTCCACCTTCATAGGGTGTACAGATTGTTGTATACTTCTTTTATATTTATCATGTACTTTTCTATCTGTACTCCTGTTTTGTTTCCTAATCAAAAATAAATAAAATAAATAAATAAAATGACCTGATACCCGATGAAGAAGAAGAAGAAGAAAAATTTTTTAATCCAGAAACCATCCCGGTCTTACACTCGACAATTCATCAAAGTTTCATTGCAATCGGATGAACGGTTCTCAGGATAGTCCACCTTCATAGGTAAAATGACCTGATACCCGATGAAGAAGAAGAAAATATTTTAAATTCAGAAATCATCCCGGGCATACGATCGACAATTCACCAAAGTTTAATTGCAATCGGATGAACGGTTCCCAGGATAGTCCACCTTCATAGGTAAAATGACCTAAAACTCGATGAAGAAGAAGAAGAAGTTAAAATTTTTTGATCCAGAAACCATCCCTGGTATACTCTCGACAGTTCACCAAAGTTTCATCGCAATCGGATGAGCGGTTTAGGAGCGCATTCAACACATACATAGATACATAGATACATACAAACATTCAAATTTATAATATAGATATATTAAACATATTTTACAAGTACACTAATAATTTTCACACAAACTCAAACATTCATACGGCCACAATGAGATGAAATTTAAAAAAATAACGTCGTTTTCCTGTCAAGTCATGGCCTACCCCTTCAATCTGCCCAACGTGCTACACTAGCTATCCCCATTATCAATACAGAAATTTTCAGCTCTTCTTTTCAAGTACAATCAGCTAGACTATGGAATGGCCTAAGTGATGAAGTAACATCATCTCAATCCATTCAAATATTTAAAGGTAAACTAAAAAGCTTTATTTATTTATGAAATATACGGCATAAGCCATTTACTTGTTACAATATACACTTACAATAATTAATTTCACACAAAGATGAAATATAGAAACAAATAAAAATATAGATATTGATGAAATATAAAAACATAAAAGGTATTACCTCCCTGACCAGCCAGCTGGTTAAAAATTATTTGACCAACACCAATTTAGTTTAATATTTTAGTTATTTTTTACTCCTCACTAACCCAAGGGGATATAGTGGGGAGTTATGATTTCGCTATTTTTAAGGCTATTTTTTTTTGCAGATTATCAACTAGTATCATGCTGAAATTGTATTCTGAAAGTTTCATCACAATGTATCTATGTGTGTGTGTGCTATGTGCTATGTACGGCGTGTTCATTTTGCTTTATCGATTATAGACTAAAGTACTTATTTGATTCTATTCAAATTTTGCAAATTTGTATATCTAATACTCACTTAGACCCCATTAGATTTTGAAGGATATCTGAATAGTTCTTCTCAATTTTTTAAACTGTCAAATATTTCAAAGTGACCCCAAGCTCAGGAAATTTAAAATTTGAAATTTTTATTTTCAAATTGATAAAAAGGCACACCACTTTCATATAATGGCATTGAAGAATTATCAAGTTTTCATAATAAAATATTTAAATGAAAAACAATTCATCAAACTCATATCATGAAAATACTGAATACCTATTTTCCATACAAAATTTGAATAATTTATAGAATGATTTGTTAGTGAGGAGTTTAGCGTTGGCCACAACCCACTCGTTTTGATATATATAAAGCAACTGGCTCACGCCAGTCGCAATTATAACTAGAAACATACCTAACCAACCTATTTTTACCAAAATTTTGTAGGTTAGGTTTAAAAAATCGGTGTACATACTAGGCTATAATGGCTGGTCAGGGAGGCAGTACCAACATAAAAATAAATATATAGATTTAGATAAAAACACAGATTAAGATAAAAATAGATAAAAAAGAATCAGAGAATTAGAAGAAAAAATGATACTAAAAATAATGATAAGAGGGAAAAAAATCTGTCAAATAGTTCCTGAATTCCTTCTATATCCTTCCGTAACATCCTTCTTTTCCTCATTGCTATGTGAGCAGTGTTATTTTTATTATTCTTTTTTTAACTCTCATTTCTTTTTTTTCTTACTCTATTTTATTTTTTTATCAATTTATTTCTCACTAAATACTATTGTACCAATTTAACTTTAGAGACCTCACATTGCTCGGGTTGGTTGGAAGAAATTGCCTTATGGCAATAAACCTGCCTTTGTACACCTGTACATAAATTATATAAATAAATAATAATAAATAAATTTATTTCATCATCATTATCATTAATATTACAACCCTGTGTGGGCCCTGGCCTCCTACAGAATACTTCTCCAGCCGTCCCTGACCTCTGCCGCTCTCCTCCAGTTTTCTATTCCGATCACCCTTATGTCGTCTTCTGTGTCATCCAGCAATCTTAACTAGGGCCTGCCTCTACTTCTTCTGTCCTATGGATTGGTGTTAAGAATCTTTTTGGTGATATGATCATTCACCCATCTGACCACTGCAGTCTATGTACATTTATGACTTGTATAATGTTGGATTCGTCCCTCTCCTGACTAACAGTCGTATCTGCAAAATGCAAATTGTTCAGGAGAGTGTTTTTAGTGTTTTGCCCATGCATATTTTCATCTCTCCCAGCACACGGTGCAGTGACACGGTGTAAATATATTCTAATATTTTATTTGTATTCTTCTATATTATATGAATCATTCTTATATACAATATTAGAATCTAGTATTTGCACATAGGTCTATTAGTGATATATTATTTTCAGTAATTGGTAGACAGCAAATCACTAAGCTATTCCAAGTTAACGGGAGGTGATACAGTCGAGATCTTTAGTGAGAACATGCGTACAACATATAAATACACATTGGTGGTCCCAACTCCATTTTGCAAAGAATGTCAGATACGACAGTTAGTCAGGAGAGGGACGATATAATGCCTGTTTGTTGTTCATGATAATATTACATCCTCCAAAGTCCATTATTGTTTACTGGGCCAAAAATCTTTCTCAGTATTATCCTTTCAAAAATCAAGAGGCTCTTTTTGTTAATACCCAGAATTCAACTCCATATATAATGACTTAGAAGAGTTTTGTATATAAGGATTCATTGTGTACTTTCTACAGAGGACACACTCCCAAGTTCTACAAAGTGATACCTGTGAGTCCAGATTTATGGCAATGGACACCTTCCGGTGAATCGATAACTTCACACATCGCAACACAAGATATTTCTTGACTGAAACCACTGAATTTCCATCCAAAACCACCTGGACTATGTGGAAGGCTGACTCTCAAATCTGAAGACAGATATATTCCACTGCCAAACGCCATTTTCTACAATCAAATATTTTATTTATTTATTTATTTTGAAACTTCTTGTACATATGATTAGTACACTGGCGGGTTTATTGCCTGATGGCAATTTCTTCCAACCAACCAGAGTAAATGTTAAATATATAAAACAATGTGTACTATGGATATAAGTTAATCACATTACAAAATAAATAAAGATATCAGAAGAAAAGTATAAAAAAACAAAAAAGATAACATATAAGAACAATTCATAGCAATGATAGGAAAACTATAGGATAAGGAAAGGAAGAGGAGAGGAAGATGTAATCAGGTGTTGTCAGATAAATATTTTTGCTTTAGCCTTTTCTTGAAGATGTTTAGTGAGATAGACGACGTAATATCAGGACTTAGGCTATTCCATAGTCTAGCTGAATGTACTTCAAATGAAGAGCTAAAAAAATCAGAACTATGAATAGGGATATATAGTAAAGTACGTTCAGCAGATCGAAGTGGACGCCCGTGGCTTGAAAGATAAGTGAATTCATCTTTGAGATACTGAGGTAAATTTGTATTAAAAAGGACATTGTATAGTAATGACAAGATATGTATATTACGTCGTTGTCGTATCTTGGGCCAATGAAGAAGATTACAGCAGTGAGAAATATAATGGAATTTTTTTAGTGAAGGCGTTCAAGTTTGTTGAAATGTTCCTTGTTTGCATCCAAGTAGCTAACATCAGCATAGTCAAGCAACGGTAGGAGAAGTGACTGAGCTAAGGTTATTTTACAATGAAGTGGAAGGAAATTCTTGAGTTTATTAAGTGAGTGTATGGCAAAGTAAGTGGATTTGCTGACAAGTGAGATCTGTTCATGCCAGGATAAGTTATTATCAATGTAGACCCCAAGGTCTTTCATGACCTTGGTATAAGGAATACATTGATTATTGATATACAGTATATCTCGTCTAGCTACGGGGAAAAATGAGTGATCCGTATTATTTGACCGGATCATTAAATTTAATCGGTGACTTACGGTTCACGTTGCCACAACGATCCGCTCATGAACCAGACATCACTCTCACACTTTCTATCTCATATAAAATATATCGTTAGAATGCGATACACATACCGACTCATGGCAATCATCGATTCACAACTAATTCATTATGGTTCATAAAATCTAATTCATTGCGGTTCTTAAATATGTTAAGCAATTTTGACCGCAACATACTTTGAAAAACAAATACGTAACGTCTATAATTGAATATACTATTTTGAAGGCGATCTTCGATTCACGACTAATTCATTATGGTTCATAAAATATTTAAGCAATATTGACCATTAAGTATGTACATTGAAATGCAAACATTTTAACGCCTACATTTGCATATCATATTTTGAATCGGTTTTGTTTTCTCTGTCATACTACGTACATGTTATGTACGATAGATAAGGATAGCTATATTTGAATCATATTGAATCGAAGAGCGAATTGATGATCCGCATAAATTTCATGAATCGATTTTAAAAGACAGGATCTTACAAAAATATCGAACTTTGCACCACTAATCTCGTCGGACATAAAATATTTTCTTTTGATCAATGTATTTTTAAATTAAACAAAATTGGTTATATTTCACCTGACTAGGATACAAGGAAAAATATATGTAGAAACATAATCAATTTTGTTTGATTTAAAAATACCTAATTTCTACATCTTAAATACCTCAGTATTGACAATTTAAAAACAGTAATATTTTTTGTTGTTAGAAAGTAGTAGTCTTTATTACTTATTTCTGACAACAAAAAAAAAAGTAAAACTACATAACTATAAAAAAATTTAATACTATAAACAAGAAGATAAATCAAATAAAATGAATTTGAGTAATTTGTAATATTGTTCTTTAAGGACACTGAATCAGCATTTACAATTATTGGACTTTGAAAAGGCCCATGAACAGTAAGAAAGTAATAATCGACAAAGTTTTTTATTTTGTAGAATTTCATTATAAATGATTTCTGTAATTAAAAGTAAACCACTTTTTGATTCTACATGAATTTTATTATGTGCGATAGGCCTATTTTGCCTTGTAAATGCCCAAACGAGGCGAAATAGGCCTATTGCACGTAATAAAATTTATGTAGAATCAAAAAGTGGTTTACTTTTAACTATAGACATCAGTAAGAAAGTACTCCGATTTATAGAAGTACACAGAATCCTAATTTTAATCCAGGCAGCATCTATACAAGAGATTGGGGTCGTCCAAGAAAAGGATATCATAACCATGTGAACGACATCCTGTTATAGAGGGAAATATAACAGGAAAAAATAAAAAAAAATTAAAATTAAATATACATGTCCCTCATTTTTAGAAATAAAAATGAGGGACTATATACCATTTAAAAATTCCATAATAAGACATATTAACAGCTCTAATTACATCCATTGATGGATTTTATTTTGTTTTTTTTTTTATTTCTAAACTACGCCAAATTGTGAGTATAATTTTTTTTGGCTACGACTATTTACACGACTCAACCATAGACAAAAACCAAAAATAACCACAGAAAACGCAGATAAATCAAGTTATAAAAATATTTACCTTTGTTTATACTTTGTTATAATTGTAAATCTCGATAAAAAAGGGTTCTTTAAAATTAAGTAAATGTAATAAGATGCCAATATTATTTATTTTTTCTTCAAGTTGGTTTCCATGATGCATTTTTATGACCATTGAAAAAATGACAAAGGTAAATATTTTTGTATTTTGATTTATCTGCGCTTTCTATGGTTATAAATGACCTAAAAACATAGACGACGTCAGAAAATTTGTCGTGTAAATAGACACTTTTTGGCGGGAAAACGCTTTTCCCGCCAATTCCGGTCGTAAAAATAGTGGCACCGATTTTTTTTTTATATTATGTTATGTGTAGGTATAATTTTTTGATGATATGTTATGTGTAGGTATAATTTTTTGATGATATGTTATGTGTAGGTATAATTTTTTGATGTTGTCTGTTTTTATATAAGAAATATTGATTTTGTTTTTGATGTGTAAATGATTTGGATTTGTTCATGATGTAATGTATTTGAATTGTACTCCAATTTTTGCTGTTAGTGGCTTTTGTATCGTGACAGTGGACGGTGAACAATGAATACTAGTAGGGCTCTGCGAACGGCAGCCATAGTTCTCTGTTCTCAGTATGCACTTGCGTGTACTAGAGTATGCTCCATTGGTGAGAATTGGATTCATCCGTAAAACTGTTCACCAGTTCATGCAATATTAATTGTAACTCTATGCGTGTTATTGTTAATAATATTATAATGTTATTGAAATAAATGAACCGCACAAATGACTGTGCTCCTCCCTCGAACACGAGATCTGATCTCAACTGAGGGACGAATAGACCTTACATAATTTAATTTTAAGATACTCCTGTTTGTAATTCTTATTATTATGAATGTATTAAATTGTTATTTTATTAAATAAATAAATATGAATAGCTTGAATAGAAAATGAAGATGTATGTATGTATGAGATGATGCATGAAGGTTGAGGTGATGGGTGCATGTCAAGATAGAAAGAACAATGTGGCTTTTGGTTCTCTCTACTACAACAAGAGGGAAATGGTGTAATAGTACCCATGTATGTATGAAAGGTTCTATTTCATTAAATATATGCAGTCTGCTTACAAAGCTATATTTTATTCAATAAGAAATATTATTATTGACAATTACATCTCAATAGAGACGAAGTTGGGATATTACAGAAGAACCAGGAACTCAGGCACCTACAGGGCTTACGACCTGTCCTCGGCTGGTTTACGTAATCACTTTATGCGCTTGCGCAACGTTCACCAATTATGCCTTCTAATTGAGTTTCCTTATCAATGTAATTTTTGAAAGTTCTATATATTTGAATAGTGTGTAAACATTTCACCTGAATAATACGAAACTATACTATTGCCATCTATGAGATAACGAAGAAACCTTATTTTGTAACGCCATCTATTGAGAAATTAGTTTATTTGTAAACAATGAAAGCAACAGTCCTTATAAATGAGATGACAGTGTCTCGCACAGATGTCACCCCTGAACTGCGCCAGAAATATTATTTCATTTTTGGCTTGTTGGTGAAGGTATAATTGGTGAGCGTTGTGCAAGCGCATAAAGTGATCACGTAAACCAGCCGATGACAGGTCGTAAGCCCTGTAGGTGCCTGAGTTTATTTATTTATTTAATATTGCTTCTCGGGCAACTAACAGGTACTATGTCAAATATTTATTTAACAAGCACCCAATAACAAGTTGTCACATTCTGGAGACTTACGATATTAATCATCTCACAGATCCAGACTGAAAACACAATTAAAAACTGTGTCTCCACCGGGAATCGAACCCGGGACCCTTGGATCAGCAGTCAGATACCCAACCAACTGAGCCACGAAGTTCCTGGTTCTTCTATAATATCCCAACTTCGTCTCTATTGAGATGTTATTGTCAATAATAATACGGTGCCACTATTTTTACGACCGGAATTGGCGGGAAAAGCTTTTTCCCGCCAAAAAGTGTCTATTTAAACGACAAATTTTCTGACTTCGTCTATGTTTTTAGGTCATTTATAACCATAGAAAGCGCAGATAAATCAAGTTACAAAAATATTTACCTTTGTCATTTTTTCAATGGTCATAAATGCATCATGGAAACCAACTTGAAAAATTTTTACTTAATTTTATAAATCATTTTGTTCATCGAGATCTACAATTATAACAAAGTATAAACAAAGGTAAATATTTTTATAACTTGATTTATCTGCGCTTTCTGTGGGTATGGAAAGAATGATAAGAATTTATCTATGGTTGAGTCGTAAGAATATCCCTAGCCATAATAATATCATTTGAATCCCGATAGGGAAAAAAATCCAATATTCGTTTTACAATAAGAAATGTGAAAAATAACCTTGTTATAATCCTGCTGGAGACCGTGGTGTAATATGGAATAAAAATTTTCTAAATGGCTACCGTGATATGCAAAAAAAGTACTCTTATTTGTAGACAAATCTTTCCATCTCATTTCTGCCTGTGATCTGGCAACACTGACAACTTGAAATATATATTGAGGCCGGGGCACCCGAACATCTGATGGAGCTTTGTTCAATATGGATTCAATCTGAAATTCAAATCAAAATTAAGTTAGTAAATTCTTCACAATTTTTTTTTTTTTATTTCCAAATAAAAAAAAATTACATTAGCCTTAATTACATAACAATATTAATACAATACAAATTGAAAATATACATCAATATAAGGTACTTGGATATATTGCCTCACTAGGCAAAAGCCTATCCAGAGTAGGGTTACCATATCTCAGGATTTGTCCTGAGATTTCAGGATTTTTCGACTTTTCTCGGGATTGCGGCCGAATTTTGCAAATCTCATGATATCTCAGGATTTTCAATAAAACACACAGCTTACATTTTAAAGATCGATATATGATAGAATAAAAAATGAGGACATAAGGAGAGAATGCAAGATAAAGAAGGATATTATATGTAAAATGAAAGTTAATGCCTTGAGGTGGTTTGGACATATTGAAAGAATGAACGATGAACGACTGACCAAAAAAATATACATGGGTGCAACAGATGGAGTGAATAGCAGAGGTCGCCCCAGAAAGGGATGGTATGACCATGTGAATGATATTTTGAAAGAAGGAAACATAAAAAGTTTGAACAATCGATGAGCATGTATGAGACGATGCATGGATGTAAAGGAAGCTAGGAATGTGTGCAAAAATAGAGGAGTATGGCGCTCGGTTCTCTCTGCTTACCCCGTAAGGGACATGGCGTGATGGTATGTATGTATGTATGTACATTTTAAAGATCTCTTTAATTAAAAGTTCATTCATTCATTCATACCATCACGGCATATTCCACAATGTGGGGTATCCAGCGAAAGGTGTGAGGGTGTGCATTGCCTTATAAAAGGGAGAACAACATATCTGTGTATACCCACACACCAGTCTCGTCTCACCTAAAAAGGCACTATAATCAGAATGGGTGGTGAACCTCATTGCTAAACTATGTTAGATGTTATTGTTGCCTGTTGTATTTTCGATTACCTGGCTCTTACGGGACACTCGAAAACAGTAATAGAAAAGAGTGGAAGCACTATTCTAAGCTGGTGCCTCACAGTTAATTAAAAGTTGAACAAACTAAAAATAATCTTCCTTTGGCAAATAATCCAAGTAGGTACTTAATCAGTTTTATCGTACTTAATATGTGAAGATACCTTTTTAAGTAAGGTTTAATCTTTAATTATTGATTTATAAAATGCCTCACATGTTAAAATCTTCAAATTAAATTGAACTAAAAGTATAGCTCGAACTGAAGACACCTTTAGTCGATTTCTTTCTTTTGACCTTGAGCCCCCATGATAGAAAAAAACTCTTTCTACGTTTGCATTCTGGGCTGTAATTGCAAATATATATTGACAAATACGCAGTATCTCTGGTAATTGTGAAATACCTATTGTCTTGAAAATGTTTGCCCACAACGCATAAAATCTCACGACTTTTCCATGGAAATCAGGCCTTTTCTCTGGACTTTTGATTTTTTCATCTGGTAACCCTAGTCCCGAGGCAATACCTATTCAAAATGAGTAGCTGTGCAAGTATTTAGTCAGTCAAAAATTTAGTCCGTGCATATTGTATGTACATGTGCTGGTTGATATTAAGACATGAGTAAGATCCCTCTCACACTCTTCTATGCCCCTGTCCATTGTTACTGTCACTTTGTTACTAAAAATTTAGTCCGTGCATATTGTATGTACATGTGCTGGTTGATATTAAGACATGAGTAAGATCCCTCTCACACTCTTCTATGCCCCTGTCCATTGTTACTGTCACTTTGTTACTAAAAATTTAGTCCGTGCATATTGTATGTACATGTGCTGGTTGATATTAAGACATGAGTAAGATCCCTCTCACACTCTTCTATGCCCCTGTCCATTGTTACTGTCACTTTGTTACTAAAAATTTAGTCCGTGCATATTGTATGTACATGTGCTGGTTGATATTAAGACATGAGTAAGATCCCTCTCACACTCTTCTATGCCCCTGTCCATTGTTACTGTCACTTTGTTACTAAAAATTTAGTCCGTGCATATTGTATGTACATGTGCTGGTTGATATTAAGACATGAGTAAGATCCCTCTCACACTCTTCTATGCCCCTGTCCATTGTTACTGTCACTTTGTTACAAAAATTTAGTCCGTGCATATTGTATGCACATGTGCTGGTTGATATTAAGACATGAGTAAGATCCCTCTCACACTCTTCTATGCCCCTGTCCATTGTTACTGTCACTTTGTTACTAAAAATTTAGTCCGTGCATCGGTTATGATATGGCAAAAGGTTATAACTGCGATTTTTTTCATTTTTTACCTTTGTTCCACAAAATGTTTCTAATAATACATTCCATAGTATGGCAAAAGGATAAAGGTGCTACTGCACTATATACTGAGATTTTTCAAGATATATCCTATGCCATAAGAAAAAGTTATCACAAGTTTATATATCACACGTATAAATATCACAAGTTTATTTTGGCTCTCCTGTAAAATTTGGTTCAGAGCAGTTATGGCCTTTTGCCATAACACTACCGGCATATTGTATGTACATGTGCTGGTTGATATTAAGACATGAGTAAGATCCCTCTCACACTCTTCTATGCCCCTGTCCATTGTTACTGTCACTTTGTTACTAAAAATTTAGTCCGTGCATATTGTATGTACATGTGCTGGTTGATATTAAGACATGAGTAAGATCCCTCTCACACTCTTCTATGCCCCTGTCCATTGTTACTGTCACTTTGTTACTAAAAATTTAGTCCGTGCGGCCACATGGGGAGAATGACTGAGGAAGAACATTGCGGACAGGAATGGAATGAGAGGTCGGGGCCGTCCAAGGAAGGGATGGCACGTCCATGTGAACGGTATTATGAAAGACGGAAATGTTAGAAGCGTGAACAACAGACAAACATGAATAAGACGATGTATGAATGTTGACGAGGTGATGAATGTATGTCAAGTAAGTGGCGTTCGGTTCTCTCTGCCTACCCTGTGAGGGACATGGCATGATGGTATGTATGTATGTATAAAAAAAGTAAAGGTTCCCTATTAAGTGAGGTATGCTCCTTACTTTTTGTTTACCAAATTTAATGACTAGTAACATATCTATTATTTTTATATATAAAAAAGTAAAGGTTCCCTATTAAGTGAGGTATGCTCCTTACTTTTTGTTTACCAAATTTAATGACTAGTAATATATCTATTATTTTTATATATAAAAAAAAGTAAAGGTTCCCTATTAAGTGAGGTATGCTCCTTACTTTTTGTTTACCAAATTTAATGACTAGTAACATATCTATTATTTTTATATATAAAAAAAAGTAAAGGTTCCCTATTAAGTGAGGTATGCTCCTTACTTTTTGTTTACCAAATTTAATGACTAGTAACATATCTATTATTTTTATATATAAAAAAGTAAAGGTTCCCTATTAAGTGAGGTATGCTCCTTACTTTTTGTTTACCAAATTTAATGACTAGTAACATATCTATTATTTTTATATATAAAAAAGTAAAGGTTCCCTATTAAGTGAGGTATGCTCCTTACTTTTTGTTTACCAAATTTAATGACTAGTAACATATCTATTATTTTTATATATAAAAAAAAGTAAAGGTTCCCTATTAAGTGAGGTATGCTCCTTACTTTTTGTTTACCAAATTTAATGACTAGTAACATATCTATTATTTTTATATATAAAAAAAGTAAAGGTTCCCTATTAAGTGAGGTATGCTCCTTACTTTTTGTTTACCAAATTTAATGACTAGTAACATATCTATTATTTTTATATATAAAAAAAGTAAAGGTTCCCTATTAAGTGAGGTATGCTCCTTACTTTTTGTTTACCAAATTTAATGACTAGTAACATATCTATTATTTTTATATATAAAAAAGTAAAGGTTCCCTATTAAGTGAGGTATGCTCCTTACTTTTTGTTTACCAAATTTAATGACTAGTAACATATCTATTATTTTTATATATAAAAAAGTAAAGGTTCCCTATTAAGTGAGGTATGCTCCTTACTTTTTGTTTACCAAATTTAATGACTAGTAACATATCTATTATTTTTATATATAAAAAAAGTAAAGGTTCCCTATTAAGTGAGGTATGCTCCTTACTTTTTGTTTACCAAATTTAATGACTAGTAACATATCTATTATTTTTATATATAAAAAAGTAAAGGTTCCCTATTAAGTGAGGTATGCTCCTTACTTTTTGTTTACCAAATTTAATGACTAGTAACATATGTATTATTTTTATATATAAAAAAGTAAAGGTTCCCTATTAAGTGAGGTATGCTCCTTACTTTTTGTTTACCAAATTTAATGACTAGTAACATATCTATTATTTTTATGTATTAAAAATAATTGTTTTCAACTAATAATTATTTTAATTTGATCCGATTGTCACCCTATTATGGAATTTGGAAAGTTTTTTAAAAGAAAAAAAATATCTAATTACTGTCAAAATGTATGCAACGGTCAGCTTGTGATTATTTTAACTAGTCTATAGGAATGAGAATAGTCTATGGTGTGACGAGCAGTTTCGAATTACCAAATTTTACAAAATATTTTTACTCCTCATTAACCCAAGGGGATATAAATATATAATAAAAATAAACACTTCCTTGCTACTTGCGCAAGTGGCGAGTTTATTGCCGTATGGCAATTTCTTCCAACTAACCAGTGTTTCCAGCAATATTTGCGTGAGAAATGAATTTAAATAAATTTCTCCTCTGCTGGGAATCGAACCCAGGACACCCGCACGGAAACCAAGCGGCTTACCAACTGTGCCACGGCGGTCGGATATAGTGGCGAGTTATGATTTCGTAATTTTTAAGGCTATTTTTTTATTGCAGATTATCAACTAGTATCATGCTGAGATTGTATTCTGAAAATTTCATCGCAATGTATCTGTGTATGTGTGCCATGTGCTGTGTTCGGTGTGTTTATTTTACTTTATCGGTTATAGACTAAAGTACACATTTGATTATTTTACATACTTAGACCACTTAAAACCCATTACATTTTGAAGGATACCTGAATTGTGCTTTTCAATTTTTTTAAACTGTCAAATATTTCAATGTGACCCCAAACTCAGGAAACTAAAAATAAGATTTTTTTACTTTCAAATTGGTAGAAAAGTACATCACTTTCTTGAAATGGCATTGAAGAATTATCAAGTTTTCATAATAAAATTTTTAGATGGGTCGATGGCAGAGCAGTTAGCGCGCTGGGCTAGTAATCCAGTGGTCGCGAATTCGAATCCTGCCTCGACCGATTTCGTTCACCTATAGCACAAGCATTAATTTGCTTATTTTAGGGAACGTAGGAAGATGAATATGTACTTGTTTAACAAGGACATATTCATTTTTTCATTAAAAAAAAAAAAAAAATTAACAAACTCATTTCTTGAAAATGCTGAACATTTTCCATAAAAAAATTGAATACTTTATAGAATGACTTGTTAATGAGGAGTTTAACGTTGGCCACAACCCACTCGTTTTAAAATACAAACCCATTTTCATCTCATTCTGAAATTTTGTATGTTTGTACTAAAACAGTATATGAAGAAAAAGTCAAGAAAAAAAAATGTAGGTACATATATTGAAAATTTTCAAAATATTTAAATATTCACAAATGTGGCCATGTTGTATATCAAATGAAAACCTATAATGTGCAGAATGAAACTGTTCAATGTTCAGCCTTCTGTGTCTAACACTTTTCAAACTAGAACTGTGGGGCCTAAAAGGACCACAGCCAGCGACTGCGCAGCTGTTGTGCGCATCGCATTTTGCGCAGGCGCAGATCACCCGTGCGAGCTGTCGACCTGTACCAACAGGCAGAAACCATTCGTGCTGAAACTTCCTCTACGCCGAGTCGTTTTGTACGGACCACGCTGCAGTACTTCGCTCCGACGATCGTCGATCTATATATATAATCGATTCACAGAAGTATATAATTTATAATTTGTTTTGGGAAATAAAACTGTAAGTTCATTCATTTTTTTCATTTTATATATAAGCTCCTGACATAATATCTATTCTGAACTAGTGCATTTAAGTAGAACATTAAACGTGGATTGGGTTTATACGGGTTCGATGCCGTATGTATAAACCCATAATTAATACCCACAAATGATCACGTCGGGGTCACCATTTGTGGGTATACCATATATATATATATATTTGCAAAATTTGAAAAGAATCGAATGAGTACTTTAGTCTATAATCGATAAAGTAAAAATGAACACACAGTACATAGCACACTGCACACAGCACATAGCACACACACACAGATACATTGTGATGAAACTTTCAGAATACAATCTCAGCATGATACTAGTTGAAAATCTGCAATAAAAAAAATACCCTTAAAAATTGGGAAATCATAACTCCCCACTATATTCCCTTGGGTTAGTGAGGAGTCCAAAAAATCTGTAAATTGGGATTTGCATATTTTTTAGACAAAATTAGAGACAAAATTAGAAATGAATAAATCCGACGCCAGACAAATGCTGTTGATGTCATGGATCGAGTTGCAAAACTTAAATGGCAATGGGCAGGTCATGTTGCCAGACAGGGTACGGACAGATGGGCACCCAGAATTATAAATTGGAGACCATGGGATATGAAAAGGGGAATAGGCCGGCCCCAGAAAAGGTGGGCCGATGATATTGTCCCTGTCGCTGGAAGCAGATGGGTTCAAAAAGCCCAAAAAAAAAGACGAGTGGAAGCTTTTAGAAGAGGCCTACATCCAGCAGTGGAGAGATGGCTGAAAAAGAAGAAGATATTTTTTGGACTTGGATAGGAAGGAAGAACAAATATACAAAAAATATAAATAACTGAGATGGTGATGTCAAAAATAAATTTATTTGTAGATTTCATGGGGATATTGACCTTATGTCGGCCTTAGTGGCTCAGTTGGTTGGGTATCCGACTACTGATCCAAGGGTCCCGGGTTCGATTCCTGGTGGAGACACAGTTTTTAACTGTGTTTTCAGTCTGGATCTGTGAGACGATTAATATCGTAAGTCTCCAGAATGTGGCATCTTGTTATTTGGTGCGTGTTAAATTAATATTTGACATAGTACCAGTTAGTTGCCCGAGAAGTAACAAAATAAATAAATTAATTAATTAATTATATTAATATTATGAGCATTTTGTGACTTATTTTTTATTTCACTGTGGTTTATTTCTTTTAATTTATAAATCTATTGGATAGGAGTGGGACCTTTCGCCCCTGCACTGCGACCATGTTTGATCTACTATGACATAAGTCTAGTATGTTATCAAATCATCTGCATAAGCTCATCCTCCATCAATATATTTTGGCTATGTATATATCCTCTTGTTATATGTATGGAAATTGTTTTTATTTTATTTTTCAAAGGACAGCACACAGTACATGCATACAATTATTAAAAGTAAATAAGTAAAAATACAAAAATAACATGTACCTCTTACGTACTATACCTAATATCAAAATAAGACAATATATAAGTGTGAATTAGTGTGGATGCGCGCATGAGAGAAGAGTAACAATATGTATGTGTGTGTGAAAGAGATATCTAGAAAGTGTGTGGGTGTGTATGTGTATGAGAGTGGGTGTGCATGTGTATGTATACATGATAGACAGATTCATATATTGAGAAGAAAAAGAAACTATATTGCTGAGGGTGGTTGAGAAAAATAAAATTAATCAGTACCTAGTTGTTTATTGTTATAATGTCACGATGTTAGATATAAGTTTGTTTTTGAATGACATATGTGAATCAAAGAATATGTCTATGTCGGCATTTTTTTCATAAGAGTTGAATAAGTTTATCATTCAGTTAATCTGAGCATTTTGTTTACAGATATTGGAGAAGAAAAGTGAAGTATGTGTCTTGTCCGGCGAGTAGATGTATTAAATTTAATATTGGTAAGAATTTCATGGCATTCTATATTTCCATTTAGTATGCTGTGAAGGAACATAAGGTCTGAATTTTTGTCTCATAATAATTGTAGATAATACCAACCTCCTCTGAACTGACGCTCTTCAAATAAGGTTCACATAAATAAATAAGAACAAAGAACAGTAAATCAATAATCTCTGTGTGGGTAGTTATATATGATCTATCGGGCAACAAATTTATCAAAGAATTAAAGTTAACAGTTCTAGTCAGGACATCAAGCTAAAACAAAATAATACTATTAATATTGTAAAAAAAAATTACTGTAGATATTGCCCCCAAGTCAAATTGAAAACGCTGTTCGTTTTCGCCAAGCGCTAATTTTTTTTTTGTATGGGATTTGACGTTTGTTGTTTGTTATTGTAGAAAAAATTTCTACAACAAACGTCAAATCCCATACAAAAAAAATTAGCACTTGGCGAAAACGAACAGCGTTTTCAATTTGACTTGGGGGCATTATTCATAAAAAATGTTTTTTGTTGAGTTTTTGTCTGTAGGTAGATAAAAATATACAGATTACGGGAAAAATATTCATTTTCCTGGGAAACGTTTAGAAAAATTAAAAAAAAATAATATTAAATTACGAAAAATGTATGAAGAAATCCATGCAAATAGTTGCTTTTTTGACATCTATGGGCGAATATTCAAACTAATTTTTAGTATAGAAACACTCGGCGAAAATCTGAAGTTAATGAAAATTCTATGAAATATCGAAAATTAATAAAGTTTAAAAAAATACAAGGTTATAAAATATTTAAATACTACTTAAATTTGAATTTTTTGACACTGATTAAAAACAAGAATTAAGTAAGTAAATCAAAATCATTTTAGGTCATCAAAATGAAATATTGTATGCTTTGCGCGTGAGCAAAATGCATTATACATTGAGTGACAGTATGTATTGCAACTACATACAAACATAACCTAACCAATTTTTACCAAAATTTTGCTTACAATAGGTTGGTTAGGTTTGTATTTAGTTATTATTGCGACTCGCGTGAGCGAGTTGCATTATTCATTGAGTGACAGAACGTAATGCAACTCGCTCACGCGAGTCGCAATAATAACTACATATAAACCTAACCTAACCAATTTTTACCAAAAGTTTGCTTATAATAGGTTGGTTAGGTTTGTATTTAGCTATCATTGCAACTCGCGTGAGCGAGTTGTATTATACATTGAGTGGAAGTTGATTGTAACTCAACCTAACCAAATTAAAATAGTTGAAATGATATTCGCACGTAATATTCTCTACGCAAACATCTAGACCAACTAGACAGACCGAACAGGCTAAACTCCTAATACCTAGACTCATGACAACTTTTGGACAAAGAAATTTCCTGTATTTTGAAGTCAAATAATACAACGAAGTACCTTTAACACTTAGACAAAACTAAAAATATTGAAAATATTGAAGCGAGACATTAAAATTTGGATTAAAAAAAAGGGCAGTGACTATATTAAAAATAAATTAATCACCTGAACTCTGAAAATACTCCCATAGTTATTAACCAAAATTGAAAACTAATAAGACATATTATACACTGTCTCAGAACAGGTTTTACCTAGTGAGGCAGTTTATGACAATAGTAAAATATCTGGTAACTATTATGTAACTTAATGTAAGTTAAATATATTATGATGCATTAAAAAAAAATTGTTTTTTAAGGAAAAATTGTATTTTATATAATAAATAAAAAAAAATATTTATTATTATTTTTATGATATTACAATAATAACTACATACATTCAAACTTTGTGTTTTAATTAAAGTTATTTATATAAATTCGGTGTTTAAATGAGAAATAGTTTTTGTAAACAAAGTATGGCAAAACTATTGTATTCGTTTCTATTCGCCGATAGATGTCCCAAAACCACCAAATTGTATGGATTTCTCCATACATTTTTCCGTAAGTTTATTTAATTTTTCCTGGGCGTTTCCCGGGAAAATGAATATTTTTCCCGTAATCTGTATATTTTTATCTACCTATAGACAAAAAATCAACAAAATTGGCGTTTACATACTATTCTGAATAATTACCAAAATGTTTGCATAAGTTTGGTATATTTGATTAAATTTCATTATTTGCCTCTTTCCTGATTCACTTTCTAATTTGTAAGCACTCTAATATTTATACAAAAAAAAACATACCACAGCGACAGTATTTTTCTCTCCATTATAAATGTAATTTGGGGGAAATGGATTGAGACACGTATCATGACGAAAACTATTAGAAGCTGCTACAAACAAACTCCATTTTAAATCAGCCGCTCTTATGTCTTCCGTCAAAACCTTTATTAAAGACAATGCTTTCTTCTCTGGATCGTCTAGTATTTTTGTGCTATCAGACGGAAACATATAACGAGACGAATTATTTTCAACAATACATGACGAAGATTCACTTTCCATTTTAAAATACGGCGATTTTTTATTTATGTTGTTGGGAATGATAAAAAATTTAAAAATTGCAAATTTTTACCAAACTAAATAATCATAAAGTATAATTATTGTGGAATATTTGGTTATGAATAAAACCAAAGAGTATAATATAATACCCAATAATACCTAATATAATACCCAATAATACCTAAGGATAAATAAAACAAGACACTTTTGAAATTGTTTGAAGTAAAAACAAAATCGTGAACATAGAATAAAGATATATATAAGTGTGATCGTGAATAATTCAAATTTCAAATTTATCTCTATTTTCTAGGCTGTGGCTATTCTACACCATTATTATTGTTATTATTTTTTAAAATAATAATAATAATAATAAACTGATTTTTCTATGGATTTGGCCATAGTGAATTTTTCCTATAGATAATTGTAAAACCTTGTAAATCTTTATCTTGGCTAGTTACCGTATTCACACAAGAGCTATAAAATATACATGAAATGACGAAAACTCATACAAACGTCAAACGTGTAAGTTCTCAGCCTTTTTGATATTTTCTTGCTGAGATTTTAAAACTGAATTTTAACTTGAAAAATTGATTTGTAACTATCTTCTTTTGTTTCTGGATGTCATATAACTAATAAAATCCATATTGTTATCAGTTTGTGTCTGTATAATTTCAGGTTACGAATTATTTTGCGCTGCAATTTCATCAAATGTCTTCAACTTTCATTACTTTAATTTAAGTAGCACCACACGTTTTACTCCATTGAAGTGGCTTCCTGTTCTTGTAAACATACCCCAGCTAACAATGATGTCCCATCTAAGAGTCCGCACCGAATTTCTTCCAGGAACCCAGTTACAAAACTTGGACGTGGCACAACATCAACCTATATGTCAATAGGTACATGGGTACTTCAACGGTGGTACCTCTAGGTTTGGATCTGCCAAGAAGGCTGTGGACCTCTCTAAATAGGATCCGCGCTGGACATGTACGTTGTAACTACCTCATGGAAAAGTGGCATTGTTTCATCCGCACAATGCGATTGCGGCCGTCTCTTCCAAATGATATAACTTATTATATTGCAAGAATGTAGCGTACGGCTCTCGACCTGAATATTTTATTTTTAAAATGCTATTAATATATTTTTTTGTGATTGTTTTATTTCTTCCCACAGAAATTGCACTCATATTGTTTTTCGCCTGAATGAGTCTGTTTATGAGCGTTTAAAGATTGTCTTTGAGCAAATGTCTTCAAAGATCGTGGTCGAGAGAGTTTCTCCACTGATACTGCATTCATGTTGGTTTTCGTCTGAATGACTTGATGTAGTATTAATTGTATGACTTCCCACAAACTTTACATTCGTGTGGCTTTTTACCCGAATGAGTTTTTTTGTGTACTTTACGATTTGAGAGAATGTCTTTCCACAGATATTGCATTCAAATGGTTTTTCACATAAATGGTTAGTTTGTGTTTTATTCAATTTCTTTCTAGAGAGAATGTCTTTCCGCAAATATTGCATTCATTTGGTTTTCGTCTTGATGTGTTCAATTTGTTTTTTTTTATCAAAATGAGTTTGTTTTTTCAAAGATCCTGTTCCACAGAAAGTTTTTATACAAACATTGCATTTATGTGATTTTTCACCCGAATGAGTTAGTAGAATATGTTTGTATGAACCTCTCATCTCGCCTTCCCATAGACATTGCACTCTTATGATTTTTCACCCAATTAAGTTTGTTTTCTCAGACAATGGAAGGAGTATATTTGTCTTTTATAAACCTTTCGTTTCATTTGACTCAAAAGAGAAATTAGCTGGTTAATTAACAGAATTTTATAAATAATGTTAATAAAATTACCAATTCTGCAAGGAACTTAAGGAAGTTTTTACAATACGAATATTTAAAATTAAGTATACTATTTTATAAAAAAATATAAATTATACACACCACAACTTAACATGTATTTTTTATTTATTTCTAAATAAATCATGACTTTGTAATAATTTAATGTTTTTTTTTCTATGCACTCATAATTATGTAATAGGGTAGGTAGTTATTTGGTAAAGTAAAAAACAAGACATTATATAGGTAAATAGTATTTAGTTTTATTAAAAACATCTATAAAATCCCGATACATAAAAATAGAAACAGGATTATACGGAATACTATTTGTGAAAAATTAAGCAAGACAAATTATTAAAGACAATTCAATATATCGAAGAAGCTTTTAAGAGTTTTTTTTTACCACTGAATATCTATTGGGGTAGACAGATAATCGAACACCACACAATCCTATTTTGACTTACATTATTTGAATTTTTTCAACTGAATGAGGAAGTATATGTTTAATTAAAGCTACTTTTCGTGAGAATGTCTTCCCACAGACATTGCAATTTTGGTTTTTCTCCCGAATGAGTTTGTTAATATGCTTTCAAATGTTCCGCTCGAGCTAGATTATGTACTTTCAAATGTTCCTCTCAAAAGAATTTCTTCCCACAGACATTGTATTCATATGGCTTTTCACCCTAATATTTTTTTTTGTTCATTCGCATTACCTATTCGTCAGTTTCTCTTCCCACAGACGTTGCATTTATATGGTTTTTCACCCAATGAGTTAGTGTATGTTCTTTCAAACTTTTCTTATGAGATAAATTCTTTCTTCATATACCTACTACATTTATGTGGTTTTTCACTCGAATGAGCCGGTATATGCTTGTAAAAATCTCGTTTTTGAGAGAATAACTTTCCACAGACATTGCATTCATGTGGCTTTTTAACCAATTTTTTTTAATGAATTTGTTCTTGTAAAACAAGTACATATACATCTTCCTAGATTCCCTAAACTAAGCATAAATGCTGCTTGTGCTATAGGTGAACGAAATCGGTCGAAGCAGGATTCGAACTCGCGACCACTGGAATGTACATTCAAATTTCCAATTCGAGAGAATGTCTTCCCACAGATATTGAAGTAATGTTTTTCCCACTAAATTAATTAGTTTTATTATGTTCATTTAAATTTCCTTTTAGAGAGAATGTCTTCCACAGACATTGCACTCATATGGTTTTTCACACAAATCTATGCTATCTTAAAAATTCTTTTTGAGATAATGTTTTCCCACAGACAGTGCATTCATGTGGTTTTTCGCATAAATGAGTTACTCAATGTAGTGTTAAATTCCATGTGTGATAGAATATCTTCTCACAAACAATACATTCGTGTGTTTTTCGTCCAAATGATTTTTTTTTCAAAGATCCGGTTCCAGAGAAATTTTTCCCACAAACATTGCATTTATGTGTTTTTTTTTCATCCGAATGTACTCTCCTTTGAGAGTATGATTTCCCACAGGCATTGCTCTCATACACTCAAATGACTTAATTTCGAAAGTTCAAACACTTATATAAAAAACACTATAAATCTTAATAATTTTAGGTATTTTATTTTGATAATCGATTCCTCTGATACATTGAGTAGCTTGTAAAATCCAGAATATAACCTCGAAGATATTGATAACTTTCAACCTTTTACATAACTTAAGTGAAATTTAAATGTAAATACTTATAAAACTTCACTATATTATTATAAAATTATATGTATTTATAAAAATATACTTCGTTTGTATACTTAAGAGGAAATGAAGGATGGTTTATCAATTGTTTACAAAAAATGGTTAGATTTTACCACATGGACTGTCATCTGACAGTATCTGTCTCTGTCTTAATCATCTGTCTCTGTCATATTTCAAAAACACATGATATTTATTATTGTTTACAAACATAGGGTGTAAAATAGCCACTTAAACTGACATCTGTCAAAATCACGTGATATTTGTTATTGTTTACAAGGTGAAGAATAGCAGCAGGGTATTTTCTATGAATAATTCCAAATTGACAGATGATCCATAGATTTATTATAATATTATTTATTATACTCTATATATCATAGATTTTTATTATAATTAGATGTCGTATTTAGCCATAGGTTTTCATACAATAGGTACGTAGTTAGCAAATTTTGTATGAATCGAATGTGAGTCATTTTTCAGGGGGGATTTTCGACGTTTTGGTTCCAGACCACGTCGAGTTTCTATAGAAAATAACGACTAATAAATGTGAATTGTTTTCGGATTTATTTGTATAAAAAACATTTTAATTATTAATAATTTAGAGAACATTTATATAGGATGTGTTGAATTGTAAGGAAAACTGAAATATGTTGCCAAACAAAACGTCAAACTTGTGATATTCCATGACTCACTCTTTGCACAGAGTACTACATCTAGGTATCTTATAATAAAAATCTATGTATTTAGCATGAATTTTGTATGAATCGAAGTGAGGCATTTTTCCGGGGGATTGTTGACGTTTTGGTGGGCAGACCACATCGATTTTCTATAGAGAACTAGTTGCATGTAACATATGTTATCGCATATAACAAAGAAGAGCGTTGATAAAGGTGTTTACATGCCGGCTAGTCAATACAATAATTAAATATGGTGGAGACGAAAGAATGTGTTGAGCGTATAAAATAAAACAATGCTTAAATTGACAGAAATACACGCGAAATAGTAATTATCGGTTAATAAAAATTGCTGTAAAATTAAAAAGAAAATAAATTAGAAAAACCAGTGATGACGGCCGCTGAAAAGAATTATTAAATACAGGAAATACACGTGGAACAGAGAATAATAGTGCTGAAAAGAATAATCAAATACATGAAATGCACGTGTAATATTGATGACAATTTTGCTAAAATAAATTACGAAACGAAACGTTCAGAGCAAAGAAAACAAATAATAATAAATCAGAAAGATCTTACCAACCGCTGCTCTCGTTCCGGGTCTATAGATGAAACACTTACACTACATAATATCACTTTTTATTAATTGAAAATAACTTAAAACTATCTTAAATTCACCCCTCGTTGGATATATGGACCTGAAACACACTTATTCACTATTATACGATTATTTAAGTTATGTTTATTCTTAAAAGTTATTTTTAATAGTAACTTAAACTATCTTAAATTCACCCCTCGTTGGTTATGTATGGACCTGAAACACACTTATGCACTACCATGCAAATATGAAATTTAATGCTGAGCTTCAAGCAGACGCCTCGCAGAGATAAGATTTTCTCTTTCAACGTTCGCGGTCTACGTTTGTTTTTTAAAAAATATATATAAGTTATCTTTCGTACGCGTGAGTTAAAATTCGTCTATCCCGACCAAGCGTCCACTCAAATACTGATTCAAACCAGCTATCGCGTCCACCGCTGGAGACGGGGGGGGGGGGGGGAGGAGCTACCCCACCGCGCGGCGGGGCGCGTTCTACCATCTACCAATAGGAAGCCTCCATTTCACCTACCAAGTTAGAAAGTATAAAGTTCCAGGAATATGCATTGAATATAAAATTATTAGAAATGACATATTTACAAAATATAAGCATTGTTTAAACACATTAAGGACCCAAAGACCCGTTAATATGATAAAACCATTATAAGAGAAAGTTTTCCAAGAATCAAGGTATTTTGTTGAAACAAAATAATAGATGTCTGGCTTCTATGCTACCATAACCCATGGTAATATTTTGATCATAATACCTATGTATATATCAATCGGCCCTCTTTTTTGATCAAGATATACCATGTGAAGACCAAAGAAACCAAACATCATGTAAGTAGACAAAACTATTATGCCGGAGCTGAACGAATCTCATCGGCATGAACTTTAACAGGCTTCCCGCGACGTTCTACCCAGTAAACGTGTCCTCTTCCGATGGGCAATAAGATCCGATGCGGACCACTCCATTTAGGAGCAAATCCAGCGTGAAAACCGGTATTCATACCAGACTGAGGGTGTTCTCTAATTAATACAGCCTGCCCTATATCGTATTTCGAAACCGTATCATTATCAGGTGCGTAACGTTGTCGATATTCCTCCTGAGACGCTCGTATTTCGTTATCTAACTGGGTACGCTCACGTGCTCCCGCTGTTGGGATGATATCTCCATCGGGAGAATGAATCATCCATTCACCTGGACGGGTAATGTCGTAACCTAATAATGCCGTGCTAGGAGATACGCCTGTTGACTCATTACGACGACCACGTAACGCATATAAAATAGTCGGTAAATGTTCATCCCAACGATTATGAGGTTGACCTTGTAAATAAATACGCAACGCTTTCTTAATTTCTTGGTTTCTACGTTCCGTAATATTCGCTCGTGGATGGTACACTGCCGTTGTCCAGTGCAAACATTGCCATCTATCTAGTGCGCTGGTCCACAAACGATTCTTAAAATTAGTGGCATTATCCGACAAGATCGCTTTTGGATATCCGTAACGAGAGAATACGTCATCTTCTAATATTTTAATTATAATCGGAGCTCTACTCGATCGTACCGCAAACGCTTCCACCCATCGTGTATATAAATCCGTAACTACTACAATAAAACGCTTGCCGTGTGTGGATATAGGATAGGGTCCCATCAAATCGACTGCGCATACGTCAAATGGTTTATGTACGTGAGTATTACCTAATGGGGCCGCAGGACGAGTCGGTACGGCTCTCGATAGAGCACACGTCATACACGCTCTCACATATTGCTCAACGTCAGTACGCATGTTCGGCCAAAAGAAATGGCGTGCCGCAGCCCGAGTCGTTTCTTTAGCTCCGGGATGACCTGCCACACGATTATCATGATACGTAGATATAACCTTCAAAACCATCGATCGGGGTACAAATAAACGCATATCATCATCCGCAAATTTTCTCCAAAGATAATCACCTAATAACGCATAATCACGTAAATATTGTTGTTCGTGACGTGCCGTCGATGTATTTGGTCGAGATAATAATATACGCAACCTATTTATACGTCGTTGTACGTCGGTATCTCTTTTCTGTCGTAACCGTATTTCTTCCGCAAGACTTACATCTACTACCTCAACATCGTCGGATGACTCAACCGCGTCCGGCTGGTCCTCCGTCACCTCCGTTTCATCTTCCGTTTGATGTACTTGTGCCGTTATCTCATTCGTTTCCGTTGATGGGTACATCATGCGACTTAAATCTTTTGTGTCTGCCTCCGTTACTATTGGGGACGATTCGGGATTTCGGGATAACGCATCAGGGAGTTCATTTTTACGACCGGGACAATGTTCAACTGTAAAATCAAATTCCTGTAAGAGGAGTGCCCATCTGATGAGCTTTGCCCTATCATTTTTCGCCGTATTCAACCACGTTAATGCTTTATTATCCGTACGTAGCTTAAACGATCGTCCTTCTAAATACGGACGGTATCTTTTAATGGCCCACACGGCCGCAAACGCTTCCTGCTCATTCGAATGCCATTTTTGTTCGGCCGGTGAAAAACGCATACTCGCATATGATATAACATCCCGTTCTCCGTCAGAGCGTGGATGATATAATACGGCCGCAATACCTAACTTACTCGCGTCTGTTTGTAAAATGAATTCGCGATTAAAATCGGGTCGTGACAATTTTAACGGTTGTGACATAGCCAACTTAATATTACGCATAGCGGTATCGGCTTGGCTATTCCACCGATACGGCCGATTAACTTTTAATAAATCGGTTAACGGAGCAGCAATCTCAGAGAATCGCGGTACATACTCTCGTAACCAATTACACAGTCCTAAGAAGCCACGTAGTTCTTTACGAGTTCGCGGAGCTGGTGCAGAGAAAATCTCCTTGCAATGAGACATTTGAGGATAATTTCCTTCCGCAGTAACAACATGTCCCAAATACTCTATTTCTGACGTGGCTAATTTACATTTATCAGGCGAGCATCTCAACCCGAACTGATCTAACCTTTCAAAAACCAGTCTTAAGTGATGAAGATGACTCTCCCAGTCAGAAGAATAGATTACAATATCGTCTATATATACAATGCAAAATTCTCTTAAATAACCGGCAAGAACCTGCTGACACATCGCTTTCTGAAAGCAGCTCGGGGCTCCCTTAAGTCCGAAGGGCATAACCTTAAATTGATATAACGCACCGTCAGGAGTAGAAAATGCCGTATATGGTTTAGAAGCAGGATCGAGAGGCACTTGCCAATACCCCTTTGTTAAATCTAACGTGGAAAATATCTTTGCGTTTCCGAGATCCTTTAATGTTTCGTGGATGACCGGTAAAGTGGAGACCTCGCCCTCAGTGACGTCATTTAACCGACGGAAGTCTACACAGATACGATAATCATTATCTCCCTTTTTCGGAGCCATCACGATAGGAAAACAATACGGAGATCTACTCGCTTCGATTACGTCATCAGTTAACATTTCTTCGATTTGTTTATGTAAATTACGTTTCTTAGCGTCTGATAAACGGTACGGTGGGATACGAATGGGTGTCTCATCTTTCAGCCGGATAACGTGCGGCTGCAAGCGAGCAGGGCCTGCATATGGGGTAAATAAAGCATTAAATTCTCGCAATATTTTATGTAATTCATTTTTTTTCGCATTAGATAAGTCGTTCGTAATATTTGGTAACTGTACGTTAGTTAAATTTGGTTGACGCTTCGTCGAATGAAAATATGCCGTAATCCTTTCCTTCTTGCCGAAATACAATGCTCCACGAATAAAATCAATCACGCCGTGTTCCGCTATTAGCCAATCTATACCTAATATTACGTCATCTCGTAGGCCGTCGACTACTAAAAATTCATTTTTCATCCTAACGTCTGCTATCGAGCAGTCTATTTCCGCTTTCGCTACTACCGTCATTTTGGCCGAAGCATGTGCAAGATTTAAACTCTTTACTTCACAAAATTTTCTTTTATACTCGTGTACTAAATCTGCACGAATCAAACTGTGAGAGGCGGCAGAGTCTACTAACGCTACATAGAGACGATCCTCGATCGTCACGCTTATCCGTGGGAGGCTAACTTTACCAATCGCACATACACCGTCTACTTTATGTTCTAGTTCGCAAATTCCGTCACTGTACTCCTCTTCGTACCTACTCATCATTTTCGCCATCTCATTACTACCCAGCGCAACTACTGTCGTACCTAATTCGTGATCCGGCGCGACAACCGGTTTCCTCTCTTCGAACTCCTCTGACGCAACTACCAGCTTCTCATCATCCGACGTACCTGACGCAACTATCAACTCCCTATCGTTCAACATATCTACCAACTCTACCTCCGACGCGAATTTCGAACTATCTCGTATGTAACCTGCCTTCTCATTATTATCCTCCACGGTTTCAATACTCTCCTCATCATCTTCTCTATGCACATCAGCTTCTACCACCATCTCAGTAAAACCTACAGAGTTTTGATCGCCTTTTTCTACCATTACTTCATCAACAGATTCAATCTTTTCATTATTAGCCTCCACGGTCTCAATGCAATCCTCGTCATCATCCTCTCTATGCACGTCAGCCTCTACCAACATCACCGTAAAACCTACAGATCTTTGATCGTCTTTTTCTAAAACTACTTCATCAACAGACTCAATCATATTAATAGCCTCCCGTGAGGTAGAAAAATTTTCTATAACATTCTCATTATCAGTACAGGGCGCCAGTTCCACGTTTGTTAACCTGGTGGAACGCAGGTTTAATTTCTTCGGGAGCCCGCGACAGGTCGAGGTCCGTAATTTGTGTTCCTGTCGGGGCGGCGAGCGTTTCCCGATTTCGATGCGATAAACTCGTTTCTTTCCACGCAATCTTTATTAAAATGACGACCAGGGCAAAATTGACATTTTGGTAATTGCATTCTGTTTACCGGGCTATTATTGTTCGGGCGCGAATTTGCATTACGGCTGTTGTTTGGACGCATATTATAATTATCCTGCCGGTACGTTGGGGTATTATAGATAACACTGCTTTCGCGAGAATTATCATGTTGGGTATTTCTATTTTCATGACTACGTTCGGCAACTGGCTGAAATAACGTTTGTCGGGGGAAATCAATCATCATTACTTTTTCTTTAAGCGACGTGAACGTAAAATTTCCGAAAATCACTCCGACATCTAAAATGTTGCGATACGTGTCTCTCATCAGGTATATTAAGTCGGAGCATGAAGCATCCGACGGAGCCGTTCCAAAGAGCCGCATATGAACCGCTTCCTTCCGCTTAAGGAATGCGATTCCACCCTCATCCGCACGCTGACGGTCACCATAATAATTAGCCATAAGCGAAGACCGGGCAACGTCTATTCCGTATCTACCAATTAAAAAACCTTTGAATTCATTCCATGTCCATTTACCCTGCGCATGAGGAGACCACCAACGCTTGGCTTCTCCTCGCAACCTCTGAGATGCACGACCGACCATTGACGCAGGAGAACAAAACATGTGGCCGAAGAACGTTTCGCATGCCGTGATAAATAACACAGGGTCTTCTTCTGGAAGCCCGCTGAACGTATCTTCCAGTTCGCGACGTTGTAAATATGGGAATAAATGTTCAATTCCCGGGCTATCGTTTCTTGGGGGTTCTGGAAAATCGCGGATAACATTATCATTTGTTCTTGCCCTAGTAACCCGTCTACTATCTCCTCCGCCGCCATCGTTTTCGCGCTCTACTACTCCGAAAATAATATATTTGAATAAACGAAAAATAAGTTGAAATAACATTTTTTTTGTTAATACGAGAAAAAAACAAACGAAAAGTAAACGCTCAAAACCTCAGGGTGGTTCGATAAAAACTACTGTTTTTAAAAATGGCTACACGTTGGATAGCGCCAAATTGTTATCGCATATAACAAAGAAGAGCGTTGATAAAGGTGTTTACATGCCGGCTAGTCAATACAATAATTAAATATGGTGGAGACGAAAGAATGTGTTGAGCGTATAAAATAAAACAATGCTTAAATTGACAGAAATACACGCGTAATAGTAATTATCGGTTAATAAAAATTGCTGTAAAATTAAAAAGAAAATAAATTAGAAAAACCAGTGATGACGGCCGCTGAAAAGAATTATTAAATACAGGAAATACACGTGGAACAGAGAATAATAGTGCTGAAAAGAATAATCAAATACATGAAATGCACGTGTAATATTGATGACAATTTTGCTAAAATGAATTACGAAACGAAACGTTCAGAGCAAAGAAAACAAATAATAATAAATCAGAAAGATCTTACCAACCGCTGCTCTCGTTCCGGGTCTATAGATGAAACACTTACACTACATAATATCACTTTTTATTAATTGAAAATAACTTAAAACTATCTTAAATTCACCCCTCGTTGGATATATGGACCTGAAACACACTTATTCACTATTATACGATTATTTAAGTTATGTTTATTCTTAAAAGTTATTTTTAATAGTAACTTAAACTATCTTAAATTCACCCCTCGTTGGTTATGTATGGACCTGAAACACACTTATGCACTACCATGCAAATATGAAATTTAATGCTGAGCTTCAAGCAGACGCCTCGCAGAGATAAGATTTTCTCTTTCAACGTTCGCGGTCTACGTTTGTTTTTTAAAAAATATATATAAGTTATCTTTCGTACGCGTGAGTTAAAATTCGTCTATCCCGACCAAGCGTCCACTCAAATACTGATTCAAACCAGCTATCGCGTCCATCGCTGGAGACGGGGGGGGGGGAGGAGCTACCCCACCGCGCGGCGGGGCGCGTTCTACCATCTACCAATAGGAAGCCTCCATTTCACCTACCAAGTTAGAAAGTATAAAGTTCCAGGAATATGCATTGAATATAAAATTATTAGAAATGACATATTTACAACATATAAGCATTGTTTAAACACATTAAGGACCCAAAGACCCGTTAATATGATAAAACCATTATAAGAGAAAGTTTTCCAAGAATCAAGGTATTTTGTTGAAACAAAATAATAGATGTCTGGCTTCTATGCTACCATAACCCATGGTAATATTTTGATCATAATACCTATGTATATATCACATATGAGATCCAACTTTCGATGGCGATAGTATGTAAACGTACCAAACTATAAACACATAAACACAATTAATAAATATTTTAAGATATTTTGTTTTCTATATAAAACATGTAAGTATGTATGTCAGGATAGGATAATATGAAGGTCATTCTATTTTTCCTACCAAGAATATGAAAACAGAATTATGGTATGTATGTCAAATAAATAAAAATAAAAGAAAATGTCAATATAATACAAGGAACCCTTGAGAGACGTGCAGCGATTGGGAAAACATAAAACAGGGCAGAATGGAGAAAAACAGCGAAAAAACTTTGTTGCAAAACCATGCCAAAACGAGTGTAAATTGTAAATCGCGCCAAATTGGATTTTCTGATAAAAAATTTACTATTATAATCAACAGTTAATTTTTGTGCGCATGCGTATTTCCACTACTAAATCATACTCCGGCCAGACGCTAGTATATAAACATTGTTCTATTTCATACTCGCAATACATTCTTTCGTCCCCGTCATATTTAATTACTGTATTTATCACATTTATTCAAGCCGGCATTTATAACATTTATCCACGCTCCTCCTTGTTATATGCGATAACAATTATTTGCCACATGTATTATGTGACGAGTTTGGGGATTGTGTGGTGGTGGCGGACAAGAGGGTTAAAATAGGGTTAAAGGGGGAGGACAAAATATGTTAAAATATTCAATAATTTGGATTTAAGAGTTTGTTTACTGTGAGCGTTCGCTATAAGATATTGCGAACACATTTAACAAATTTCGAAATTTCATATATAAAAAGATAGGTAATTTTCAGTGTGACCGTTTTTAGTATTTTTGGTGCTAAATTGGTATTTTTTCGCCACTTTGGAACACGTTTGGTATTTTTTTAGTATTTTCAAAATTTTGTTATATTTTGGTATATTTTGTGATTTAAAGGTTGTTTTGCCCGAAAAAAATAATGCCGAAAAACAATGATTTTTATTTTGTTCCACGGCAACATTTTGGAAAACAGATAGCGCTCGTTGCGGGCGAGCAACGAAACTTGCAGCTAGCAGCTAGCACGCGCTATGGCACGCGCTCTCTTGGCATTCAACTCTGGTGGGCGACGGACGGTTTGGTGTGACGCCGTCATCGGTCGACATGTGCTCCCGATGGCGGCCATATTTTCGACGACGCAGGAGCTCCTTTTGACAGGACACGTCACGCGCATGGACGCTGCCGGTGCTACGGAGCTAAGATGAGGGCATCAACAGGGCAGAGGCGTGGAGGCAGGGCGCAGTGTTGGGCCGCCGCAGCAGGGAACGCGGCGGCTCGCAGATTGGACCACGAGGGGCTTTCCGTGTCGTCTGGGGCGTCGGTTCGCCTCCGGTGAGGCTCCCAGCTGGCCTGCCACCTCTGTTGAGATGCGCCTTCATAGCGTTGCCGTGTGGCACGGAGCCAGCCATGGGTGACTGTCTGGCAGAAGAGAAGAGGAACCACGCCGAGTACGACAAGGACCTGCCAGCCTGACGCAGAGGCTGGGCCCCGCCGGACTTTCAGCCACCACGTTGAAGACAGTGACATGCCTGGAGAAAGGATGTCGCTGTACCCTGGGGCTGCACCTTCTGGTCGGCGTCTCTTCGTGCTCGGTTGTGTTTGAGAGTTGGATTGTTATCGTTTTGTTTTGTTATTTGTACTCTGTTGTTGTGTTTGTTTGTTTTTTTAATTATTTAATTGCCATGGACCAACTATACTGATATATTGAATAAATGCGCTGTACTACTACAATTTCATAGTTTCACCATCATTTGTCTCCTTTACTTCCTCACTTTGGCTTTGATGTTTCCTCGTGGTCGGAGAGAGGGCTCATAAAGATTAAATACCATTTTTTGGTATTTTCTTATAATATTCTGTCTGCATTCTCTTTTGATGTCTATGATAATTTTATTCTTCTTTACTTCTATGATTTATTCATTGATGGACATGGTGGTGGCGGGATCTTTTGAATTACATTTTTTAACTAGAGATTTTTTAATTAGCGAAATTTGATGAATTTTGGAAATTACATTATGCAAAAAAATACCGAAAATTAAATTACTTCTATAAAATTACATGTATCATCCACATCGAACAAAGTTTGTTGACATTTTGTGTTTTGGTGGAGTTAATAATTATTACGAAGCGAAAATACGAGCAAAAAGATTGTCCTGAATGGAAACAGAAATGAATTTCACTATAAATTTTCTTACAGATCCAGCATTTTAAGTCTTAATCTTCAAGTAATCTTAATCTTTTTTTTAGTCATAATCTTTATTTACTATTGTACAAAAAAAAAGTTTTTTTTCAGATCTACGGGGCAATTATAAGTATCTTTTTTTCGAAAGTAGTTAAGTGTTAATTAAAAGATCCAGTACGTGAGCAGCTCAGATTTCTAAGATTTTTTCAATTATATATTATTTTTGCCTTGAATATAACATTTGGATTTTCAGGTACTTGACAGCCGATTGTTTTTTTTATTCTTTTTAGCAGGAGCTAATGTGTTTAATTTGACTTTTCTGTAAAGATGATCATTATTATTCTGTACATATAATCAATTTCATTTAATTCCATTTCTTCCTCGCGGCACATACTTTCTCCCCAGCCATATTATTTTGTTTATCAGGTTTTAAAATCGTTAACCACGCTCTTCCTTGTTATAAACGTAACAATTTTACTATAAATATTATGCGTGTTTTCTTATGCTCCCAAATAAAATTTTTATTTGGGAGCATAAGAAAAATTTAGTATTTTTTCACATTGGGTATATTTAGTATATTTTTGCGGGTATATTTTTAGTATATTTTCGCCACAAGTTTGGTATTTTCGGCAGTATAAAAAACGGTCACACTGGTAATTTTGAAGTTTGACATTTAAGTATTTTGACTTTGACACAAAGGCGCAAGCATAGGTATTTGCGACGTTTGTTTCTTGAATTAAACAAAATTACAAAATTGTTTAGCGTATTATTTAAGGTACTAATAAAAAATTTGATCTTAAACAATAGCCATGAATAGTTTCATCGATGACGAGAACATTGAGGAATTTCGTGGCGGTACACTTCAACTGAACACCACTAAACGATCAACCGAAAATACATTTCCAGATGGAAATATTTCATCAGCTGGTACATCGAGGCAACAGACCACGACTGAAGTTGAACCAGCAGTATTATCGGGACATGATTTCGCATCACCGATTACTTCAGTTTCTTCTCCTGATAACAATGGTTAGTTTTTCTCATTTATTTGTTCAAGGGACAAAAACAGTCTAATAAAAAAATAGTTATCAAAAAACAATTTGAAATAAACACAAACAAACCAATTACATTTGTCCACGGATGATTCAATATCAATCAATATTTCGGATATAAATTACATATACTTTATTAATAACATATCAACAAAAAATATTATAAGCTATTGTATAGCCTATGACCATAGAACACACTAACTATAGAACGCAAGCCACCGTATATTGAAATTGTACAAACTTCTGAACCAACTTGAAGTTGGCAACATAACAATACTGCTTACTGCCATCTGTTAAACCGTACAAAAGCTCATTAAGAGGCGGGGCTAGGCCTATAGGGGGGGGGGGGAGGCTAAATTCGACTTTATTTATTTATTTGAATATAGCCTCTGCATTTATTTCTTATAATGGTTTAATATGCTTATATTATTCAACCATTATGAGAAACACTGCAAGAAGGAAGTAAAATTCACATACAAAAATTCTTAGGTTAACAAGAAAAGACAATTATAACGAACAATGGTGTTTATTATAACGAATTACTCGACATTTATAAAATAATATAATATGAAATATAAATGCCAAATCATACCACAATATCATATTGTCTTATTTAAATGAAATTTGCTAAAATCTTTGCTGAGAAGATGAATATTTCCACGCGCGGAAATCCACTTTATCAATCTACAACGATCTCGTATTGACGGAAAACAAAATTGCTGTTGTATTGATTTGATTGATTCCTTCGAACCACATGAAGTGACACAACATCGATGTGGCATTTTAAAATATTTAAGTTGTTTACAAAGCTTTTAAATATGAAATGCGAAATAAGAAATAATAGTTTTGGACTGCGTTTCACGGAAAACACAATGACAGATGACAGAACACATCACCAACACGTGAAGAATATATTATTGCCAGAATAAAACAAATTTCCAACATCATTTTCAGTTATTTCAGTAAATCAATTCATCTCAATATTTTTAGCAAACGCGACATATGCTAAAAATAAGAAATAACAATTATATTAATAAATTAAGTAGATAAAATGTATTCGCTCATGAAAAATTTAAAATATACTTGAAAGATCGATGTTTTTTTTTACTTATGGCAAAATTTTTTGATTTCTATACAGAGACATCTTTTAAACCGTACAAAAGCTTTCTGATATTATAATACACACATACATACACACACACACACATACCATCACCACAGGACCACAGAATTGGACCGATTTCAATGTATGGTGGCTGGTAGGCCCTGCCTATGACGGGAAAAGAAGGGAAGAAAAAGTATGGGAGAAGGATTCCGCCAGTTAATTTGTTATAGTTTTTATTAAACAAATATATAAAATAAAAATAGTATACAAAAAAGAGTATACGCTATGCAGCTACATAGAGAAATATTGTAGCAGTTATTGCTAGCAGTGAATTCATTAGAATGTGGGATATAGCCTGAGAGGTTGACATTTTAGAAATTACATAATTACTTTGATAAATTTTGTATATTAAATAGAGAAAAACTACCTAAGACCTGATTTTTTTATTAGAAATATAGAATATTATTCTATAGAAGTTTACATACTAACTAAAATAGTATAAAAACAGTTGAAATACTTAGTGAAATTATGTTTTTGTAGAACATTGTGAAGGAACATGGAGCCATGTGCTACCACAATACAATTTACCATTTGCATTAATTAATGCTAAAGATTATTTCGCTTACCGCACTGGACTTGTGGAGTCTGCCATTGATGAATGTACCTCAACATTAATATTTCCTAATCAAGATGGTCTTGTTGTTGGATCTTGGCTATTGACAGAGTAATTATATTCATATTATATTTTAAATTTAAACATTTTAAAATAAAAATGTAAAATTGTTTTATGAAATATCCATTTTCATTTTATATTAATTATTGTATGATGATGGAATATTTCATTTGGATTATATCAATGTTTTTCATAATATACAAAACTATGGATTTTGACAGAAGAGTACAGATAGAGATGTTGAATTTGATAGAGCGAGAGAGATTCTTTGATTCCCTCCATAGAGCTTATTTAAAAATATATACGGTGCCACTATTATTACGACCGGAATTGACGGGAAAAGCGTTTTCCCGCCAAAAAGTGTATTTACACGACAAATTTTCTGACGTCGTCTATGTTTTTAGGTCATTTATAACCATAGAATGCGCAGATAAATCAAGTTAAAAAAATGTCATAACGGTCATAAATGCATCATGGAAACCAACTTGAAGAAAAAATAAATAATATTGGCATCTTATTACATTTACTTAATTTTATAAATCATTTTTTCATCGAGATCTACTATTATAACAAAGTATAAACAAAGGTAAATATTTTTATAACTTGATTTATCTGCGTTTTCTATGGGTACGGAAAGAATGATAAGAATTTATCTATGGTTGAATCGTAAGAATATCCCTTGCCAAATATATATATCATTGTTTTACATATCATTTTTATATATCATTGTTTTACAGTTATTATTGAGTACCCAACCATTAAAATCTTCTTCTTCTTCTGGGTCACAATTCTAGAATTGGTCTGCATCAAACACTCGATCTTTCCACTTATCCCTATCGTCCGCCAGTCTCTTCATGTCTTTGTAACTGCTACAGCGCACGTCACCGTTTATCTGGTCTATATAGTTGTTTCTGGGGCGGCCTCTACAGTTGCCCCCATCAATCATTCCTTCGAAGATGGTAAATAGCAGGCCTGGGTGCCGGATGTTGTGGCCTATCCAAGTTGTTCTCTGTTGGGCAATTCTTTTCATAAGTTGCCTTGTCTCTCCAACCCTAATTAGTACCTCGTCGTTGCTGATGTGTTGACGTTGACCAGTGAACTTTAGCCATGCGTCTGTAGCATCACATCTCAAATGCAGACTGACGTCCCATTTCGCGTTGGCTGATGGTCCATATAGCAGTACACTCCAGACAAGAGTCTTGATCAAATTTTTCCTAATTTTGATGGAAATATTAGGGGATTCAAAAATTGTTGATCTTTTGTTGAAGGCGACTCTTGCTTGGTGGATTCTGCTTTTGATGTCTGCTGTTGAACGTCCATCTTGAGATATTCTGCTTCCCAGATATACAAACTCTTTCACCTGCTTAATTTATTTTTGCTTAAAATATTTCATTCTATATAATGTATATAGAATGTTCTATCATTTACCAAGTTAAAGGTGAACAGATTATCTTTGTATGACAATGTCATAAAAAAAACATAATTGTTTTAATATGTTAAAGTTTTTGAATACGTAAATGTAGAAATACTATTCTGAATATTTCACACGTTGCAACTAGTGCTATGTTATATTCTATGACTTAATGTTCTTGAGTTATATGAAGTTTTAATATGTTAAGTTTTTGAATATGTAAATGTAGAAATACTATTCTGAATATTTCACACGTTGCAACTAGTGCTATGTTATATTCTATGACTTAATGTTCTTGAGTTATATGAAGTTTTAAGATACATCTCAATCAAGATTCAAAAGCAGGTCATAAAGATCAATTCACCGTCACATTATACAGGTTGCAAGTTGAATTTTTATGGTTCTGAATGGATTGGATCATCTTCGTAGATGGTAGTTGCATTTATATTTAATATTAAATTGTTTAAGGACCTCAATGAAAGAGGTGAACATTATAATCATTTAAACATGCTGATTACAAGGTAACTTCCGTATATATATAAGTTCTTTGCCTTTAATTATTTTATATTTTTAGGATCAGTCTTTGGGATACTGAAAAAGAGCGCCTGATTATATTAACTGATAAGGCTATTATCAATGTGAAGTATGATTTCATAGCATTAAAACAACTAGAGTTTCGTAAAGTGTTTTTGGAGGAAATTGATACTCTAGCCATCGGTGATTTAATATATCCACCCTCTTCATTAGTTCCGTAAGTATTTTACATTAACTAAGTACTGATGATCCATTCTGTCTCCCTCTCCTGGTCCTATACTAAAGCATAAATAATGCCTACTCTCCCAATTGAAGAATTTACAAGGAATAATCATCTTCTTCAGTAACATTTAAAGTATGCAGTTCTACACATACAGTGATTTATTAAAAAATATAAAAAAATGGAAATAAAACATAATCAAATTAGAACATACAAAAACATTCAATCAAAAAATAATTGCAACCTTTTTACAATTATTTTTTGAATGAATGTTATACGTGATCATATAATTATATAATTACACGTGATCACTTTATGCGCTTGCGCAACGTTCACCAATTATGCCTTTTATTGAGTTCCCTTATCAATTTAATTTTTGAAAGTTCTATATATTTGAATAATATGTAACAATTCACCTGAAAATAAGACTTTATCACTACTGACATTTACGAAGTAACCTTTTTGTAATGCCTTCTATTGAGAAATCGGTTTATTTGTTTAGTAACGAAAGCAACAGTCTGTGGAAGACCACATCTCAAAATTTCTTTCGAGCGCGCGCCTAGCGACGGCAAGTACATTTGTTTATCGCTAGGCCGAGTTCATCGCCCGCAACGTCAAACAAGTGACAATACTCCTCAACTGGGTATGACACTTCAAATCAATAAGTCTAGAAAGTTCGAGGACATTGAACTTGCTACCCCCAGCGCAGCACTATTTAAGGGAGTCTACACCTCTACACGTTGTCACTTCATTTCCGTATTTTCGTCACTTCGTTCGTCACTTCACGCCGCCGTTCTCGACCACGCCGTCTCGCCGACACTTCGTCTCTCGACCACCGGTCATCTCTCGACCTCGCGAGCACGATGGTACTTCACCATGCGAAGATTCGGACACTTCGAACACACCCGCTAACTCGCTCGTTATACCTACTCATCGTGAGAAAAGTTCCTTTGTAAGTTATTTCATCAATTGTAAATTTACCCTCAAGCAAACTATTAATTGTGATCAATATACTCATTGTTACTTTTGACCATTCTTTCTTCTTCTCTCTCAACCACTGTCCTTGTGTTCTTATTTCAAATCATATCCACTTGGGATATAGTAAACTCTCTTTACTGGTAACCCCTCTGGTTACCACATATATTTAATAGTAACCACTCTGGTTACTAACTACTATTGATTGGTAACCCCTCTGGTTACCAATCAGCTTTAAGTCCTTAAATGAGGTGACGGTGTCTCACACAGATGTCACCCCTGAACTGCGCCAGAAATATTATTTCATTTTGGCTTGTTTACCTACTTGTACCAATGTGTATGTAAATCGATTATTTTTTTATTGCATTTACGCAAACATTGGATTTTTTTCCTGTCGGGAGTCAAATGATGTTTTTATTGACAATATTTTAACATCTCAATAGAGACGAAGTTGGGATATTATAGAAGAACCAGGAACTTTATAAGGACTGTTGCTTTAATTGTTTACAAATAAACTAATTTCTTAAGAGATGGGGTTACAAAAAGGTTTCTTCATTACTTCATAGATGGCAATATTAATAATGTCTTATTTTCAGGTGAATTGTTACACATTATGCAAATATATAGAATTTTCAAATATTACATTGATAAGGGAACTCAATAAGAAGGCATAATTGGTGAACGTTGCGCGAGCGCATAAAGTGATCACGTAAACCAGCCGATGATAGGTCGTAAACCCTGGGGGTGCCTTGAGTTCCTGGATCTTCTATAATATCCCAACTTCGTCTCTATTGAGATGTTGAAAAGTTTGTCAATAAAAAAAATGTTATTATTTTAGTTCTAAAAGTTACTGAATTGGACGTATTATTATGAAAATTTAACTTTTATTCCGATCCTTGTTTGCCCTTATTCATTTTAATGTTATTTGTAACTGTCAAATAGTCGTATCAATGGCCTAGCCACCGGTGTCTCATCTGTGGTCCGTGATTGCATATTGGATCGTTTCTCGAGAAGTACAGCCCCAGCCAACGAATATAAAAACCAACAAACATACACGAAGAATAAGTTGGGACCGATAGATTTGAAATATTTTGAGCCTAGGTACAGTTGTTATTGCATGTTCATTGCTTCACTTGATGTTTTATTTTTGCTTTTTTTTTACTCAACTTATGTACTTACATGATTGGAATTCACAACAGACTTTTGTGAACTTAATTATTCTTTGTAAAATAGGTATATATTATAATATTAGTGCGTAATTTTTTTTATGAAAATATTTAAATATTATAAGGCTAATCAGAAATTGAAATCTGTAATCTTAAGGCCCCCATTCACGATCGTGCCATCCTTCCAAATGGCTTGCCATCACTCCAAAATGCGCTCGTGAATGTCAAATCCCGCGCAGCCCAATTGGCCTGACACACCAAAATGGAATTCCAAACGATCGAAACTCTGTAGTACCGCGAAAACGGCGCGGCGCATTCTGTCGGCACGGCATGCTCATGAGTGTGAAAACCAGCGGTACATTGCGCCATCTCATTGCGCCGAGCTGTTTGACACTCTCGTGAATGCGAAAATACAACATTTTCTCTTTGTTTTTTTCTATTTATATATAAACAAACCGTTAAATAGCAGTTGTATAAAACTTGTCATCAGAATAACTATAAATACAACTCATTTTTACTTGAAAATTAAAAAAAAAAAATAGAACTTATTAATACGAAAGCGCCGACCGCTTGCGTATACTAATTTTGATGGCTCGATGGCGCGCCCGTGAGTGTGAAGAAAATTTTACAATGCTCCAAATAGAGCCAGTCCATATGGAACAAAGCCGAATAGCACGATCGTGAATGGACTGCTTTACATTTGACACACGAATCAGATCCCAATAACGAATTTTCATTTAGAACTTACTTACCTCTCATCTGTGTACATTCAAATTATTTACTATTAGGAATATAAAATACCTACCTACCACATTCTCTGTTACAAAACTAGGTTCTTAGCGAAAAATTTGAAATTGTAATCGAATTTGAAGTAAAGAGTAAGGTTTTTGAAGTAGTGGGCACCCAAAACTGGTATGCCAGTATTTTTTTTATTCTAGATATTCATTTTATAAGTTGAAATGGAAAGTAATTATTATTTAAAATTAAGAACTGGGTTAATCCATATTAAATCAACCAATGCTCTGGACATCACCATCTCAAATATTTATAATTTTTTGTATATTTGTTCTTCCTATCAAAACTAAGAAAAATGCAATTTCCAAAAATTCGTAAATAGCCCAAATTCGTTCTTGTCTTAAGACCTTTAATGGCTCTAGTTTGAAATCTATTAGACATAGAAGGTTGGAAGGTTGAAGTATTATTATAATAATAATAATGAAAACTTCCTTGCACCCTGCGCAAGTGGCGAGTTTATTGCCGTATGGCAATTTCTTCCAACTAACCAGTGTTTCCAGCCCAGAGAAGCAATATTTGCGTGAGAAATGAATTTAAATAAATTTTTCCTCAGCTGGGAATCGAACCCAGGACGCCCGCACAGAAACCCAACGGCTTACCAACTGTGCCACATTATTCGGCATATTGTCACATTTTAACTTTTATTATGATTCTTCTTACAATTTATTTATTTGTTTTATTTACCTTTTATCACACCATATTTATAATGACAATAATAAGTAGATTACTACTGCCCAACTAGGGAATCCTGTTCTAGGACTAGCAGTTTACAATTTTTATTGACAATTATATGCAATTATGAACCAGGTGATTGTTCCCGTTCCACACTAAATATGTATACAATCTCAACTTTCTGCATTCACAATCATTACCTCAACAAACATATGGGCTCACACAAAACAGAACAACCAGGTCCCAATGTCTGCCATAATATCTGTCATAAATCCAATCTCTGACGCGATTTTTATTTCAGAGCCATAGAAAGATACTAGTTAACTATGTTGGTGTAATTAATATGAATCACATGGTTCCCAAATCAAATCAAATATTTTTATGTATTACTCAAAGAGCATCTCAAACACAATACGGCATAGTTACAAATGTTGTAAATAATTTTAATTTTGAATTATTTAAGTAGCTATTGTTGAATACTAAATATTTGTGTTAGTTCTGTCCGCCCATAATTTATGATGTTTTTTAATATTTATTTTGAATATTCTTTGTGATGTTATTTCTTTAAGAGATGAAGATAAACTGTTGTAGAGTCGAGGAGCAATAAATGAAGAATTTCTTTGATATTACTAATTAATTGATATTTGTTTCCATATTTTCATTAAATATTTGGATAAAGATAGTTAGAATATAATATGTTTTCATTTATTCGTTAATAAAATCTGTAGTTGTTTACATTTTTATTTTTTTTCTAGACAAGCATGAATCATTGTTTCTTATTATTATAGTTGAGAATTATGATTTTGCAGTTTTTAGCCATTTTTCTTTCATATAACCATTAGCTATGTATTAATATTATTTGTATTCAGCTTATAGTTGTAAAAATATTGTATATTGAAGTGTATTAATACTATTATTGAAGTATATAATATTACAAAACTATCTGAAGATTTTTCTGCAAGAACAATATGTAAGTTAACCTACAAAGCTTATGATCTATAATGGTGAATGAATAATCCCTTTATCAGTCATATTTTGAAAGTTTTATATATTTCTTGACTATGACACGAATGCACAGTCCTAGGTACCTAAATACTAACTCCTAACCTCACTGGAGTATTTAGTATTAGCAAGTTAGCAAGTTTGGAGGGCATATTTAAAACTTTGAACTGGGAAGACAAGGGAATAAAAATAAATGGAACAAACTTAAACCACCTCCGTTTTGCAGATGACATAGTGCTTATAAGTGATGATCTGGAAGAACTTCATGTTATGATAAAAGAACTCCACGATGCTTCCCTAATGGTCGGCCTGGAAATAAATATCAACAAAACGAAAATCATGAGTCCATCATCTAACAGCACTATCACAATTGATAGTAAAATAATTGAAGCTGTTGAAGAATATATATACCTTGGACACAAGATAAAATTAGGAAAGGATAACCAGACAGTAGAAATACCCAGAAGGATCGGACTAGGTTGGGCAGCCTTTGGAAAACTCAAACATGTCCTAAAAAACATGTCTGAAAAGAAAAGTTTTTGAAACATGTATCCTGCCTGTGCTTACGTATGGTCTGGAAACTATCACGCTAACTGCGAGGACCATACATAAGCTAAAATGCACTCAGAGATCCATGGAAAGGCAAATGATAGGCGTAAGTCTAAGAGACAAAATTAGAAATGAAGAAATCAGACGCCAGACAAAAGTTGTTGATGTCATGGATCGAGTTGCAAAACTTAAATGGCAATGGGCAGGTCATGTTGCCAGACAGGGTACGGACAGATGGGCACCCAGAATTATAAATTGGAGACCATGGGATATGAAAAGGGGAATAGGCCGGCCCCAGAAAAGGTGGGCCGATGATATTGTCCCTGTCGCTGGAAGCGGATGGGTTCGAAAAGCCCAGAAAAAAGACGAGTGGAAGCTATTAGAAGAGGCCTACATCCAGCAGTGGAGAGATGGCTGAGAAAGAAGAAAAAGAAAAGAAGAAGTTAGCAATTGTGTTGCAGAGACATCACTAACTAAATACTACGACAAACTTAAGGTCGATGGCGTAGAATTTCACATTATTGTGCATGAAGAAAAGAGATAGAAAGCTATCTATCTCTTTTCTGACGTTTGACGTTTAAAATGTTTTTTGCTATAACAACACAAACATATGTAACCAACTTTACACTGACAGCTCGATGTCACGATTTTTTTGAAATCCCACTGAATTTTCGGCATCTCGTATGGATCGCTGAATACTCTGTTATTTGATTTGACAAAATTACCAAATACATATTCAACGAAGCCGATAAAATCATCATCCACCGAAATAATCTCGTGTTTTAGTATTAAACCACTCATAAGGTTCCTAGCTATCAACCTAACTTTTTGACAATTAAATGTTAGTTTACGCCGATACGCATGCGCTAAGTATTTAGATATGTCTCTGCAATGCAATGTGTCTCATACGTGAACTTGGTAGCATCCTCCAGTTAGGAAGCCACGTGATCTCCTAACTTAAGTGAGCTACTGTGCAATGAAAACATGGTTAGTATTTAGATATGTCTCTGCAATGCAATGTGTCTCATACGTGAACTTGGTAGCATCCTCCAGTTAGGAAGCCACGTGATCTCCTAACTTAAGTGAGCTACTGTGCAATGAAAACATGGTTAGTATTTAGATATGTCTCTGCAATGCAATGTGTCTCATACGTGAACTTGGTAGCATCCTCCAGTTAGGAAGCCACGTGATCTCCTAACTTAAGTGAGCGACTGTGCAATGAAAACATGGTTAGTATTTAGATATGTCTCTGCAATGCAATGTGTCTCATACGTGAACTTGGTAGCATCCTCCAGTTAGGAAGCCACGTGATCTCCTAACTTAAGTGAGCGACTGTGCAATGAAAACATGGTTAGTATTTAGATATGTCTCTGCAATGCAATGTGTCTCATACGTGAACTTGGTAGCATCCTCCAGTTAGGAAGCCACGTGATCTCCTAACTTAAGTGAGCTACTGTGCAATGAAAACATGGTTAGTATTTAGATATGTCTCTGCAATGCAATGTGTCTCATACGTGAACTTGGTAGCATCCTCCAGTTAGGAAGCCACGTGATCTCCTAACTTAAGTGAGCGACTGTGCAATGAAAACATGGTTAGTATTTAGATATGTCTCTGCAATGCAATGTGTCTCATACGTGAACTTGGTAGCATCCTCCAGTTAGGAAGCCACGTGATCTCCTAACTTAAGTGAGCGACTGTGCAATGAAAACATGGTTAGTATTTAGATATGTCTCTGCAATGCAATGTGTCTCATACGTGAACTTGGTAGCATCCTCCAGTTAGGAAGCCACGTGATCTCCTAACTTAAGTGAGCGACTGTGCAATGAAAACATGGTTAGTATTTAGATATGTCTCTGCAATGCAATGTGTCTCATACGTGAACTTGGTAGCATCCTCCAGTTAGGAAGCCACGTGATCTCCTAACTTAAGTGAGCGACTGTGCAATGAAAACATGGTTAGTATTTAGATTTGTCTCTGCAATGCAATGTGTCTCATACGTGAACTTGGTAGCATCCTCCAGTTAGGAAGCCACGTGATCTCCTAACTTAAGTGAGCTACTGTGCAATGAAAACATGGTTAGTATTTAGATATGTCTCTGCAATGCAATGTGTCTCATACGTGAACTTGGTAGCATCCTCCAGTTAGGAAGCCACGTGATCTCCTAACTTAAGTGAGCGACTGTGCAATGAAAACATGGTTAGTATTTAGATATGTCTCTGCAATGCAATGTGTCTCATACGTGAACTTGGTAGCATCCTCCAGTTAGGAAGCCACGTGATCTCCTAACTTAAGTGAGCGACTGTGCAATGAAAACATGGTTAGTATTTAGATATGTCTCTGCAATGCAATGTGTCTCATACGTGAACTTGGTAGCATCCTCCAGTTAGGAAGCCACGTGATCTCCTAACTTAAGTGAGCGACTGTGCAATGAATGACTGTGCATGGTTAGCATTTAGATATGTCTCTGCAATGCAATGTCTCATATGTGAACTTGGTAGCATCCTCCAGTTAGGAAGCCACGTGATCTCCTAACTTAAGTGAGCTACTGTGCAATGAAAACATGGTTAGTATTTAGAATTTAGTATTTAGGTAGGACTCTGCATTCGGACCTAACTGCTTGAAATTTCTAAAAGTTACATTACCTGATTTTTAATTTTGTCGCTGGAGCAAATGTATCTCTTTTGAGGTAGGTATATGTGATTAAATTCTTCATCGGATATATAACTACCGTCTTTATATTACAATTGAAGATATTAATTACACAAGTTTATTCATTTTTATGGATAATCGGCAATCTGGGGGGCAAGTCTAGTCAACCGGCGGAATCAAAATCATTCATGTTTACCCATATCATGGATATAAATTATCTTATGGAATTCTATAATTTAGATATAATTTTAGACTTGTCCCCCTGAGTAGCTTAAGTACAGATGATTGTACTTCTACTGTATATCAATTTACCAAAAGAATCTTTGTTTCCCTTTTTTGTGTGATGACAAAGTTATATTTTGTATATAGTTGTGATTGTATATTTCTGGTGCAAATAATTTTATATTGAAATGAATAATTACAGTAACAGAAACATGAGAGGTGTCCGTGTTATGTGGAATAGAGGACAGCCAATATCATTTGTGAAGAAGTGGAATCCATTTGACAAAAACATTCCAATGACAACGTTGTCTTCACATCCTTTGTTTTGGCATAAAGGTGACATATTACCATATTTTTCTACCAGTTATTTCATTATGCTGAACCCCGTGGCATAATGTGGCAAGTCATTTGGTTTCTGTGCCAGCATTTTAGGTTCGATTCCCAGTGGAAAAGAAATGATTTGAAATTATATGCTTATTAGAAAGATAAATTATTATTGGAAATTATATGCTCATTGGAAAGATAAATTATTGGAAATTATATGTTTATTAGAAAAAGATAAATTATTGGAAATTATATGCTTATTGGAAAGATAAATTATTGGAAATTATATGTTTATTAGAAAAAGATAAATTATTGGAAATTATATGCTTATTGGAAAGATAAATTATTGGAAATTATATGTTTATTAGAAAAAGATAAATTATTGGAAATTATATGCTTATTAGAAAGATAAATTATTGGAAATTATATGCTTATTGGAAAGATAAATTATTGGAAATTATTTGCAAACAAGTATATGCTTAATTTAGTGAATGTATTAGGATATATATGTACTTATTGAAAATATATATGCACCAACCGCCGTGGCACAGTTGGTAAGCCGTTCGGTTTCTGTGCGGGCGTTCTGGGTTCGATTCCCAGCAGAGGAGAAATTTATTTAAATTCATTTCTCATGCAAATATTGTTTCTATGGGCTGGAAACACTGGTTAGTTGGAAGACATTGCCATAAGGCAATGAATTCGCCACTTGCGCAGGGTGCAAGGAAGTGTTTTTACTTGTTACAAGGACATTCATTCTTTAAAAAAACCCTTCACGCAAATCATAAAAACAAATTTAATTTATAATTCTGAACTTCCATTATGCTCATGATAAAACTTTGAAATAATTAAATCCAATTATCTTCGATATCAAAAATATAAAAATTAATCAAATATATTTTTTAATTACATATAATTATGCAAACATTGGATTTTTTTCCCTGTCGGGAGTCAAATGATATTTTTACTGACAATAACATCTCAATAGAGACGAAGTTGGGATATTATAGAAGAACCAGGAACTCAGGCACCTACAGGGCTTACGACCTGTCATCGGCTGGTTTACGTGATCACTTTATGCGCTTGCGCAACGTCCACCAATTATGCCTTCTTATTGAGTCCCCTTATCAATGTAATTTTTGAAAGTTCTATATATTTGAATATTGTGTAAACAATTCACTTGAATAATACGAAACTATACTATTGCCTTCTATGAGGTAACGAAGAAACCTTTATGTAATGCCATCTATTGAGAAATTAGTTTATTTGTAAAATTGTAGATGGGGTTAACAAAAAAGGTTTCTTTGTTATCTCATAGAAGGCAATACTATAGTTTTGTATTATTCAGGTGAATTGTTTACACAATATTCAAATATATAGAACTTTCAAAAATTACATTGATAAGGGGACTCAATAAGAAGGCATAATTGGTGGACGTTGCGCAAGCGCATAAAGTGATCACGTAAACCAGCCGATGACAGGTCGTAAGCCCTGTAGGTGCCTGAGTTCCTGGTTCTTCTATAATATCCCAACTTCATCTCTATTGAGATGTTATTTTTAATAAAAATAAAAACTAAATATATTGTCTATATGATCAACTCATTATTCTATTTTACATTTTATTAAAAAATCTTTTAATTTTTAGAAAATTGTGGTGACAATTCCAAAGATATATATGATATTGAACATTTTGCACAAGCACTAACAGCTTGTGTAGAAGCTGTCAACAATGGTCGGGAGTCACAGTGTAAAATACACCACACACCCATAGTGTTGCCCAACTATGTAGGACTTACATCAGTTGTACATAACAAAAATGCTCTGGGATTTTTCAAAGTACGGGGAAAATTTAGTTTTTAATTTAACAAATTATGATAGAATATCGCGACATTGTACCACATTAACAAACAACTGTTGATTGTATCCTCAAAAATGAATGAAAAAAACTGTTATTTTTATTATTATTTGATACCAGGCAGGCAGCCTAAAGGTAGGCGCGCATGGAAGCTAATTTCATCGGCCGATTAATTATCGGTTAGCTACAACATACGAATTACATGTAAGAGCGCGCATGAAAGCTAACAGAATCGGCCGATTAATTATCGGTTAGCTACAACATACGAATTACATGTAAGATCTCGCATGAAAGCTAACAGAATCGGCCGATTAATTATCGGTTAGCTACAACATACGAATTACATGTAAGAGCGCGCATGAAAGCTAACAGAATCGGCCGATTAATTATCGGTTAGCTACAACATACGAATTACATGTAAGAGCGCGCATGAAAGCTAACAGAATCGGCCGATTAATTATCGGTTAGCTACAACATACGAATTACATGTAAGAGCGCGCATGAAAGCTAACAGAATCTGCCCATTTAAAAATCTGTGACGAGACACAAAATTTTTCTTTGTAACCAATCCTGTTGTATGAGAGGGCGCGCATGGCGCTTGCTCACCGATAATTTAATCGTCCGAGCGCAGTAGATCGAGAAGTACATTAACATATCGAAACTATTGACTGACATTCTGGTGTAGTTAATAACTTCTCAGGGTGTGATCTTAAGTCTTCGTAGGACCGGGCAAATTGTCCCTTCAGTAATTTAGCACTTATTAGCGGATGAACCCAGTACTTTTTTGACGTTTCTTTTTACTCATTTTGAGGACAAGAGCACAAACACATGATCCTTCAAAAAAATCTATACTTCTAATCATATATTTTATTTTTTCAAATTACAAAGAATAGCATATATGTATAAAAATATTAAATATAACAATTATCATCTCCATACATCAATTATTAGCTTACAATACTATCATATTATATTACAAAATACAGTCATATATTAAAACTTATGAATATACTACATATTGTATTTTAAATATATGAATGTTGACCGCTGTGTTATTTCCAATCGTACGATTCTATAAGCTTCCATGCGCGTTTGAATCGATCGGCCGATGAATCTTCATGCGCGCCGATTCCACTATCGGCCGATGAATTTGAGCTTCCATGCGCGCCTTACCTTAAGCTGATGCGCCCAGTCTCTATCAATGTCACATATAAATTACAATACAATATAATAAGCAACATCAGTTCTCAAACAACATAATAAATTATAGTCTATCGATTAGCCTTCATAAACAAAACACTGGTAAGGCACATTAGTTCACAGCGCTCTGACACAACATTTAGTCACTGCTTCTGTTACTGTCAAGCCCATTTTTAAATGAGTTCACACTTGTGGCAGTAACCACACATTGAGGGAGCTCATTCCACCACAGCTCGACCACAACTATATTGCTGAGGAAGTGTTTCTTGATGTTCGTCCTGAATGGTTCCTTATTTAGCTTGAGAATGTGAGCTCTTAAGTGCGTGTTTTGGTTCAAGGTGAATATATAGGAGAGTTGTGGGCAATTGTAATAGTCATTAAGTACTTTATATGTCTTGATTAAGTCCCCTCTTTTCCTTCTCTCAGCTAAATTGGTTTTGGTCAAGTTATCGAGGAAAAATTGTACTTTATATTAAATTATCTATGTTACTATGATAAAGTTATATTATAAATAATGATGACAAGTTATATTCTCCTCTGGGTTGCGTTCACAACGAACGCTGGGTGCGCTTTGTGAACGTTCCAAGCCATTCATAATGACCGGAAACAGACGCTCGAAAGACACTCTGTGGCGTTCTGATTGAACGTCGGGTGTACGCACCAAACGCTCGGTAAAGTTGTCGGGTGAAAAACGCTCTGACAATTATAGTATATGTTGACTTCTATTTTATCTGTGGAATGATGACTTCTATTTGTTTCTGTGGTATCTATTATGTCAGTTGACATTATTTATGATGACAATACGCATTCACAAAGAGGTTAATTTATAAAAATATCATTCAACAATATCCAATCAAAGGTCAGAGATCATTATTTACACCACTGTCCAATTGTTGTCTTTCAATGAAAATATAACCTAAAAAGAGACATGTATGATAAATGACATTTGACATTTAAAACGATCGATGTAGCGTTCAGATTGAAACGCCGTTCGAAAGCGTTTAGTGAGATTGGTGTGAAAAATGCCATAATCTGCAACTTCAGGTACATTCGACGCCCGACGTTGAATGTTGAATCTGAACACAGCCCTGTACATGCTTGATATATCTATTCTATCAAATGTTTTTTTGTATCTCCATAGAATGAATTACTAATTATTATAATTAAAAAGAATTTTTACAAAACATTAAATTACCTTTGTTTCTATTTTAATTTTATAGATGTACATGTTATACTCATATCTCTGTGACATGTCATCATTTTACTTTATTATAGATGTACATGTTATACTCATATCTCTGTGACATGTCATCATTTTACTTTATTATAGATGTACATGTTATACTCATATCTCTGTGACATGTCATCATTTTACTTTATTATAGATGTACATGTTATACTCATATCTCTGTGACATGTCATCATTTTACTTTATTATAGATGTACATGTTATACTCATATCTCTGTGACATGTCATCATTTTACTTTATTATAGATGTACATGTTATACTCATATCTCTGTGACATGTCATCATTTTACTTTATTATAGATGTACATGTTATACTCATATCTCTGTGACATGTCATCATTTTACTTTATTATAGATGTACATGTTATACTCATATCTCTGTGACATGTCATCATTTTACTTTATTATAGATGTACATGTTATACTCATATCTCTGTGACATGTCATCATTTTACTTTATTATAGATGTACATGTTATACTCATATCTCTGTGACATGTCATCATTTTACTTTATTACAAATATTGGTATTATAGATTTACTTATATTTAAGTATATATATATATATATATATATATATATATATATATATATATATATATATATATATATATATATATATATATATATATATATATATATATATATATATATATATATATATATATATATATATATATATATATATATATATATATATATATATATATATATATATATATATATATATATATATATATATATATATATATATATATATATATATATATATATATATATATATATATATATATATATATATATATATATATATATATATATATATATATATATACATATATACATATATACATATATACATATATACATATATACATATATACATATATACATATATACATATATACATATATACATATATACATATATACATATATACATATATACATATATACATATATACATATATACATATATACATATATACATATATACATATATACATATATACATATATACATATATATATATATTTATATATATTTATATATATATATATATATATATATATATATATATATATATATATATATATATATATATATATATATATATATATATATATATATATATATATATATATATATATATATATATATATATATATATATATATATATATATATATATATATATATATATATATATATATATATATATATATATATATATATATATATATATATATATATATATATATATATATATATATATATATATATATATATATATATATATATATATATATATATATATATATATATATATATATATATATATATATATATATATATATATATATATATATATATATATATATATATATATATATATATATATATATATATATATATATATATATATATATGTTATTATTAAGTATTTTGGGGATAACCCGCGTCAAATTATGATTCCCGAGAGAATCAGTTATCTGCCGACGTTTCGTCTGAATCTCATCAGACATTTATTTGACGCGGGTTATCCCCAAAATACTTAATAATAACATATTTTGTACTCGCGAAAACCTTAGATTTAACATATATATATATATATATATATATATATATATATATATATATATATATATATATATATATATATATATATATATATATATATATATATATATATATATATATATATATATATATATATATATATATATATATATATATATATATATATATATATTTAAGCATCTCAAAGGAAGCCAAAATTGCCGTACATAATGCAATTGTAGTGCCCACTTTGATGTATGCCAGTGAAACATGGACGTGGCAAAAGACGCATGAAAGTAGAATAAATGCTGTGGAAATGAGATCACTAAGAAGAGTATGTAATAGAACGATATATGATAGAATAAAAAATGAGTACATAAGGAGGGAATGCAAGATGAAGAAGAGTATTATAAATAAAATGAAAGTGAATTCCTTGAGGTGGTTTGGACATATTGAAAGAATGAATGATGAACGACTGACCAAAAAAATATACATGGGTGTAAGAGATGGAGTGAATAGCAGGGGCCGCCCCAGAAAGGGATGGCATGACCATGTGAATGATATTTTGAAAGAAGGAAATATAAGAAGCTTGAATAATAGACGAGCATGTATGAGACGATGCATGGATGTAAAGGAAGCTAGGAATGTATGCAAAAATAGAGGAGTGTGGCTCTCGGTTATCTCTGCTTACCCCGTAAGGGATATGGCGTGATGTTATTTATGTATGTAGATTTACTTGCCATCTACTGTGGCCTATTTATTAATTTTCTTATAATTTAATAAATATTTTTGAAAAAAAAATACACTTTGTATTTAAATATTTAAGAAATAATTTTATGATTGTATAAAATTTTGTTGATGTTTTTGTTATTTTATGTGTATTTTGCGTTATACATTTTTTTCATTATTTATTTACATACATCTGTAATCTGTATATACATATACTGTATAGACAATTGAATATTTGAATAATTTCAAATTAATTTTCAATTGAATAATTGTGATAAAGATTTAGGTCCGAATGCAGAGTCCTACCTAAATACTAAATTCTAAATACTAACCATGTTTTCATAGCACAGTCGCTCACTTAAGTTAGGAGATCACGTGACTTCCTAACTGGAGGATGCTACCAAGTTCATGTACGAGACATTGCATTGTAGAGACATATCTAAATACTTAGCGCATGCGCATCGGCGTAAATTAACATTTGCGAATTGTCAAAAAGTAAGGTTGATAGCGAGGAACCTTACGAGTGGTTTAATACTAAAATACGAGATTATTTTATCGGCTTCGTTGAATATGTATTTGGTAATTTTGTCAAATCAAATGCCAAACAGAGTATTCAGCGATGCATACGAGATGCCGAAAATTCGCTGGAATTTCAAAAAAATTCTGACATTGAGCTGTCAGTGTGAAGTTGGTTACATATGTTTGTGTTGTTATAGCAAAAAACATTTTAAACATCAAACGTCAGAAAAGAGATAGAAAGCTATCTATCTCTTTTCTTCATATACAATAATGTGAAATTCTACGCCATCGACCTTAAGTTTGTTGTAGTATTTAGTTAGTGATGTCTCTGCAACACAATTGCTAACTTGCTAATACTAAATACTCCAGTGAGGTTAGGAGTTAGTATTTAGGTACCTAGGACTGTGCATTCGGGTCATAATATTAATATAAAGCTGGACTGACTATTTCATAATGAATTATAGTGAACATATTAATATTATCATTACGTTATTTATATAATTATTAAGAATAGTTGAAATGTTTTCAATTTATGAATTTTTTATTGTATAGTTTCTGTCAAACTTCTTGAGCATTTTTACCGTGGAGGGAGACAGTTTGCACATATACCAACCGAGCAAAAGACACACATTTTTACTCCGCGTTCCCACATGACGGTCTCAAGTTGTTTTCCATTAAGGGGGAGACTACTGCCAACGTACCTATTTTTTCAATTTGAATTTACACCATTACTACAAAACGAATCATTTTGAAAAAAATAACATAGTTAGTTTGGATATTAATAAAGAAAAATATACCTTAACTTTTTGATTATGTTCTGTATATATTCTTGTAGGAAAATAATAAGCATACCCCGATTTTTGACATTTATCTTATATTTCTACAAAACTATAAGGTATATAGCATTATATTTTTTTATAAATTAAAGTAACGTTGCATTAATGCATCAGGTTAAGTTAATAAACCAAAAAAACTTATATTTCGCAATGGCGCTGAATGGAAAATAAATGTTTTTTAGGTTTATTTTCTAAACCTGAAGCATTAACGCAACGTCACATCATATTTTCTAGATATTTTTGTCTTCTTTAATTTAAAAAAAAATATGTTGAACTACGCCTTATATTTTATTAATAATATATGATAAACGTTGAAAATCGGGGTATGCCATTATTTTTCTACAAGAATTTATACAGAACATTATCAAAAAGTAAAGATACATTTTTCTTTATAAATATCCAAACTATCTAAATTATTTGTTTTCAAAACAATTTGATAAGAAATAATGATGGTATATCAAATTGAAAAATAGGTACGTTGGCAGCAGTCTCCTCCTATATAAATAAATTTTGTTTGATATTCGTATTTCATATGTTTAAAGTTGGAATAGTCATATTTTATTTAATATATTTTTAATGTAATATTTTTTAGTACAACTATAACTGTAAAATGACAACTATACTAAATATACCTACAGGTTAAGTCTTAATATAAAGTATTATTTGTTAAGCTATGTGAAATTAAACTAGCATTTGTAAAAGATACCTTCCTTTCAGGAGACATAGTATAATTTTTAATATCATATTCTTCACCTTCTAAACATATACTCAGATGAATACAAGTTTTGATTGTCTTTTAGCTTGCATGGAATCATCAAAATTCTCATTTGTTTCAGTGTAATATTAACTCACTGACAGTAAAATTCTTGTTATTTTCATTGTAATATTGTATTGGGTACATCTCGGGTAACTAACAGGTACTATGTCAAATATTAATTCAACGCGCACCCAATAACAAGTTGCCACATTCTGGAGACTTACGATATTTATCGTCTCACAGATCTAGACTGAAAACACAATTAAAACTGTGTCTCCACCGGGAATCAAACCCGGGACCTTTAGCTCAGCAGTCAGATATCAAACCAACTGAGCCACGAAGGCCGTCTATATATTAACTTACTGACAGTAAAATTGTTGTTAGTTTCAGTGTAATATTATTTTTTAACAATAATGTAAGTACCTAAGTCTAGTAAAAGTGAACACTTTTATGCACCTTATTATTTTTAGCTATGAAATTTCTATTTGTCTGTCTTTATAGAATTTCATTTAGTAAATTAAATGTTTCAAGATTCATTTTTCTGAAAATTGCATTACTTTGGTATTCTTTAATAAGAGATTTGACCTGTAGGTATACTTATTTCAATAACCTACTTATAGTTTTGTTGTTTTATGACTGTTTATGTATATATTTTATCAATGCTCATATAGAGCAAAACTGCCCCCCTCGACAATGTGTCATTTAGCTCAAGAAAATATAACTCAATGTATGGAAGTGACAGTTGGCAGTCACTTCCATACATTGAGTTATCTTTTCTTGTTTTTTTTTCTTGGGCTAAATGACACATTGTTTAGGGGGGCTGATAAGCAAAAAAATAACATATATAATTAAAATAAATAAATATCTTAGTGTCAACCATGTTTGAGTATTTATATGTCAACTAATTTCGGAAACGTAACCGCTCCTTCGTCCCGACAGACTTATACTATAAGACAGACAAACAGACTTATACTATAAGACAGACAAACAGACTTATACTATAAGACAGACAGACTTATACTATAAGACAGACAGACAGACTTATACTATAAGACAGACAGAGAGACTTATACTATAAGACAGACTTATACTATAAGACAGACAAACAGACTTATACTATAAGACAGACAGATTTATACTATAAGACAGACAGAGAGACTTATACTATAAGACTGACTTATACTATATGACAGACAGACAAACAGACTTATACTATAAGACAGACAGACAGACTTAAACTATAAACAGACAGACAAACAGACTTATACTATAAGACAGAGACTTATACCATAAGACAGACAGACAGACTTATACTATAAGACAGACTTATACTATAAGACAGACTTATACTATAAGACAGACAGACAAACAGACTTATACTATAAGACAGACAGACTTATACCATAAGACAGACAGACAGACTTAAACTATAAACAGACAGACAAACAGACTTATACTATAAGACAGAGACTTATACCATAAGACAGACAGACAGACTTATACTATAAGACAGACAGACAGACTTATACTATAAGGCAGACAGACAGACTTATACTATAAGACAGACTTATACTATAAGGCAGACAGACAGACTTATACTATAAGACAGACAGACAGACTTATACTATAAGTATAAGTCTGTCTGGACGAAGGAGCAGTTACGTCTCTGAAACTAGTTGACATAAAATTTACTCTAAGATATTTATTTATTTTAATTATATTAGTTAAAATGTGCCACAAGCAATGTAGAAAGATAAAAATTAACATTTTATTTAGTTGTAATTATTAACATAACTTATAATAATTTATGAATGATGGGATTGTTTATTGTTGTCAATGTTTATTTTTCATACCACGTGTATTAATATTTCCATGTATTTATTTAAAAGCAATTGAACAAAAACTTATTTCAACAAAAACTAAAATTTTACAACATTTATATGTAAACATGATTTTTACAAATTTTGATAACTATTCTACTTAAATTGGTGAAATTTAAAGTAGCTTCAATATTTTATTAATTTTACTAAGTACAATTTGTATATGTATATGGTAGTATCTCAAGTAAATAAAATAGTTTGAATAATTTATATATTAACGGAATTTATGGTATGTCTTTGGCTATACATACATTTCAATATAAATTGAGTTAATATAATGACTTCATTTGAAAATAATTTAATAAAACGTTTATACTATTTTTTAAGTTAAGGGTACATTTTTTATTTGTAAAATTAAAATTTGGTTGTAATTATAATATATATTTTAGAATTTAGTTGTTAATCTTTAAGAAGTTACAACTAAATTCTAGAAACAATATGTATAAGCCTGTTATTGTGAATTAGATAAACATTGATATTGGTATTATAAAATATACAGGGAATAATTTTCATGTCATACAATATCATTATGTATGACATTTTGTCATGTTATGCCTAAAAGTGAGTCAGTAATATATAGCTTAGACAAGTCAAATTTTTGTATTAATCACCAGGCCTAAGTAAACTTTGTAAAACTCAGGGCAATATTTGATTGTATTAAGTCCCCCATTCACGATTGTGCCATCCTTCCAAATAGCTTGCCATCACTCCAAAATGCGCTTGTGAAAATGTCAAATCCCGCGCAGCCCAATTGGCCTGACACACCAAAATGGAATTCCAAACGATCGAAACTCTGTAATACCGCGAAAACGGCGCGGCGCATCTTGTCGGCACGGCATGCTCGTGAGTGTGAAAACCAGCGGTACATTGCCCCATCTCACTGCGCCGAGCTGTTTGACACTCTCGTGAATGCGAAAATACAACATTTTCTCTTTGGTTTTTATCTTTTTATATATAAACAAACCGTTATATAGCAGTTGTAACTCATTTTTACTTGGAAATTAAAAAAAAATCGAACTTATTAATGCGAAAGCGCCGACCGCTTGCGTATACTAACTTTGATGGCTCGATGGCGTGCCCGTGAGTGTGATGTAAATTTTACAATGCTCCAAATGGAGTCGGTCCATATGGAATGACGCTGAAGGCACGATTGTGAATGGGATGCTTTAGAAAACAATTTATTTCAACATGTTTGACTTGAAGAGGGAATTAAGTTAAAGGAGTGACATTTTACTTTCCACACTATGGAATAGTGGAGAGTCATGATTTCACAATTTTTAAGATTATTTTTTTTACATCAATTCCTCAATGGCAATCATGTAGAGAGTGCATACTTTGAGTATGAAAATTTGTGTCCTCTGTACAGATCAAATTAAAGGACCGATGAACTCAATATTGATACCATACGTGTGAAGTACATTAAACTTAGAGCTGATTAGTTTTCCATAAAAAACGGTTCATTTTTCTCTCAATGTTCCTCTATGATTTCATCTGTTAAAACTCAAAAAATGCTCTCACGACCTGGAAATTTGAGATATTTTAATTTTGTTTAAACTATTTATACAATACCAATAATCTTCAAAAAACTGCATTCAAAGTTGGTCAACGTTTAAAGAAAAACATACAACCGTTAGAAAAATTATGTTCATAATAATAGATTTTTGTATTTAAAATATATATAACAAGATAAATTTTTTATGTTTGGCAATGTTTAGTTGTTTGATTTCATATTGATATTAGAGTATAATATTAGCAGGGAAGCTTCATTGTGTAGTGGAGAGTTTAGCGTTGGCCACAACCCACTTAATTATATCCTTTTGGAAGATCTGGACACATAACCTTTGTTGGTTTTTGACAGGAAAGAAAGGGAGCATAGACAAACTGTTTGAAATGATGGCAGAAAATGTGTTGTATGTATTTTTAATTCAAAATTACTATTTCTGGTGTCATTGTATGATTCTGTCTACAAAGGTTTGATAAAAATTGAATATTATTTGTTTCAGAGTTTCAATGTATTGTCAATAAATGCTTTCATTCAATTCTTAGGTAAGAGAAAAAGTGTGTCTTTTATACAAAAATATTATTTTGTCTCTATAATGTATGTACTATAATCACATATCTTTACCGGCTATTTTTAAATCAAAACGACCATTTCGTCCTGAAACAAGGAAAATTTACCTGTAGAACAAAAAACAATTTTGTTTGATTTAAAAATACTCAGTATAATGCAATACTACACCTTAAATACCGTCAGTATAGACAATTTAAAAAAATTATATCTGTACCAATTTTATAATACATACCTTCTTATATTTAATTACTATGGCCCGGTATTACAGTCGGCCCTCAACTCATTAAGTTTGTTAAACTCAAGATTAATCCATTTCCGTATTACAGTGCAATATGACATGTCAGTTACTTAATCTTCAATTATAGACATATTTTACTTTTTCTGTGGTTATTATCTGTCAAATTTTAAATAACCTAAAATAATACGAACTACAAAACTGGACACTACGACTTGAAATACTATTGTATTACTATCCAACATGGTAAATTTCATTTTTTTCACCAAAACAATGCTTTTAAATGGCCATGTTCGTTTCAATATGGCTGACAGTTTGTTTTGTGGTGTGGCGCCACCGTCGATACAACTAACGCCTCTTGTGATAGAACACTGAAACTACACTCGTTGCCTAACACCTCTAGTGATAGAACACTGAAACAACACGCGTTGCCTAGCAAATGACAGTTGACTCACCGTTAAGTACTTAATCCGCCAGAAATGTTGAGTTAAATATTTGTCGTTTTAGTGACGTATTTGAGGGAAGATTAGGCCTAAACGGACACTGTAATACGCTATATTTTTGTAAAACTTGAGTTTAGCTCTTAAACTGAGACTGTAATACCGGCCCTATATTATATTCTTAATTACTATTGAGTAAATATTTTCTTATTTCTATTGATGCTGTTTAAAATTTTTATGTGTATAATGTTATACATATTCATTGAAATATACAAATTAAAACTATGTTCTGTTATTTCATTTACGTTAACAAAGATTATTTGTTTCTCTTGTACGAGGTAGTTCTTAAGAATATACTAACTAAGAAAACAATAATGTATTTTGCATAATATAAGTACATAATATGTTTTGTTGCTCAACTGGGCACCCTGAATAATAATGTAACAGACCTAATTATACACCCTAGTGATTGTTTAGATATCAAAATTGAAACGTAATTCATTAAATTTTTAAGTTTGATCAGTCATTGGACCAGGGGGACAAGTCCGACCAAACGGTGGAATCAAAACCCTCATGATTCCATAACATGGATATAATTATCTCATGGAGTTCTATAATATCTTAAGATAAATGTTATTAATAGAATGAAAGTGAACACATTGAGATGGTTTGGCCACATGGGGAGAGTGAATGAGGAACGCCTGACGAAGAAAATATACATTGCGGACAGGAATGGAATGCGAGGTCGGGGCCGCCCAAGGAAGGGATGGCACGTCCATGTGAACGGTATTTTGAAATATGGAAATGTTAGAAACGTGAACAACAGACGAACATGTATAAGATGATGTATGAATGTTGACGAGGTGATGAATGTATGTCAAGATAGAAGTAAGTGTCGTTCGTTTCTCTCTGCCTACCCCGTGAGGGACATGGCGTGATGGTATGTATAGAAAAAACGTCATGTATTCATCAAAGGGTACATAGTTTTCTTTTTACATATTAATTATTTCTAATTTTTTGGCTTTTAATTCTTGATGGAATTCCATTATCACTTATATAAAATTACTTAAAAATAAGTAAAAAAAATACTGACGCATTTATACTGAATGGTACTTGTACCATTGTACCATACAAGTACCATTCAGATGATGATGCTCTTTTAGTGAAACGCATCAGTGGTCAATATTTTTAAATGAGCAGTATGAAAGAAAACAATCTATGGTTTGACATGAAATATTTTTGTCTCAATTTGGTTTTAGGAAGGGAAAAAGCAAAATGGATAATTTATGATTGTTTATTACTGATATTAGTTTGGTATTTCTCAGAAAATATACTTAATTTCAGTTTTGGACATTCATTCTACAGTTGATGATAATAAAGTAGATGAAACCTCTCGCCTACCACGAGGAAATGTCAAAGTCAATGCAAGGGAAGAAAAGGAGCAAAAGATGGTGACACTTATAAATTTTGTTTTAGTATAGCACTTTATTACAAACTATTACGATGAAAGGACACTGAAAGTAAGCATACCAAGAATATTTAACACCCTTCCAAGTGGTATGGATAAAATTGATATAATATCCTCAGTTAAAACTATATTTAAAGTATTATAAAATTACTTAAAAAAACAAGTAAAAACACAAATTTTTAACTTTATTCCACTAATTTAAAGTGTTGACCACTGATGCGTTTCACTCAAAGAGCATCTACTGAATGGAGTGTTGTCACGCATCAGTAGTCAACACTTTAAATTAGTGGAATAAAGTTAAAAATTTGTGTTTTTACTTGTTTTTTTAAGTAATTTTATAATATTGATAATGGAATTCCATCACGTATTAGCAGTCGAAAAATTAGATATATTTAAAAAATTATTGTAGAAAGTAATTTAAAACATTTGACTCATTTATAAGTAGTCTTCTTCTTCTTCCTTTTCATAGATCCGAATATCCGTTTCTACCGTTATTCTGTCTCCTGCGATGTAGTCTTCTTCAAGCTGGGTTGGTGTTCCTGGAGGGAGTCTATTTTCATCCATTCTGTTGACATCTGAGCTCCAATATATCCTCCGCTGTCTTCCCCATCTGACGATGTCTTCCGTACTACACTTTCTTATTTCAGTATTTTGAATTCGGTCTCAGTGTGTTTCCGGTTATACATCTCATGTCCTCATCTCTGATGTTCTCAGAAGAGATTTTGTTCTCGTTGTGTCTGCTCTGGTCTCTATTCCGTAGGAAGCAATGGGTCTTACACATGTTTTATATAAACTCCGGACTTTGCTTTCGATATTCATGTGCTTAAGACATCCCGATATTGCAGCAGCTATAGGAAGTAATTAAATAAAAATACATGTATCCCATATTATAATTTTAATACTGTAACTTGATGAATGTAATATGTACCTACTTGACCTTTTTGTATGGGAAACTCACTGATAGCCTGTAGGCTAGTGAGATCACAATTATTATGATGTAAAACTTTTATGAAAATTAAATAATAATAAAAACAATTCAAAATATCATCATTCATTCATTTATAGTCACCCATGGCTGGTTCCGTGCCATACGGCAACGCAATGACGGCGCATCTCTGTCCTCAGCGACAAAGGAGCCACAACGGAGACAATCCAACATCCCAAACGACAAGAAAGACCCCTCGTGGTCCAATCTGCAAGCCGCCCAATACCCTGATGCGGTGGCCCAACACTATGCCCTGCCTCAGCGCTTCTGCCCTGTTGTTGCCCTCACCCTGGCTCCAAAACACCGGCAGCGTCCATACCCGTGACGTGAGATGTCACACAGACCTCGAAAATAATACGACCACCATTGGAACGCACCTGTCGACCGATGACAGCGTCACTCTAAATCGTCCTTCCAACAAGAGTGTTAAATGCTGAGAGCTCCTTCCACCAATGCTTAGAGAGAGCGGACTGGATGCATGCCTTTGCGGCTCACACACCCGCAGCATTAGTGCCAAATTCCACTTCTAGTAATATTGCCATGAATAAATTTATAATAAATTATTGTCTTATGACAATAGTTTTTTGGTTGTTTTGGGCATAAACAATGTTCATTCCCATTTTTAACAAAAACATGTAAAATATGAATTTTCCTCTTAATCCAACTGAGAATTCAATTCTCTGAATGAATCGACGTTATTAAGCCAAGATGCGTGTACGAAGGAACATTTTGTATAGCGTAGTGGACTTTTTGCATGCTAATAACACCAACTAGAGGCCTCGCAGCATATATGTTCCCATACATAGATTTACTCAGAATTCTGAGTAGAACATTGAGCCCAAATTTTCAGAATATATAAACAGTTATAGGCTTACAAAACTTTTATACTCAGAATTGTGAATTTTTGTTTCAGTCAGGGGATATCAACTTTTGAAATTTTGGTTTATTTTTCCATGTATCTCAGAAACCATAAAAGCTAGAACGCTGAAATTTGGTATAAACATAGACAAATACAATATTTTATTTTATTTATATTTGGGAAACAAACAGCGTTACAATGTTTATGGTATGGACAGTAAAGTTATTACAATTATGCCAATAATGTGTTTCCACATAAGTAAAAAACAATAAGTACCTATATAAGTTTATACAAAAATTATAGAGAATATGTAGGAGAGAGTTGGGAATAGAGAGAAAAGATAGAGTGCAGATGAAGAGGGATATGTGTTGGGATGAATATATATGAATATTTAATGATTGATAAGTTTTGATTTGATAACATTTATTGATGAGTTGAATATATCTAATTGGTTTAGGTGCGTATTGAAGAAGTGTGATGCACGGTATATGAATGAGTGTTGTTTGGCGTTCGTGTTACAGTGTGAAAGGTTTAATGAATGTCGGAATCGGGTTGCTCGGGTGGGAACCCGAAGAGCTATTCGTTCAAGCAGTTCCGGGCAATCCACGATAGAGTTGGCGATTTTAAATAAAAAGACGGCGTCGGAGATATTTCTACGGTTTTCTAATGTGCTAATTTTAAAGAACTCGGCAGAATCTGAGTAATTTAGATGAGTTCGAAAGGAGCGAAAATCAAGGTACTTAAGGAATCTATTCTGGATTTTTTCAATTCTGTGTATGTAGGTAGAGTATCTAGGATTCCAGAGTTGTGATGAGTATTCCAAAATGCTGCGCACATATGTAAAGTATAAAATTTTCAGTGTGAGTATATTGTTAAATTGCTTGCATGTACGGAGAATAAAGCCTAGGATCCTAGACGCTTTGGAAACAATGTAGTCAATGTGTTTGTCAAATAACAGTTTTGAGTCAAGGATGATACCAAGGTCTTTTGTTTCATTTACATTACGCAGTGGTTGATTATTTAGGCAATAGTTGAAGCTTATGATGTTCTTGTTCCGTGTAAATTTTAGGCAGTGACATTTGTTTGGGTTAATTTGAAGGTTGTGTTGTTTGCAGTATAGGTCGAGACGATTGAGGTCAGTTTGAATATTTTCACAGTCCTCAATACATTTAACTGGGCAGTAAATCTTCATGTCGTCTGCGAAAAGTGAGACTTTTGCGTAAGTAAAACAGTTAGTGATATCGTTAATGTAGATATTAAACAGAAGTGGTCCCAACAAGGAACCTTGAGGGACCCCCGAAGTGACCCGAATCCAATTGGATTTAAAACCGCTAGCCACAACAGCTTGGCTCCGGTTTGATATATATGAGGAGATCCATCTCAGTAAGTCGCCGTGGATGCCAATTTGCTGAAGTTTAAGAATGAGTGTGGAATGTACTACCTTGTCGAATGCTTTACTATAGTCGGTGTAAATTGCGTCAACCTGTATTTTATGGTCCATGTTGTCGTGCAGATATTCTATAAAGGAAATAAGGTTAGACGTTGTGGATCGATTTTTTATAAATCCGTGTTGGTTTAAGTTAAGTGCTGGTCTTAGAACAGAGATTGTTTGGTCGTATATAATTTTTTCGAGAATTTTACTGAAGATACATAGTTTAGAGATAGGTCGGTAGTTTTCGACATCTGATTTACTGCCCTTTTTAAATATAGGACTTACGTAGGCTTGTTTCCAAATACTAGGCATATTACCCTCAGTTAAAGAGCGATGAAACAAGATTGTTAATGGGAAAGACAAGTGATATGCGCATTTATGTATAAGGAAAGGAAGGATGCGATCCGGGCCAGCTCCTTTAGTCATATCAAGTTTTTCGATATATTTGAGAACAAGATTTGGATTTATTTCTATTTTATTAATACTCGGGGTACTGTCATGAAATAATTGGGGAGCATTCGGGGGTACTGGTGGATTTGTGTCGAATACCGAGCTAAAATACTTAGAGAAGAGATTGGATATGTCGGGACCATTTGCGGCTTTTTCTTCATTGAAGAACATTGTATTAGGAAATCCATGTGAATCATTATTAGCTTTGACATATTTCCACAAAGTTTTGGGATTGGAGGAGATACCATTTTCAATAGTAATTAAGTAAGAAGAATGAAGTTGACGGTTTAAGGTTTTAAAACGCGTTCGGAGTAAACAGAATGTGTCGTAGTCTAGGGGATTCTTGAAGGTTTTAAATTTTCTGTGAAACTTATGCTTCTCTTTTACTAGTTTAATAAGTGCTGAGGTGTACCAAGGGGGATATTTAGTGTTCCATGTTAATTTTCTTGGAATATAAGTTTCAATGAGATCATGTAAAATTGAGTAGAATCTGTCGAGACCCATATCCAGATCGCCAGACGATAGTATATGATGCCAGTTGATCTGCTGAAGAGAAGAGTTAAATGAATCATAATCACCACGGTGAGTGAGAGATATCCATCTTTGTTCAGCATATAATACAGACAAATTGAAAAATGATATGTCAATGGTTAGTGAGGGATGGTGCGCATCTTCATCAATTAGGGGGTCATCACATGCCGAGACACAAACATGATCATTGCATAATATAAGGTCAAGGAATCTACCACTGGAATTAGGAATACTATTGAATTGGTGTAGCCCAGAAAAGTTAATACAATCAATAAATGAGAGACTTGTTGTAGTTGGGTGGTTTATAACGGAGCAGAAAGTATTGTTTACGGGTAGAGTCCATGTCACATCCGAGAGATTGAAGTCACCCATTAAAAGAAAATTGTCATCCGGGAATTCAAGGGTAAGTCTTGAGAGTACAGTTAGGAAGCTCTCCATGAGATCATTATAAGTAGGTCCTTTTGGCAGATACACACAGCAAACATGCAGATCATGCAAGGCACCCTTAGTACGTACAGTGACCCACACATCCTCCGTGCGCGACCGCCATAATGGACGCGATAGTGCTGTGAGTTCATGTCTCAGAGCCAGTAGAACTCCACCACCAAGCTTTTGACCAGTAGTTTCATAGTCACGATCCCTACGGTGTACGTCATATCGGTTATCAAAGATTTCATCATTCCGGATTCCATCCAGTAGCCACGTCTCAGTGAGTGCGTAAATATCAAATTCATTTGCCGATGAGTTTTGTAATAATAAGTCCGTCTTAGTTCGAAGTCCTCTGATGGCTGTCAGTGCCATTGTAATGTAGGTGAGTATTCAGGTACCAGAAGTATAGAAGAGATAAAGAAATATGTTAAAAGAGGGCTACAATGAGGTGAACGAGGAAAAATATGGTGGCATAAAAATTTAGTGCACCGTAGAAAAAACTTGTGTCTGGGACATGTAAAGGTGAAGGTGTAGAAGATAGATCTTCGAGTAGTAACGTCTAAGACGAGTGTCATGGAGAATCGTGACATACATAACAATGTATATTTAAGCGACAATCTCACAGTAAAACAAACGAACAAAAATAACAAGAACTTCATAAATATCATAGGGTATCGTAGTTGTGAATGTTTTAGAATAATTAATATAAGTGCATTAAAAATATATTGTTGTGTGTAAGGTGGGATAATGAATGGAATAAATAATAAAAAGTAGCAATGAGCGTGTAGTTTTATATGATGAAATATAATATAGCGGTACGATATTAAAGATAATTGTGTAGAGTTGTGATTGATTATGTATATAAGATTGCAATACGTCGAGAGATATAGGTGTGTAGAATTGTATATAGTTATGAAAATAAATTGGAAGAGTATGAGTGAGAGAGAGTCTTGTATGTAAAGTGCTTACCATGCCGCCTGTGTCCCATGAGTGTGAGTGAGAAGGTGCTAAATATGTAATGTAGCGTCTCATTTCTAAAATTTGGCCAGTCATAGTTGCATGTACTGAGTTAGATGTGAGCAGCAATCGATCAGCGCTTCTCAAAGTTTTTGAGATGGGATAAGTTGGAAGGAATGTAATAATGGGTGTTGGTATTGGGAAGGGATAAGCTGAGAGTAATGTGAAAAATTTGAAAATTGGAATATAGCGCACAATAGTTAAGCAGTAATTCACAGAGAACATGTAAAGTGACGTAGGTAAAGAACAAATGTTGGAGAAGGTTCTAGAGTTTACATCATCTTTTTCAAGTCTTCTTCGTTTGCTATGAGTATGGGTGGTGAAGTCGTGTTTTTCCGGACGAATATACGGCAGTTCCGGAGCCAGGCATACTGAAAACCCCGTTCTTTTTTCAATTTACGGACCAGGAAGAAGAGATGTTTCCCATTGCGTGTTAAGTGGTCGTTTATATAGATGTTGTGATCCGCGCCGGGAAAGTCACAGTCCTTGGTAGTAAGCCCTTTTCTTTTCTTAACTGCTGATAGGAAGGCGTCCTTAATAATTCGGCTGGTAAATTTTACGATAATTGGTTTTGTTGTATTTTTCTGTTGGTCTTTTGCCGTTACTCTGTTGGAGAACTCAACATAATTTAGATCCAAATTAAATCCTATAGTATTTGCTATTTTTAGGATGATATGGTTCGTGTCTTCGTCCTTGATCTGAGGGATTCCTCGGATTTCTAAGTTTTGGAGGCGAGCCCATTGCTCGCGTTTTTCCGCTTCAGCTAGGAGAGAATTTACTGTTGACTGTAGCGTACGAACATATTGGTCCCGGGTGTTATTTGTGTCATATAATTGCGTAACCTTGATTTTCAGTTCACAAATTTCTGCTTCCAGGGAGTCGACTTTCAATATCTCAAATTAGTTTTTTAAAAAAAATTCCAGGGTTTACCAAACATTTTTATTAAGAAAAATATTTTTTTTATGATAAATTTATGAGTTTAATTGCCTATATCTCCAATTTTTAAAAAAAATATCGAAAAAAGCCGAAACACCCCAACTAGATAATTTAATTTTCTATAAAAAAAATTAATATTGTAGAAGTACATCTCAATTGTTTTTTAACAATATTTATAAAAATTTAATTTAGTGACGACATCGCTTCATACAATTTGTATGGCAGACGCTTATACACAATGTGTAAGAAGACTTAATAGTTTGATACTTCATCTCCAAACATACATACAAACCATCACGCTGTATTCATATTCTGGGTAGGATTAAAGGACTGACCTCCATACTAACCTATCTTGACATACATACATAGGTACATGTGTTGTATAGAAAACAAAATATCTTAAAATATTCAATAATTTGTATTTATGGGTTTATAGTTTGGTACTTATTCTTCAACTATACATACTATCGCTATCGACAGTTGGATCTCATGTGTTACATGCGACTAGTATAAATAATAATTTATTTGTTGCACATGTATAAAAATAATAAGCAATTATATATCTTTTGAACTATTTTATAACAAATAGGCTATTTCTCATGTACACCCGTGGAGACCCACAGTGCAGCTGGTATTCAGCAATGCCTTGGACGATTACAAAATATATTTATATTTAGATACATATATAGATAATAAGACAAAAATAAAATAACATAAAATTATATATGAAAACATTTAAACATGAAAAAAAAAATAAAAGAATTGAGAAAAATAAAAAATAAGAGAAAAAAAAATATATATAAATAAAATAAATAAATTAACAAAGAAAGCATTATTACGATAGTTAATTTTGTGTACATATTTTGTGTATTATGATAGTTAATTTTGTGTACCTACTTAAATAATTTTCTTCAATTCTTTGTTGGAAACAAAATGGTTGAAATCAGCGCCCCTAGACAACGTGTCATTCATCTCAAGAAAAGATAACTCAATGTATGGAAGTGACAGTTGTCACGTAACAGGCGACTGTCACTTCCATCATCATCATCAATGGCTCCACAGCCCATTTCAGGCCTTGGCCTCCTCAAGTATTCCTCGCCATCTACCTCTATCCTGACATGCTTCCCTTCAGTTCCTTAGCTGGTCTGTATAGGGATTGTACATTCCAGATATATAATTCAAAATCATTGTCCATTTTACGATTGCCAGGTCTAATTCATTCTCTAGTCGATGTCCGAGGTTCCACTATAGGTTTCGTAGTAATTGGTTTTGTGGGGAGAGGTTGTTAGCCTCTATACATATTTTATTAGTTGTCTAGAGGGGGGCAGATCAGTTTGGAATGGTTTGCCACAGGATTCAATATTGAGTCCAATATTATTTAACATCGCCACGCATGACTTGACATGTTCAACGATGACTTCAACATTTACAATTCCGATTAAAATATTCTTCAATCATCTCAACTAATACAAAATTTATTATATTAACAACAATGGCTATTTAAAAATGGCGTTTCACTTTCACTGGATAAAACCAATATGTTGTTTTTACTCTCCACACTATGCAATAGTGGAGAGTCATGAATTCGCAATTTTTAAGCATATTTTTTCACATCAATTTCTCAACGGGTATCATGTAGAGAGTGCACACTGTGAGTTTCATCGTGATGTGTTTCTATGTGGCGTACGGATTATCCCTTTTGTGTCCTCCCTACAGCCCAAACTATAAGTCCGATCGACTTCATATTAACATCAAATGTGTAAGGTGCATCGACCTAGAGCTGATTAGTTTTCCGTAGATATCCGTTAATTTCTTCTCTATGATTTTATATGTCCAAATTTTCAAAATGCTCTCACGGTCTGGAAATTCGAGGTATTTTTATTCTGTTTGAATTTTTGATACAACAAAAATGCATTAAAGGATTGTCAAAATTTAAAAAAAAAAATCTATTGTCTGCCATATCAATGTGAAATAAATTTCATATTTGTATGAAAAATGTATATAACAGAAGTAAAATAGCTTCTGTATGGGAAAATTGAGTTATCAACTTCATATTTATTTTTTCCCAATATGTAGGTAGTTTTCATTCAATTCTGTATTTATTTTGTTCCAATATGCAGGTAGTTTTTATTCTTTTCTGTATTAATTTTGTCCCAGTATTCTTTATTGTATTTATTTTGTGCCAATAGGTAGCTAGTTTTCATTCTTTTCTGTATTAATTTTGTCCCAGTATTCTTTATTGTATTTATTTTGTGCCAATAGGTAGCTAGTTTTCATTCTTTTCTGTATTTATTTTGTGCCAATAGGTAGCTAGTTTTCATTCTTTTCTGTATTTAGTTTGTGCCAATAGGTAGCTAGTTTTCATTCTTTTCTGTATTAATTTTGTCCCAGTATTCTTTATTGTATTTATTTTGTGCCAATAGGTAGCTAGTTTTCATTCTTTTCTGTATTTATTTTGTGCCAATAGGTAGCTAGTTTTCATTCTTTTCTGTATTAATTTTGTCCCAGTATTCTTTATTGTATTTATTTTGTGCCAATAGGTAGCTAGTTTTCATTCTTTTCTGTATTTATTTTGTGCCAATAGGTAGCTAGTTTTCATTCTTTTCTGTATTTAGTTTGTGCCAATAGGTAGCTAGTTTTCATTCTTTTCTGTATTAATTTTGTCCCAGTATTCTTTATTGTATTTATTTTGTGCCAATAGGTAGCTAGTTTTCATTCTTTTCTGTATTTATTTTGTGCCAATAGGTAGCTAGTTTTCATTCTTTTCTGTATTAATTTTGTCCCAGTATTCTTTATTGTATTTATTTTGTGCCAATAGGTAGCTAGTTTTCATTCTTTTCTGTATTTATTTTGTGCAGGTATGTAGGTAGTTTTAATTCTTTACTGTATTTACTATGTACTAATATATAGGTAGGTAGTATTTTTTATTTTCTGTATTCATTTTGTCCCAATACGTAAGTAATTTTTTATCTTCTGTATTTATTTTTTTCCAATAATGTAGGTAGCATTTATTCTTTTCTGTTTTAATTTTGTGCCAACATATAGGTATAGGTGATTCATTTTTGTGCCAATATGTAGGAAATTTTAATTCATTCCTGAATGTATTTAGTGGCAATATGTACATAGTTATTGTTCTTTTCTGTATTGATTGGATGCCAATATGTAGGTAGTTGTTATTCTTATCTGTATAAATCTTGTGCCAATATGTATATAGTTTTTATTCTTTTCTATATATATTTTGTCCCAATATGTAGGCAGTTTTTATGCTTTGTGTGGGTTATTTTTATTAATTCTTGTTTTCATTATGTAGGTAGATTTTATTCTTTTCTGTAAATATTTAGTCCCAACATGTAGGTAGTAGGTACTTATTCTTTTATGTATTTTTTTTGCCAATATGTAGTTATTTTAATTCATTTCTGAATTCATTTAGTGTCAATGTGTAGGTAGTTTTCATTCAATACTGTATTTATTTTGTGCCAATGTGTGTGTTCTCTTTCTTCTTTTTTGTATTAATTTTGTCCCAATATGAAAGGAAGATTTTACTTTATTGTATTAATTTGTGTCAATGTGTGAGTTGCTTCTATTCTTTTTTGTATTTGTTTTGTGCCAATTTGTAGGCAGTTTTTATTTATTCAGTGCCAATATTAAGGTTGTTTTATTTTTTTTTGTATTTATTTTGTGCCAATTTGTAGGCAGTTTTTATTTATTCAGTGCCAATATTAAGGTTGTTTTATTTTTTTTTGTATTTATTTTGTGCCAATTTATAGGTAGTCTTAATTATTTTCTGTGTTTATTATGTACGAAAATGTAGATATTATTAACTCATTTCTGTATTTATTTTATGCCTATATGTAGGTATTTTATTTTCTTTGCTTATTTTGTCCCAATATGTAGAAATTTTACTGATTTTGTATTAATTAGTGCCTATATGTAGTCTATTTCTATTTTATTTTATATTTGTTTTATGCCAAAATGTTGGGAGTTATAATTCTTTATTTATTTATTTAGTGCCAATATGTAGGTGGCTTATATTCTTTTCTATATTCATTTGATACCATTATGTAGGTAGTTTTAATTCATTTCTCTATTTATTTTGTGTCAATATGAAGGCAGTCTTAATTCTTTTCTGTCTTAATTATGTACCAAAATGTAGAAAATATAAACTGATTTCTGTATTTATTTTGTGCCAATATGTAGGTAGTTTTTATTGTTTTCTGTATTAATTTTGTTCTATTACGTAGGTCTTTTAAATCAATTCTGCATTTTTGTAGTGCCATTACGTAGGTAATTTTTATTCTTTTCTGGAAATATTTAGTCCCAATATGTAGGTAGTTTTTTTTCTTTTCTGTATTAATTTTGTGCCAGTATATAGGTAAGGGTTTTTCATGTTTTAATTAATATTGTGCCAATATTGTGCCAATAGGTAATTTATTACATTTATTTATTTATTTATTTAATATACAGAGACACCAACAGAACACTGAACAACACAAACAAAAAAAAAAACATGAAACAAAAAAAATAGAATCTCCAGTGCCCCAATAACAGGTATCTACCGCATGGCTATTGTGCATAATTAGGTAGGTACAATCAACGTCTCCTGACCATTCAAATTATAAAAAGACATTATTTTCATTTAAGACATTCATTCATTTTTTTTTTTTATTTATGATTGTATTTAGTTGCAATGTATACGTAGTTATTGTTCTTTTCGGTATTAATGTGGTGCCAATATGTAGGTAGTTTTTAGTCTATTCGGTATTTATTTTGTGCCAATATGAACATAGTTATTATTTTTTTCTGTATTTATTTTGTGCCAACACATAGGTTAATGTAATTCATTATTGAATTAATTTTGTGCCAATACGTTGGTAATTGTAATTCATTTCTGAATATATTAAGTGCCAATATGTAGGTAGTTATTTTTCTTTTCTGTATTAATTTTCTGCCATTATGTTAGTAGTTTTGACTGTTTTCTGTATTAATTTTGTGCCAATACGTAGATATTTTAAATAATTTTTGAATCAATTTAGTGCCATTATGTAGGTAGATTTTACTTTTTTTGTATATATTTTGTGCCAATATGTAGGTTGTTTTTATTCTTTTCTGTATATATTTTGTCCCATTATGTAGGTAGTTTTAATTCTTTGTGTGGGATCTTTTGATTCTCGTTTGTATTTATTTTGTGCCAATTATTCAATAGTATTCATTCATTTTTGTACTTGTTTTGTGCTAATTTGAAGGAAGTTTTTATTATTCAGTGCCAAAGTAAAGGATGTTTTATTTTTTTATATTTATTTTGTGCCAATATATAGGTAGTCTTAATTCATTTCTGTATATATTTGGTACCAATATGTAGGTAGTTTTTTATTTTCTGTATTTATTTTGTCCCAAAATGTAGGTAGTTTTTATTCTTTTCTGTATATATTTCGTCCCAATATGTAGATAGTTTTTATTGTTTTCTGTATTAATTTTGTTCCAATACTTTGGTCTTTTAAATAATTTCTGAATTTATTTAGGGCCATTATGTAGGAAATTTTTATTCTTTTCTGTTTATATTTCGTCCCAATATAAAGGTAGTTTTTGTTGTTTTCTGTATTAATTTTATTCTAATACGTAGGTCTTTTAAATCATTTCTGAATTTATTTAGTGCTATTGTGTAGGTAATTTTTGTTCTTTTCAGTAAATATTTAGTCCCAATATATAGGTAATTCTTATTCTTTTCTGTTTTGATTTTGTTCCATTACGTAGGCTCTCTTAAGTCATTTCTGAATTTGTTTAGTGCCACTATGTAGGTAATTTTTATTCTTTTCTTTTTATATTTGGTAGTATTCATTCTTTTTTGTATTTGTTTTGTGCTAATTTGAAGATAGTTTTTATTTATTCAGTGCCAATATAAAGGATGTATTATTTTTTTTTTGTATTTATTATGTGCCAATATATAGGGAATTTTTATTCTTTTCTGTATATATTTCGTCCCAATATGTAGGTAGTTTTTTTTCGTTTAACATTAATTTTGTGCCAATATGTAGGTAATTTATTTAATTTCTGATTGTATTTAGTTGCAATATGTACGTAGTTATTGTTCTTTTCTGTATTAATGTGGTGCCAATATGTAGGTATTTTTAAGTCTATTCCGCATTTATTTTGTGCCAATATGAATGTTGTTTTTATTTTCTGTATTTATTTTGTGCCAACATATAGGTTAATGTAATTCAGTATTGTATTAATTTTGTGCCAATATGTTGGTATTTGTTATTCTTTTCTGAATATATTAAGTGCCAATATGTAGGTAGTTATTTTTCTTTTCTGTATTAATTTTCTGCCAATATGTAAGTAGTTTTGATTGTTTTCTGTATTAATTTTGTGCCAATACGTAGATATTTTAAATCATTTCTGAATTATAGGTAGTCTTAATTCATTTCTGTATATATTTGGTACCAATATGTAGGTAGTTTTTTATTTTCTGTATTTATTTTGCCTCAAAATGTAGGTAGTTTTTATTCTTTTCTGTATATATTTCGTCCCAATATGTAGGTAGTTTTTATTGTTTTCTGTATTAATTTTGTTCCAATACTTTGGTCTTTTAAATAATTTCTGAATTTATTTAGGGCCATTATGTAGGAAATTTTTATTCTTTTCTGTTTATATTTCGTCCCAATATAAATGTAGTTTTTGTTGTTTTCTGTATTAATTTTATTCTAATACGTAGGTCTTTTAAATCATTTCTGAATTTATTTAGTGCTATTGTGTAGGTAATTTTTGTTCTTTTCAGTAAATATTTAGTCCCAATATATAGGTAATTCTTATTCTTTTCTGTTTTGATTTTGTTCCATTACGTAGGCTCTCTTAAGTCATTTCTGAATTTGTTTAGTGCCACTATGTAGGTAATTTTTATTCTTTTCTTTTTATATTTGGTAGTATTCATTCTTTTTTGTATTTGTTTTGTGCTAATTTGAAGATAGTTTTTATTTATTCAGTGCCAATATAAAGGATGTATTATTTTTTTTTTGTATTTATTATGTGCCAATATATAGGGAATTTTTATTCTTTTCTGTATATATTTCGTCCCAATATGTAGGTAGTTTTTTTTCGTTTAACATTAATTTTGTGCCAATATGTAGGTAATTTATTTAATTTCTGATTGTATTTAGTTGCAATATGTACGTAGTTATTGTTCTTTTCTGTATTAATGTGGTGCCAATATGTAGGTATTTTTAAGTCTATTCCGCATTTATTTTGTGCCAATATGAATGTTGTTTTTATTTTCTGTATTTATTTTGTGCCAACATATAGGTTAATGTAATTCAGTATTGTATTAATTTTGTGCCAATATGTTGGTATTTGTTATTCTTTTCTGAATATATTAAGTGCCAATATGTAGGTAGTTATTTTTCTTTTCTGTATTAATTTTCTGCCAATATGTAAGTAGTTTTGATTGTTTTCTGTATTAATTTTGTGCCAATACGTAGATATTTTAAATCATTTCTGAATTATAGGTAGTCTTAATTCATTTCTGTATATATTTGGTACCAATATGTAGGTAGTTTTTTATTTTCTGTATTTATTTTGTCCCAAAATGTAGGTAGTTTTTATTCTTTTCTGTATATATTTTGTCCCAATATGTAGGTAGTTTTTATTGTTTTCTGTTTTAATTTCGTTCCAATACTTTGGTCTTTTAAATAATTTCTGAGTTTATTTAGGGCCATTATGTAGGAAATTTTTATTCTTTTCTGTTTATATTTCGTCCCAATATACAGGTAGTTTTTATTGTTTTCTGTATTAATTTTATTCTAATACGTAGGTCTTTTAAATCATTTCTGAATTTATTTAGTGCTATTGTGTAGGTAATTTTTGTTCTTTTCAGTAAATATTTAGTCCCAATATATAGGAAGTTCTTATTATTTTCTGTATTAATTTTGTTCCAATACGTAGGTTTTTTTAATCATTTCAGAATTTATTTAGGGCCATTATGTAGGGAACTTTTATTCCTTTCTGTATATGTTTCGTACCAATGTGTAGTTAGTTTTTGTTGTTTTCTATATTTATTTTGTTCCAATACATATTTTTTTTTGTATTTATTTTGTGCCAATACATAGGTAGTCTTAATTAATTTCTGTATATATTTTGTGCCAATATGTAGTTAGTTTTTTTTTGTTTTCTGTATATATTTTGTCCCGATATGTAGATAGTTTGTATTCTTTTCTGTGTATATTTTGTCCCAATATGTAGGTAGTTTTTATGCTTTGTGTGGGTTATTTTTATTCTTTTTTCTATTTATTTTGTGCCAATTATTAGGTAGTATTCATTCTTTTTTGTATTTGTTTTGTGCTAATTTGAAGTTAGTTTTTATTTATTCAGTGCCAATATAAAAGATGTATTATTTTTTTTGTATTTATTTTGTGCCAATATATAGGGAATTTTTATTCTTTTCTGTATATATTTCGTCCCAATATGTAGGTAGTTTATTTTCGTTTTATATTAATTTTGTGCCAATATGTAGGTATAGGTGATTCATTTTTGAATTAATTTTGTGCCAATATGTAGGTAATTTATTTCATTTCTGATTGTATTTAGTTGCAATATGTACGTAGTTATTGTTCTTTTCTGTATTAATGTGGTGCCAATATGTAGGTATTTTTTAGTCTATTCCGCATTTATTTTGTGCCAGAATGTTGTTATTTTTATTTTCTGTATTTATTTTGTGCCAACATATATGTTTATGTAATTCAGTATTGTATTAATTTTGTGCCAATATGTTGGTATTTGTTATTCTTTTCTGAATATATTAAGTGCCAATATGTAGGTAGTTATTTTTCTTTTCTGTATTAATTTTCTGTCAATATGTAAGTAGTTTTGATTGTTTTCTGTATTAATTTTGTGCCAATACGTAGATATTTTAAATCATTTCTGAATCAATTTAGTGTCATTATGTAGATAGTTTTTATTATTTTTTGTGTATATTTTGTGCCAATATGTAGATTGTTTTTATTCATTTCTGTATATATTTTGTCCCACTAGTAGGTAGTTTTTTATTCTTTGTGTGGGTTATCTTTAATCTTGTTTGTATTTATTTTGTGCCAATTATTAGATAGTATTCATTCTTTTTTGTATTTGTTTTGTGCTAATTTGAAGGTAGTGTTTATTTATTCAGTGCCAATATAAATGATGTTTTATTTTTTTTTGTATTTATTTTGTGTCAATATATAGGTAGTCTTAATTCATTTCTGTATACATTTGGAGCCAATATGTTGGTAGTTTTTTATATTTTTTTTTATTTATTTTGTCCCAAAATGTAGGGAGTTTTTATTCTTTTCTGTATATATTTCATCCCAATATGTATTTAGTTTTTATTGTTTTCTGTATTAATTTTGTTCCAATACGTTGGTCTTTTAAATCATTTCTGAATTTATTTAGGGCCATTGTGAAGGTATATTTTATTCATTTCTGTAAATGTTTAGTCCCAATATGTAGGTAGTTCTTATTCTTTTCTGTATTGATTTTGTTCCATTACGTAGGCTCTCTTAAGTCATTTCTGAATTTATTTAGTGCCACTATGTAGATAATTTTTATTCTTTTCTTTTTATATTTGTCCCAATGAAAATGGAATTATGGCTGCAAATTACTGGAGGGACACAGTGTAGGCGGATGACCTTGGACACGGAAATGAATGAATGAATGTGTAGGTAGTTTTTATTGTTTTCTGTATTAATTTTCTTCTATTACGTAGGTCTTTTAAATCAATTCTGCATTTTTGTAGTGCCATTACGTTGGTAATTTTTATTCTTTTCTGGAAATATTTAGTCCCAATATGTAGGTAGTTTTTTTCTTTTCTGTATTAATTTTGTGCCAGTATATAGGTAAGGGTTTTTCATTTTTTAATTAATTTTGTGCCACTATGTAGGTGATTTATTACATTTATGATTATATTTAGTTGCAATGTATACGTAGTTATTGTTCTTTTCTGTATTAATGTGGTGCCAATATGTAGGTTAAAGTAATTCAGTATTGTATTAATTTTGTGCCAATACGTTGGTAATTGTAATTCATTTCTGAATATATTAAGTACCAATATGTAGGTAGTTATTTTTCTTTTCTGTATTAATTTTCTGCCATTATGTAAGTAGTTTTGACTGTTTTCTGTATTAATTTTGTGCCAATACGTAGATATTTTAAATAATTTTTGAATCAATTTAGTGCCAATATGTAGGTAGATTTTACTTTTTTTTGTATATATTTTGTGCCAATATGTAGGTTGTTTTTATTCTTTTCTGTATATATTTTGTCCCATTATGTAGGTAGTTTTAATTCTTTGTGTGGGATCTTTTGATTCTCGTTTGTATTTATTTTGTGACAATTATTCAATAGTATTCATTCATTTTTGTACTTGTTTTGTGCTAATTTGAAGGAAGTTTTTATTATTCAGTGCCAAAGTAAAGGATGTTTTATTTTTTTATATTTATTTTGTGCCAATATATAGGTAGTCTTAATTCATTTCTGTATATATTTGGTACCAATATGTAGGTAGTTTTTTATTTTCTGTATTTATTTTGCCTCAAAATGTAGGTAGTTTTTATTCTTTTCTGTATATATTTCGTCCCAATATGTAGGTAGTTTTTATTGTTTTCTGTATTAATTTTGTTCCAATACTTTGGTCTTTTAAATAATTTCTGAATTTATTTAGGGCCATTATGTAGGAAATTTTTATTCTTTTCTGTTTATATTTCGTCCCAATATAAAGGTAGTTTTTGTTGTTTTCTGTATTAATTTTATTCTAATACGTAGGTCTTTTAAATCATTTCTGAATTTATTTAGTGCTATTGTGTAGGTAATTTTTGTTCTTTTCAGTAAATATTTAGTCCCAATATATAGGTAATTCTTATTCTTTTCTGTTTTGATTTTGTTCCATTACGTAGGCTCTCTTAAGTCATTTCTGAATTTGTTTAGTGCCACTATGTAGGTAATTTTTATTCTTTTCTTTTTATATTTGGTAGTATTCATTCTTTTTTGTATTTGTTTTGTGCTAATTTGAAGTAAGTTTTTATTTATTCAGTGCCAATATAAAGGATGTATTATTTTTTTTTTGTATTTATTTTGTGCCAATATATAGGGAATTTTTATTCTTTTCTGTATATATTTCGTCCCAATATGTAGGTAGTTTTTTATCGTTTTATATTAATTTTGTGCCAATATGTAGGTTTAGGTGATTCATTTTTTAATTAATTTTGTGCCAATATGTAGGTAATTTATTTCATTTCTGATTGTATTTAGTTGCAATATGTACGTAGTTATTGTTCTTTTCTGTATTAATGTGGTGCCAATATGTAGGTATTTTTTAGTCTATTCCGCATTTATTTTGTGCCAATATGAATGTCGTTATTTTTATTTTCTGTATTTATTTTGTGCCAACATATAGGTTAATGTAATTCAGTTTTGTATTAATTTTGTGCCAATATGTTGGTAATTGTTTTTTTTTTCTGAATATATTAAGTGCCAATATGTAGGTAGTTATTTTTCTTTTCTGTATTAATTTTCTGCCAATATGTAAGTAGTTTTGATTGTTTTCTGTATTAATTTTGTGCCAATACGTAGATATTTTAAATCATTTCTGAATCAATTTATTGCCATTATGTAGTTAGTTTTTATTTTTTTTTGTATATATTTTGTGCCAATATGTAGATTGTTTTTATTCATTTTTGTATATATTTTGTCCCAATATGTAGGTAGTTTTTTATTCTTTGTGTGGGTTATTTTTAATCTTGTTTGTATTTATTTTGTGCCAATTATTAGATTCATTCTTTTTTGTATTTGTTTTGTGCTAATTTGAAGGTAGTGTTTATTTATTCAGTGCCAATATAAAGGATGTTTTATTTTTTTTTTGTATTTATTTTGTGTCAATATATAGGTAGTTTTAATTCATTTCTGGATACATTTGGTGCCAATATGTTGGTAGTTTTTTATATTTATTTTGTCCCAAAATTTCCGTAGTTTTTATTCTTTACTTTATATATTTCGTCCCAATATGCAGGTAGTTTTTATTGTTTTCTGTATTAATTTTGTTCCAATACGTTGGTCTTTTAAATTATTTCTGAATTTATTTAGGGCCATTATGAAGGTAATTTTTATTCTTTTCTGTATATATTTGTCCCAAAATTTAAGTAGTTTTTATTGTTTTCTGTATTAATTATGTTGCAATACGTTGGTCTTTTAAATTATTTCTGAATTTATTTAGGGCCATTATGAAGGTAATTTTTATTCTTTTCTGTATATACAGAAATATATATTTGTCCCAAAATTTAAGTAGTTTTTATTGTTTTCTGTATTAATTTTGTTCCAATACGTAGGTCTCTTAAGTCATTTGTGAATTTATTTAGTGCCATTATGTAGGAAATTTTTATTCTTATGTAGGTAGTTTTTATTGTTTTCTGTATAAATTTTGTGCCAATATGTAGATAGTGATTGTGTTTAATTTCTTCTTCAGAAATGTGACGGTTTATAATTTGTTGAACTTATAGTCGTTTTGAAATACAATAGAAATTTAAATGCTATCAAAGCTACAGGTTTGTAGTTAAGATCTTATCCGATGGTGTCAAAAATATTAAATAATGCCATAATTTGGTCTTATTTAAACTATGCATCTTTTCTGATTCGACCCATTTCAGAATAATTTTTGGATGTATAAAATCTTACTCCTGCTAATGTGTTACAGTTTGAAAATGTTGATCCACTTTTTATTTTTTAGGAGAAAACTTTTATCAGAAAAAAAATATATAAATAGTTTATCGTTATCATATCATAAATTGATTTTAAAACTAGTTAAACTTCGTCCCTTTTAATATCAAATTTTGCTACCAAAATATTACATAACATATTATACAGTGTCAAAATACTCCTGCTGCATATATAAACTTATCAGTATCTACAATATCAGACAAGCAAGATTTTTTATGTATTTTGCTAATTTTCATTATGCCAACTAATCATTTTCACACGGCTAAGTTCATGTGTTTTTCCAAGGAACTGCAGACCTTGATTAATAACTGAACTTCAATCTCAGCAAAACTGATCATTTTGCTGACAAAAAAATTAAACATAAAAAATCTCGTTTTCTTTGTACCATTTTAATTTATTTTTCTTTATAATATGATACGCAGCGCCAAATGCTTTACAACAATCCGAATGTATGTTATCTATTTATATATAATATAGTCAAACAAGCAACACATAACATTATGCAATTTGAGACATTTCTTCATATCTTAATTAATAATATTTATCATTCAATGCACACATTGCACGATTCCAATGTTTCTCAAACTTTGAATATTTATTTTACATGTTTGATAATCTTTTATGTTCACACTGTTATATCATACAATGTATTTTACTGTTTTTACAAATTATGTATATCGAATTTAATTCTTATATCTATATAACGTTATCACTTAGAGGGGAGCACTGTGGGGATTGAGGAGGCAAGCCCCTCTGGCTTGCCTATATATATATATCCCCACCAACGACGAGCCAAAACAGTTCTCATTTAACATTCTCGCGGGCCTGTCATTTCCAATAAACAATGTAACTCAATCAGCAGTTTCAATATCTTCCCACTATAGATACATCTAAATACCTAGTTAGATAATTTTAGCCTGTAGGAAAAGGAATTGTAGTTAGATTTTGATAAGGTAGTAGTTAACTAGAAATTGGAGTTAATGGGACTTTTTTAGGTATAGTATAAATTAGTAGTTTAGATAGGATTCCCGTCACAGAATGTCAACACGCTACGCTACCGAGACATCAAGGCCTTGCCAAGCCGTATGCGCCGCATTCTTTCCTCCAAATTCTACGTCACCTTGACTTGCTATAACTTGGTGTTCTGTGTTAGAATGTGATTGTATCGTTTGTAATCCGTTACATTTTATAACAGATTTTTAATTATCTCAATAGAGACGAAGTTGGAATATTTTACTGTAGGAGAACCGGGAAATCAAGGCACCTCCACGGCTTACGACCTGTCATCGGCTGGTTTACGTGATCACTTTATGCGCTTGCGCAACGTTCACCAATTATGCCTTTTTAATGAGATCCCTATCAATTCAATTTTTGAAAGTTCTATATATTGCAATACTTCACACCTTCCATCTGGACACATAGAGGTGATGACTCACTTTTAAAGTCAAAATAGTCAACAAACAAAATTACAGTTGAAAATATTACAAAAAAATTGTGTCACAAAAAAACTCTTGATTGTCTTTGTTTTGTCCTTCGTGGCCATGATCGGAAAGACCAATGCCAGGATGGACGTCGATATTTGATGATGGGATAAGCTACCAGGTAAATGTTCCCCCTGCCCTAGAAAAATGCTGGTCGAGTGCATGCATCAGGAATGGCAGGTGTCCTCAGGGATCAAGAGTGACGAGCGCATTCAACGGCACTGGAGCCCTTTCCGATACTCTCCTGGACAGCGACAGCATTCCCGCTAGATTGATGCTGCGAAGGCTATCGCTGGCACTTCAGGGCAGGACTTGGCCGATGTCTCCTGAAATGGCCTCTCCTGGGAGCTACGGGCGTGGATCCGCATTTTTTGAGCACAGTCTTATTGTCACACATTTTTTTGTTGTTTTTTTGTAATGGCAAGAATAATATTTTTTTTCTTTTGACATTCAACATTGTTTATTTTCTCTATTTTTCTTTCATTGATTTGACCGCAAATTCAAAACTCCAAGCGAACAGTAGAGATTGTGTCAATATCACACAGTCAAAAACGTTAATCTCAAATAGTTAAAAACAATTGTTTATCGAAGATCGGATTATTTGGTTGAATTAAAATTGATTTAGTCTTACCGCACACATATCTTTAAACACTATACATTTTTGTCAATTATTAACAATTAGATATAAAGATAGTATTTTTTTAATATTGAGCTTACTTGCACAATAAATTTAAAAAAATCTAACTTCCCACAGCAATAAGAAGTAATTAAACATTCATTATTCGATAATTAAAACAATCTAGTATAATGTTGGTTTATAGTTTGATATGATAACATTGGTTAAAATCACTTTAAAATCCTTCTATCAGCAGTGTCACTCCACTTGTATTTTTTTCCGTGCAATCTAAAAACATGTCTATTCAGCCCAGAGCTTGATTTCAACTTCTGTTCGCAGTAGGGACACGGATAGTTTCTGTCCTTCGTGTGCTTTCTACCATGGGCCTTGAGTTCATAGCACGTGACGAAAGCCCAGTCACAGACTTTGCATTTGTAAGGGCGTTCTCCACTGTGACGTCTTATGTGGTTTTCTAAATTGGCTCTTGTGTTGGAAGCAAACTCGCAAATGTTACATTGAAACTTTCGCTCTTTCGCGTGTCCCTTGGCGTGCATTATAAGTTCGCTGTTTGTAACAAACGTAGCCCCACAAGCTTCGCAGTTGTAATTTTTTATATTATTGTGTCTGTTCATATGAATGTCGAGGGATATCTTAGATTTAAGAAGTTTATTGCAAATGGAACAGGAGAATTTCTTTTCTTTTACGTGTACCAATTTGTGACGTTCGAATTGATCTTTATGTTTGAACTGTTTACCGCACTCTGGACATGTATAGTACATCTTTTCGCTGTGGGTTTTTCTGTGGTATATCAGACTACCCCGTTGCGAAAATCTGCGATCGCAACTGTCACATTTAAATGGTTTCTCTCCGGTGTGCGTTCTTAGGTGATAAACGAGACTTTCGTGGCGCGATGTTGAATAGTTGCATTCTGTACAGTGGAATCTTTGTTGTGATCTATCACCAGAAACGTTTATATTCTCTTTTGATGTCATATTCACACGAGACTTTTTAAAAAGAGGTTGTGTTACTTTAGAATCAACATTTTTGGTACAAACAATACATATACACTGACCGTTGTCTCTATTTTTGCACACAACTTTGATTTCGTCAGAAATTGAAAAATGACTGTTTTCATTTTGATGACTATTGACTTTCATATCTAAATCAGTTTTGTCAGAAATATCGTTGATTAATACACATTTTTCGTCATCCGTGTGGTTTTCTGTATCTTCCATATAAACATGTTCTATAATTTCGGTTTTCTTTGGGTTACCAGATAAATTATTGATGTTTTTTGATAAAATGAAATTTATCTTCTTTAGAATACTGTTAGAATTTTCAAATTTAGCCCAAAAACTTTCAATCAAATTTAGTTCTCTGCAACAATTTGAACAAATACAGTCGGGTAAGCCATCTCCTTCGTTGACTGGTATTTGAGCACACAAAACCATCTTTTTGAAATACAATCCCTGTGCGTCAAAAAGTGATATCAAATTACGGCAATTAAATGCTAAACAAATTCTACACAGTAAATTTTGACGGCCATTAGAAAATATTTCGGAAATAGCTGCTTCCGACATCATATTGATTTACACTTGGGATTTACATGTGTATATTTCGTTTAATGCTTACATCGATAATTGTCTGTGTTCAAAATTTAAATCGACATAGCCGCGACATCTATCGGTCCTGAGCAACAGGAAAATAAATAAAAAAACTCGAGAATTATAGTAATAAATAATATCGCGACCCTAGGAGGCCGAGGGGGGGTTAATTAATCCATAGAACACACTAACTAGAATCAAACCATAATCAAACTGATTTATAGTTGGCTGTGGCTATTCTACACAATTATTATTGTTATTATTTTTTAAAATAATAATAATAATAAACTGATTTTTCTATGGATTTGGCCATAGTGAATTTTTCCTATAGATAATTGTAAAACCTTGTAAATCTTTATCTTGGCTAGTTACCGTATTCACACAAGAGCTATAAAATATACATGAAATGACGAAAACTCATACAAACGTCAAACATCAAACATGTAAGTTCTCAGCCTTTTTGATATTTTCTTGCTGAGATTTTAAAACTTAATTTTAATTTGAAAAATTGATTTGTAACTATCTTCTTTTGTTTCTGGAAGTCATATTATGAAATTTAATCTATTAAAAGGATCAATAATATTTTAAATAATACACCAAGATGGACTATCTGACATTTTATTAATACTAATGAAAAAATTCAATCTACTACCTTTTGTTTTACAATGTTTGAATTAAGAAATATATTACTTGTGGTATTGCCATAATTTAACACCCTCTCTCAATTTTCTATTATAAAGATCAATAATGAAAATTGCATATTTTCACATTTTATACAATTATATCTTAACAGTTTTAACACAATATGAATACAAGATAATATAAAGAACATATGAAAACAATAATGGATGTACTGAACATATGAATACAAATGTTACATTCAAATGTCTAAATTCTCAAGTTTAATAAATCCTTCAAATTTGAAAATGTAACTAAAGTCAGTGACTTTGTGAAAATATCAGATGCGTTGTCATGAGTCGATACATATTTCACCAAAACTTGTCCTTTTTCAATTAGGTCCCTTATGAAGTGATATTTGATATCAATGTGCTTTGATCGCTTATTACTTTCATAGCTTTTACTCAAATGAGACAGGATCATTCGCTTCAGCGAGAAAACTGTAAGCTGAATATAGTTTAAAATCTTTAAATTTTTCTGGAATCTTGATAGTCCTTTGAGGTCTTTCAAACTCTGTATCTGACTGATTATTGTCCATACCATCTCCTGTTAAATTACCAGACAAGTCAAGATTTCTTTCATCTTCATATTCAATTATTTTCTCTGTAATGTCATCTGTAGGTGTGAACTCTACAATTTCTTCATTTGTTTGAACTTCGGAATCTTCTAATAAGCTCAAACGTTCACTTGCATCTTCGTCATCTACTGTATTAATCAATATATTTCCTTTTATAGTACTCTTTTCAAAATCGGGTTTAAATATAATATTTCTTGAAATTTCAATTTTTCTTTCAGTTGGAAAGTAAATTCTATAACCTTTAATATTTTCTCCATAGCCTACAAATATCCCTTTCTTACTTTTTGTATCCCACTTTCTTCTATGTTGCTTTGGAACTAATACATATGCTTCTGATCCAAACGTATGTAAGCCTTTTAAGTCCGGAGATTCTTTGAACCACAATTCAAATGGAGTTTTTTCTTTCACAGTACTTGTTCCACTTAGATTAATAACATATACTGCTGTGGCGACAGCTTCAGCCCAGAGTTCTTTTTTCAAATTCTTTGCCTGTAGCATAGTTCTTGCTAGTTCCACGACTGTCCTATTTTCTCTTTCAATTCGTCCATTTTGCTGAGGCGTATAGGTACATGACTTTTGATGCCTTATTCCTTTGTCTTCCAAGAATTTAGTGACTTCTTTATTTACTTCTTCTAAACCTTGGTCGGTTCTAAGGATTTGTACTCTATTTCCTGTGACACTTGCAGCCAACTCCAAGAATGCTTTGATTTTGTTCGTAGCTTCTGATTTGTTCTTCAAAAAGTAAACACTTCTATAGTGACTATAATCATCTTTCAACAGTAGAAAATATCTAGAATTTCCAATCGAAGTTTCTTCCATTGGTCCGCAAACGTCTGCATGAATTATTTCTCCAGGTAATTTAGCAATTCTTGTGCTTCTTTCAAATGGTAATATATGTTGCTTACCAAAAATACAGGCTTCACAAAAGAAGTTTTTTACATCTTGAAACTTTATGTCATGTGCCTTTAAAATCGTTCTAACTTGATAAATGTTTTGATGGGCTAATTTTTCATGCCATGTAAGTAAATTTTCTTTTTTATCACTATAAGTTCCCAGAAAAGCACTCTCTTCAATTTGGAGTATTAACTTGTACATTTTACCCTCTCTTTTTCCGAGAATCTTAACTTCATTGTTTTTAATAATTTTACAACTATTTCTCTCCATTTCAAAGATATAACCCTTCTCAGTCACTGCACTAATCGAGAATAGATTACATTTCAAGTCTGGAACAAACAAAACAGATTTTAACTCGCCATCTGTCCATCTTCTTCCATCGTAGGTTTTTACTTGTATATCACCTCGACCCAAAGCTTCTATGACGCTTCCATTTGCAATTTTTATTTTAATGGGATTCATCAATTCTTTATAATTATAGATACATTTCTTGTTGTGAGTCATGTGCTCACTTGCCCCTGAATCAGCATACCAGTCTTGATCTAACAATTCTTCTTCACCAATCAATCCAATACTTGTATATGCTGAGCGATGATATTTTGGTTTCCTTTGTTGCACGTTTTCTTTTTGATAGCAATCTTTGGCTTTATGATTTGGTTTGTTACAATGAAAACATAGCTTCAAATCAAAATTCTTTTTAAAATAGCAGTCTTTAGCCAGGTGTCCAGTCTTTCGACAAATATTACAGTTTTTATTATTTACAAATAGTTTCATTTTATTATTGTCTTGAAATTTTTTGCTTGTATATGCAGACTCCGTTTTCATATTTTGACTTTTCATTCTTCCTTCTTCTATGTATAATCTGCTAATAAGTTCGTTGACACTTTGTTTATCTGAAGGAACAGATTCCCACGCACTTATAAAATAATTAAATTTAGGCGGTAGTCCCATCAATATTTTGGTCATGAACATCTGATCAGAAATATCTTCCTTGTGCTGTTTTAATTGAGTTCTAATTTCCTCCAATCCAGAAATGTAGGAAGAAATTTCTTGGCCATCATAAGTGTAATTGAAAAATTTCTTCTGCAACATATGAATGCTTACTTCTGATTTGTGCTCGTAGACTGAGCAAAGCTTACACCACGTTTCCTTTGCATTTTCACATGTGAGAATATGGGACATAGGGCCATCTTCTACTCTGCTGACAATGATTTCTTGAGCTTTTAAATCTTTCTTTTTGTAATCCGTGCTCTCTTTAATATAAATGCTTTCATTTGTGTCATCCTTGTTTTTAATTGGCGGGTTTTCACTTAACACTTCAAATACTCCTTTGCTTAATAAGGTTATTTTTGTTTGAAATTTCCAAACATTCCAATTTTCACTGCCTTTTAGAATTATCGATGGTGTATTTTCCATCTTGTTAAATTTTAAATTTAACATTCAAATTCACTATTTAAATCTACTATATTTCAATCTACTATATTTCAATCCACTATTTTTTGCATTTGTTATGAGCTGCTGGGCAAATAAAATATGAAATTTAATCTATTAAAAGGATCAATAATATTTTAAATAATACACCAAGATGGACTATCTGACATTTTATTAATACTAATGAAAAAATTCAATCTACTACCTTTTGTTTTACAATGTTTGAATTAAGAAATATATTACTTGTGGTATTGCCATAATTTAACACATATAACTAATAAAATCCATATTATTATCAATTTGTGTTTGTATAATTTCAGGTTACGAATTATTTTGCGCTGCAATTTCATCAAATGTCTTCAAGTTTCAATACTTTAATTTAAGTAGCACCATGCGTTTTACTCCATTGAAGTGGCTTCCTGTTCTTGCAAACATACCTCAGCTAACAATGACGTCCCATCTAAGAGTCCGCACAGAATTTCTTCCAGGAACCCAGTTACAAAACTTGGACGTGGCACAATGACTGGAAGAACATCAACCTTTATGTCAATAGGTACATGGGTACTCCAACGGTGGTACCTCTAGGTTTGGATCTGCCATGAAGGCTGTGGACCTCTCTAAATAGGATCCGCGCTGGACATGGACGTTGTAACTACCTCATGGAAAAGTGGGCATTTTTTCATCCGCACAATGCTATTGCGGCCGTCTCTTCCAAATGATACAGCATATTATATTGCAAGAATGTAGCGTACGGCTCTCGACCTGAATATCTGATCATATTTTATTTTTAAAATGGTATTGTTAATATATTTTTTGTGATTATTTTATTTCTTCCCACAGAAATTGCACTCATATTGTTTTTCGCCTGAATGAGTCTGTTTATGAGCGTTTAAAGATTGTCTTTGAGCAAATGTCTTCAAAGATCGTGGTCGAGAGTAGCGTCTGGCCCATGAGTTTCTTTTCTGCATTCTTAGGTTAGGTTTAAGTTTGTGTATAATAATAATAGCGACTCGCGTGAGCGAGTTGCTTTATAAATTGAATTAAGCTATGAAGTCCTCACAGAGGTGAACTCTGTGAGGACTTCATAGCTCGGCACGAGCTTTCCGTTATCAATGATCCCTTTAGTCCTCCCACTTTTTCTGGTGCGGTCGGGTTTGGCCACATCGATGTCACTTTGTGTTAGCGCCGATTGCTAATCCGGCTAAATAAATAATGGACTGTATATCGAAATTTATGAATTGAATTGTTTATCTGTAATGTGTGTTGGATGGGATATGACCAAGGAGCGGTACTAACCTTTGATCTCGTTCTCTTGTTACGATACTCCTCGAGTCCTCTTCTCTCACATATAACAAAATAAAGTACAACACGATAACACAATAACACATACGATGATGATGATGATGTTTATTATAACACGATGATGACATGTATAGATCGACGAAACGAGACGATTTTATTCGAGCGACGAATTTGACTGATTACATCGAGACGACGTTTTTGCGAGTTCCTCCTTTCGGTTTTGACCGCTAGGGGGAAGGAAACAGTTGTGGAAGGATTTTGGCGGGAATCAAAGGTATTTTGATTTGTCCATAATTCGATATCAAACATCCTCCCAGCCTTGAGGAAATCTAGGCTTTCCTCAAAACAACGATAAATGAAAATTGATTCATGACAATAAGAAATAAATGACAAAATGAATGACATGTATGAACCGCAATCAACACAAGTAATACTGGATGATAAGGTATTATCTCCAACGATATAGAATATACCCAAGCTATAATATGCACCATACAACAAAATAGATAACGATGATGAATGATGTATGTACGATTAATGAAAGTGAATGAATAAATGAACATAAACGAAACAACACGAAATATATGTCTATATAGGCAATTTGTATAGTTTAACAATAGGACGCTTGAGAATGCCTTTTGAGGTACGAACATTCACGACACGAAGAATATTATCAGAACCTGGAAAACATTCTGTAATACGTCCTAGTGGCCATTGCATAGGTGGCGATTGCGAATCTTCAATGAGCACTAAATCACCAATGCTCAAATTGGCTGAACTTGATGTCCATTTACTGCGTTGTTGAAGGGTGTGAAGGTACTCCCTTCGCCAACGATTCCAGAAGTGTTGTGTCATTTTTTTCAAAAGTTGCCAGCGAGACAATCTATTCATTGGTGTTTCTACAAAGTTTTCTTCTGGGACAGAAACCAATGGACCTCCTACCAGAAAATGAGCCGGGGTAAGAGCTTCATCCTCGGATGGGTCAGACGATAGTGCCCCTATGGGCCTAGAATTTAATATGGCTTCAATGCGAGTAAAAATGGTGTTTAGTTCCTCAAATGTCAGGACTTGGTCCCCTACCACTCTTTTTAAATGGAATTTGACAGATTTAATCCCGGCTTCCCACAAACCACCGAAGTGTGGTGCAGAAGGGGGATTAAAATGCCACTTAATTTGTCGTGCAGTCACGGCCATCAAAAATGAGCCACGATCTTCCTTGGAAGATATCAGTTTATTGAATCCTATTAAGTATTTATTTGCACCAGTGAAATTGGTGCCACAGTCACTATAAATATTGTGACAAATTCCACGACGCGCTACGAAACGATCTAACGAAGATAGAAAGGCTTCAGATGACATGTCAGAGACGACCTCGAGATGAACCGCCTTTGTCGACAAGCATACGAATAAACATAAATAAGCCTTTGCCGTTTTAGCTCCACGCCGCTTGCTCTCTTTAATAGTGAATGGTCCTCCGAAGTCGATGCCAACGTTCAAAAAAGGTCGCTCTTCTTGAAAACGAGGTGCAGGAAGGTCACCCATGAAGGGTTGAATATTTTGGGGTTTAGCCCTAAAACATGTAATACACTTGCTTAAGCGATGCCGAATGACATTTCTAGCAGAGACTATCCAATAATTTTGTAAAAGTATCGATTGAAGCGTTCTAGGTCCAACATGCAAATATAATTTATGAAAATGATCGATCAGTAAATGGGTGAATGTATGATTTTTTGGCAACAAAATTGGATGTTTAGCATTTCCTGTGAGGTTGGAATGTTGCAGCCGACCTCCAACATGTAGGATACTATTACTATCGAAAAATGGGGCAAGGTTTCGAATAGAAGACTTTATTTTATCATCGCTCTTTAATGCGGTTATCTCGTCATAAAAACAAATATTTTGAATATGTTTGATCAGCACCATACGTGCTCCGTTGATCTCGCAAAGATTTAGATAGTTGTTAACTTCTCGCTTGGAAGATGGTGACCGACAATTTCTAATAAAGCGACAACACCAAGCTGTGACAGTAATTAATTTACCTAACAATGAATATCTTTTAAAGATGTCAAAGTCTTCCATCCCCTGTTGAACGGCTAGAACCGTAGGTAAAAGTGGTGATTTCCTCTCTGGGACATCTTCAATGTTTAAATTGACGTTACTGATTGGCCAATTATCACATGGGGTTGATAGCCATGATGGTCCATTCCACCACAGTGACGAGTCGATTAATTCCGTCGGAAGAACTCCTCGACTGGCAATATCTGCAGAGTTTTCACCAGATTTCACATGATACCATTGAGTAGATGGTGTATTTTCTATGATTTTAGTAACACGATGACATACAAATGTTTTTAGCATATATGGAGGTGTATTCAGCCATGCTAAAACGATTGTTGAATCAGTAAAGGCGAATATTTTTTTAATACAAATTTTATTACCTAAAGTGTTAAGTAAATATTTCAAAAGGTTAGATAATAAGAGAGCACCACAAAGCTCGAGGCGAGGAATTGAAAGAGGTTTTACCGGCGCTACTCTCGATTTAGCTATTAACAAACGAACTATTGTATTTGAATCAGAATCAATCGAACGAAGATAGACAACACCACCATTTCCTTTTTCAGATCCATCACAAAAACCTACAAGTTGGTACTCCATAGGTTTAGTAATTCCGAAAAAACGAGGAATTTTAATATTTGACAACAGAGATAAAGATTCTAGGACCAATCTCCATTGTTTCTGAATGTAATTAGGCACTTCATCGTCCCACGCGAGTTTGAGTTTCCATAACTCTTGCAACAAACATTTTACGAAAAGCAGAACTGGACTCAAAAATCCGATAGGATCATATATTTTCGAAATATTGGACAATATAGATCTTTTAGTATATTTGTTTTCCATCTTGGTGAAATAATATGAAAATGAATCGTTCGCAGCATCCCAATAAATACCTAATACCTTAATTGTTTGACTTTGGTCAAAATCAAGAGAAATTGGTGTTTCGCGATCTTCAACAGGAATATCAGACAAAACCTCGGCACAATTACTGTACCATTTACGTAACGTAAAGCCTCCAAGACATAACAAATTCCTTAAGTCCTGTTGCAACTTTTGAGCATGCGTAATGGTGTCTGCGCCAGCCAGAATGTCATCGATATATGTGTTTTCATTTAAAATGATAGCTGCTTCGGGATATTTGACACCTTCATCCTGGGCGAGTTGTCGGAGTGAACGCTGTGCTAAATAAGGGGCAGATGCTGTGCCATATGTAACAGTTTCCAAAGTATATTGCTTGACAAGCAGATCGACACTCTCCCGCCACAATATATGTTGATATGATGTATATTCTGGAAGAATCAATATTTGCCTAAACATTTTGCAAATATCTGCAGTGAAAACTATAGGATGAATTCGGAATCTGCACATCAGATCTACGATATTTGTTTGCAACTTTGGTCCGCACAGAAGTATGTCATTTAAGGATACTTGAGACGAAGAACGAGAACTTGCGTCAAACACTACACGAAGTTTTGTTGATGAGCTATGTTCCTTAAATACGCAATGATGAGGGATGAAATATTTGACTGACTTCATGTCTACAGAGGTTGATTCTGTCATGTGACCCAAAGCTTCGTATTCTCTCATAAATTGTACGTACAATTCCTTAAGTTTGGGATTACGAGCTAATCTACGTTCTAGATGATGAAGGCGAGATACTGCAATGTCATGTGTTGAACCTAATTCCTGAGCATTTTCTACGGGCGGTAACGGCACAATATATCTTCCAGAGCTATCACGACGATGTTCTTTCTGAAAGATATCTTCGCAGCGAATATCATTTGGCGATTGTAATGGGGATACGATCTGTGGAGGCTCTTCTATTTCCCAAAAACGACTGAGCGAGTTCTCAATGCTACGTTCCGATGATGTAAAAAATGTATTAAGAACCTTGGACGAATTTACATCTATATTTCCCATTAAAATCCAACCGAATGCTGTATTTAAGGCTGTAGGCTCATTTTTCTCTCCAACTATTTTTCCTGACTTCAATAACAAAGGAAAAACGGCTGCTCCAAGTAATATATCCACGGGTCCAGGGGCATAAAATTCTGGATCCGCTAATTTTAAATTTTCAACATATTCCCAATGACTAAAATTGATGTTTTGACTAGGCATGTTACTGCAAATATTCGATAAAACTATCATTTCTATATCAAACAGTGGTTCACGTGAACCAACTGCTCGCACCTGGCCTTCGACTACACCTTTGTTGGCCATTGATTGCATCTGACAGATACCACGAATTGGAATGTTTTTTTTAACATATTTAAATCCTAAGCGAGTGGCGCAATTTTCCGAAATAAAATTCGCTTGACTCGCGCTATCCAAAAGTACACGAACTTTCTGATATCTCCCTGTCTTATCTCTGACTTCTGCAATAGCTGTCGATAGCAAAATACTACAATTACTATGATTGGTATACACCATTCTGTCCACGATCGCTGCCTTAGCAGAGAAAACAGAATCTGAATTGACAACGACATCGTGGTTAGGTGCGTTATCATTTGACGATGGATTCACTATTTTATTAGTTGATGTAAAATGAAGCAATGTGTGATGTTTTGATGAACATAATTTACAAGAGCGAGATGAACAATTTTTCAACAAATGAGATTTGGACAAGCAATTCAAACAAATACGATTCTCCTTGACGACAGAGTATCTTTCTTTAGGTGACATAGAAAGAAATTTAGAACATTGAAATAATGAATGCAATTCATTACATACGACACATTTCACACGCTGTATATTATTGTCCGTATTGGACAAGAACGAATTGTACGATTTGGGTTTTGAATGTTTATTGATATTTTCACTAGCAATATGACAAGCGTTTTCTTTAGCCCGACATTGTATTTCCAGAAATTCTATTAATTGTTCAAATGATGGGATCTCCTCTCGATGATGAGAGGTTTCAAAAATTGTTCTAATATCGATAGGTAATTTGCGAAGTATGATGTGTAATAAAATAAATGACCATTCCTTTGTTGGAAATTTTAATGCCTGTAATGCCAATATATTTTCTTTGATGGTGCCTATAAACACACTTAATTCATTACGAGATTTTAATGAACACGATATAATGTTTTCCATGTGAATGTCTGCTATGAGTCTTTTGTTTTCGAATCTTTTTTGTAAAAGTTGATATGCAATTAAATAATTATCTTCAGAAATAGGTAGATGCCTTACTACATTTAATGCTTCACCTGTCAAAGTACTCAGCAGATAATGAAATTTTTGTACACGTTGTAAACTTTTATCACTGTGAATTAATGAATTGAATGTACTAATAAAGTTCATCCACTCTGTATATTTTCCCGAAAATGATACCAAATTGAGTTTGGGTAAACAAACATTTCGATTATATGGTGCATATTCGCTAGGCATATTTGGTTCTACTATAGGAAAAATCTTCGAATAAATGACATTAATTTTATGAAAAGTTTCCATAAATTCAACATAATTTTCCTGATGAGTTTTCAAATCAACATCATCTTTCTTAGAAGACTCTAACGCGATATGGTTTTGTACAAAATTGTCTTTAATTGATTCAATTTCCTTGAATCTCGATTGCAATGTTAACCTGTCATCCAATTCATCAGATGTCTGCGCTTTAAGTGCACAATTAAAAACACTTTGCAGGTCAAAACGTGCTAATCGGTATCTAATGTTAGCCATTGTAAAATAGAATGTAAATATATTTAATTAATAATTAAATGCGATGTTTTATTATTTCAAATCGAATAAACTATACCGAAATGTCAACTGTCATCGGAAAAATGTAAACAATAAAACAAAATGGCCGCGAGCTATCAAACAGCTGACTCAACTGACAGACGAAATGTTCGCAAATTTACGACTGTACGAAATCGACTGAAGTACGAACAATCCTATGAATTTATGTTGAAATGTTACAACGAAAATTTACAAAATACCGACTTGTTTTGATTGAACAATATCGATCGAATGATGGCAAATTTGGAGAGAAATAGGTATTTTACACACAATACAAGTAACCAATTCAATGTTGAAATAATGCAAAATTAAATAATTACGGTTGATAATGAATATTTTATGACAGAATGCCAAAAATACAATATATCTGACGAATAACCAATGTTAAAATGCAATTGTTAAGACAAAAAGATTTAAAAATGCGATTTGTAAGACAAAAAAAGTTCAAAAATCCGGATCGCATGGATCAAAATGTTAGCGCCGATTGCTAATCGGGCTAAATAAATAATGGACTGTATATCGAAATTTATGAATTGAATTGTTTATCTGTAATGTGTGTTGGATGGGATATGACCAAGGAGCGGTACTAACCTTTGATCTCGTTCTCTTGTTACGATACTCCTCGAGTCCTCTTCTCTCACATATAACAAAATAAAGTACAACACGATAACACAATAACACATACGATGATGATGATGATGTTTATTATAACACGATGATGACATGTATAGATCGACGAAACGAGACGATTTTATTCGAGCGACGAATTTGACTGATTACATCGAGACGACGTTTTTGCGAGTTCCTCCTTTCGGTTTTGACCGCTAGGGGGAAGGAAACAGTTGTGGAAGGATTTAGGCGGGAATCAAAGGTATTTTGATTTGTCCATCATTCGATATCAAACACTTTGGCTTCGGCTCAAATAGCTCAAAAGACTTCCTCCTGGCGTGTTTATACAGATTATTCGGGTAGCGATCACGAACTTATTGTCTTTACAATTTCTACTTCACCTACTGACTCGGTTCAAAAGTCTCATATTCCAAGGCGTTTTCGCACGAGGTGTGAGCGCATTGTCGAATTTGATGCTGAATTTATTCGATTTCTGAATCGCTTTAACCCAAATGCTATGTCTATATCTGATACTGCTTCTGATTTCACTAACAATATCATTATATGTGCAGAAAAGTCAATTGGCAGATCTACTCCAGAAAAATTAAAACCAAACGCTTGGTGGCACTCAGGACTCGATTCTTTGAAACGCAGCGTTACACGTGCACGTCGAGCTCTTAAATTGGGACGCAATAGGAACTTTGCTGAGTTTATTATTCTCGACTTGTACTCTGCTTATAGACGTGCACACAATCTATATAAAAATGAAATTATTCGTGCGAAGAAGGTAAGTTGGCAACGTTTGGTTTCCGAGGTTTCGACTTCAGATCCATGGGGTGCAGTATATCGCGCCGTTTCTTCTAAGAGAGGAAATGGCGCAACAATATCCTGCATCCGCGATGCAACTACTGGTGAGTTCATAACGTCTCTCGATTCAACTGCTTCCGTTTTTCTGGACGCGTTGATTCCATCGAATGATCCGTCTACCGATAATGTTTTTCATAAATGGGTACGTGCTCTTCAACACAACATTCCTCAGACACCCGCTTCGCCACCAGTTTCTGTTGAGGAACTCGATTTAATTATTGGGAACCTTAAACTAAATAAATCCCCAGGCCTCGACCGTATCGACTCTATTTTAATACAAAGATGTTGGCGTTTGGCTCAATTTGAAATGGTTTCCCTCTTAAAAAGATGTTTAGACGAGGGCTGTTTTCCAGACTGTTGGAAAACGGGCCTCATGACTATAATTCCCAAACGATGCGATCGTCCTAGCACGGACCCAAAAGCATATAGACCTGTTACTCTCCTGCCTATTCTGGGCAAGATTCTGGAAAGACTTATATGCAGTAGAATTGAATCCCATCTTTCTAACTCATGTCCACTTTCTTCTCGCCAATTTGGCTTCCGACCTGGAATTTCAACAGTCGATGCTATAAATTATATGTCAGAATTTGTAAGACCTTCTGACGAAAAATATGTTATTGCTATTTCCCTTGACATTAGTGGTGCATTTGACAATGCTTGGTGGCCGCTCATTTTGCATAAACTGAAGTCAAGGAATATACCCCGCAATATATATCTGATAGTTAAGAGTTACTTTGAAAATCGCCGCATAGTCCTGCCTGGGGGACAATTTCTACATACGCGACAGGTAAGCATTGGATGTCCTCAGGGTTCTGTTCTCGGTCCACTTCTCTGGAACATTCTTTTTGATGACTTGCTGGATCTTCCTCTCTCCAGTAATTGTACGATTCAAGCGTATGCCGATGATGCATACATCCTCGTCCGTGGTAATTCCCGTAGATTTATTGAGAACTCAGCTACTCAAGCTCTTTCCTTAGTTTCCGACTGGGGTGTAAAAAATAAACTTTGCTTCGCTCCTAATAAGACATATGGCTTGGTTTTCAAAGGCTTACTACGTAGACAGCCGTCTATTAAGTTCTCAGGAACAAATGTAAGTTTTCGGGACCAAATCACTTGCCTAGGAGTTGTTCTGGAAAGAGGACCAAATTTTAAAAACCATGCTCGATTGTGTGTCGACAAAGCTAAGTCTGCTTTTTTAAAGATCTCACACATCGCCAAGGCACACTGGGGTTTGCAGTTTCAAGTATCCTGTCTTTTCTATAAGGCAGTATACCTCGGCATTGCTTGCTATGCAGCAGGATGTTGGTCTCACGCCTGTGAACTTCAACATATACGTAGAATTTTGCTCTCAGGCCAACGATTCGCTCTCATCGCTCTATCCAAAGCATATGGAACGAGTCCCACTGAAGCACTGCCAATTTTGACAGGCATGACTCCCCTTGATCTGGAACTTCAGCGTAGAGGGGCTGTTTTCAACCTTACGCGGGGCTGTTCTTCTATGATCGGAAATATTCCTCTCTTCCCTCCAGAGGGTCGAGTGTCACGCGGCTTTGTTGAAAGGACTGTAAATGAAAATTTGCAGAACATCTGGCAGACTCGCTGGACGGCCTGCTCAGTGGGTAGAATTACCTACTTATTTTTTCCCGACGTGAGGTATCGTCTTAAATCTCCCTGGGTTGTTCCAGACTTTTGGACTTCCCAATTTTTCACAGGACACGGAAACTTTAAAAGTTATCTTCACCGATTTAACATTGCCTCCTCTGCTTCATGTCATTTCTGTCAATACCCGGACCAAACTTCGGAACATATCCTTTGGGAATGTTGCCACCCAATGGTGTCCTCATATAGATCGGAGCTCCTCGTTGCTGTCCGTGGGCCTCTTCAAGGTCCCATTGGTCATGCGGATTTTGTGATCGCGAAGAAAAATTATAAAGCTTTTAAGGTTTTCTGTCATAGATATGGTGCCTTACTTTTAGAAGATTCCCGTTAAATTAATTATTTCCAGAGATCTTGGTCACTTCTCTGATGGTCTGCATGTGGGGGGATCTGAGGTCATAGACAGTCCACGGGTGTGAATTTTCTGTTCGCACTCGTTGATTGTTTCTTTTTGCACTATGGTGCCGAGATTGGTAATCTAGAGGGCTCCATGAGCTACTTTTCGTGCTATGCATTTTTTTTTGTCGTTCACTTAGCGTTCTGTGAAGGGGCCGATTACAGTCCCCATAGGCAGAGCGGGTGGTGGTGGGAGTAGCGAAAAAAAATTGAATTATAAATTATTATAAATTAAATATATAATATTCTTTTAATTTTTCGCATTTAATATAAAATTTCACAGCTCATTTGACTTAATACTACGACATCTCAACCAATCAGAGAGCCAACCGGAAACAGAATGCAAACGGGTAGATTCGTAGTGTAGACTCTAGTGTGGTCGAGAGAGTTTCTCCACCGATACTGCATTCATGTTGGTTTTTGGCTGAATGACTTGATGTAGTATTAATTCCATGACTTTCCACAAACTTTACATTCGTGTGGTTTTTTACCCAAATGAGTTTTTTTGTGTACTTTACGATTTGAGAGAATATCTTTCCACAGATATTGCATTCAAATGGTTTTTCACATAAATGGTTAGTTTGTGTTTTATTAAACTTCTTTCTAGAGAGAATGTCTTTCCGCAAATATTGCATTCATTTGGTTTTTCGTCTTGATGTAGTGTTCAATTTTTTTTTATCAAAATGAGTTTGTTTTTTCAAAGATCCTGTTCCACAGAAAGTTTTTATACAAACATTGCATTTATGTGATTTTTCACCCGAATGAGTTAGTATATGTTTGTATAAACCTCTCATCTCGCCTTCCCATAGACATTGCACTCATATGATTTTTCACCCAATTAGGTTTGTTTTCTCAGAAAATGCAAGGAGTATATTTGTCTTTTATAAACCTTTCGTTTCATTTGACTCAAAAGAGAAATTAGCTGGTTAGTGAACAGAATTTTATAAATAATGTTAATAAAATTACCAATTCTGCAAGGAACTAAAGGAAGTTTTTATAATACGAATATTTAAAATTAAGATTACTATTTTATAAAAAAATATAAATTATACACACCACAACTTAACATGTATTTTTTATTTATTTCTAAATAAATCATGACTTTGTAATAATTTAATGTTTTTTTTCTATGCACTCATAATTATATAATAGGGTAGTTATTTGGTAAAGTAAAAAACAAGACATTATATAGGTAAATAGTATTTAGTTTTATTAAAAAAATATCTATAAAATCCCGATACATAAAAATAGAAACAGGATTATACGGAATACTATTTGTGAAAAATTAAGCAAGACAAATTTTTAATTATTAAAGACAATTCAATATATCGAATAAGAAGCTTTTAAGAGTTTTTTTTGACCACTGAATATCTATTAGGGTAGACAGATAATCGAACACCACACAATCCTATTTTGACTTACATTATTTGAATTTTTTCAACTGAATGAGGAAGTATATGTTTAATTAAAGCTACTTTTCGTGAGAATGTCTTCCCACAGACATTGCAACTGTGGTTTTTCTCCCGAATGAGATTGTTAATATGCTTTCAAATGTTCCGCTCGAGCTAGATTATGTACTTTCAAATGTTCCTCTCAAAAGAATTTTTTCCCACAGACATTGTATTCATATGGCTTTACTTTTTTTTTCAATCGCATTACCTATTCGACAGTTTCTCTTCCCACAGACGTTGCATTTATATGGTTTTTCACCCAATGAGTTAGTGTATGTTTTTCAAACTTTTCTTATGAGATAAATTCTTTCTACAGATACTACATTTATGTGGTTTTTCACCCGAATGAGCCGTTATATGCTTGCAAAAATCTCGCTTTTGAGAGAATAACTTTCCACAGACATTGCATTCATGTGGCTTTTTAACCATTTTTTTAATGAATTTGTTCTTGTTAAACAAGTACATATACATTTTCCTACATTCCCTAAACTAAGCATAAATGCTTGTGCTATAGGTGAACGAAATCGGTCGAGGCAGGATTCGAACTCGCGACCACTGGAATGTACATTCAAATTTCCATTTCGAGAGAATGTCTTCCCACAGATATTGAAGTAATGTTTTTCCCACTAAATTAATTAGTTTTATTATGTTCATTTAAATTTCCTTTTAGAGAGAATGTCTTCCACAGACGTTGCACTCATATGGTTTTTCACACAAATCTATGCTATCTTAAAAATTCTTTTTGAGATAATGTTTTCCCACAGACAGTGCATTCATGTGGTTTTTCGACTAAATGAGTTACTCAATGTAGTGTTAAATTCCATGTGTGATAGAATATCTTCTCACAAACAATACATTAGTGTGTTTTTCATCCAAATGATTTTTTTACAAAGATCCGGTTCCAGAGAAATTTTTCCCACAAACATTGCATTGATGTGTTTTTTTTTCATCCGAATGTAATACTATAAATCTCTCCTTTGAGAGTATGGTTTCCCACAGGCATTGCTCTCATACACTCAAATGACTTAATTTCGAAAGTTCAAACACTTATATAAAAAACACTATAAATCTTAATAATTTTAGGTATTTTATTTTGATAATCGATTCTTCTGATACATTGAGTAGCTTGTAAAATCCAGAATATAACCTCGAAGATATTGATAACGTTCAACCTTTTACATAACTTAAGTGAAATTTAAATGTAAATACTTATAAAACTTCACTATATGATTATAAAATTATATGTATTTATAAAAATATACTTCGTTTGTATACTTAAGAGGAAATGAAGGACGGTTTATCAATTGTTTACAAAAATGGTTAGATTTAACCACATGGACTGTCACCTGACAGTATCTGTCTCTGTCTTAATCATCTGTCTCTGTCATATTTCAAAAACACATGATATTTGTTATTGTTTACAAACGGGTGTAAAATAGCCACTTAAACTGACATCTGTCAAAATCACGTGATATTTGTTATTGTTTACAAAGTGAAGAATAGCAGCAGGGGTGTAAAATAGCCACATAAACTGACATCTGTCAAAATCACGTGATATTTGTTATTGTTTACAAGGTGAAGAATAGCAGCAGGGTTGATACAGTGGGTCCCAACTTTCATACAAAAAAATGTTCTATAGGAGTTATCATCATCATGTAACCAACATAGAAAAACTAAATTTAGCCAACATTACGAACCCAATTTGCAAAACTACACTAGCAAACTTCAAGTGATTTCAAACCATTTTCTGCCATTTTCTTTTAACCTTTCAATTTTGCTGTTGGTTATTGAGGTTATCTGAGACGCATTTTATTTTTTTTTATTCTGTTTGGGTGATAAATGATAATAACGCACGATTTTAAGACTTCTGAGGATAATATAACTAAATAAGGTAAGATTTATATTTATTTATTCAATATAATTCCATTTCATAGAAACATCTTCTATTTTGCGGACCACTATGAACCACGCGTGAAGTTTATTTCAAAGAGAATATAACCTACGGATATATGGTTTATTTCTTTTTGCTATGAAAGCATTAGAGTACATATTTGTTTTGAATGTTGTTATTGTTTAGGACCACATGTTAAATGAATTCTTTTGCTATCAAAGCATGGAAACATCAGTGTAGATATTCATTCAAGTTTAAAATCTAGGTTATTGATCTTATTAAATTAAAAAATAAACATAAAAACGATGTATACAATAGTATACCTATTATATTTAAACTCTAGTAGCGGTGTTAAATACTTTAGATTGCAGTAATCAAGTATTGAAATAACATAAGCGTTGATGAGAGATTTAGTAGCGTCTATTGGAAGATTTCTGCGAATTGACTTGATTCTACGAAGATGATAAAATGCTGCTCTAGTTGTGCAATTTATTTGTTTTTTTGAGAGTCAGGCTATAGTCTAGGTGGACTCCAAGGAGTAATGTTGTTATTGTTTAGAACCATATGACAATTATAATTTATTATGCTATAGGAGTTTGAAAATAATTATATTAGTGTATATATTCAAGTTACATACATACCATCACGCCATGTCCCTTGCGGGGTAGGCAGAGAGAACCGAACGCCACATTTTTCTATCCTGGCACGCATCTCTCGCCTCGTCCACATTCATGCATCGTCTCATACATGTTCGTCTATTGCTCACACTTCTAACATTTCCGTCTGTTGCTCACAGTTCGTCTATTGCTCACACTTCTAACATTTCGTTTCTTTTTTGTCTTCTTTAATTTAAAAAAAAATATGTTGAACTACGCCTTATATTTTATTAAAAATATAAGGCGTAAAACGTTGAAAATCGGGGTATGCCATTATTTTACTACAAGAATTTATACAGAACATTATCAAAAAGTAAAGATACATTTTTCTTTATAAATACCCAAACTATCTAAATTATTTTTTTCAAAACGATTTGATAAGAAATTATGATGGTATATCAAATTGAAAAATAGGTACGTTGGCAGCAGTCCCCCCCTTAATGCGAAATTTATTTTATAATAATTTTATTTAAGTGTAAAAAATAAGTACATTTCCTCACACCTATTATAAACCAAATATTTTTTTACATAGTATGACTTATTCTGAAAGATGGAAATGTTAGAAGCGTGAACAACAGACGAACGTGTATAAGACGATGTATGAATGTTGATGAGGCAATGAATGTGTGTCAAGATAGAAAAATGTGGCGTTCGGTTCTCTCTGCCTACCCCGTGAGGGACATGGCGTGATGGTATGTATGTATGTATGTATGACTTAGAAAAAAATTACAAACAAGAAAATATTCCAATATCCATGTTCACAAAACAAAGGATGCACATAATATTTTAAAATAATTTTTTTATGTATTCAATAATCAATAGGTACATAATGCATTTATCATTTTGATTTCAGATGCAAAGAATGGGCGAAAGCTGTAGGCAATCCAGAATTGGTATTTGTGCCAATAGAAAGATTGTGCCAAATTCGATATGTGTGTGGTGACCACTTCGATAAAAGAAGTTTCAATCGTAAAGTGAATCGACTTAAAAAAAACTGCCATCCCCACTTTAAAATTATCTTCATTGCCACTTACTGATGAGCAACTTAAGGAATTTCCTTTTCATGTGGCGAGTTATACACCAGGTTTGTATTTTGACTTTATTATGTTCTGTTAAGTATAAGTGCACTATTTGTTTTGTTTCTGGGTAACCGTTCACTAGTACTGTCTTTGGCCGTGTATATTACGGGAAAAATAAAGCTTTTGGCGGTATTAATATTGTAAGCCTCCAGAATGTGGCATTTGTTATTGGGTGTGTGTTAAATTCATATTTGACGTAGTACCTGTTAGTTGCCCTAGAAGTAATGTAAAATAAAATTAAAATATGAATAAATATTTTGATTCTAGTTCATTCATGAATATGTAAATTGTCTATAGTGATATGCACAATTTAATATCAAACTTTTTGAGAACTATCATAAAAATGTGTTTTCTGTATATCTGTCTTCCTTTTTCAGATGGCACTCTCAGGAAAGAAGTGAGCACTCCATTGTGTAGAGTTGAAAACCTTCTGGAAAAAAGACAGACACAATACCACTTGCTCGGTTTCTATACTAGAATGGAAAAAATACTTCTTAAAAAGACCTATTTGGGAATGTATCCCCATCTGCTACCCCAGGAGGAGATCAAAATCAAACAAATAGCAAGACAGCTGGCAATCCACGTCCCAGGGAGGAAGTTGATGCAGGATTAAAAAGAGATGAAGAGAAGAATATTTAGAATTTATAAATTTCACCATCTATCACCTATTTCTAGTTTTATTTGATTTAATGTTCTTTGAAGTACAAAATTATTTTAAAATTTTACTTCAATCCAGTAATCAATTTGTTTATTAATTTATTATTTTCCAAAAATCTATGTTGATTTATTGAAATTGTATAATTTTTGTAGCAGACAACTCATTTATATTATAAAAAATATATGCTGTATGTTTTTTTTTTCCTGTTTTTGAGTTAATAAATAAACATCATATTCAATGTATTATGTTTTTCGCTGTTTATAAAATGATAAATAAACAATATGTAAACTATGCTGTGTATTTTTTACTCCTCTCTGATTATAAAATAAACATCATTTAATGCCTTTGATATAAGCAACATTTTTTTTGTAAATTATTCTTGATGTTGCCCATCACTAGTGTTGGCAGCATTTATAAAGCTCTTTCCCATCCCTATGTTTTGTTCAGTTGTCAAAAATGCAGGGAGGCAACATGACAATTTTATTTTTCTCAATATTGGTACTACATGGATGATATTTTCATACATTTTGCTGATTCAATTTTTTTGTATGGAGCTATGTCTCTTATCCGTAAGGTTATATTCTCTTTGGGTTGATATTTCGTATTTTTAAACTTATTTAAACGTAAAATGGATAGCAAAAAACGAAGACAATACAATTTCAGCCCGGAAGACAAGATGAAACTAGTTCATTTAATTGGTTTGAAAAAATCGACAATATTGAATAAAAAAACCGACGGATCTACCAACAAACAAAAGGAATGCGCATGGCTTGATGTCCATCGGCAATATAATGCAACTTCATTAATACCCAGGTAAGAGTTGTTTAATTATTACAGGAGAAAATAAGTGAACATATTCAAAGTGTGTTTGCAATTTCAATATTTCGTGTTTTGATATACAATATTTATAATTGTTTCAGACCAATTGAATCCCTTAAAAAAATGTGGGACAAGCTAAAAATGGAATCAAAAGTACATATCTCAAAAGTTAGGGTAAACAATTACAAAACTGGAGGCGGACCCAGTGATGAACCAAAACATGACCCAATACTTATTGCAGTGTTAGAGATTCTTGGTAGAGGAGGTTCCGGAATACTAAATATAGATGACTGTGATAACAATTTTGTGATAGGTAATTTTTCAAAATATATTATTTGTTTCATTTGCTACTTTATTTTTTTTATACAAAGTAAGCTTTCACTGACATAAAATTATTACAGAAGTGCTTTTGCCTAATCTCGAGACACGAACATCTACTCCAATGGAAATGGCAGATGATAATCTTTTTACGGAACCTGAATATATAGCATCACCTCCAATTGTAATAGAAGTTCAAAATGAGGTAAAAAATTATATATTTTAATTGAATCTTTTAAATGACTGCAAAATCAATTTTGTTAGATTACTTATATAGATAATATTGCTTATAAAAAGTTGGATAATTTATTTTTCTTTATTAGGATGAAACAAAGATAATATTGCTTTTTATAAAGTTAAACTCCGTGTAGAATAAAAGTAGAGAACGGATGGCTAGAACAAGTGGAGGAATATTTATACTTGGGGAGTATGTTTGAACGGAATGGAAGACCTGATAAAGACATTGAAAGAAGAGTTATTGCAGGTAACAGAATAAACGGAACTCTCAGACCAGTAATGTCCGATCCAAGCAACTCAAACGAAGCCAAATTTGCCGTACATAATGCAATTGTAGTGCCCACTTTGATGTATGACAGTGAAACATGGACGTGGCAAAAGACGCATGAAAGTAGAATGAATGCTATGGAAATGAGATCACTATGATGATGAACGACTGACCAAAAAAATATACATGGGTGTAAGAGACGGAGTGAATAGCAGGGGCCGCCCCATAAAGAGATGGCATGACCATGTGAATGATATTTTGAAAGAAGGAAATATAAGAAGCTTGAATAATCGACGAGCATGTATGAGACGATGCATGGATGTAAAGGAAGCTAGGAATGTATGCAAAAATAAAGGAGTATGGCGCTCGGTTCTCTCTGCCTACCCCGTAAGGGATATGGCGTGATGGTATGTATGTATATAAAGTTAAAAAAAAATTTTTTCTTTATTAGGATGATACCGACAACTCGTGGACAAAAAGGCGTCGTCCTAAACTTCTGACAACACATGAGAGGAGTGAAGTCATAGAAAAACCTCAAACACTGGAAGTGTTAAAAAAAAGTTACATTGAAAGAGAGGATGCAAGAGCTAGCGAGCTTCATTCAATTTCAATGAAAATAAAAGTTACATTGAAAGAGAGGATGCAAGAGCTAGCGAGCTTCATTCAATTTCAATGAAAATAAAAGTTACATTGAAAGAGAGGATGCAAGAGCTAGCGAGCTTCATTCAATTTCAATGAAAATAAAAGTTACATTGAAAGAGAGGATGCAAGAGCTAGCGAGCTTCATTCAATTTCAATGAAAATAAAAGTTACATTGAAAGAGAGGATGCAAGAGCTAGCGAGCTTCATTCAATTTCAATGAAAATAAAAGTTACATTGAAAGAGAGGATGCAAGAGCTAGCGAGCTTCATTCAATTTCAATGAAAATAAAAGAAGAACAACTGGCCAAAGCAATACAGGAGCGCAAAACAGAGGAAATAAAAACAAAAATACAAGAGGAGATTTTAAAAAAATACAAAGTAAGAAAACAATATACAATGTTTACATGGTACAATTTTTATTAAAAAAATCATATTCAAATATTAGCAAAATAGTTTTGGGCTAGGTATTCTCGCCGGGATCCATACTGGTTTCTTTGGTTTTCATTCATTGTAATTTGACCACCAGAAATAAGAGCATCTAAATTAGTGATTATACCCTCGTTCGGTGGTTCGTCCTCACCAAATCTAATACATATATTATGTAGAATACAGCAAGCCATTATAACTCTTTCTGCGGTACTTAATTTAATTCGCAAACCAACAGCTAATGCAGGGAAGCGCCTTTTTAATAAGCCATACTGGCGTTCAACAGTATTGCGTGTCTTTATATGTGCTTCATTAAACTTCCGTTCGTAATGGTCCTCTTGTAATGGGGTTCAGATATGGAGTCAAAAGATAATCCTAAAAGAAATTTTAAAAATGTACATTACATATAATTTTTACTATTTCATTTCAGATCATGCGTCTATCCAAGAAGTTCTAAAAATTCTACATTATCCATGATCCAAGAAGGTTATGTAGTTTGGAATTTGTAATTCTTATATGAAATTATATTTCTTGTTGTATGAATGTTAAATTTTGTGTATTTTTTATGTATGTAAAAATGTTTTACTCAACAATATTCTTGAATATAAAGTTTCTTGTTTAATATTTAATTTAGTAAACAATATATATTTTTGTTGTCTTCATAAAATCATTGAATCGTTTCTTGTTATATGAATGTTTAATTTTGTTTATTTTTTATATATGTAAAAATGTTTTACTCGACAATATTCTTGAATATAAAGTTTCTTGTTTAATATTTAATTTAGTAAACAATATATATTTTTGATGTCTTCATAAAATCATTGAATCGTTTCTTGTTATATGAATGTTTAATTTTGTTTATTTTTTATATATGTAAAAATGTTTTACTCGACAATATTCTTGAATATAAAGTTTCTTGTTTAAAATTTATCTTGAATATAAAGTTTCTTGTTCAATATTTAGTTTTATATACAATATCTATTTTTGTTGTCTTCACAAAATCAATTGAATATACAATGCTTCTTATAATATGAATGTTCAATTTTGTGCATTTGTTATAATATTATGTAAATATGTTTGAGTCTGCTTAATTGTTTTTGCAATATTCTTTAATATGTTTTGTTGTTTGATTCAACAATATTCTTAAATATGATATTTCTTATTTAATGTTTCTGGAAATTTCTTACTGTGACACATATTTTCTACTGTCTGTGTCTCATTGATCATTTTATGAATGTTTATGATTGATTGATATTATTAATGTTTAACAAAATGTTATTTTTTTTCTATGAATACTTATATTTATGTTTGTAATTGTTTGAGATATATGTATTAATAGTTATTATTCACAATAAATAATTTTATAATGTATCAATTTAATGTTTTAAATTTATCCTGTACGACTATTGATATTTGCAAAATACATACTAATATTTTTTTATTTAAAAAAAATTACCTTCAAGGGATATCCGCTATCCCCTAGCAAATAACCAGTGCCATAAAAATTCCTTTCAAATTTTAAATGTATTTGACTATTAGTATATATTGCACTGTCATGCGTAGATCCTGGCCATCGTGTAACGACATCCATTATTTCCAAATTGCTATTGGATATAGTTTGCATGTTGATGGAAAAATATCCTTTTCGGTTTCTAAATTCTTCTCCGTCATCTCCACCTACAGTTGTAAAAAGGGTAAGCATGTAGTATTTATATTTTTGTATTAACACTGTGGTGTTTTTAATATAGAGACAACAGTGATCTCTTGATAAATGTATATGTATGTACCTATATTGATAAATGTAGGTATTCATTCACATAATTATCACTTGTCTTAGCACACAAACCATACCATCTACCATTTCTTTATTTTTTTTTCTATTAGCACTCATACATACACCAAAAACATTTTATAAATTATAGAAAATATTTTCAATATTATCCAATAAATGTAGTTTCTTTAGTTACACCAAAGATAACTTTACCTGGAGATTGAATTTTGATATGGGTACAATCAATTGTACCAAGTACATTTGGGAATCTAGCTATGCTGTAAAACCCCTCCTGTATTCTACAACGGGCGTCTTCAGCTTGTGGAATAGATGTAATATACTCATGTCTCAGGGTTCCAATAGCGCATGAAACTCTCTTCAGTATTCTGCTGGCTGTACTTTTACTAACACCCCCTAAATCACCAATAGATAATAAATGATCACCTGTAGCGTAAAATCGCAAGGCAATCAGTAGCTGCTTTATCGGTGGCACTGCATTATTTCTGAAAAAAAAAATTATTACTTCTTAGGTATATTATTTAATATTATTTGTCTAATATTGTTATTGTAACATTCCGATGTCAAAAATAACTAATAATAAATAAACAAAATTCAGTTGAGTCCTTACAGGAGTAATGATGTTAGGACGAATTTTAACCTCAATATGACAAAAATATAACCATAATATTTTGGTTTAATAATTAATTATTTAAGAAATATTTAGTATACACAGAAAAAAAAACTAGAGCCATCCGAGAGCCCTAGCACGTGGCACTTACTATACTGTACAACTTTATAAGATAGACCGCTCGACACGCGTTAGACTCGATATACCACTGGCCGACCACTCACACTGACACTACCGAATGACAACTGCTCGACTACCACAGCAGGGCGACCCAGCGCCCGTGAAACATGGAGTAGGGGGGGGGGGGTTTAAACTGAAGAACCTGATATCTAAAGAAAAGAAGGAGAATATACTCGTCCCACGTTGGGACGCGAAATTGATATCTAGAGAAAGGCGGAGAAGAGTACTAGTCCCACGTTGGGACGCGAGATTGATATAAGGAGGCTGGGAAGAAATATATTGGTCCCATGTTGGGACGCGAAATTGATAACTAAAGAAGCTGAAAAGCATAATAAAAATAAACATTAAACTCTGCCCCTGAAAATAAAAATCAAATAAAACATAATCGGCTGCGATGTGCCTGAAAAGACAAATACATACAAATACAGGCATGGTAAAAATAATATATACATAACTGGAAAGATCTTACCAAACTGCTGGTCTCGTAACGGGACTGTAGAGGAAACACTTACACTACATATCACTTTTTATTAATTAAAAATAACTTAAAACTAGCTGTTGAAATATCAACGAGCAATGTTCCATTTTCATTTTTTTGTCTATGGATTATATATATCCTCTTCCTGTCACTTCCTAATTGTAAGTCACATTGAAACATTGTAACTTTTTTATTTATCTTTCAATAAAGAATCGGTCCGGTAAAAGGACAGTTTAATAATATAAAAACGTGTTTCTGTTTTCTGTCTGGTCTAAAACCTCACTTTCGCTAACAGGTTATGGGCCCAGCGCGAACTATTTGACAGAAACAATAAAATAGCGGTAAAGTTAAAAAAAACGCGTGTTAAAATGGAAGTGCCGTGTACTTCGGAAGAGAAGTTGGAAGGTGCCGCAAATTGGACAACTTGGAGGTTCCAAGTTAGAGTGATTTTAAAGGCCATGGATTTATTTGACATTGTTAGTGGGACAGAAAAATGTCCAAAAGACAAAAATCTAGAAAGCACGTGGTTTCGGAAAGATGCTAAGGCTCAAGGTGTCATTGTTGTACGCCTTTCAGGCAAAGCCTTGATACATGTGACTTCATGTGAAACATCTCAGGAAATGTGGGTAAAACTACACTCAGTTTACGAGCAAAAATCGGACACGTCACTGCATTTATTGCAACAAAAGTTCTTCGAATTAAAACTTGAAGAAGGTACGGGCATTGCGGAGTATGTGTCAAATATAGAAGACACTGTAACAAGAATTAAACAGATGCAAGGACAAATATCCGAAAATATGGTGATCACGAAAATAATCACATCACTGCCAGCAAGTTTTAGACACTTTGTATCAGCATGGGATTCGGTTCAGCAAGACAAAAAAAATCTGACCGAATTAACATCGAGACTCGTCATTGAAGAACAGAGAAATAAAATGCAAGAAGACAATAGTGAAAAGTTTGCACTAATGGCAAAAGAAAAGTCTGCTTTAGTGATGAAAATGTCCAGAAAGTGTTTTAATTGTGGTAAAATGGGACACTATAAAAAAGACTGCAAGATTAAAAAAAAACTATGTAAAGTTTGTAACAAACCTGGTCATACAACGGAAAAATGTTGGTTCAAAAATAATAAATCAAAAAATCTAAATAATAAAAATAACGATAATGCTTTTTTGATGTCTGCATTGACAGTGGGAATAACTGAAAAAAAAAATGTTTTCTATCTGGACAGTGGTGCGTCAGAGCACATGTGCAATAATAAACAATATCTAAAAGTATATACAGAATTTATGGTTCCCAGAAAAATAATGATAGGAGATGGCTCCTTCTTGGACGCTGAGGGATATGGTGTGGTAAATATACAAGCATATAACGGTAAGGTCTGGAGACCAACCACATTGAATGATGTGTTATATGTGCCAAAATTGAAAGTAAATCTTTTCTCATTAAGTAAGGCCATGGACAGAAATTTCAAAATGATATCAACAAATAATGAATGCAAATTTTTAAAATATAATCAAGTGTGTGCGATTGCAAATAGACATTCAGACTTATTTATAATGAACTTTACACTATGTTCTAGTGAACTTGAAAATGCTATGGTTGGACGCTTATATGAAGGTTTAGAAGAGTGGCATTCCAAAATGGCTCATCAAAATATAGATCATGTAAAATCTGTTTTAAACAAAAGTGAAATAAAATATAATATCGGAGAAGAAAATACATGTTGTTCATGTTTGCAAGGCAAGCAACATAGATTGACATTTAGCTCAAGTGAAACAAAGACTTATTTACCTGGTGAAATTTTACACATGGACTTGTGTGGACCTATGGAATGTACTTCATTAGGGGGTGCAAAATACTTTTTATTAATTAAGGATGATTTCTCAATGTATAAAAGGGTTTATTTTTTAAAAAACAAATCAGAGTCTGTGAAATTTATACATTCGTTTATTAGGGAGGTTGCTCTTGGTCCAGGACACAAAATAAGAACAATTCGAACAGACAATGGAAAAGAATTCATTAATTCAGAAATGAAACAGTTTGTGATGCAAAACGGAATCATACATCAAACAAGTGTATCCTACACCCCAGAACAGAATGGACGTGCTGAAAGGGAAATGCGGACTGTCGTGGAAGCAGCCAGAACAATGTTGTTTGAAAGTAAACTAAAAAAGGAACTGTGGGCTGAGGCTGTCAATACAGCAATATATATATTAAATAGAACAGGAAAGAGCAGGGTAGAAAATAAAACTCCTTATGAAATATGGTTTAACAGCAATATGATTGATATAAATAATCTTAAGAAGTTTGGTGCAAAAGTATCGGTCCATGTTCCTGACCAACGTAGAAGAAAGTGGGATCCTAAATCAGAAATTGGTTTCTTTGTGGGCTATGGTGAGAATGTAAAAGCATACAGAATATACTTTCCAAGAATAAATGATGTTCAAACTAAAAGAGATGTAATTTTTGTATTAGAAAACACTCAACACATAAATACAAAACCAACACAAATCACAACCAGTGTGTTAGATCCTGTAACAATTTTAGAGTCGAGTGAAGAATCAGACTCAGATCAGCAAGATGAAAGTGCTGTCAACATTCAGAGTCTTCATGGCAGTAGCAAACGAAAAGAACCTACCTGTGTACCAAATGGATGTAACAGGCGCATTTTTATATGGTGATATAGATGAAGTTGTCTATATGCAATTACATAATAAAAAGATATGTAAATTAAATAAATCTATTTATGGACTCAAAAAATCACCTAAGTATTGGAATCAAAAGTTTGATAGTTTTATGTTAAATCAATGCTTTGTTAAATCTAAAAATGATCCATGTTTATACTTTAAGTATTTGAATGATGATATTATTTATGTATTAATTTATGTAGATGATTTATTAATTTTTGGTTCAAATAATAGTAACATACAAGAGTTCAAAAAGGAACTAAGTAATAATTTTAATATGAAGGATTTAGGTTTAGCCAGTAATTATTTAGGAATAAGTATAAAACAAGATTTAAAAAAGGGGATAATTGAAATGAACCAACAAAAATATCTTGAAAAAGTTTTAAATATTTTTGGTATGTCTAACTGTAAACCAATAAATACTCCTATGGACAATAATTTTGATTTCAATGTACTAAAGAGAGAGAAATCTGAAAGTAAAGAAATTGAACACAAATGTAGACAATTAATTGGTAGCCTGTTGTATGCATGTTCTGCTACTAGACCTGATCTATGTGTAGCAGTCAATTTTTTAAGCAGATTTCAACATTGTGCAAGTGAAGAACTGTTTAAAGCTTTAAAAAGAGTTCTAAGATATGTAAAGGGTACTGTGCATATGTCATTAATATATAATAGTAATAATGTATCAACAAATTGTAACATTCTATGTAACGTTGATTCTGATTGGGGTGGAGACGTTGGAGATAGGAAATCCACATCTGGTTATATATTTCAAATTTTTGGATCTTTAGTGTCATGGTGTACGAGGAAACAGATGTGTGTTTCACTCTCTTCAACAGAGGCTGAATATGTGGCTTTAACTTTGGCCATAACTGAAGCCTGTTGGTTAAAAAATTTATTATATGATTTTGGTTATACAATGAATGTTTTGATATTAGAAGATAATCAAAGTGTAATAAAAATATGTGAAAATAGTGACAGTAATAAGAAATTAAAACATCTAGATATTAAGTATCATTTTATAGTTGAAAATTTAACAAATGGTTTCATTGATTTGAAGTATGTACCTAGTAGTGAAAACACAGCAGATTTATTTACTAAACCTTTGGGAAAACAGCTATTTGAAAGATTTAGGGATATAATCTTAAAATAGAATTGAAAGGTTAATACAATTTTATTAAAAGCAACTTAATTTTTTACAATAGGTAAATATGTTGTTTGAAATGTAGAACATCTCTCGTTGAGGGGGTGTGTTGAAATATCAACGAGCAATGTTCCATTTTAATTTTTTTGTCTATGGATTATATATATCCTCTTCCTGTCACTTCCTAATTGTAAGTCACATTGAAACATTGTAACTTTTTTATTTATCCTTCAATAAAGAATCGGTCCGTTAAAAGGACAGTTTAATCCAACTGTCGATTTGTTCAGGAGAACTTTGTTCTCTTAACATATCGACAATGTATCAAGCCAGAATACGCGAGAATTGTATGGAGAGGTCTACTTTTTTCACGGCTTTTCCAACTTTGAAGTCAAAAAACACCAACTTAGAGGCTTCGCAGCATATATGTTCCATACACGGATTTACTCAGAATTCGGAGTAGAACATTTCGTGTGTCTGTGTGTGTGTGTGTGTGTCCCCCCCCCCCCTTATAACTTTTGATCCGCTCAATTTACAGAGCCTAAAATTTCAGAATATATAAACAGTTACAGGCCTACAAAACTTTTATACTCGGAATTTTGAATTTTTGTTTCAGTCAGGGGTTATCAACTTTTGAATTTTTATTTTATTTTTCCATATATCTCAGAAACCATAAACGGTAGAACGCTGAAAATTGGTACAAACATAGACAAATACAAAATCTCAAATTAGTTATTTCAAAAAAATTCCAGGGTTTCTCAAACATTTTTTATTAAGAAAAATATTTTTTTTATGATAAATTTATGAGTTTAACTGCCTATATTTCCAAAACTTTTACAATTATCGAAAAAAGCCGAAACACCCCAACTAGATAATTTAATTTTCTATAAAAAATATCAGCAATGTAGAAGAAGATCTCAATTTTTTTTTAACATTTTTTTAAAAATTGAATTTAGTGACGACATCGCTTCATACATTTTGTATGGCAGTCGCCTATACACAATATGTAAGAAGACTTAATAGTTTGATACTTCGACTCCAAACATACATACAAACCATCATGCTATTTGCATATTCTGGGTAGGAAAAAGGATCTTCCTCCATACTATCCTATCTTGACATACATACCTACATATGTTGTATAGAAAACAAAATATCTGAAAATATTCAATAATTTGTATCTATGGGTTTATAGTTTGGTACATATTCTTCAACTATACATACTATCGCTATCGACAGTTGGATCTCATGTGTTACATGCAACTAGTTGATGTAGGTATGTTTATCCAACTGTCGATTTGTTCAGGAGAACTTTGTTCTCTTAACATATCGACAATGTATCAAGCCAGAATACGCGAGAATTGTATGGAGAGGTCTACTTTTTTCACGGCTTTTCCAACTTTGAAGTCAAAAAACACCAACTCAGAGGCTTCGCAGCATATATGTTCCATAGACGGATTTACTCAGAATTCGGAGTAGAACATTTCGTGTGTCTGTGTGTGTGTGTGTCAGTCCCCCCCTTATAACTTTTGACCCGCTCAATTTACAGAGCCCAAAATTTCAGAATATATAAAAAGTTATAGGCTCACAAAACTTTTATACTCAGAATTTCGAATTTTTCTTTAAGTCAGGGTTTATCAACTTTTGAATTTTTATTTTATTTTTCCATATATCTCAGAAACCATAAAAGCTAGAACGCTGAAAATTGGTACAAACATAGAAAAATACAAAATCTCAAATTATTTATTTCAAAAAAATTCCAGGGTTTCTCAAACATTTTTTATTAAGAAAAATATTTTTTTTATGATAAATTTATGAGTTTAACTGCCTATATTTCCAAAACTTATACAATTATCGAAAAAAGCCGAAACACCCCAACTAGATAATTTAATTTTCTATAAAAAATATTAACATTGTAGTAGAAGATCTCAATTTTTTTTAACAATTTTTTTAAAAATTGAATTTAGTGACATCGCTTCATACATTTTGTATGGCAGTCGCCTATACACAATATGTAAGAAGACTTAATAGTTTGATACTTCATCTCCAAACATACATACCATCATGCTATTTTCATATTCTGGGTAGGAAAAAAGGAACTTCCTCCATACTATCCTATCTTGACATACATACCTACATATGTTGTATAGAAAACAAAATATCTGAAAATATTCAATAATGTGTATTTATGGGTTTATAGTTTGGTACATATTCTTCAACTATATGTACATACTATCGCTATCGACAGTTGGATATCATGTGTTACATGCAACTAGTGATAATAATCCAACTGTCGATTTGTTCAGGAGAACTTTGTTCTCTTAACATATCGACAATGTATCAAGCCAGAATACGCGAGAATTGTATGGAGAGGTCTACTTTTTTCATGGATTTTCCAACTTTGAAGTCAAAAAACACCAACTTAGAGGCTTCGCAGCATATATGTTCCATACACGGATTTACTCAGAATTCGGAGTAGAACATTTCGTGTGTCTGTGTGTCTGTCCCCCCCTTATAACTTTTGATCCGCTCAATTTACAGAGCCTAAAATTTCAGAATATATAAACAGTTACAGGCCTACAAAACTTTTATACTCGGAATTTTGAATTTTTGTTTCAGTCAGGGGTTATCAACTTTTGAATTTTTATTTTATTTTTCCATATATCTCAGAAACCATAAACGGTAGAACGCTGAAAATTGGTACAAACATAGACAAATACAAAATCTCAAATTAGTTTTTTCAAAAAAATTCCAGGGTTTCTCAAACATTTTTTATTAAGAAAAATATTTTTTTTATGATAAATTTATGAGTTTAACTGTCTATATTTCCAAAACTTTTACAATTATCGAAAAAAGCCGAAACACCCCAACTAGATAATTTAATTTTCTATAAAAAATATTAACATTGTAGTAGAAGATCTCAATTTTTTTTTAACAATTTTTTTAAAAATTGAATTTAGTGACGACATCGCTTCATACATTTTGTATGGCAGTCGCCTATACACAATATGTAAGAAGACTTAATAGTTTGTTACTTCGACTCCAAACATACATACAAACCATCATGCAATTTGCATATTCTGGGTAGGAAAAAGGATCTTCTTCCATACTATCCTATCTTGACATACATACCTACATATGTTGTATAGAAAACAAAATATCTGAAAATATTCAATAATTTGTATCAATGGGTTTATAGTTTGGTACATATTCTTCAACTATACATACTATCGCTATCGACAGTTGGATCTCATGTGTTACATGCAACTAGTAATATAAAAACGTGTTTCTGTTTTCTGTCTGGTCTAAAACCTCACTTTCGCTAACACTAGCTTAAATTCACCCCTCGTTGGTTATATGGACCTGAAACACACTTATTCACTATTATGCGATTATTTTTATTCTTAAAGTTATTTTTAATAGTAACTTAAACTATCTTAAATTCACCCCCGATGATTAGATGGATCTGAAACACACTTAGTCTCTACCATGCAATCAATATATTAGTATACACAGAAAAAAAAACTAGAGCCATCCGAGAGCCCTAGCACGTGGCACTATACTGTACAACTTTATAAGATAGACCGCTCGACACGCGTTAGACTCGATATACCACTGGCCGACCACTCACACTGAGACTACCGAATGACAACTGATTGACTACAGCCGGGCGACCCAGCGCCCGTGAAACATGGAGTAGGGGAGGGGGGGGGGGGGTGGTTAACTGAAGAATCAATCCGTACCGCCGGGTGCCAACCAAGATTCCAGGAATCTGCCAAATGCATTTTACATTTCAAATTTATTTTCAATAGAAAAGACAATGCTTAAATATATAAACAAGGCCTGGGAGGCCGCTATAATCCGTTCCTAGAATTAATAGAAGAAATACATTAGGCCAAAGTAAAATAATGGTTTTTGGGTTTCTTTGGCCCAGTATTTCAGTCGGCCCTTAGGAGTTTAACAAAAATATTGCGTATTTCAGTACCTAATCTTCCCTTAAATACGTCACTAAACGACAAATATTTAACTCAACGATTCTGGCGGATCGCGTGTCTTAATCTTGAGTTAAGTATTGTTTCTAGTCTTTTTCGCCAGGTGGCGTACTAATCGCCGCACGCTTTAATGTTTTATTTCATTTTATACTACAAATAACTATGCATAATAATTATAATCATGATTTATTTTTGTTGTTAAAATAAAAGACTTGATATAGAATTGGTTCATGTATTTAATGTTTTCTTTTTTACATAATTTTGATGTATTGCCTGACAACAAACGAAATAAACTGTCAGCCATAATGAAACGTCAGGCACGCAACTTTATTTTTGCGATGTTTTTTCATCCCACTTTTTAAATTGATCCATCCTGTTTCTATATATATAATGTGTATTCTTAAATTTTCTACATAAGACACTATTTTACCATTATCACTTAGTTCCATATCCATCTGTAAAATGTACATACATTTTGCATTGAAGAACTACGTACGTAGTACATATTCAATGACATTTTTTCACTACAATGTTTGATTTTAATTAAAAAAAACAACGATCGGTATAAAAAATTGAAAAAGTAACATGCTGTGTAATGAAACAAATAAAATAATGTGTTGTTATAATAATAAAATAATATTTAGTCACAGCTTCGCGTCACGTATCATTTAAGGTTATTACAATTTTGACAGATGCGTTATAGACAATAACCATAGAAAAACGTAAAATATATCTATAGTTGAAGATTACGTAACTGACGTTTCATTTTGCACTGAAATACGCGAATGAAATTTAATCTTCCCTAAACTTTTAACTTGGATTACCAAATCCAACAATTTAAGGGCCAACTGAAATCTCGGGCCTTTGATATCATAATGCATGGAAATATATCGATCACAATACCTATGGAAATATCAAACCAACCCGTACCGCCGGGTGACAACCAAGATTCCAGGAATCTGCCTAATGCATTTTACATTTCAAATTTATTTTCAATATAAAAGACAATGCTAAAACATATGAACAAGGCCTGGGGGGTCGCTAAATGACCTAAAAACATAGCGGTGCCACTATTTTTACGACCGGAATTGGCGGGAAAAGCGTTTTCCCGCCAAAAAGTGTCTATTTCCACGACAAATTTTCTGACGTCGTCTATGTTTTAAGGTCATTTATAACCATAGAAAGCGCAGATAAATCAAAATACAAAAATATTTACCTTTGTCATTTTTTCAATGGTCATAAATGCATCATAGGAACCAACTTGAAGAAAAAATAAATAAAATTGGCATCTTATTGCATTTACTTAATATTAAAGAACCCTTTTTCATCGAGATTTACAATTATAACAAAGTATAAACAAAGGTAAATATTTTTATAACTTGATTTATCTGCGTTTTCTGTGGTTAATTTGGTTTTCGTCTATGGTTGAGTCGTGTAAATAGTCGTAGCCCTTATTTTATTTTGGTTTACATTGTGAATACTAAATGCTGAAATATTTGAGAAAACAATCAAATTATTTGATATATTCAACGAATTCGGAGTAAGTAATTGTTTATATTTAGATATTTTTATGCACGAAAAACATTACGATTGGCATCTGCCGGGTTTTGTTGGTTAGTCCAAAATCGAAAATTATAAAATATTATTATTGTTTTTATAAAATCAATGGATGTCTGTGCGGCTATCGACAAATAACTTCAACTAAAATCAGTTGCCTTATGTGACGCTTAAATATAACAAATGCTGAAAATTGATACATTAGGTACACTTATCATAAATATGTATTGCTTATAATTGTTTTAGAGTATGGACAAGATCGAAGAAGTGAAGCAAGAAAGATTATATCATACAAGTGACGAAGAAACTTCTCCTAAAGAGCCAATAACTGATTTTCCGATAGATGAATTTGTACCAGATTTAAAAAAAGAAATTAAGGAGCATTTAATCATTGTTCAAGAAACGTCCTCCCAATGTATTGATATTGGACATGAAACAAATGCCTATAAGAAAAAACAAACTCTGATATCCACTAATCCAATTGAAAAGCCCTTTGAATGCAATGTTTGTGGGAAAACATTCGCACGAAAGAGTACCTTTAAAAGTCATCAATTCACTCATTCAGGTGAAAAGCCATTTCAATGCAATGTCTGTGGAAAAACATTCACAAAAATTAGCCACTTAAAAAGTCATGAATTAACTCATTCAGGTGAAAAGCCATTTGAATGCAATGTCTGTGGAAAAACATTCACAAAAAGGAGTAATTTAAAAAGTCATGAATCAACTCATTCCGGTGAAAAGCCATTTAAATGCAATGTCTGTGGAAAAACATTCACACTTAGGAGTTACTTAAAAAGTCATCAATTAACTCATTCAGGTGAAAAGCCATTTGAATGCAATATCTGTGGGAAAACATTCGCACACAAGAGTATCTTAAAAAGTCATCTATTCACTCATTCAGGTGAAAAACCATTTGAATGCAATGTCTGTGGAAAAACATTCATAAGCAAAGGTCAGATAAATAGTCATCAATTAACTCATTCAGGTGAAAATCAATTTGAATGCAATGTCTGTGGAAAAACATTCGCACAAAAGAGTATCTTTAAAAGTCATCTATTCACTCATTCAGGTGAAAAGCCATTTGAATGCAATGTCTGTGAAAAAACATTCATAAGCAAAGGTCAGTTAAAAAGTCATCAATTAAGTCATTCAGGTGAAAAGCCATTTGAATGCAATGTCTGTGGAAAAACATTCATAAGGAGGAGTAACTTAAAAAGTCATCAATTAACTCATTCAGGAGAAAAGCCATTTGAATGCAATGTCTGTGGAAAAACTTTCACACAAAGGAGTCAATTAAAAAGTCATCAATTAACTCATTCAGGAGAAAAGCCATTTGAATGCAATGTCTGTGGGAAAAAATTCGCACAAAAGAGTACCTTAAAAAGTCATCTATCCACTCATTCAGGAGAAAAGCCATTTGAATGCAATGTCTGTGGAAAAACATTTGCAAAAAAGAGTAGCTTAAAAAAACATCAATTTATTCATTCAGGTGAAAAGCCATTTGAATGCAATGTATGTGGAAAAATATTTGCAATAAAGAGTTACTTAAAAAGTCATCAATTTACTCATTCAGGTGAAAAGCCATTTGAATGCAATGTCTGTGGAAAAACATTCATAAGCAGGAGTCACTTAAAAATTCATCAATTAAGTCATTCAGGAGAAAAGCCATTTGATTGCAATGTCTGTGGAAAAACATTCATAAGCAAAAGTACCTTAAAAAGACATCAATTAACTCATTCAGGATAAAAGCCATTTGAATGCAATGTCTGTGGAAAATATTCATAAGGAGGAGTCAATTAAAAAGTCATCAATTAACTCATTCAGGAGAAAAGCTATTTATCAGATGTAAATATCACATATTCGCAGACGATCTCCAATATCTCTAATTCTGTCAAAATATTGAACTGTAAGCACGTATTGTTTAACCTCTTGGTGAAATATTTCTTTTAACTGTGTTTAAGCAGGAAAAAGGGTACTAAATAGTGACTAGCACATATAAAAAGAGTGTAAAATAATATTTCATATAAATTTGCCATAGATGAAGTCTTAAATCTAAAGGTATTTATTAGTTGTGACAATAAATATACATTGTATTAAAAAAAACAGTATCAACGAGTATCTACCTACTGTTTGGGCGAAGTATACAGACCTGCCAGTGTAAATCACCATTACATTAACACAAAAATCAGGGCTGTGCAATCTCACGTTAAATATATTATTTATATTGTTTTTCTTGAATATGGATGCCTTGAATTTTATCTCCGTTGCTAATGATGCAATTATAAATCTAACAAACGTAATGTTGAACCCAAATAATAAATTCAATAAGGAACAAATAGCGAAAATAATGCCGGAGTCTAATACTATTATGGCTGCTATCTCACAAGTGGCCGCTGTGATGGCGAAAATGGAAGGCGAACTTAGCATTTTTTAAAAGTACACAAATTCAGCCAAATAAAATTAATTCAGATCTGTGCGAAACTCTTATTGAAATGGAGGAAAGAAAGGAAAAATCAAAGAATGTTATTTTTATGAATATACCGGAAAGTGATTTGTCTCAAGAGGAAAACTTGAAATATGATTCTAGTAAAATCATATCTGCCATTAAAAAAATTGACGATATACCTACTCATAACAGGTAGTTTTTGGGATGGATTGAGAGCTATCTGTCAAATAGAAAGCTATACGTAAAGTTAAACGATGTGATCTCTGAGGCTTTAACTGCCACTAGTGGTGTACCACAGGGTTCACACTTGGCACCAATTCTTTTTATTTTGTTTATAAATGATATCGCTGATATATTTGTTGATGTAGAATATCAATTGTTTGCAGATGACTTGAAAATATTTAAAATAATTAATAATCATAATCGAATATTTTTATTATTGCATATGCGCAAACATTGGATTTTTTTCCCTGTCGGGAGTCAAAGATATTTTTTAACAGATTTTTTATTATCTCAATAGAGACGAAGTTGGAATATTTATTGTAGGAGAACCGGGAAATCAATGCACCTACAGGGCTTACGACTTGTCATCGGCTGGTTTACGTGATCACTTTATGCGCTTGCGCAACGTTCACCAATTATGCCTTTTTAATGAGATCCCTATCCATTCAATTTTGAAAGTTCTATATATTGTAATACTGAAATTCTTTTCGCTTGAATATAAAGAATTTGACTTAGTTACTTTACACAAAATAGTTCACTCGAGTTTGGACAGCCCTGCACTAACAGAACTGATTAATTACAATATACCGCGACTATCCACCAGACAGACAGCACCATTTTATTACACGCACACAGACAGAATATCACTCGCTAGTCAGTCGTCTCCATAACATTGGCAATGAATACTCTCAGGGTGGCTTTTTTTAACCTTAGTTAAAGTTAGAGTTATAGTTACCACTGGTCATCACAGAAATGGGTTTTTTCAAATTATAACTATGCATTTAGCCCGTTACTTAAGCCGTAACTATAACCAGCCGAAAATCAGTAGTTATAGTTAAATTTGATAGTTATGATACATGTCGCTGGTAATTTTTGTTCATGACTGACCATTTGTCTTTTGTACGGGTCAATTTCGTATTTTTTCAGCATAATATCTAAACACAGAAGGTAGGAGCTTTGAGTTGCTACACAAAGCCCCTAGAGATTCTCCAAAAGACAATAATTAAAAAAATATATCGAAAACCACTAAGGTACTGTACATTACAACTCTTTGATGATTCCAAACTTTTTGATTTAAGAAAACTATCTATTACAGTGTCTAAAATACATACATAAAAGGTCTCATCTTTTCCAAATAAAAACGCAGAATAGAGTCAGTCGACGGCTAAATCATGTGTACCTATAATGTCCCAAGTTGTAAAACAAGAAAGACTCAAGACATGCCATGTTTGTGGCTCCAAGAACCTTTAATAGTTTAACGAATCACTTGAAGAATATAAAAAGTCATTTGGTATTCGTTAAACAAATAAAATGTTGGTTAAGGGATAAATGTGAAGTACACCAAATATTGTTATGATTTATATATGAAATTTATATGCATATTTTATTTAACTGTCTCTAAAAATATTGTTTAAAGTGTTAATTTAAGGTGATTTTTTTGTTTCCCTCCAAATTAATAAATTATAATTTTGATATGTTTGCTTGCTTTTCTTATTTTAATTTTGTTATATCGTTCTTCAGTCATATGTTAATTTTTCTATACATTTTTTTTATTCAATAGTCAAAATACGTATTTTTTTCTCTTCTATGTATTTTTTCTGTTTTTCCTACTTCTTTTTTGCTTGTTTCTTTAACTTTAACTTAGGTTTGCGGATACGCATAACCTAATTAAATAAAGCATTACACATGCGTGTTTGCCCACACACATTTTTTTTATAATTTACGTACTTACTTAATATAAATAAAGTAAACCTCGTTAACCCCGCCATGTAGGGTAAATAGCGACAGGTTTGCGGATACGCATAACCTAATTAAATAAAGCATTACACATGCGTGTTTGCCCACACACATTTTTTTTTATAATTTACGTACTTACTGAATATAAATAAAGTAAACCTCATTATACCCCGCCATGTAGGGTAAACAGCGACAGGTTTGCTAATACGCATAACCTAATTAAATAAAGCATTACACATGCGTGTATGCCCACACACATTTTTTATAATTGACGTACTTACTGAATATATATAAGTAAACTTCTTTATACCCCGCCATGTAGGGTAAACAGCGACAGGTTTGCGAATACGCATAACCTAATTAAATAAAGCATTACACATGCGTGTATGCCCACACACATTTTTTATAATTTACGTACTTACTGAATATATATATATATATATATATATATATATATATATATATATATATATATATATATATATATATATATATATATATATATATATATATATATATATATACATATATATATATAATATATATATATATATATATATATATATATATATATATATATATATATATATATATTATATATATATATATATATATATATATATATATATATATATATATATATATATATATATATATATATATATATATATATATATATATATATAATATATATATATATATATATATATATATAATATATTTATATATATATATATAATATATATATATATATATATATATATATATATATGTATATATATGTATATATATATATATGTATATATATATATATATATATATATATATATATATATATATATATATATATATATATATATATATATATATATATATATATATATATATATATATATATATATATATATTATATATATATATATATATATATATATATATATATATATATATATATATATATATATATATATATATATATATATATATATATATATATATATATATATATATATATATCTGCATATAAATAAAGTAGACCTGGTAAGATTGTCGTTCTGGATTTGCGAATGTTTGTGCACGACTATATTCATGTCAGTCTGCCCAAGGCTGCCTGTTCTTACATTCGTTTGAAATCTTTCTATGTGGAAATCGGCAATTTTACAGTAGAGTAAAAAACTTACAATATTACATTTTTATAATATTACATTTGAAACAGTATAAAAACACAAAGCCTCACAAGCTGATATGTTTTTTTTTATTATTTTCAAAAGAAAGTATGTTTAAATGTTATATAATAAGAATTAAAGAATGCTTTTATGCTTTACTCGCCGAGTCGCCAAAATTGATTTATGTGAATTTACCCCGAAGATGACAAAAATACCAACATTCTGATATATGCGTCCCTATCGTAATTAGACCTTAAATGGCACGAAGTAATAAAATCCGACACAGGGAGAGTGAGCAATTCAAGTTGAACAAATGGTCTCTTTTGCATTGTGGGTCAGATTTGCTTTCCTCGCGTTGTTCCACCATTCTTTCAGCTGTCAAATATTCGAAAGTTAGCTACTTTTTATTTTTATCGTAATTAATATGTATTGATTTAGTTTATTTTCCAATATTTAATAACTTTATATATAATTTTCTTTCGGAATCAAATTTTAGCCTATATAGTTACAAAAAAATGTAAGTTGAAATTTCAATTCTCGATGAATTTAGGTAAATTTTAAATCAACATTCACATATGGAAAGAACGTAGGTATTTGTTTAAAGATATTTTCATAAATGAGTTGGTGATTATTGTATTTCGGTGTACAGGTTATGTCATTCTTCTAGGAGTAGGTGAAAGGGTGCAGAAGGAATGGCACATGAAAATAACATGTTGCGAATGGTTGCACTTAGGGCAAACGAATCTAAAGAACAGCAAGAAAGGAGATGTGAAGCCAGTAGATTACGAATGACGGCGTATAGGGTATTACAATTTCTGCAGCAAGAAAGAGGAAGTACAGATTTTCAGTCTTCAAGTAATTGGATAGAGGTAGGGAGTCGTGATAATTTAATGACAATAGATCAGATGAATATGCAAGACGTTGAAGAAATAGAAATTACTGCACTTGAATGCGCCATCTTAGCAGCATTAAAAGTATAAAACAGCCTCTAAGTCTTCAAGTCATAAGGCCCCTGAGTAAAATTGAAAACGCTTAACAATATCGCCAAACACTATTTTTTTTGTATGTAAAATAACAGAAGTGGCATTGAAACATGAATCATGGAGACAAAAGGAAAATTCTGCTTTTTCCTATAGTTGCAATATAGATATTAACCTATAGTTGCAATTTATTTCTGAGCCAGTATCAACTTTTGGTAGAATGTCTATAATTTGTACATATTGTGGTGATTTGAAATGGAAGGGAGAAAACCCAGGAATGTGTTGTAACAATGGAATAGTACACATACCTGCAATAGATATCCTCCAGAGCCTCTTTATACATTATTGACAGGTAATTCTAAAAATGCATGTCATTATAGAATTAAGTATTTTAAAAGTCATGTTAGAAGATATAATAGGACGATGTATCAGAGGGTCAGAAATGAGGACATAAGGAAAGAATGTAAGATAAAGAAAGATGTCATTAATAGAATTAAAGTGAACACATTGAGATGGTTTAGCCACATGGGCAGAATGAATGAGGAACGCCTGACAAAGAAAATATACATTGCGGACAGGAATCGAATGAGAGGTCGGGGTCGCCCAAGTAAGGGATGGCATATCCATGGGAACGCTATTTTGAAAGGCGGAGATGTCAGAAGCATGAACAACAAATGAATATGTATAGGACAATGTATGAATGTCGACGAGGCGATGAATGTGTGTCAAGATAGAAATAAGTAGCGTTTGGTTCTCTCTGCCTACCCCGCGAGGGACATGGCGTGATGGTATGTATGTAATGCTTGCTTTCAAATGAAATTTTTAGGAACCACTAAAGAATTATGAGAGACCCCTTCAAAGGGGATAGAGTTAGATGTGTTACAAAGGAGGATCGAATTAGAAATGAATACGTCCGAGGTAGTTTTGGAGTCGCCTCTATTCGGAGAAACTAAAGGCCAGACACCGATGGTACGGACACATTACCAGACGAAATGAGGATCATATAGTTAAACTCACACAGGATATCGCACTCAGTCCAGAAATAGAGGCCGTACATAGGCCACCTGGTGGACAAATATTAAGGAGTTGAGGGAGGAGCAACTAACCAGAGAAATGACGCAAGAAAGGAAAGGTCATACCAGAAGGGCCGCTCCAGATGAACTGGGAAGAGGCAAGGAAGAAGAAATCTATATTTTCAAAACATTTCTGTATGTTTCATTTAATTAACAAATTATTTTACTTTCAAATTTATGAAGACAAATTTAAGAAAATAAAATTAAATAATTGCCAACAATCAATTACTTTATTCACATAAAAATATCATCATCATTATTCTTAGCGTCACAACTCTTGATGGGTCCTATCTGTGTCCAAGAATCTACTCCATACTGTTCTATCGTTGGCTGCCACCTTCGAGTTCTGCTGCCCCATGGCTCATGACTATGCTGATGTCCTGGTAAAGATCATAAAGCTCGGTGATATATATCTTTTACGCCATGTTTGACAGTCGTTAATAGGTACATAGGTATATTCTGCATAAGATTTTTCTTTCAAAGGCATCCACTCTGTTTTCATCATGTTTTGTTAATATCCAGGTAGGTATCCGATAAAAATATATTACTATCAAATTCAACAAAACTTATTAACGTGGTAAGTTTTCTCCATATCTCTAACAATGTATATCTTTGTCAAAAGCTTAATTGAAAAAACTTGAATCAAACTATAAAAACTATATAACCATATTGAATTGAACACATTTTCCTATTCTGACATATACGCATTGTCGTCTCGATACTCGACATACATACATCACCTAATAATAATTAAAGACTTTTATAGTATTAAAAATATAAAATATATAAAGGGAAAGAACACGGGAATCTCTTCGGTGACGGATCTTTAACCAGTTCAGTCGTTGCCTGCTCTCGGACATGTGGTCGAACTTCCTGAGTCCAAACACGTATTGAATGCAGACATTTTGTAACCATTCGAGTTTGTTAAGTTGTCTTCAGTTGAATCTCAGCGTAGGCAACGTCAGCGTAGTCAAGTAATGGTAGCATGTGTTGTTGAGTTACGCGACATCCTACGTAGGCGATTCAAAGCGAATGCGAAGCGATCCGAACGGATACATGCGAATTCAAAGCGATGCGGTGCGACGCTGCGGCTCTGTCCTACGGGCACGCGAATCGTGCTTCTGACATTATACTTTACAAAAAAAAACTATGGCACCGCTTCCAATTCGCGCGAAAATATCAAACCAATTGATCGCGTTCGCTTCGCATCGTGCCATGTCACACCGTACTCTACTCGTGGTAGGTAACGCAGGACACTTCAATAGTTACCGACTGTTTGTTATTTTCGCGCCGCTTCGTGTTCGCCTTGAATCGCCTACGTAGGACGTCGCGTTAGAATGATTTTAGTCTTAACTGGTAAATAATTTTTAAGTCGGCCTCATACATTCTCATTTGTTATTCAACAAACATACGACAAAGTTTAAGTATTAAATTTAGACTAAAATTATTATATTTATTTGTTTATAAATTTTTGGAAGACTAACAGCATATATATTACATCTAATATAATAATTTAACAGCCAATTAGAAGTCTCCGCTGATTGGCTATACTGTCAGTTGCAAGTTGAAAAATATAACATAATAATATAATATGTTTCTGTAACAGATAAAGTTTCATCGTGAAACGGAGGTAAACATAAACAAGAAAAATAAATTATCACCGAAGAGAACATACATGATTTTATATTTTAGTGGTTACAGTTGGCAAAATAAATTATAGTATTAAAAAAATTGCACTTAGAATACATCTCGCTACTGTAATGCTAATCTGAAATACATCAAATTCTGGTGAATTAAATATAAAATGTCCATAACCAAACTATAGTACCGCTTTAATGTCTGCAGTTAAAATAAGAGTCTGCGAATGCTTGCTAAATTAACTGAAAAGGCGAATATCCTTATTTAAGCATAAAAAATTATACAATCTAAATACACATAATACACAATAGATGATCGAGTAAACATTTAAGTAATATCGTTTAGATTTAGACTACATGTTGAGTTTGCAAACATAATTTATCGGTCATTTGTCAAATGTCAAGTCAAATGTCAACCACGGTGTTGCCAGGATTTAAAGTACTAATTATTATTGGAGAGTTGCATGAAAAAATATTAATATTTATTACATGCTTATATACAAGGAGTTTAAAATATCAATCTTTCTTAAATTAAACAATTTATTATTTTGTAAATTAATATTTTATAAGAATAACGTTTTTGTGCGGAGGCGACAAACACAGCAGCGAAAAATAAAGCTTGCTCCGTGTCATGGTTTGTGAAACGCAAATTAAGAAACTAAAAGAGAAGATTCGTTTGACTTCTACAATAGGGTTTGCAACCTTTTTAACCACTTTGCGGATTATAGGCGTTTGATTTAGATGAAACTCAGCAATCTTCGTATTGCCTGTATAATTAAAAATGGTCCCTCAGTGTCTCCCGTCCCTTCGGAGCCTCCCGTCTTTCAATGCCTCCTGTCCCTAAGTGCCACCCGTCTCTTCAGTGTCTTCCGTCTCTTCAGGTCCTTTTGTACCTCCCGTTCCATCAATGCCTCATACCCCTCTTCATTTCCTCCCGAATCTTTCATCCCTTCAGACATTTTAGTAACTTCAGACCCCTCAGTACCTTCAGATCGTTCAGTACCTTCAGACCGTTCAGTACCTTCAGACCCCTCAGTACCATCGACCGCCGGAGGCGGTCATTTACCGCGCAGCGGTAAAAGCCGGCTGCAAGCCCTAGCTTAGAAGCTGAGCGAAGCGAAGCTTCTCAGCTAGTATATATATATATAATCTTGAAACTTATAAGCTTGCTGCTCGACACTATGGAATCACCACACTTGTAAATAGAAGAACGGAGACTGATATGGTTTATTTGTTTAAGATCGTAAATGGAGATGTTAATTCTGCGAATTTGCTCGAGCATGTACCCTTCAACTGTCCGCAGCGCGTCAACCGCGTTAATCACTTGTTCAGGTTGCCCCACTGCACCACTAACTATGCTCGTAATTCGTTTATGCAGCGTAGTTGTTCGATGTATAACACGTTATTCGGTGGCCTGGACATATTTCTATTAAGTAAGGGAGAGTTTAGGAGAGGTGTGTGTGGTGTATTGGAATCATCCGATCCCTAATCACGTAATATAAGTATTGTATGGTGTTCGTTTAATGATTGCTTCACTTAATTTCATTTCTCTATATATATAAAGGACTAATATTTGGTAATATCTGGAGTCTTCACTGGTCTATATGCTGGTAACTCATTTTTTTGTATATATTATATGAATTTGACTGTTTGTACTCTTTAAAATGAAATAAAATAAATAAAAAAAAAAAAAAAATATATATATATATATATATATATATATATATATATATATATATATATATATATATATATATATATATATATATATATATATATATATATATATATATATATATATATATATATATATATATATATATATATATATATATATATATATATATATATATATATATATATATATATATATATATATATATATATATATATATATATATATATATATATATATATATATATATATATATATATATATATATATATATATATATATATATATATATATGTTTAAATATAAATTTTCGCGGATTGTAGAGATATATGTATAGCTACTTTTCCGGGCTATCCGCTCGTTTTCGTCCTGAAAAGGACGGTTTTGCCGACGTTTCAACCGAATATCATCGGTCATTATCGAGGCTGGTCGGTTCGCAAACGTAGACACGGTGCGAATGACACCGCGTTGCATTTCGCGTTCCTATTTGTGTATCGTGTTGGTGTATTGGCGTGTGATGCGGCGTGTGGGAGGGGTGGCGGTGTGAGCATGAGTAACCGTCGATTCGCGCTCTGTTGTTAGTGGTGGTGTGGTGAGGGTGTCTCCCCTGCAGCTCGGTGACCGTGCTGTATATCGTTCGTCGTATGACGTCACGCTGGTATGTGCGCGTGTCGATCGTCGTACAGCTAGGTGCGGGAGGGCAGAGGGCGGGGGAACAGTTGTAGCGGTATGCACTGGCGTCATTGGCGTTGATTCGTTTAACCATGCGCGGTCACTTGAATATGAATTAAGTACTGGTTTCCACGCCACTGGTAGACGACGAGAATCAACTCTTGTGTTCATTGCGAAGGGCCGTTTTTTTATTTCGATGGCTTCTCTATTTCGATGGTCTTTTGTTATGTTGGGTTTTGGTGGATGTGATTTTCGTAGGACTTCGCAGGTTAGCTGTCTAATGGTTTCGGCTTCTTTTTCTTGCAGCTTCATTATGGCTGATTCTACACCCGTGATGATGTCTTCCGTTGGAATACGTGTCGGTGCTACAGCATAGTTGAAACCCTTAGCGAGTACTGATATGGTCGGTTCATCCAGCAAGCAGTCTGATTTGTTGATGACAATTTTATTATTGTCCAGAGATAAGTGTTCTGTGGTAGGTGGATTAGATTTCAAGTAAAGTGCGTCGAATTTCTTCTTTAACCGGGTGGTGATTAATTCTTTGTTCATAAGGGCTCGTTGTGTTGTTAAAATATCGACTTCATCCCATAGTACAGAGTGTAGTGTAGCAGTAAGTTGATAGTGAACTTCTTGTAAATTAATTTCTGTTTGGTGGAGAGAGCTTCGAGTATTTCTTATTTCTTCGCGAAGGAGGGCCATGCTTGTGTTGTGTAGTATCTGTGATATCTTGCGAGAACTTAGATAAAGAAGAGATACGCGGGTTGGCGATACTTCCATACGTCAGTGGGTCTACGGATAAAATATGTCGAGTACTAAAAAAGTACAAAATTAAAACTGTTTTTAAAACAGACAGAAAAATCTCGTCTTTTTTACGACCGACCAAAGACAGTATACCGTTAGAGTCACACGGTATATACGAGATCCCCTGCGGTACGTGCGAAAAAACTTACATCGGTCGCACAAACAGAAAAGTATCAGCACGCGTAGCCGAACACCGCTTAGACGTAAAACAAAATAAATCGACGTCAACACTGGCGAATCATGTGATGACAGAAGGCCACAAAATAGACTTCGATGCAGCAAAGACTCTTGTCCGTTTAAATAACGAGATTAATAGAGTATATAGAGAAGCCATCGAAATAAAAAAACGGCCCTTCGCAATGAACACAAGAGATGATTCTCGTCGTCTACCAGTGGCGTGGAAACCAGTACTTAATTCATATTCAAGTGACCGCGCATGGTTAAACGAATCATCGCCAATGACGCCAGTGCATACCGCTACAACTGTTCCCCCGCCCTCTGCCCTCCCGCACCTAGCTGTACGACGATCGACACGCGCACATACCAGCGTGACGTCATACGACGAACGATATACAGCACGGTCACCGAGCTGCAGGGGAGACACCCTCACCACACCACCACTAACAACAGAGCGCGAATCGACGGTTACTCATGCTCACACCGCCACCCCTCCCACACGCCGCATCACACGCCAATACACCAACACGATACACAAATAGGAACGCGAAATGCAACGCGGTGTCATTCGCACCGTGTCTACGTTTGCGAACCGACCAGCCTCGATAATGACCGATGATATTCGGTTGAAACGTCGGCAAAACCGTCCTTTTCAGGACGAAAACGAGCGGATAGCCCGGAAAAGTAGCTATACATATATATATATATATATATATATATATATATATATATATATATATATATATATATATATATATATATATATATATATATATATATATATATATATATATATATATATATATATATATATATATATATATATATATATATATACATATATATATATATATATATATATATATATATATATATATATATATATATATATATATATATATATATATATATATATATATATATATATATATATATATATATATATATATATATATATATATATATATATATATATATATATATATATATATATATATATATATATATATATATATATATATATATATAATATATATATTTTTTTTTTTATTTTATTTTTTATTTTTATTTTATAGAATACAACAGCATTACAACAAAGATTTATACAGATATGCAGAGATAATTTTTATGTTGCCAATTATAGTATTCTAAATATATTGAGTACATACACATTTTATTAACAATTATGAAGACAGGATGGGAAAGGAGAGAGGTAGGAAGGGGAGTGGGGGGAAGCATTGACCGCTAGAAACTCATATTATGATTTTCCTCACGTGTCTCAATGTATGAAGAATAGTAAATTAAAATTAAGTTAAAGTTAATGTTAAAGGGGCACAATTAAAAAGTTAAAGATGTGCACAATAAAACAGAGCACAGATTAAACATCCGACAAATTCACAATTTTTTTTTTGAATACATAAAAACTTGAAGCAAACATATCCAACTCCGGAACGCTCAAACAATTTCTATTGTACCCAGTACAAGCTCTATTAATATAAGAATTTAGCATATAGTTAGTTTTAGAAGGTTCTATATAAAAGAGAGACTGGTTTCTATTTCTCCTAAGTGGACAGTGAAAACGGAGTGTGCTTAGAAGGGGTGCGCTGTCGATCAGACCGTTAATAATTTTATATAGAAAACAAATATCATGGATTGATCTGCGTGTCTCCAGTTGTTTTGTGTTGTGGTGTTTAAGAGCTTGAGGATAGTTAGAGAAATGTAGTCTATTACGAAAATTTAATTGCTTTATATATTTTTTTTGAAGATTTTCTATTGCGTTAATATGTATTTCATAGTTTGGATTCCATACAACCGATCCAAATTCCAGTAAGCTTCTAATAAATTAATTAAATAATATACGCAGCGTGTCAGAGTTATGAAAAGGTTTCGTGTTTCGAAATGTGAATCCGAGGGTTTTATATGCTTTAGTTGTTATGTATTCAATATGATTAGTGAAAGATAGTTTTTCGTCCAGTATTATACCTAAATCCCTGATTTCAGATTTATAGTTCAGTTCTTCATTATTGATTTTATATTTAAATAATATTTTATTACGGTTTCGAGAGTATGTTATGTAATTACATTTTTCCACATTTAAGAACAATTGATTTTCCGCACAATAACGTTGTAAACTATATAAATCATCTTGGAGCTCCAAACAATCTGACGGGCTTTTAATTTCTTTAAATATTTTAGCATCATCTGCGAACAACAGTATGTTGGAATGTTTAAGACAAGATTTTATATCGTTAATGTAAATTAAGAATAGCAGAGGCCCCAGATGAGAGCCCTGGGGTACTCCGGAAAAAATAGGTTTATAGTTAGAATTGTGACCGTGCAAAGCCACAGCCTGAGACCTGTTACTTATATATGAATTAAACCACCTAAAGAGATCTCCTCTAATCCCGATGTTCCAGACCTTATGTAGTAAAATTTTGTGATTTAATTTGTCGAATGCTTTAGAAAAGTCACTGTAAATTGTATCCACCTGTAATTTATCGTGCATTGCTCTAGTAACACTATGGGTAAACTCAAGCAAGTTTGTTTCTATAGATTTTTTAATCCGAAACCCATGTTGGTTTGAAATGATTAGAGGATTTAGAAGAGGTAGAATCTGGTCAATAATTATTTTTTCCAACAGTTTGCTTAATATTGGAAGCTTTGATATAGGACGGTAATTTGTTATTTCATTTGGGTTACCACTTTTATGAATAGGGGTAATTATTGTTTTCTTCCATAATGCGGGGAAGCAGCCCTCTTTTATGGATTTATTAAATATTATAGACATTGGTATTGAAATCATTGGAGAGCATCTTTTTATAAATTTTCCTGGTATATTATCAGAACCCGGGCCTTTATTTTCATCAATAGATTTAACATATTTGGTAACGAGTGCAGTGTCTATTTCAATATTATTAATAAAAATGGAAGAGGAGAAAGCAAAATCGTTCAGATGATGTTCAGCTCTGGTCATTGCGTTATCATCTCAAATATGTACTGAGGTAAAGAAATCGTTAAATAAATTGCATATAGATTTAGGATCTGTATGCGTAGTATTATTGTATGACATCGTCTTAGGTGTACCAGCTGAATTTCGCTTAGTCTTTATAAAGGAAAATAGAGTTTTTGGATCATGTTTAATATCATTTTCAATATCCTTCACGTACTTTTCATAACAATAACCTTGTATCAATTTTTGTCGTTTTCTTAATAATGAAAAGGATAAATAATCCACGGGATTCAGAGATTTTTTCCATTTTTTGTGATATTTATGTTTTTCCTTAATAATATTTATTAACCCAGCAGAGAACCAGTGAGGGAAAGAGTGACCCGATCTTATTTTTTTGATAGGTATGTTATCACGTATGACTTTAGACAATATTTCATAAAATCTATCTACACCTTCATCAAGAGCCAGATCAGATAGTTCATTTTCCCAATCATAAGCCGATAGATCACCTTTTATTTTCATATAATCAGCCCTATCAAAGAGAATAACATCTCTAGAGTTATTTTTCAATAGACTATTTCTTGTTATACACATATTCAAGGTAATGGATAACGTTCTGTGGTGGGGATCAGGAGTGACCAGGTGTGATTGAGATGATACAACTTCACATATATGATTTGAGACAGCAAGATCTAATATTCTGAGTGAAGTATTAGGTACCAGACAGTACTGTCTCATGCCAGTCAACGAGAGAAAGTTGACGAAGTGAGTATTAGATGGATTTTTAACATAGTTATCGACAGTAGGCAAGGAGTCGCCATCAAGCGTCCAGCTGATATAGGGGAGGTTATAGTCACCGATTAACAATATTGTATCGTCATTGAAAAGGGAGGATATCTCTTCTACCATATCCAAGTGTGTTTTAAGACATGCAGAATGATCAATGCCAGGCGCGATATATGAGCAGCATATGTGTAGTTTTGTGGCAGGGCTTAATGGGATAGATACCCATAAGTCCTCCGACGAAGAGGACCATGAGAATTGCTGAACTGGATTAAGGTTCGACTTAACAGCTATCAAAACTCCTCCACCCATAGTTGAGACAGACGAGTCTCTGTCTCTTCTAAAAACCACATATCTTTGATCAAAAAGTTCAGAGTTTAGAAAGTTGTTATTCAGCCAAGTTTCCGACAGACAGTACACATCACAATTTCCACAAAGTATACTTTGGTATACCTCATTTGTCTTAGTTCGGAGCCCCCTTACATTTTGGTAGTATATATCTAGTTTTCTACTACCATTTGTACGAGTAAGACGGGTAAACATAGAGACACGTCTATGGCCTTAGGTAAAATAGGAGTTGGGGTTAACTGTAAACAACATAGAAAAGTCAATATCAATAATTTGATACCAAAATTATAGAGATTAATTATAACAGACAGTTGGTCGATGTACATTAGGTAGGAAAATAGGATAAGAAGGGCTGGAATTAGGTATAGTGATCGCGAGGTTGGGAAAGGAATATATAAGAGAGACAGAAAAATGAGCACAAACATGAGTTGATGACTATTAACAATTAGATAGTGTCTACAAATTACAAAATTGATTAACAGAAACTCTATGACAAGTTCAATTTTTCCAAATCCTGCTCCCGAGAAATCAAGATTTTTGGAGATGTATCGTTTCGTCGCAGAAAAACCTTACCGTTTCTCACCCAAATATACTTTATGTTCTTGTCTTTAGCGAATAAGCGGGCTTTATAAAGTATCTCTTTATTGTATAGTGTCAGGTGTTCATTTATAAGAATGTTTCGGGGGGTCCCGGCGATGCCAATATCCTTGTTGGTGATTGTTCTTCTCTTCGTTCTTATCAGTGCCAGGAAATTGTCCCTTGCCATTTGTCGGATAAATTTGACTATAATAGGCCTGGGTGTGGCGATAGAATTGGATCGTACACGAACGATGTAATCAATCTCACGCAGATCAAGGTCTGAGCCTAAAATTTTAGCGATGGATTGTATTATCTCAGGTAATTTTTCGTTATTGGCCTGATTAACCCCTTTAATTTCAACATTGTGGGATCTGCTACGCTGTTCATGTTCAGTGTTTATGGTATAATTGTTCTTTTTATTTAGGCTCTCTTGCAATTTGACACATTCTTCGAGCTTAACTATTCGTTTTTCATATTCCATGTTCTTTTTTGTTAACTCGCTGTTATTCTTCTCTGCTTCATTCAGCTTAATGCAGATGTCTTCGTATTGTTTAGTTATGCAGATGATAGAATACAGCATTTTTTTATTTTGGTCTATTATTTCTTCAAATTTCTTATCTTGATTGTAAATTGTTGTCAGCAGTAATTCTTTCAATTCAGCTATTGTAATTGTTTCTTGTTTATTCATTCTCCTTCCCCTGTCCTCAGCGTCTGACGGTTGACGACTCCTGGTCGCCACACTATTAGATGCCATCTTGGTAGTGTAATGTGGTGCGTTAAATATAAAATAAAAACACAAAATTAGATTGGACGGCTTTGGTTTTAACTCGTCACACGTTGCTTCCAAGAACGATACCGCGTTGAGTTCTTGACCACTCTACCTCTAGTCGACAGCTGGCTGTATCTACACTGTTGATTTACACCTATGTTCATACAATTTGGAAGTACACCGTAACATAGGAAGAAAGTTGAATACAGTTTATTCTTAATAGATGTCACTTGGGTGTGTAATGATGTTGGGGGATGTTTTTATTTTCTTGTAAACAGAAAATATATTAAACACTTTTACAGCAACTGATTATAATTCCGATTAGCACTATAGTTGACAAACTTCAAACATAAATCTTCATAACTAGAAAGTACTGATAGTAGAGAAAATTATATATAATGATTCATTTAACTTCACTGTACAAGGATTACACAGAAAAATACAATATATACTGTTAATTATTAGACGTCGGTATTCACGGAGTTGCAAAAAAGTGGTTAGAAAGTTATCTTTTAAATAGACAGCAACGTGTTAAGATCGGGAACCATCTCAGCAACAGTCAAACTCCCACATTCGGGGTGCCTCAAGGCACGGTTTTGGGACCGATTCTTTTTATTTTATACGTAATTCAAATATTTAAAATAGGTCTTACATCTACGATACTATCATATGCAGATGATACTGTCCTACTTGTGGAGGGTGAATCCTGGTCACAGATATCTAAAAAAGCTAGTTCTGATATTTCTCAACTGAAAATGTGGTTTGATAAAAATTTGCTATCACTCAATGTTGATAAGACTGTCTTTGTTCCTTTTGTTCATCAACATAAATCATTACCAACAGATATAAAAATTACAATACACAATAATCAATGTTCGGCATCTTCTGACTCTTGTGACTCGTGTAATACCCTTTTGAAGGTTGAGCAGGTTAAATACCTAGGAGTGATTGTGGACTGCCTCGTTAAATGGAAGGAACACATAAGTTGTGTTACTGAACGCATAAGAAAAATGTATTATATATTTTATAACTTACGAGACATGTTAGACAAAAAAACAATAACATCTGTCTATTATGCGTTCGTACACTCAATCCTGCGCTACGGAATAATAGCATGGGGAGGAGCTTATGTGACCACCTTATGTCCTTTATATATAGCCCAGAGAAGTGTCTTAAAAATAATCCTCAGAAAACCACGTGACTACAGTACTAGCCAATTGTACAGTGAACTGCCTGTCCCTTCGGTACAGAATATATACAAGAAAGTGGCTATCTGTCAGGTGGTCAAAGAGTTGATTGTTAATGGGGCAAATAATGACATATTGTATGTAACTCCTAGACTACAACTTGAGGGCTATATAAGACTCCCCATGAGGTTAACGAAGTTGGGGCAGAGCCATTATTCATTCATGGGTGTAAAATGGTACAATGCACTGGATAAAAATATAAAAATAAATAATACTGACAACTTGTCAACTTTTAAAAAAAAGTTAAAATAATTTTCCTCCTCATTGTGCCATATGAATGTATTAATTTTGGTGTATTGTATTGTGTGTGCGAGTATATCTTTATTGATTGTTAGCTTTTTTTTGTTTATTTTTCCACGTTTGTAAATTAAAATAATGTATATTTTTTTATGAACTCTTTCTATGTATTTTATGTATCTTGTTAAATTTAAGTGTTGTGAACTCCTCCCCGAAGCACAAGGTTTCCTTCTTTTCGGGGAGAATTTCAAATTTATTTGTGATGTATATATATATTTTTTTATAATATGTCAAAATGTATCCTTTTTATACTTTCTTATTAATAAAATTTACTTACTTACTTACTTACTTATTAGAGAAACAAAACAAGAAAAACAGGATCAATCTTAATAAGTAGTTAACTTTTGACAGATAGTATTGTTGTTGTATATATATATATATATATATATATATATATATATATATATATATATATATATATATATATATATATATATATATATATATATATATATATATATATATATATATATATATATATATATATATATATATATATATATATATATATATATATATATATATATATATATATATATATATATATATATATATATATATATATATATATATATATATATATATATATATATATATATATATATATATATATGTATAGCTACTTTTCCGGGCTATCCGCTCGTTTTCGTCCTGAAAAGGACGGTTTTGCCGACGTTTCAACCGAATATCATCGGTCATTATCGAGGCTGGTCGGTTCGCAAACGTAGACACGGTGCGACTGACGCGAATCGAATCGACGGTTACTCATGCTCACACCGCCACCCCTCCCACACGCCGCATCACACGCCAATACACCAACACGATACAGAAATAGGAACGCGAAATGCAACGCGGTGTCAGTCGCACCGTGTCTACGTTTGCGAACCGACCAGCCTCGATAATGACCGATGATATTCGGTTGAAACGTCGGCAAAACCGTCCTTTTCAGGACGAAAACGAGCGGATAGCCCGGAAAAGTAGCTATACATATATATATATATATATATATATATATATATATATATATATATATATATATATATATATATATATATATATATATATATATATATATATATATATATATATATATATATATATATATATATATATATATATATATATATATATATATACAGACGGTGGCCAAATTAATACAATCAAAGGAAAAAAATGCAAAAATAATTGTATTTTTAGCTGTTATCCAGCAAAATCGAATCACATCAGTATATTTTTAATTGTGGCAACTCCCTTCATTATTGTTATCGTACTTGCAACACTTTTTAAGCATCAACATGAAGTTTGTCACATACAAGATACGATAATGTCAGTTTAGTATTGGTCTTCACAGAGTGTGCGGGTGTTAATGGAATATTTTGCCCATTGATTTTGTGTTTATTTGAGACAGTGTTTGAGTGTTTCTTACATTTTTTTTTATATAACAGGTAAACCTAATATTTATTACTAAATATTTATCACAATTATACTACTTATCAAATTATTACGATTTTGATAAATTATTTTCTAAATGTATGCTGAATTTCAGAATTTTTTGGTTTATTTTAGAAATGGGAAGATCTTGTGACCTCACTCCAAGAAAAAAATCTAAAATTGCAACCCTTCTTGGTCACTGTGAATACAGTCAACGAGAAATTGCCACACTTACCAATGTTTCTCAATATTCTGTGCACAAAATAAGTAAGCAAATGAAAGGAAATGTACCCCTTGAACCATCTCGAATAGGAAAATGTGGACGAAAGCGCATTACTACTCCGCGAACAGAAAGAAAAATCAGAAATGTTGCTCTAGAAAATAGACAGAAGCCTCGAAAAGTAATAAAATCTATTTTGCAGACCACAGGAGTCAATATATCTGATCGTACATTGAGACGAAGATTGGTGGAAATGGACCTCAAATGTTATCGCCCAAGGAAAAAGCCAAAACTAACACCTGAAATGCGTAAAAAGCGACTAGAATGGGCACTAAAACACCAAAATTGGAACGAAGACGATTGGAGCAAGGTATTAGAATGTAAAATAAGTTTTTATGAAACTTTCTGTATTAAATAAAATTGACTAGTGAAAACTTCTCGTGTTCTTTCAGGTTTGTTTTTCTGATGAATCCTCAATCCAAATACTGCAGGACAAAACTCAATATGTGAGAAGAAGGCCAGGTGAAAAATATAATTAGGAATGTGTGGTCCAAAGAGTGAAGCACCCTCAGTCAATAATGATCTGGTCAGTGATTAGTGGGATGGGTATGGGAAGGCTGTATATTGTGAATGGCACAATGCGCCAGGACCAGTATATAGAAGTTTTAAAAGGGAGACTAAAGCCTCAAGTGGCCGAATGGTTTCCAAATGGAAAATATGTATTTATGCATTATTCTGCACCCTGCCACAAAGCGAAAACCGTTACTAAATTTCTAGAAGGAGAAAAAATAAAGGTATTAGATTGGCCAGGAAATTCACCGGATCTAAATCCAATTGAAAACGTTTGGGAGGCTCTGAAAAGGGCAATTGTAAAAAAAGGTGTCATCACCAACAAAAGACAACTAATAGAAAACATAATTGAGGCATGGCACAACACACCAGAATTAAAAAATATCTCAATTAAATGTATCTCCAGCATGCCCAGAAGAATATCAGCAGTAATTAAAGCTAAGGGAGGATTTACTAAATATTGATCATTTTACCATAAAACGTATTTTATTATCAATAAACTATTATATATTCATAGTAAATGCATTTTATTTTATAAAAATATATTAAATCTCCCATAATATTCTAGAAAGATCGAAATAAAATAAAAAAATAATAATTTTCAATGATTCGAAGTCTAAAAACTGCTATAAATTCATTTGATTGTATTAATTTGGCCACATATATATATATATATATATATATATATATATATATATATATATATATATATATATATATATATATATATATATATATATATATATATATATATATATATATATATATATATATATATATATATATATATATATATATATATATATATATATATATATATATATATATATATATATATATATATATATATATATATATATATATATATATATATATATATATATATATATATATATTAATACGTGAAGCCTGTGCCAAAGATCCCTTGAATCAATATAATTGAATGGTAGGTGTACGTAAACAATAATATCTACCTAGTGATAATACCTACTATTATTATTAAAGTTGGATGACTTGTATAGCGCCGTTTTCGTGGAAAATCACCTCAAGAGCGCTTTACATTAAATTAATTAAATTAAACATTAAATTGATACACAATTAAATTAAACAATAAGTTAAAATTAAACTAAACATTAAATTAAATATTAAATTGACAGACAATTAAATTAAACTAGACGTTTAAGGCTTAAAATCCTAAAAATCTTAACAAATCTAAAAATCTGTGTTTTTGGACTCAGTTCTATTCTATTTTAGGTAATTGCCATGTAACGTTAAGAAGTAAGTAATTAAAGAGTTGATGTCGTGGAGCAGTTGGGGACAACGTTATTAAGTCGTTTCTTATTTGATTGAGTCAAGTGTTGCGAGGTGTTGTTATGTGAAATGTTGAACAGATATGTCTTTAGTTGTTTTTTAAATGTCGTTATATTGTCTATTTGTCTCAGTCGGTATGGGAGTTTATTCCATGAGGATGGACCCGCTACAGCGAAAGCACGATCACCGAAGTTTGATTTGTGCACTCGATTAACCTCCTTTATCTTACCGATTGCAGAACTTTGAGCTGAGCGGAGGGATTTTTGTCTGTTGTTTGAGGTGAGCGGATTGCACATGTCGGATAGGTATTGAGGGGCTACCTTAGGTAATACCAATGTTTTAATTAAAATTTTAGAACATGTTAATGAAAATGACGTATTATATAAATAAGTACCTACTGTGAAACAATATAAATTATATTTTTTATTTATATAATATCTCACAAAGGAATTTATGGAAAATAATCGACATAGGACTACGAACATAAGTGGAAGGGACGAAGCGACCGACAGGGCAGAGGGACCGAAGGGACGAAGCGACCGAAAGGGCAGAGGGACCGAAGGGACGAAGCGACCGAAAGGGCAGAGGGACCGAAAGGGCGAAGGGATGGAGAGACCAGGGACAGATGGGCCGAAGGAACGAATATATTCTTCTTTGATTATTACAATAACTTCCAAGTTGACCTGAAATTGTTATATCGGATTAGTCATAAGTTGAGAAACTTTCAAAAAAACTAAATATTCAATAAAATTTAATAAACCATAAAAAATGTTCTTTGAGCAATAACTATAAATGATATGATTTTGTTGATAGTAAATTTATCAAGGATCATTTTATTCTTCACAATTCTTATGTATCGTACATATGGTTTTCTTTGAAACTGAAAAAAACTGCGATTCGGGACCTTTGGGGGGAGAGATGAAAATTTTGAACTCCTCTACCTAACGAACATAATATTCCGATCAAAAACAGAACTCCATATTTTTTGACAAATTTTGAGCTAAAATGCCTCAACTATTCAAGTCAAAGCTCTTATTCACTCTAATTTGTTTTGTTTATTGAACAGATATATTTTTGTTTTCAAAGTTTAGTGTACACATAGTTTTTTTTATATAACATTACAGTTATTGTATGTAGGTATATTTTATACATTAGCATATTATAATACAATGACTGTAACATGTGAAAGGTGCCAAAGAATTTTTAAAATTCAATCTTCTCTGACTCGACATATGCAAGAAGTACATAATATGCAAAGTGTTGTAACATCTGCTATTGATAATTCAAAATTTAAGTACTTATGTCAGGAAATGAACTGCAATGCTTCTTACCTGATAAATAAAGATTTGATATTTCATCTCCAAAATGTACACAATCAGGTTTTGGAAACCAAAAAAATGACTTGATAACATAGGTAGTTGGTAAGTATACGAATATACTTTTTTTATTATTGTAAAATAATATTAAGTATATTACATTTTTATACATCTAGATACAGTAATATGCTTAACATACAGTTCTTTTACATCCATGCATCGTCTCATACATGCTCGTAGATTGTTCAAGCATTTTATGTTTCCTTCTTTCAAAATATCATTCACATGGTTATGCCATCCCTTTCTGGGGCGGTCCCTACTATTAACTCCATCTCTTTTTTTTTTTTTTTATAAATCCTTCTAGAGGCTTCTTCACGTCAGCTTGATATGTAGCTCATTGTGAATGATTGGCTTCTAGAGGTCTTCCCATAGTCCAATCTCTCGAATGAATCCTAAGATCTTCAGTGGGCTGGCTTCTCTGATTTGTGTTTCATCAGCGATGTGAGTGCCAAATGACTATCCTGACTATCCGGCCACTTTTGTAGTCGGTGACTAGTCGGCATTATTCGGTAAAGAGCGCCGACTAGTCGGCTTCTTAATTTTTAGAAGGAAATAGGTATATTAAATAAAAACCTTGATTACCAATTAATATTATTATTTTAGAATCAGCCTTACATATTTTGAAATATAAAGCAACTTGTCCTTTGGTTATCAAATAATCAGTCTCTAAAATTACTTAGGTAAGTACCTACTTGTAAAGAAAAAATATCAATGACATTTATCAAACAAAATTAGTATCTTAATTAGCAAAAATACAACATACTATATTCTTATCTTCAATAAACGTTTATAAATATTTCTTCTTATTATATAAACAAAAGAGTCATTGAGGTTCTTTTTGTCAAAGAGTATACGTCTATATTGCTTATGTATGTATATACATAGGTACCCTCTTCTATGGGTACCCTATATAATATTAATTAAATTACATTCTATTACAAATACATCATTAGAGTACGTGTTGTTTGCCTTAAGTACTTACTGTTTATTAAATATTGTTTCACAGTAGATATTATGTATTTTTACTTAACATGGTTGAACCACTGCGTTTGACATTGGCAGTATGAACGTAAAAAATCAATGGTTTGATGTGAATTATTTTTACTCTCCACTACCCCCGAAGGGGATATAGTGGGGAGTTATGAATTTGCAATTTTTAAGGGTATTCTTTTTATTGCAGATTATTAACTAGTATCATGGTGAGATTGTATTCTGAAAGTTTTCTCAGTGTGTGTAGACAGCAGAGACAAGTGAAGCATAAGAGTGGAGTAGTGAGAGAGAAGTTTGTGTGCTCTACGAAACAAAGCTGTTTTCAGTCCTTTAGTGAACATGCTCTTACATACTTTTTTCAACATCATATATTACTGTAGGACTCCGATAAACATCATCAATACAAAATCAAAATCAAAGAGACAAATCTGAATAAAAATAAATAAATTCAACAATACAGAAGCAAAAAACCAAATACATAAAATAAATCGATGTACCTAAGTATTGTGTGCTTAACGAACCATTCAGTGATGTTCCTGTATGTATGTACAAATGCATATATTTTTCTCTTGCATGTACCTATAACTAAAACAAAATTACATTTGAATTGTCAGTAACTGTTCAGATTGCTCCCATCCCAGATTCAGAAGCCACTGGTGAATTTTTTTTAAAGTAGCATTTATATTGGTGTTTTGTCTGATGTCATTTGGTAGTTTATTATAAATCTTAGGACCCACAAAGGTAAAATGTGTTTGACCATACCAAGTATTTACTCTATTCCCCAATAAGTATCCCTGATTTACATTTCGTGTCATTATTCTATGTTCCAAATATTCAAAATTATTCATATTATTTTTCATGAACAGTATTATTTTTTTAATAAATAATTGTCTTATATCTAGAATTTTCGAGTTACCATATAAATTATTTGTAGGATGGCCATAATTTTTATTTAAGATTACCCTTAAAATTGCACGCTGAGCGACCTCCAGGGGTTTTATATTGTTCTTATATGTTCCTCCATAGGCAACTATACCATATGATATAATTGAATTTACAAATGCATAATAAAACTGCATCATCATCGGTTTCGGAAATATTTTTCGACATGTCTTGAATATATAGATCAATTTCATTAATTTATTTACTATCTTATTTATGTGGGGATTCCACTTTAAGAATTGATCTATTTCCATACCGAGATAAGTAATAGAAGTAACCGCACTTATTTCACTTGCAGTAGCAGGATTATTTTCGTTTGAATAAAGTTTGATTTTATAATTTGTATTAGGTTGGCCAGTTTGTGTTATGCTAAAGCGAATGTATTTTGTTTTGTCAATATTGATTGTTAAGAGGTTTCTATCAAACCATGATTTCAAGATATTTATGTCGGATTCTGCTCGTTTATGCGTTTCTTCCCAATCTTTTCCATCTACTACTAATGCAGTGTCATCTGCAAAAGTAACCAATTTTTTCCGTTCAATTGAAGTTTGAACACATCGTTGATGTAAATAATGAACAGTAATGGACCTAATGTACTTCCTTGAGGGACACCAAATGTCACATCTCTGGGTTCACTTACGACCGTTTCTAATTTAACTCTTTGTTTTCTATCCCCTATGTAGCTTTTAACCCAACACAGAAGATTGCCATCAATACCAATATTTTTCATCCTTTTTATGAGTATACGATGCGATATGGTATCAAATGCTTTCGCAAGAACAACGAAGATTCCTATGCACTTTCTACCTCTATCTATTTGACCATTTATTGTTTTTGTAAATTCTGCTAAGGCCGTTTCGGTGCTTAGACCAGGTCTGAATCCGAATTGATTGTTTGCTAGAGTGTGATTATTAAATATAAATGTTTGAATTCGGTTTTTTACAATTTTTTCTATGATTTTTGCAAGGTTATTTAATATTGATATTGGACGATAATTTTGTATGTCATTTTTACTTCCTTTTTTATGTATAGGTATAATTAAAGCCTCTTTTAACTGGTACGGGAACACTCCTGTCTGAAAACTAAGGTTAAATATAAAAGATAGTGGTTCTGAAATTTGATTTTTTATATATTTTAGTACATTTGTCTGTATTGTATCAGTCCCCACCGAGAGTGTGTTTTTTAGTGATGAGATAGTGTTTTCCACTTCTTCCTTGGTCGTGATTATAGAATTCAATTTATATAATGGAAAATCATATTCAATATTTTCTGCAAGGTTTTCTTCCATTTGAATATTATTTTTTTGTAAAAGTTCTTGTGCTAATGTGTATCCAATTGAACTGAAGTAGTTATTTGCTATATTAGAAATAACTTTTTGATTGCATATGGTTTGACCTTCATGGATTATTGACTGAATTTCATTTTTCGCTTTGTGTATGTGATTTCTTTTAACGTATTGAATGCTAATTTGTTGTTTCCCGGATTATCCCTAATTTTGTCACGATAGTATTTTTCTTTTGTTAAATTTATCACTTTCTTGCAGAGATTTCTATACTGTTTGTATTTTAATTGGATAACATTATTATAGGGATCGTTATATGCTATTTTTTGAAGTTTATTTCTTTTTCTAATTGAATTTATTATCCCTTGTGTAATCCATGGAGTTAATTTGGTGTTTTTTGATTTTACCTTTATATCTTCCGTATTATTCATTATATAGGTCTTTAGAGTACTTATAAAATTACCTAAAGCCTCGTTTACATCTGATATATTATAAATATTTTGCCATGTTTCATTGGATACATTATCACGCAATCTGTCAAAATCGATTTTGTTAAATGTTTTAGAATCTTTTTTTACTTTTTGAGGTTGACTTCCTATACAAATTGCAGTTGAACTATGATCAGTTATATCTAGCTGTAATATGTATGAATTATATTCTCTGATTCTTTTGATAAATATATGATCGACACAGGTGTCAGTTGTTTTTCTAGTAGTATCATTGATTACAGAATCGAATCCATTTTCAGCCATTAGACAAAGGTAATCGTTTGCTTGGATATGTTTTTCTTTAATTATATTAATATTAATGTCTCCAATTACTATTTGTTTTTGAGCTTTTTCAATTTTTAAAATGTTTTCCATGTTTTCTAGAAATAGTTGTATGTTTTGTATAGATGGAGATCTATATATGTATTGCTAGTATGCAGATATCGGGGTGTATTATAATTTTAATGCAATTTGTATTGTGTAAAACTACCTCTTCTACCTTTGCTTGTATATCATTCTTTATGAAAATAACTATGCCACTATTTTGGTTTAAGTTGTTTGCTGTATGGTATTCCGTGTAATGGAGTAACGATCTCGATATGTAATTATTTCCCAACCAACATTCTGTCAATATTAATATGTCACAAGTTATCATAAAAGAGCTACACGTTGCTAAGAATTCATTAAGATTATGTGCAATACTCCTTATATTTTGGTGTAATATTTTAAGACTTAGTTTAGGATGGTTCCATCTTTCCTTAAATTCATTATTAAAGTCATCTATTACTTGCGTATCGTTGTTGCACGTATCTATTATATTAAATAAATCGCCCATTTTTTTCCCACGTATATAACATTTTTTTACTTAAGCGAAGATGAGAAACCATATTTAAACAAAATAAGCATGCAATTATGTATATAAAATTACTTTCGTGTATATCAATAACATATTCTTTTATGTATAAAATTTTTTCCTCTTTTAAATGTATATTAATCTTTTCAAATGTCCTTATGTATACCTGATTTATAATTACAGACGGAATATAGTTAGGTATATAAGGGAAAATGTATATAGTATGAAGTGCAAGTACTTATATTTTTTTGTTTTTTGTTGTAGACCCATAAATATGTGGAAACCATTTCGTTATAAACTATTTTCAATAGTCACAGAGAGTTGAGTTGTACAATATCATTATAAACAATGAAAGCGCGATCACCGTCATTTTTTCTCATAAAAACTTTCCCGCCTTTGATCCAAATATATTTAAATTGTTTAGCTGAGCCGATCGCCTTCGCCTGTGCGTAGAGTTTTCTAGTCTGCGGTGTAATGTGTTCACTCATATAAATATATTGGCATGGCTTCTCCTGCGATTCCAATTTGAAGGGAATTTAGTTTTTCATCGGTGCTTGGTCTGTTTCTGTTATATTTCTTTACACTAGTTAGTAATTCATCCCTAGTCCAAATGTTTTTAAATTTAACAATGATTGGCTTTGGATATTTACTTGGTACATTAGGTGTCATCCTGTATACAGCATCTATATCAGTTTTATTAAGGTTAAAATTTACTGTTTTTCCGATGTTAATAACTATGTCCTAAGGGTTTTTCTGAAGTAATTCAGGTACTCCACGAATTTCTAGATTATATAATCTAGAAATATATAATAAGAATTTCTAGATTATATAATCTAAAGGAACAGTTTGCGTTGCTAAACCGTGTGCATATTTAAATTTTTAAATAATGTAGGTACTACAAAAAGAAAACTAAATACATTGATAAATTAAATATCGGACTTCGGCTCCCACTGCCACGATTAGGCTAGACCAGGCTAGACTTCAATGCAGTCAATATCATCAATTATTATTAAATCGATTATTAAATAACAAAATATTATTACTTAAAATAAGTAAAAACAATTATTTAACTTTTTTCCACTTGATAAATTAGTTTGACCACTGACGCGTTTCGCTCAAAGAGCATTTATTATTAAATACTTATTCAAAGGCGAGTATTTTTTCCAATGCATTAAATTAAAAAAAAATAATGCAATGACTTTCTATTTCCTATGTGTATAGTATTTATTAATTTTATACTGCTTCTCGGGCAACTAACAGATACTATGTCAAATATTAATTTACCCCGCACCCAATCACAAGTTGCCACACTCTGGAGTGTATTTATATTATATTTATAAATATGGTGTGCTTGAAGAAAAAAATGGAAATGTGGTGGGTGCAGATGGGGGGCGCTTTGGATCTTCTAGTGCACCAGGCGCCAAATTGGGTATATCCGGCCCTGTGAGTGCATTCATGTTATTGTACTGATCTGTGTTAGGTAAAATGTGGAATGATGAAGATTTAATTATTGCAATATTATAGAAATTTGAAAATCATTTGAAAGATATATTTATTTTATAGTACTGTTTGACATTAATACATAATATTAATTATCTAAATATTATAAATTTATATATTTACATATTAGAAATGTTGATATAAATAATATTTATTATTATTATAATAACGTGACATAAACAATCTTTTATATTCTTCAAAAATTAAACAATTTTGGTCACTTATAGCAGTTTGAAAGAATAAAAACAAAACCATTTTAATTCTTATTAAAATGGATTATTTTTCTAAGAAAGCCATAGACGTAATAGAATATACTATTAAGTCTATGAAGCAACTATTGTTCAAACGTCAAGGTCAAAATTAAACAATTTTTCTAATTAAAATATTTTTTACCCACACGTTAAATGACTAAAGACAGTATGATTATAGTCATTTGCACTAAAAGCAATCAGGATTTTCAAGAGTTCTTCAGCTTTAAGAAATATATTTGTACACTTTTTTGTATATAAATTTTGAGAAATTAATAAAACCAAAGACCTATCACTTAGAAGTTTTGCGTTTCAATAACTTTTTTTTTTAACATGAATCTGTTCATGACTTTTCAAGTTACCCATCTGACAAAAAGCTTTGTCGCATTTATTGCATTTGAATGGTTTGTCTCCAGTGTGAATTCGTATATGTCTGTTAAAATCGCCTCTACTATTGAAATTCTTTTTACATGTGTTACAAATAAATCTTTTGACTCCCATATGATTAAGTTCATGGATTTTCAAGTCACTGTTTCTGGCGAAAGTCTTTTTACAAGTGTTGCAATCAAATGGTTTGACACCTGTGTGGGTTCGTTCGTGTCTCTTTAAATCACTACTACTGCCGAAAATTTTCCCACATGTGTTACAAAAGAATGGCTTTTCTCCCGTGTGTATTCTTTCGTGCCTCCTCAAATCACCACTTTTTATAAATGTCTTTTTACATAACTTACATTGAAATGGTTTTTCCCCAGTATGAATTCGTTCATGAACTTTCAAATCGCTTCTACTGGTAAACGAATTTTTACAAGTATCACAATCAAATGGTTTTTCTCCAGTGTGAACTCGTTTGTGCCTCTTCAGTTTACAGTTCTCAGGGAAAGATTTTTTGCAAACGTTGCATTCGTACGGTTTTTCTACCCCAGTGTGAATCTGTTCGTGTCTTTTCAGGTTTTCGTTCTGAGAAAAACCTTTTCCACAGATGCTACATGCAAATGGTTTAACTTCAGTGTGAATTTGTATATGTTTCTTAATATTTCTGTTATCTGAGAAAGTTTTCCCACAGACGTTACATTTGAAAGGTTTTTCTCCTGTATGAACTCGTTCATGCGTTTTCAAGCCATTGCTCCTAAAAAAAGTTTTTCCACAAGTATTGCAATGATATACTTTTTTATTGGGCTTATTTTGAGATATAAGATCAACTGAATGTGACATAAGACCTTTTGTAACATTCGGATTATTATATTCATTTATTGAATAATCAGAAAACATCTCAAGAGAACTGTATGTTTCGCTATATTTTTCAATTGTAATAACATTGTCTGTTGATAGGTGGTCGTTATGATCTGAATGCCTTTCATTTTCATGATTTATGTCTATATTAGTGCCCATAGTATACTACAAAAAATACAGGTTGAAACAAACTTTTTAAAATTAATATTAATTAAAATATAATAAAAACACATATTATAATTATTCAACTATCATCACGAATCTTCGAAAATATCTAAAAATCTATATATTAATGATATGCTGTATTAACTGAATATTCTAGATAAGGCTGATTTATTTCAGATAATTTAATTTTATATTGCTTCTCGGGAAACTAACAAGTACAGTATTAAATTAAAAAGGACCCAATAACAAGTTGCCACATTCTGGAGACTTAATGTTAGTCAATAAGGTAACAAAAGTCAACGATAAGCTGAATACAGGATGTAGGCTAGGTTATTTTTATTTATTTTATGTAGCTTCTCGGGCAACTAACAGGTACTATGTCAAATAATTATTTAACACGCACCCAATAACTAGTTGCCACATTCTGTAGACATACAATATTAATTGTCCCACAGATCCAGACTGAAGACACAATTAAAAACTGTGTCTCCACCGGGAATCGAACCCGGGACTCTTGGATCAGCAGTCAGATACCTAACCAACTGAGCCATGAAGGCCGACAAAATAATGACAGTTTATAAAAAAATAGTCTCTGAATTTTTGCAACAGAATATATCTGACCATATTTTTGAATCTGGATGAAATTTTTAGGTGTTGTGGATATAAATGATCAAATTTCTGTTTTATTTATTGTTACTTAATCCTGAATAACCATGCTACTAGTTACATGTGCAATTAAAACCATGCACGCTTAGTGTAACTGACCGTGATGGGTTCCAATGGGTGGTAGGGTCTCGGTGATGCCTGTTCAGCTGGACGGGCAGGTATCAATAAATGCCGGGAAACGCCATGTTGCATCACCAGCAACACTACCATCAAGTCCTACTTTCTAGCGTCCTCGTCGCGAACCCTGGGCAATGTGACCTGAAAGGTCGCAGCAGATAGAGAGAGGGCGATGGCGGGTCTACGGCGCCAAAAAACTGAAATAATCCAGCTAAGGGAAGGAAAACCCCGACAGAACAACCCTTGACCTCCAGTAGGGGGTTGAGCAAGAGGCCAATAACTTCTTCTCGTAAAAAAGCCAATATTACGAAACCCAACGCTGAGCCTCGGACGGTCATTGGACCTAGGAAACAACCCGGCAAAGGAAATAAGGACCTAAGAATAGCAACAAGGAATACAAGAGCTTCTCCAGGTGTCCAGCTGCAGGACGGCAACTGGTGACAGGGGACGTTGGAGGCGCTTGCTGAGGGAGGCCAAGGCTCGATTTGGGCTGTAGCGCCATCGAAGAAGAAGAAGTAACTGACCATGAAGTACATTTTTAGCTCGTAACTTAGCATGCATGGTTTTAATTGCACCTGTGACTAATAGCATAGTTATTCAGGATTACGTAACAAAAATTTAAACTGAGAAATTTAAAAAAATGTAGCCACAGCACCTAAAATGCGGTCCAGGGTGTCGATTTTCAAAAAAAATATTCTGTTGCAAAGATAAATCAAAATTATTAGCTTTTCGAAATTTAAATCCCTTTGTAAAAAACATGTAAATATTTTTTAATACTGGTGTTGAGTACTGTTTCTATTTTTATTCCGACAATATTAAAATATGTTACATTGATTGCTGCCAAATTTCGGAAGCATAGTCACAGTGTGTACCAAGAAATTTTGCTCATGCCATGTATAGATTATTGATCTGCGCAATAAAATGTTACTTTTTGAACAATTGTGCTGACAAAATGTACGTGTTTTTTAAAGAAATAATTGTATACATTCCACAGTTTGATCCAAGTAGTCTTTTCAAAACCGATTGTATATAATAACTAGCTGGTGGTTAAAACAATATTATTTGTAATAAATAAAATTGTGCCACAAAGTTAAAACCGAATATATTTTATTTTCCTATTGTTTGTAATTGTTTTACCTAAGAATTAATCTTAAATCTGATACTTTTTGGTATTATTGAATACAATAAATAACCAGTGTTCCTTATTGCAATGTTTAAATAACATGTCATAAAATTACTGTCCAAATAGCTACTGATAACATTGTACTACGTAAAGAGATTCAATTATTTGCAAAAGTATATTTCGTCACACTCGTCATTTCTACAACATAATATATTATATTCTATTTTCACATGTGACTTATTTTAATGAACTAAATATCGAAAAAAATATCAATACAGCCTCAACAATTAAGGTAACTTACATGTTCAGAATAGATCAGTCAACAGTTCTTGAAAGATAACAAAGGTAAAGCATCTTTATTTCAAATAAAGCGAATATTAAATAAAAATTATTTATGATTTGTGACATTTTATTGAACGATTTTCTTACAAACGGCACAGATTAATATTAATATACGGTAAACGGCTGCAGCAGTAGTTTAGTGTGTTCTGTGGGCTGCAGTCAGCAGTCTCGACCGTCAAAATCTATGGTCAAAATCACGCCGGTGGCACTCTATTGGTAGCACTGGTTTTACTTTACGCTCACATCTCCAAAGGTGGCGCTATTTTTTTTTTTTTATGTTGGTATTTTTGAAAATGCAATGTAAAATTTTCAGACCTTCAGCATACTTCAGTTGTGTTTTGTTGTTTGTTGTGACGCGAAACATTTTGATCCTTTAAAATCTTAAAGTAAACCAGATAATAAATATAACACGTGTGATTTTGTAAAATTCTTGTTGTTTTCGGTGTTCATCTACATACACACTATCACGCCATGTGATTGGTGATGGTGTTAATCTATTGCCAGCTTTTTGTGTTTTTCGATTATCTTCGCAAGATGGCTGACAAGTTTTGTTGTGTTTGGAATAAATTGTCAAGTGAAATACGGCGAAGTGAAGTTATATAGTTTTCCGAAAATCAGTATTAAATCTTTCTTCGTGGAAAATAAATTAAACAAACCTATTAATCTACAATGCACATTTTATTTAGAACAATGCATTTTATGAATTATTTGGCATGATTTTTGAAATATTGCAAATAAAATCCATCATGTGTTTTTTTTTAATAAATAATGATTGAAAAATGGTTATTTTTTATTTCAGTTATCCTTGAATCCATTCCTCAAAGCTGGAAACATTTTAAAATGGAAATTTAAATTTGCCTTGGACCGGTCGCGTATTCATTGCCCCTATAGCGGAGATGCGAGAAACCTTATGATTATCCGGTTACAGCTTCTATGTATTGAGTGACACATCTGAAGTATACTCAAAGTTTACTTCCATATTATCTGTGGTCAAAATGCAAAACCCAATGAGATATAGGTATACTGGAGTGCTATTGTCCATACAACAAAACACATAATTTTGTGCCGATCTGGTGTGCGAATATAGCCGCTGCAAGTGGGACTCGCGTCTCTTTCTAAGCGTCAATTCATATAGAGTTTGGCTGTCAGTTGGTGTGTTTTCCTGAGTTCAACGTGTTGTTTTAAGTCTGTTTTTGATATTATTTGTTTTTCTTTCTTTAAATTAAAAGAAATAAAGACGATGGTTAAATACTGCAGTTCTTTTGGATGTCAAAACATTTGGTATCCCAACAGCGGAATTAGTTTTCACGGGTAAGAAACTTTACATTTATACTTCAATGGCGTCCTCAAAAATTGCTCCTTCAATATTAAAAATACCCCAACTATTTGTATTAAAATATGATCTACATTTCGATATTTGTTAAATTACCTAAAATAATTTAAAATTTATTTTAATTTAGTAACACTGTTACCTAACATTAAAATGATTAAACCAATATATCCTTTTGATTTCATCTTATCGTGTGAAACAGCTTCCAGTGTAGGGTTTTTATTAGTAAATCTGTCATTATTGCTTCCAGATTCCCTCTACATTTATAATTAATTACACAATATGCTCTTTAACTGTAATTATTTCTTGTATTTATAAGTTTTGTGCTATTATTTTACATTTCTATTTTTTCTGAGAATTATTACATGAATAACTCGTGTTTATTTGTCAAAATTATTAATATGCTCTGTTTTACGTTTATAATTTTTACTTATAATTATTTATTGTATTTATGTATTACGTGTCCTACTGTTATTTATTATAGTTAATAATGTGATCTTTTTTACGTTTCAATTTTACTGTCCATTGTTATTTTAGATTTATAACTTGTGCTATTATTTGTTATAACTTATCATTAATAATATGCTTTTTTAACTTTTCTATTTTTACTGTGAATAATTTTGTGTTTTATAACTATGCTTTTATTTTTCATAATCAATTTTATGCTGAAATTTGCATATTATATATTTTTTCTAAATATCTAATTGTATTTATTCTCTTTAATTCTTATTTCTGTCTACATATATTTTTATTGTGTACTTTTGTGTGTTTTTGGTATTTGACATATTTGAATTGTTATTCATATTTATTAAATAAATTAACAAAAATCGGCTGGTTTACGTGAACGTTGCGCAAACACATAAAGTGATCACGTAAACCAACTGATGACAGGTTGTATGCTCTGTAGGTGCCTTGAGTTCCTGGTTCTTCTATAATATCCCAACTTCGTCTCTATTGAGATGTTAAAAAGTTTGTCAGTATAAATATCATTTGACTCCTAATTAACCTAATTAATGAATAGTAAATAAAAAAATATTCTCAGTGTGGGAAGGAAACATCAAGTTGATTCCTTAATAAAGACAGAAATGATCTCAATGGTTGCAAACACTCTTATAAAAAAGTACAGGATTTGTAAATAGTCGTAATATAATATTAAGATATGGTTTCACATAAATGTTCTAATATTCTGAGTTATGTATGAGATGTTTCTAATAAGTAATTCGTACTCATATATGATAATCTATATATTACTTTTACTATATATGTACACTCGATTATGTATATTTTTCATTTGGTTGAATTACATCATTAATTATCGGATAATCTCATTCTATTCTTCAAAATTACTCATATATTGTATGAAGTGAGAGTTCTAGAAAGAGATAGGAATGCCACTTGTACTATCTGTCTCTTTCTACTACTTCGGCACAACATTTGAACAACATTTAGCACTCCAGTATACCTATATCTCCATGGCAAAACCGAATCGATATCAAAAATGCTTAGACACCAATCTTTATTCATAACCATAGACGGTGCCTACGGAATTTGACCCATAGAATCATGTAACCAGTGTGACCGTTTTTAGTATTTTTAGTACTAAATTGGTATTTTTTCGCCACTTTGGAACACGTTTGGTATTTTTTTAGTATTTTTGAAATTTTTGGTATATTTTGTGATTTTTGGAAAATTAAATACCATTTTTTAGTATTTTTGGTATATTTTGTGATTTTTGGAAAATTTTTTGGTATTTTTTAATATTCTGTCTGAATTAACTTTTTTTGTCAATGATAATTTTACCGCTCTTTACTTCTATTATTTACTTATTGATGGACATGGTGTGGTGGTGGCGGGATCTTTTGAATTACATTTTTTAACTGGTAACTTTTCACATTATTCTAAAAAATACTAAAAAGTATCGAACATTAAACAACTTCTGTAAAATTACATGTATTGTCCACATTGAACAAAGTTTGTTGACATTTTGTGTTTTGGTGGAATTAATAATTATTATGAAGCGAAAATACAAACAAAAATATTGTCCTGAATAGGAACAGAAATGAATTTCATAATAAATTTACTTTCAGATGCACCATCATAAATCTTTAAGTAATCTCAATCTTTTGTTAATCATACTCTTTGTAGGAAAAATTAAGTTTTTTTTTATATCTATGTGGCGATTAAAAATATCTTTTTTTCTTCGAAAGTAGTTAAGTGACAGTGCTTAATAATTAGGTATTTATTTAACAGCTCCAGTACGGGAGCAGCTCAGATTTGTAAGATCTTTTTTATTTTTGCCTTGAATATAATATTTAGATTTTTAGGTACATGACAGGCGATTATTTTTTTAATTCTTTTCAGCAAGAGCTAATGTGTTTAATTTGACTTTCCTGCAAAGATGATCATTATTATTCTGTACATATAACCGAATTTCATATGATTCCATTTCTTACTCGCAACACATTCTTTCTCCTCAAAAATACCAATTTAGTCATTATTTAAATATTTTAGTTACTTTTTTTTAATACATAATACAACTGGCTCACGCCAGTCGCAATTATAACTACAAACAAACCTATCCAACCTATTTTTACCAAACTTTACTAGGTTATTCTAGTTATAGTAAATAAAAAGAGTGCCAAAGATTACAGAAAGCAAGATATTGGATGTCCAAGGTGCGTTTGTGGGCGGCAGAGGATGCATAGACCATTTTTTTCTGCGTACGATCATAGAAAAGGTTCTGGGTAAAAACTCGAAAATTTTCTGTGCCTTTATAGACCTAGAAAAGGCTTATGATAAAGTTAGAGAAACATTATGGGATATAATAGCGGTGTATGGAGTGAATAGCAAACTGATACGCGCAATCTCGTCATTGTATGAGAACAGCGATAATAATAATCTCTATAAATAATGGCGTTAGACAAGGGTGAGTGCTGTCTCCTTGGGTCTTTAACCTGTACATTGATTTCTGCATAAGAGCCCTTAAGGGTGAAAGCAAGGGCCTGAAATTGAGTAATGTGCGAGATTTGATGTATGCAGACGATAAAATTCTGTTAGCAGATAGTATTTTTAGAAATAGAAAGAGTTACAGCACCTTGTAAGTAATATATAAAATGAAGGATGCATAGAGAACGGACTGAGGATGAATGACAATAAATCATAGAAATTATAAATCATAATTGTAGTTGGTTATAGTGTTTGAGAAGATTGAAGCAGAACAGTGTGCCAAATAAAAGTAGAGAATAAATGTCTCGAGCAAGTCTTGGGAAGCATATTTCATCGGAATGGACGGATTGATAAGGAGATCAAAAGAAGAGTAATGTTATGGCAGGAAACATGCGTTATGAATGGCAATTTTGACATCTTTTGATATGTCGCGATCATTCATAACTGGTCAAAGTGCTCCATGAGTGAATGGAGCATTTTGACCAGTTATGAATGATCGCGACATATCAAAAGATGCCAAAGTTGCCATTCATAACGCAATCGTAGTGCCAACCCTGACGTATGCAAGTGAGACCTGGACATGGCAGAAGTCGCATAAATGCAGTTGAAATGAGATTGCTTAGAATAATTTGTATCAGAACGATATATGACAGAGTTCGAAATGAAGATACAAGGAAATAATGTAAGATGAAGATAGATGTAATTAACAAAATGAAAGTTAACACATTGAGATGGTTTAGCCACTTGAGGAGAATGAATGAAAAACGCCTGACGAAGAAAATATACAAAGCTGACAGGAATGGAATAAGAGGTCGGGGCCGTCTAATAAAAGGATGGCACGTCCATGTGAACGGTATTTTGAAAGACGGAAATTTTAGAAGCGTGAACAGACGAACATGTATAAGACAATGGATGAGTGTTGACGAGGCGATAAATTAATGTATGTCAAGATGGAAATACCCCGTGAGGGAATGGCGTGATGGTATGCATGTATGATATAATCTTCCCTTAAATACGTCACTAAACGACAAATATTTAACTCAACGTTTCTGGCGGATCGCGTGTCTTAATCTTGAGTTAAGTATTGTTTCTAGTCTTTTTCGCCAGGTGGCGTACTAATCGCCGCACGCTTTAATGTTTCATTTCATTTTATACTACAAATAACTATGCATAATAATTATAATCATGATTTATTTTTGTTGTTTAAATAAAAGACGATATAGAAGTGGTTCATGTATTTAATATTTATTTTCTTTTTTACATAATTATAATGTATTGCCCTTGGTATTGCCTGACAACAAACGAAATAAACTGTCAGCTAGTGGTGCAAAGTTCGATATTTTTGTAAGATCCTGTCTTTTAAAATCGATTCATGAAATTTATGCGGATCATCAATTCGCTCTTCGATTCAATATGATTCAAATATAGCTATCCTTATCTATCGTACATAACATGTACGTAGTATGACAGAGAAAACAAAACCGATTCAAAATATGATATGCAAATGTAGGCGTTAAAATGTTTGCATTTCAATGTACTTAATGGTCAATATTGCTTAAATATGTTATGAACCATAATGAATTTGTCGTGAATCGAAGATCGCCTTCAAATTAGTATATTCAATTATAGACGTTACGTATTTGTTTTTCAAAGTATGTTGCGGTCAAAATTGCTTAACATATTTAAGAACCGCAATGAATTAGATTTTATGAACCATAATGAATTAGTTGTGAATCGATGATTGCCATGAGTCGGTATGTGTATCGCATTCTAACGATATATTTTATATGAGATAGAAAGTGTGAGAGTGATGTCCGGTTCATGAGCGGATCGTTGTGGCAACGTGAACCGTGAGTCACCGATTCAATTTAATGATCCGGTCAAATAATACGGATCACTCATTTTTCCCCGTCTCTACTGTCAGCCATAATGAAACGTCAGGCACGCAACTTTATTTTTGCGATGTTTTTTCATCCCACTTTTTAAATATTGATCCATCCTGTTTCTATACATAATGTGTATTCTTAAATTTTCTACAAAAGACACTATTTTACCATTATCACTTAGTTCCATATCCATCTGTAAAATGTACATACATTTTGCATTGTAGTACTACGTACGTAGTACATATTCAATGACATTTTTTCACTACAATGTTTGATTTTAATTTAAAAAAACATCGATCGGTATAAAAATTGAAAAGTAACATGCTGTGGAATGAAACAAATAAAATAATGTGTTGTTATAATAATAAAATAATATTTAGTCACAGCTTCGCGTCACGTATCATTTAAGGTTATTACAATTTTGACAGATGCGTTATAGACAATAACCATAGAAAAACGTAAAATATATCTATAGTTGAAGATTACGTAACTGACGTTTCACTTTGCACTGAAATACGCGAATGAAATTTAATCTTCCCTAAACTTTTAACTTGGATTACCAAATCCAACGATTTAAGGGCCAACTGAAATCTCGGGCCTATATCAATGGTATTTTCGTTAAAAAAATAGTACTTAATGAAAAAAAAAAAAGTCCTATGGGCCTTATGGCAACATCGTAAAAGTGCAAATGTCAAATAATGAATGTATTTATTAGTTTATTAAAATTAATATAATTTACTACAGTAGCCACAGTTGATAGGAATATTATTTTTTACTTAATCGAAATGAAGACAGAGAGTGACTGTACAAAAACTTCTGAAAATATGCCAAACTGTCGAATATGTTTGAATGCTTCTACTAGCTTGGTATCTTTGTTTGACAGCGCGGAAGGGTTGTCCATACTCGAGAAGATCTTTTTATGTACTAGAGTTCAAATTCAAGACGAAAATGGCTTTCCAAAGAGCATTTGTAGCGAATGTTGCATCGAACTGGACATGGCTGATAGCTTCAGAATTAAATGTGAATCTTCAGATAATTACCTTCGTAAAGAAATAACCAACAGTGCTCAAAGCCAATTTGAAGACTACGATTCCAACTTGGTCTTCGAATTAAAAAAAGAATCGAATAACGACATAGAAAATAAAATTGACGAAAAATGTAGAGACATGCTCGACAATATTGTAAAAAAACATGACGAATTTGTACACAAAAAGAAAAGGAAATCCAAAAAAATCCACACCAAAAAAGAGAAACTGAGTTCGAACGGTATTCTAAAATCTCAATTCAATATTAAAATTGAAAATGATGATTCAGTGAATTCACATAATGATTATTCATTCACTTCACATGCTGTGAATATTAAATTCGAAAATATTACAGATGAAACATTCATGACTAATCATGAGTTTAAAAAATTTGTCTGCGACATGTGTCATAAGAGTTTAATGACAAAAGCTTCCTTAGTAATTCACATTGAAAAGGTCCATGGAGAAAACAGGACGCAGAAAGTAGGCAAAGTCACAGGGTTTGGAGTCAATAGAAGATATCACTGTATGTTCTGTGAGTATTCGGCCAAACGGCGTCAGATTCTTGAGGGTCACATCAGATCCCATCACACAGGAGAAAAACCCTTCAAATGTACCGACTGTAACCTACACTTTTCAACCAGCTCCGGACTGTGTAACCACAGCAAAATTCACAGCGATAAGACATATTTCACTTGTCCAGAGTGCGGAAAACAGTTCAAGATGAAAAGCAAATACGAACGCCATAAAAATGTTCACGTCAGGGAAAAGAAATACAAATGTGAACTTTGCGGAAAGTCGCTTAAGACAAAGTCTACACTGAGCTTTCATATGGACAGACATTACAATGTAAAGAATTACAACTGTGAAATTTGCGGGGCCACCTTTGTCACTGCCAGCGAGCTGATTTGCCATTCAAGATCACACAGAGACATCAAGAAACTTCACTGTGAGATATGCAAGTTTACAACAGACATCAAAGCGAATCTGGAAGTGCACATGCGACGCCATTCTGGAGACAGACCGTTTAAATGTGACTTGTGCGACTGGACTGCTTACACTCTGGGATGTCTCAATGTTCACAAACGCAAACACACCAAAGAAAAAAAATATACTTGCGATATCTGTCACAGAAGTTTTATTCATAGTTCTAGTTTTAACCAACACGTGTTCAAAACGCATGGAAAAAAATATAAATGGAACGATATTGCTGACAGGAGAATCGTGAAATAATTGAATATATAAGTATATTCTTGTAACTACACACTTTACCTTATTTATCATTATTATCCTGGTACTGCTATGTTTGACCCCTTTATGTTTACGAGAATTTCATAACGTTTATTATGGTATGATATGTAAATATTCTTGGTGAAAAGAAAATAAGTTTAAAAAAAATTTTTTTTATTGAAGTGAGATAAAATAATTATTATACGAAAAAAAGGCCAGGTACAACTATGTAAATTGTTGGCGCCTTCAGTTTCCTTTTATACCACGTCCTGTAAGGTCCATCCGCATCTCTTGTGTCAAGTGACAAGTTGTGACCATCTACCAAGGCAGAGGATTAAGTAAGTGAGTGTTCCTTGTATATCCTTCCTTTGCCTTGCAGTGGTTGCATCTATGCTGATAGTAGAACGATGGAAGGAGTATCTTGAACAGCTGTATAATGGCAGAAATACAGTTACATACAATGACATCCTGGGGACTGTTTCGAATATGGAGAATGAGGGGCAAGACATCATGAGAAGCGAATTTGATGACACGGTCCGTAGACTTAAGGATGGAAAATCCCCAGGCATAGATTCAATACCATCTGAACTGATCAAATGCGCAGGAAACGGAACACTCAACATGCTTTACAGGCTAGTTTGTAAAATGTATGACACAGGACAATTGCCAACGGACTTCACTAAATGCTTAATACAAACTCTCCCGAAAAAACCTGGAACAACAAAATGCGAACAATACAGAACTCTGAGTGTGATACCGCATGCCTCAAAAATATTGACAAATATCCTACTAAAGAGAGCCTAAAGATACATTGAAAGTACTCTGTCGGAAGATCAGTTCGGCTTTAGAAGAGGCACAGGCACTAGAGATGCTATTCTGAGTCTGCGACTCATATTAGAAAAGAGGATAAGATAGCATTCATTGACTTGAAAAAGGCTTTTGATAGAGTGGACTGGAGACGACTCTTTGAGGTACTTGATAAGGCAGGATTACCATTCAAGGATAGGAGAGCAATATGGTCCCTTTATAAAAGCGAAGTTGCTGTTATAAGAAGAGGAGAAAGCAGTGCCGAAGCAAGGATTGGTCAAGGAGTAAGACAGGGCTACACATTGTCACCAGCACTTTTTAATTGTTATATACAACAAGCAATAGACGATCTGAGAGAGACCATGGAGGACTGGCCAGGCGTGAAGATACAGGGAAGAAAGATAGATATGATTCGATATGCGGACGACATTGCACTACTCGCTGATACAGAAGAGTAACTAAATGAGGCCCTACAAAACATGCAAGACATCCTATCATCTCATTACAATATGTCAATTAACAAAGAGAAGACAAAATGTATGGCTGTAGGAAGAGAGCAAACGCTTATAAATATAACTCTCAACAATACAAACATAAATTAAATAAAGGAATTCATCTACCTGGGCAGCCGTATATCGCAAGATGGGCGATCAAATGCAGAAATTGTCAGCAGGATTCTACAGGCTAAGATAGCATATAATAAAAAATCTAAATTATTGAATCCACCAATATCGACCTAAGAATAAGGAAAAACCTCATTAAGACTGTCATGTACAACATTGTGTAACAATAAGCATGACACATAATATGATCTGTAAAAAACTGAAAAAGACATTCTGTACTAAAGATGTGTTCTGTGCTAAAGATAATCATGTAATAAAGATGTAATATTGGCGACGAGGATTGTGATTAGTGAAGTGTGTATAAAGTAGTGAAAATTTAATAAGAAAAAGGAGAAAATTTCAACATAAAATCAGCAAACATGAGTATCAAGTTCAAAGAATTTGACATAACACATGGGTGTTGGAAAAACTATATTGAAAGATTTATATACTGCCTACAGGCAAATTCAATTGAGTTAGATGATTTAAAAAAAGCAAATCTGATGGCAGTTTGTGGTGCAGATCTTTATGATCTTATAGTATCACTTATATCACCATCAAAAATAAGTGAGGTTACATTTAGTACTATAAAATCAAAATTGGACCAACATTTTGACCCAGTGCCGAATGAAATAGTGCAGTCTTATAAATTTCACATTAGAAACCAGAAGAAAAATGAAAAAATTAGAGATTACATTGCTGAGTTACGAAAATTGAGTATTTATTGCAATTTTACTGATATTGATCGTACTTTACGCGATCGACTAGTGGGTGGTATTCTGGACAAAGAAACACAAAAAAAATTAATACAACAAACTAAGCTTAGTTTTGAAAACGCTTGTAATATTGCTCTATCTATGGAAGTGGCCCAATACGATACATTCAATACTATGGCAACACCTCATTTTTCAACAGAGTCAACCAGCGTAGATATAGAATCACCAATGGAAATTAATAAAATCAAAGTTAATACGAGTGTAAAAAATAAACAAGATTGTATGCGTTGTGGTAAACGGCATGGAGGAGAATGCAAATTTAAATGGAGTAAATGTAATTTTTGTAAGAAAACTGGGCATATTGAAGCAGTTTGTATGATAAAACGGAGACAAGACAATTGCTCAAACGTAAATGGATTGTATGTAGACAACATCAAGACAGATGAACATGCCAGAGTGGATGCATACATGATTAAGGTATATCTAAACAATACTATGTTACACATGGAATCAGATTCAGGATCAGCATATTCAATTATAAGTGAAGAGACTGCAAGACAAATATGGGGTCACAGGCTGCCACCATTTCATTGAGAACATGGACAAATAATAAGCTTAACATATTAGGCACAACAAATGTACACGTCAGGTACAGGAATATGGATGAAAATCTGAACATTTTTGTGGCTAAAGGAAGTGGACCTAACTTGATATGTCGAAACTGGTTTTATTATTTAAAAATTCAGATACACAGGATATATCACACCATCTCTGATGAAATAGAAATGTAACGACTAATGGAAAAATACAAAGAAGTTTTTCAAAAAGGCTTGGGTAAATATACAGGTCCCGTAGTTTGTATAACACCGAAACAAGGAGTTAAACCAGTTTTTCTCAAGAGTAGGAATATTCCATTTGCTATTCGAGAACGAGTGTATAAAGAAATTGATCAACTAGTAGCAGAAGAAGTTTTGGAACCCATATCCCATTCAGAGTGGGCAACACCAATTGTGCCAGTAATGAAGCGAAATGGCGGGGTGAGATTATGCGGAGATTACCGATCTACAGTAAATGCTGCTATCGATAATGACACATACCCATTACCTACGTTGAATGAAGCTTTTATAGCTTTAGAGAGAGGAGCAATTTTCACCAAAATTGATTTAGAACAAGCATATACTCAGGTGTTAGTGGATGAATCAACATCTTATCTGCTTACTCTAAATACACCAAAAGGACTCTTTAGAATGAAACGCTTAGCTTTTGGTGTAAAAGCGTGTCCTGGAATCTTTCAAAGACTAATGTCAAATCTATTAGCAGGAATACCGGGCATTGCAGTACTATTGGATGACATAGTTATTTCTGGACAAAATACGCAACAACATAATCAGAGATTAGAAAATGTGTTAGAGAGATTAAAAAAAGCTGGGTTACGTGTTAATAAAGATAAATGCAAATTTGCTACTAATAGTGTTCAATTTTTGGGATTCATTATCGATGAGAGCGGGATCCACCCTTGTGAAGAAAAAATAGAAACATTAAAAAATACACCAGCACCGAGAAATATTAAAGAATTACAGGCATTTTTAGGTTTACTGAATTTCTACGATAGGTTTATTCCGCATAAAGCTAATATAGCAGAACCTTTATACAGATTGTTAGAAAAATCCACACCGTGGGAATGGTCAGAGAGACATGAAAAAGCATTTTTAAAGTTAAAAAACATTCTTATGAAAGGAGATACATTAGTTCATTATGACGGAAATAGAAAACTGATAATGTCATGCGATGCATCTCAGTATGGGCTAGGAGCTGTGTTGGAGCATGAGATGGATGATGGTACCATAAGACCTATTATGTTCTCTTCTAGAACCATGAATACACATGAACGTAACTATGCGCAGATTGATAAAGAAGCTGCTGCCATAATATTTGGATTGAAAAAATTTCACCAATACATTTATGGAAGAAAATTTATGATTAAGACTGATCATAAACCTTTGTTGGGTATTTTTGACCCAAAGAAAGCAATACCAAATATTATATCACCGAGAATGTTACGATGGTCTTTGCTGCTAAATGCATACAATTATGAACTCCAATATATTGAAGGGAAAAGGTTAGTAAATGCCGATGCTTTAAGTAGATGGCCAGAACCAAACTCACAAGACGACAGCGAAGAATCTACAGGAATTTTTTTAATTCAAGAAACACCGATTGATTTGAATATGACTTCGAAAGATGTAGCTTTTTGGACAAAAAAGGATAAAAAACTATCAAAGGTTTTGTACTGGTTACGCAGTGGTTGGCCAAGCAAAGTTGACAAAGAACTGGGAGTATATTGGCAAAAAAGAAACGAATTATCTATTTATGGAGACTGTATTTTGTGGGGACACAGAGTAGTTTTGCCTCTAAAATTACAAGAGTATGCTTTGAAAGAATTGCACGGTAACCACGACGGAATAGTAATTACAAAGGCAATGGCCCGAAGCTATTTTTGGTGGCCAGGAATTGATAAACAAATAGAGGACATGATAAGTAAATGCCTCATTTGTGCCCAACATAGAAATTTACCTTCTCCGGTTACACATCGTTGGATTACACCAAGTAGGGCTTGGTCTAGACTGCATATTGATTTTGCAGGACCCTTTCAAAGTAAATTATTTTTGATAGTAATTGACGCATATTCAAAATGGCCAAAAATAAAAATTGTGTCAGATCTGAGTACGAAAACAGTCATCAAAAATTTAAGAGAAATATTCTCACAGCAAGGTCTACCAGATATTGTAGTTAGTGATAATGGTAAAGCATTTACCTCCGAAGAATGGAACAAATACATGAAGGAAAATGATATAAAACATGTGTTGGTACCACCCTACCACCCAGCATCAAATGGACAAGCGGAGAGAACACTGTACAAACAGTGAAACAAAAGTTAAAAAAGCTCTCGAATACCCCTTGGGATATGCGTTTGCCTCAAATTCTTTATGGTTTGCGTTCCACTCCCAACACATCAACTGAAAAAACACCGGCAGAATAACTAAATGGTCGGCGATTTCGTACTAAATTGGATCAACTCAATCCACTATCAAATGAATCTAAGGGGGAAGACGATGTGAAACATAATACAAATATCAAGGCAAGAACTTTCGAGACTGGACAATCAGTTTTATTCAAGAATTACCTTACTGGACCTAAATGGCTACAAGGTGTCATTAAGAAAAGAGTTGGAATTTGCCGATATTTGGTTGAGTGGAATGATAAAGTTCTAGTCAGACATGTAAACCAATTACTTGGATATAGTTCATCAAGAACCATTCATAATGAAGGACTGCAGGTACTGCCAGAAGAGGGCACCTGTGAGAGAGGAGATCGTGTGACAGTGATGGGGAGAGTGAGGTTTGCAGGAGTATTGTATTGCCTCCCGCTGATAAATGGCCAGACATTATCGGTGTTAGTCAAAATGAAGATATAACATTCAATAATCAACCAAGTACTAGTGCTGGAAAAAGGAATAGAGAGTCGCCACCATCTACCCCGCCCTACAAAAAAAGATTGATATCAGAGAAGGGTGGTGTAGCTTCTGATGGCGAGTGGAGTGATGATGAGGATGATTTGGTGGATGAAGATTAATTGTTGAATGCCATATATATGTATATATGTGTGTCCAGTGATATTAAAAAATAAATAAATAAATAAATAATGGCCTGGCCTGAGGGGAAGGCATGTCATGTACAACATTGTGTAACAATAAGCATGACACATAATATGATCTGTAAAAAAACTGAAAAAGACATTCTGTACTAAAGATGTGTTCTGTGCTAAAGATAATCATGTAATAAAGATGTAATAAAGACCTTTGTCTGGAGTGTCTTACTATATGGCTGTGAGACATGGACCGTAGGCCAGAGGGAAAAAGAACGCCTGTCTGCATTCGAGATGTGGTGCTACAGACGTACGTTGAAGATCCACTGGTCGGACCACATCCAAAATTGTGAGGTGCTGAGCAGAGCCGGGGAAACAAGGCAACTCACGATTCAAATAATACAGGTATATGCCCCTACAAGCACCTCAAACAACGAAGACATAGAACAATTCTATAAAGACATTATAAAGGCCAGAAGATAGTAATTATTAGGTACTTTTCAATGCAAAGATAGGAGAGAAGAAGCTGGGAGATCCAGACGATATTGGAAAATTCGGGCTGGGAAGCTGAAATATATAATTACAGATTAATAACCCAAATATATAAATACAGATTAATAACCCAAATATATAAATACAGATTAATAACCCAAATATATAAATACAGATTAATAACCCAAATATATAAATACAGATTAATAACCCAAATATATAAATACAGATTAATATTACTAAACTACTATAAAAATGATCATAAAATACCTGTTAAAAATAAGTACAACACTAGGCAAGTAGCATCCGGTAAATATATCATACCTAGAGTTAATAACTATTACGGAGAACGTACATTACAATTTTTACAACCAACTATATTTAACAGTTTGCCATCCATTTGCATGTACATTACAACCAACTATATGTAACAGTTTGCCATCCGACATAATTGGATTGAAGTCATATTACAAAACCAAACAAGTATGCAAAAAAAATGATTTTAAACAAATAGTGTCAATAAGCTTAACTTATTTTTATTTTTATTACAGTACCTTCGACTTATATATTTTGTATTAAATCTGGTTATAGCACACACACTATTTTACAGTGCTCCATATATTTATATAGATATTTTATATATATGCTATGGTTTCATTTATATCTCTATATTTACATTGTTTTACATTTTTACATTGTTAGTTGATTAATTTGTTATATTGTTTATATAGAAACCCACTGATAACCTTGAATGGTTAGTGGGATCTATGGTTATATTATTTTTCATGTATATTACATTCTGTTGAAATAAATAAAAAAAAAATTAATGAAAGAGGCGAAATGTTGATGGACTATCTATAAAACGAACAAATATTCTGTACGAATACATTCTTCAAGAAACAACCACAAAGAAAGTGGACATGGAAAAACCCAGACGGGAGAACAAGAAATGAAACAGATTTTATCCTTACAAATGCTAAAAGATACTGCAAAAATGTCTCAGTGCTAAATTCTTTTGACACGGGAAGTGACCATAGACTCGTAAGGGCTTCATTTTTTTTTTTTTTTTTTAAAATCCTTCTAGAGGCTTCTTCACGTCAGCTCGATATGTAGCTCATTGTGAATGATTGGCTTCTAGAGGTCTTCCCATAGTCCAATCTCTCGAATGAATCTTAAGATCTTCAGTGGGCTGGCTTCTCTGATTTGTGTTTCATCAGCGATGTGAGAGCCAAATATTCTGGCTCTTGTTTGCATCAGTGGTTCACAGTCCTTGAGCAGGTGTAGCGGAGTTTCATGTTCGTCTAGGCAAAATCTGCATAGATGCATGTCTGCTAAGTTCATTGTGCATAGGTGTTTATTCAATCTACAATGTCCAGTCAGTGTTCTGATTAGAATTCTTATATTTTCTCTGTTAAGAGTAAGAATTTGTTTAGATCTTTTAGCTGAGAAGCCTGAGATCATTGATTTTGCATGCTTTTGTCCTGATAGGTTAAGCCAGTTTTGTTTAGCTTTTTCTAGCATGTTGTTGTATAATATTGTTTTGATGACACTATTGGTTAAGAAGCAGTAAGGTTCTGGTCCATAGGTAACTGAGTCAGCCCCCATATTTGCAAGTTTGTCTGCCTCTTCATTGCCTTTGTAGCTTGAGTGTCCCGGCACCCATCTTAGAACCACCTTGTTGTTGTGTTCTATTGTTAGTTTTTTTAATGCTAAATTACAGTCTTGGACTGTAGATGAATTTATTTTACATGAGTTTAGAGCTTTGAGAGCTGCTTGACTGTCGGAGTAAATATAAATAGTTTTGTGTCTATAGTTTCTTATGAGATTTTCATAGGCACAAATTGTTATGGCGCATAATTCTGCCTGGAAAATTGTTGTGGTGTGTCCCAGGTGTTTGTATATTTTCACTTTCGGTGTGAGTCCATACACTCCTGAGCCCACTCCTTTTTCTTTTTTGGAACCATCAGTGTACCAGATAAGGGCACCATTTGATTCCTGATACCAGATTTCAGATATTTCATTTCTGGTTTGAATTTCGATTTTGTAAGGTTTATCGAAATTGTAGACTGTCTTGATTTTGTCTTTTGGTAAGCTAATTAGGTTTACTTCATCAAGTTCCTTTATTAGGTTAGATTTGCTTGAAAAACTGTGTCTTTTGTTTGCATCAATTAATCTTATTATACCTTCCTTCGCTACTTTCTGTAGATGAAGGTAGAGTGGTGGAAGATTAAGGAAAGCTTCTAAGGAAGCTGTGGGAGTTGTATGTAGTGCTCCCGTTATCAGCAGGCAGGCCATTCTTTGTAGCTTTGAGAGCTTGTCTCTGCAGCCTTTCTGTTCTAGTTTGTTGCTCCAAACTGGTATTGCATATGAGAATGTGGGCCTTACTATGGATTTATACATCCATAGTGTTTGCGAGGGTTTTAAACCCCAGTTCTTGCCTACTAGTCTTCGGCATGACCACAGAGCCTTTGTTGCTTTCTGCGTTATATTGTCTACATGTTTGTTCCATGTGAGTTTGTTATCTAGTGTTATTCCAAGATATTTAGTTTCTTTTGAGATAGTTAGTTTTCTCCCAAAAAGAATGGGTGCAAAGAGTTTGTCAAGTTTCCTCTTATTTGTAAATGGAATAAGTGTAGTTTTGTTTGCGTTGACTTTTAGTCCATTTTTTATGCACCAATTTTCTACATTTTTAAGTGCATTTTGCATCAGTTCGGAAATAATGTCACATTCTTTCCCTCTGATTATAATTACTATGTCATCAGCATAGCTTTGTGCATTATAGCCATTGTCATTGAGTAGGCATATTAAGCTATCTACTGTAAGTGTCCATAGTAGAGGAGAAAGAACTCCTCCCTGAGGACATCCTTTGCAGGTTTTAGCTGTTAAGTTCTCTCCCAGCAAATTTGTTGTAATAAATCTGTTTGACAGCATGTCTTCGATCCATTTTATGATGGTGGCGTTAACCTTTTTGCGCCTTAATCCATTTAGCAGGACATTAGTTGGAGCACCATCAAAGGCTCCTTCTATGTCTAAGAAAACGCAGAGTGCTATTTCTCCGTTGTTTAGTGAGTTTTGGATAGTATTCACTAGTTCAATGAGGGCAGTCTCTGTAGATTTCCCTTCTTGATATGCGTGTTGTTTGGCATGTATTGTGTGTTTGCTTAATGTTGTTTCAATTAAGTGTCTATGTATAATTTTCTCCATAGTTTTAAGCAGAAAGGATGTTAGACTTATTGGTCTATATGCTTTAGGTGTATTGTAACATTCTTTGTTAGGTTTGGGTATGAATGTTACTTTTACAGTTTTCCACTTCCTTGGAATATAACCCCATGCCAAACTGGCTCTGTAGATCTTTAGCAGGAGAGGCATTGTTACCTCAATGCTATTTTGAATAAGGGCAGGGAAGATATTATCCTCTCCGCTACTTTTGTAGGGTTTGAAGGTGTTTATAGCCCATTTAATTTTAGAAGGTTTGAAGATTTCTGACGCTAATCTCCAGTCTTCTAGATTTGGCCTGCAGATAACTTGTTGAGGAATGTGGTTGTTGGTGACAACCTGACATCCCGGAAAGTGAGTATCTGCAAGTAGGGTGAGTGTTTCTTTTCCTGTTGCAGCATAGCTGCCGTCTTGCCTCATGAGAAGGCCAATATCTGGTGTTCTCTGTTTAGCAAGTACTTTGTTTATTCTTGCTGTTTCTGTTGTGTCATTTATTGAATTACAGAAGTTTTTCCAGGATGTAGCTTTAGCTTTCCTGATTTCTTTATGGTATTCCGTGAGTGCTTTCCTATAGCTATCCCACGTTCCATGCGATTTTGCCTTGTTGAAAAGCTTTCTTATGTTTGCCCTGAGTTTTGCCAGGTGAGAGTTCCACCATGGTACTTCTCTGGCTTGACTTTTAATTTTCTTAGGGCAGCTTTGTTCGTAGGCTGAGTTAAGGCTTTCTGATAGAAAGTCTGTTGCAAGATCTATGCTTTTCCAATCTTTGATTGATTTGTAGGAGGTCCCCAAAGTATTTTTGGTAATCTCCTCAAGCATAGCCCAGTTGGTTAGTCTTTTGTTCCTGTACTCTGCAGTTTTTCTTTCAATATTTTTTATATTGAAAGTTATTTGTTTATGATCAGAGGCAGATTCCTCTGATACTACTTTCCAGTCTGTTAAATCGTCACTGGCATTTTCAGTACATAGAGTAAGATCGAGAACTTCAGATCTCACCTTATTCATGAAAGTAGGTGTATTGCCTTTGTTTGCAATGTACAAATTATGTGTTAGAATAAATTCTAAAAGTAACTCACCTCTTTGGTTGCAGTCAGTACTTCCCCAAATTTTGTGATGTGAGTTTGCATCGCAACCTATGATCAGCTGCGCATTGTTTTTCTTGGCATACCTGATCAGGTCTTCGAGGAGTGTCAAGGGTAATGGTTCATCTCCTGCGAAATAAGCTGAGCAGAGTATTAATCCTCTGCCATTAGAGTTACAAGGGATAGTTATTGCTACAAGGTCCTCTTTACAAAACTCTAAAATATTTAAGTAACGTATGGATTTGTTTAATACGATACCTGCTCTGGGTTTACCTCCGTTGTTACAGGAAATGACTGTTCCTACCGAGTTGAACCCACAAATGTTATTGTCATATATCCAAGGTTCCTGTACTAGTATTGCAGTTATGTTTTCCTTGGCTAGTGTTCTCCCTGCCAGGGCAGTGGCTGCCCTGGCGTGGTGAAGGTTTATTTGGAGAATTTTATGCTTCTCCATTGTCAGGACACAGTATCTCTACTTCTCTACTGACTAGGAGATTATTTAGGGGTGGGTTTTAGCCAGTGTGACACCCCTTTGGGTTCACCCTTACTCCTGCGTAGACCCTTTCCACGGACTGGTCTACTGGCTGATGTGAAGGATGAAGTTCCCGGAGTGGGTTTGGCTTTCTCCGGCAACCTCGCCCGCACCGCAGACTCAACGGGTCTATGAAGCACCGTCGTGGTCTCAGTGCCAGTCCCCGGAACAGGCATAACTTCCACTCTCATCGGCAGTCTCACCGGCGCCACAATCTCCTCAGGCCCAAGAGGCACTGCTGAGGTTCTAGCGCCAGATGAAGTCCCCGGAACAGGCACAACTTCCATTCTCATCGGCAACCTCACCGGCGCCACAATCCCCTCAGGCCCAAGAGGCACTGATGAGGTTCTAGCGCCAGATGAAGTCCCCGGAACAGGCTCCGAATCCTCAGGCAACCTCGCCAGCGCCGCAACCCCATCAGGCCTAGACAGCACTGCTGGGGTCCTAGCACTAGACGAAGCTTCCGAAACGGGTTCAGAACCTTCAGGCATCCTCGTCGACACCGCAACCTCGACAGGCTTAGACAGCACTTTCGAGGTCCCAGCGCCAGACGAGGCCCCCGAATTGAGTTTGGAAGCTGTAGTTGAGGTCCCCCCCACCTGCGCCTGCTTCTGGCCTTTGAGCTTGAAGGTTATCCTGCAGATGCCCATGTAGGGTCTGAAATTACAGGCCTCTAATGCTTTGACGGAATCTTCGTCTATCGAAAACGTCATGATTTGCCCATTCGGCATTTGTTTGGTGTTTAATGCCTTCCACATTTTAACATTCAAACCTTTGTTGGAGATGCCTAAGATATGCATCACATCTTTTGGTAGCCATTTCAATTCACTGGGAATCCAGGCTACTGCAATAATATTTTTAGGTATCTCATGACCTTGCACGACCCTCAAATCCGCTCCTTTGAAAGGTTTCAAGGTCGGAATCAATGGCCATGCCCAGTCATGAGTCCCTTGATCGGTGCATGTGAGTGCCAGGATGCCTTTTTTCCTGGTAAACGTTTCGAACCGAGGTTGGAATCCTTTGCCAATAGATTCTACCACAGCTTTTACCAGTGCGCTTTCAATTTGCAGCAACTGATTGTCTGTTAGAATGGCGTTATCTTCTTTGTTACATACGCCAATTCTGATTCCAACAGCAGCATCGCGGAAAGTTCTCTTTTCCGATCTTTCCCTTTTGGCTGGGTTGGAAATTTCACTGCTGTCGTTTGCTCTTGGCCTTTTCAAGGCCGCATTTGACTGGAGTGGAATGAGGCACTGATTACGTGCCTCTTCATAGGGCATACCTTGTTTTAGAAGGTTGCTAAGCCTTTTCTTGGCTGCCCCACCAAGCCTCTTCGGCTTACTTGTCTCAGTTTCCAGTTGAGGCTTATCAGTCTCATCCTGGAGCTGAGGTGAAGGAGGTTTTTCTGCCTCTTCTTCATATACAGTTGGTGAATTAGCCACTAACTGTTCCACCTCCATGGAATCAAAAGGCTCTGAAGAACCTTCCGAAGCCATGTCGGCCTCCTCCATTCCGTCTAAAAAATTATTTTGGTGTTCTTCCATAGAGTTCCCACGAGTAGTGAGGAAAAAATGTCACTGCACACAGAGCCTCATGTGTGCAGAAGGCTAATTACCGGGGGGTTTCGCCTGGTTCCCCCAGGGGATCGTTAACGGCACTGAATATTTACTGCCCTCAGTGTCATTCAGTCCTCGGCACGATTCCTTCCACCTTGACTTAGGGCAGCGGGAGTGTGGAACTGTAGGATGGGAGGTTGTGTAGGAAATCTGGTAAAGGAGAGCATTGTTTACTGATTTAGATGGGGAAAAAACAATCGCCCAGCTCAGGTACCCCGGGTTCGCCATACCCGTAACTTACCGGAATGGTAAGTCCCTGGGGGTAGGGCTTCATTTAGTATAAATACTTAACTAGAAAGAGCAAAAATGATAAATAAGAAGAGAGGTCAAACACTTTCTACGTAACTGCTAAGAAGACACCAAACACAGTTTCAAACCACTATCAAAAATAAGCTCGAACCAATATATGCACTTCATGACATGGAAATAAATCAACTATTTACCAAGAAGCCTCAACATTATCACCACCAATAGTGGTGCCGGGGGAAAATTCCGTAGCAGGTTTGGATCTCAAGACTCTCGTGTTAATTGTCTTTTGAAAGTTGAGACATTTTATTGAGACCCGTCATTGTAGTTCCAACACAAGTGCAATGGTACATGTGGTGGCATTTACCACATCTCATATTCTTCTTGGGACTAATGATGGTTTTAGACACCTTGCATTGATTCATCTTTTTGTATGTGTGTAATAAAAATGTTAAGAAATACAAGAAAAATGAAGATGAGATTGACAGTCAGTTGGACTAACTTTGACTAAGAAAAAACATATCGAACGTTTTTTTAATTGCATATACACAAACATTGAATTTTTTTCCTTTCAAAAAATCCAATATTTGCGTATGTGTAATTAAAAAAATATTCGATATACATACCTACACATTGGTACAAGTAGGTAAACAAGCCAAAAATGAAATAATATTTCTGGCGTAGTTCAGGGGTAACATCTGTATGAAACACTGTCATCTCATTTATAAGGACTGTTGCTTTCATTGTTTACAAATAAACTAATTTCTCAATAGATGGCGTTTCTCTTTTCTAAAAGCTTTTCCGTTACTTCATAGATGGCAATAGTATAGTTCTTTATTTTCAGGTGAATCGTTACACACTATTCAAATATATAGAACTCTCAAATATTACATTGATAAGGGAACTCAATAAGAATGCATAATCGGTGAACGTTGTGCAAGCGCATAAAGTGATCACGTAAACCAGCCAATGACAGGTCGTAAGTCCTGTAGGTGCCTCGAGAGTTCCTGGTTCTTCTATGTATAATATCCCAACTTCGCCTCTATTGAGATGATAAAAAAGTTTGTCAAAAAAATATGTTTAAAATTGATCCACTGAATTGCCTCAAGAAACAGAAAACATACATTTATATAAAGTTGAGTAAGTAAGAGAAATTAAGTTACAAAAGGGAAAAAATATAAATATATATAGAAATTTAGTTAGAGGAAGTAAATAAGAATATTATCAAGAGTTATTCAAGAAACATAGTTAAAAAATAGAAAAAGTATTTATTCCTTTCTTTTATTACAATGAAATTATATTGATGAAGAATAATTTAAAACAACGAGCTTAGAAAGAGGAAGAAAAGAAAAATACAAAAAACAAAATCAACGATAATAATAAAATTATTGATGAAACAGAAATATTAAAGTAAAACTAGTTGCATGTAACACATGAGATCCAACTGTCGACAGCGATAGTATGTACAGTTGAAGAATAAGTACCAAACCCATAAATACAATTATTTATTATTTTATGATATTTAGTTTTCTATACAACACATGTACCTAGGTAGTCAAGATAGGATAGTATGGAGGTCAGTCTTTTTTTCCTACCCGGAATATGAAAACAGCATGATGGTATATGTATATTGTATGTTTAGAGATGAAGTATCAAACTATTAAGTCTTCTTTGATATTGTGTATAGGTGACTACCATACAAATTGTATGAAGCGATGTCGTCACTAAATTCAATTTTTATAAAAATTGTTAAAAAAAATTTGAGATGTACTGCTACAATGTTAATATTTTTTATATAAAATTAAATTATCTAGTTGGGGTGTTTCGGCTTTTTTCGATATTTTAAAAAAAAATGGAAATATAGGCTGTTAAACTCATAAATTTATCATAAAAAAAATACTTTTCTTAATAAAAAATGTTTGAGAAACCCTAGAATTTTTTTGAAAAAACTAATTTGAGATTTTGTATTTGTCTATGTTTATACCAATTTTCAGCATTCTAGCTTTTATGGTTTCTGAGATATAGGGAAAAATAAAATAAAAATTCAAAAGTTGATAACGCCTGACTGAAACAAAAATTCAAAATTCCGAGTATAAAAGTTTTGTAGGCCTGTAACTGTTTATATATTCTGAAATTTTAGGCTCTGTAAATTGAGCGGATCAAAAGTTATAAGGGGGGGACGGACACACACACACACACAGACATACACACACACACACAGACACACGAAATGTTCTACTCCGAATTCTGAGTAAATCCGTGTATGGAACATATATGCTGCGAAGCCTCTAAGTTGGTGTTTTTTGACTTCAAAGTTGGAAAAGCCGTGAAAAAAGTAGACCTCTCCATACAATTCTCACGTATTCTAGCTTGATACATTGTCGATATGTTAAGAGAACAAAGTTCTCCTGAACAAATCGACAGTTGGAAAATTTCATTAGGGTTAGAATATTAAAAAATACACATCTAGAAGCAAGCTTAAAAGAAGCAATATTACCTTAAACTTAAATACCCAATTTGACAAATATAAACACTATACAAAATTAATTTCAACTTCCGGTTCCGGTTATGTACGATCATATTTAATTTTGTTCCATACAAATCAAGAAAAAAAATCTTATAATCCGAACTAAAATGGACTCAATTTCCACAATTAATGAAATGAGGAGAGAAATCGTTTCAAGCCTCCAAAATTTTGAGGCGCGACTTGACGCCTCGTCAAGCCCGGAGAAAAAATCAATTTCAAGTGACTTCTTGATTTTTAAACAATGTCCTCGAGAGGCTTCCATCGCTTATCCTCGGAAATTTCTGGCCTTATTGACAGAATAGATGACCTGGAAGCTCGCTCTAGACGAAAAATGATTCTAATTCACGGAGTAAAGGAGGTTCCCAACGAGGATATAAACACTGTTGTCACAAACTTCATCAACAATAAGGACTTACCCCGTGAATTCATTGTCTTCTGCTTTCGTCTAGGAACTAAAACAAATGGACCCCGTCCCATCCTTATTAAACTGAACTCCATTGACACATAGAATAATAATAAAACTATAGAATACTCATATTCCCATACAATACCTGGCTGAAAAAGTGAAGCCGTTTTATTGGCCGGCTCGTGTCAATAAATGTATGTATGTATGACTCTGCTGGTAGACATTGTTCCTATAGTACTACTCGTTATGACTGCATAAATAATTTTGCAAGCAGTTAAAAAATTACCTATTTGGAGAACGTATCACGCAGACGGCCAAATGATTACTGAATGCTCGTAGCAAAATATTGACCAAATTAGTCAACATACAGCAGTCGCGTTTACTGCAGGCTAAAGAGTATTCTATACTATTAATATTCTATGCATGGACACCAAACTGAAAATTTTTAACAATAAAAAAACACTGAAAGGCACTAACAGGATTATAACGGAATCGCTCATAAGGGCACGTCAGAAAGTTTTTAACGAAGCAAGAACTCGGGTAACCGCATCAAACTGCTGGACCAAAAATGGCAAAATTATCATCAAATTGGCAGACGGATCCCTGAAGGCAATCACCAAACTACATGAACTTGATGACATCACAGCCCAGAAAAATGCATCCCAGCCACAAGCAAAACGAACTCTACGTACAAGAAATAAACTTTAATTGTTTCGTATACCGGCTTGATGCTACATCGCCTGATAATTTACTGTCATATTTAAATTGATTTTTGATATGTCAAACTTTTATCATGTAGGTATTCTTAAATAACTTTGTAATCCAATCAACAAATATTTCTGTTTTTATCTATGCCAATGGAATCATACATTAATGTTGCCATTTTATATTATCAATATCAACATCTGGGCAGGCGTACCAACTTTGACCAATTTAATAAAAATGTTTTTTTTTGGTTAATGACAACATAATGTATTCATATGTATGCAAGCGGCATCTAAACGTTTATTTGTTTATTTGTTATTTTTTTTTTATTTAATGAACACGATGTGAATGATTCTTTTCTTTTAATGCTGGTCTTAGGTAGTTGCCATCTACTCTCATTAATTTATTATTTCTTACTTCATTGTTATACCTACTACCCATTTAACAAAGAATTTTTCCTTTCTAATGCTATTTATATTATTTTTTTATTTAATGAACACGATGTGAATGATTCTTTTCTTTTAATGCTGGTCTTAGGTAGTTGCCATCTACTCTCATTAATTTATTATTTCTTACTTCATTGTTATACTACCCATTTAACAAAGAATTTTTCCTTTCTAATGCTATTCATATTATTTTTTTATTTAATGAACACGATGTGAATGATTCTTTTCTTTTTATGCTGGTCTTAGGTAGTTGCCATCTACTCTCATTAATTTATTATTTCTTACTTCATTGTTATACCTACTACCCATTTAACAAAGAATTTTTCCTTTCTAATGCTATTTATATTATTTTTTAATTTAATGAACACGATGTGAATGATTCTTTTCTTTTAATGCTGGTCTTAGATAGTTGCCATCTACTCTCATTAATTTATTATTTCTTACTTCATTGTTATACTACCCATTTAACAAAGAATTTTTCCTTTCTAATGCTATTTATATTATTTTTTTATTTAATGAACACGGTGTGAATGATTCTTTTCTTTTTATGCTGGTCTTAGGTAGTTGCCATCTACTCTCATTAATTTATTATTTCTTACTTCATTGTTATACCTACTACCCATTTAACAAAGAATTTTTCCTTTCTAATGCTATTTATTTTATTTTTTTATTTAATGAACACGATGTGAATGATTCTTTTCTTTTAATGCTGGTCTTAGGTAGTTGCCATCTACTCTCATTAATTTATTATTTCTTACTTCATTGTTATACCTACTACCCATTTAACAAAGATTTTTTCCTTTCTAATGCTATTTATATTATTTTTTTATTTAATGAACACGATGTGAATGATTCTTTTCTTTTAATGCTGGTCTTAGGTAGTTGCCATCTACTCTCATTAATTTATTATTTCTTACTTCATTGTTATACCTACTACCCATTTAACAAAGAATTTTTCCTTTCTAATGCTATTTATATTATTTTTTTATTTAATGAACACGATGTGAATGATTCTTTTCTTTTTATGCTGGTCTTAGGTAGTTGCCATCTACTCTCATTAATTTATTATTTCTTACTTCATTGTTATACCTACTACCCATTTAACAAAGAATTTTTCCTTTCTAATGCTATTTATATTATTTTTTTATTTAATGAACACAATGTGAATGATTCTTTTCTTTTTATGCTGGTCTTAGGTAGTTGCCATCTACTCTCATTAATTTATTATTTCTTACTTCATTGTTATACCTACTACCCATTTAACAAAGAATTTTTCCCTTCTAATGCTATTTATATTATTTTTTTATTTAATGAACACGATGTGAATGATTCTTTTCTTTTAATGCTGGTCTTAGGTAGTTGCCATCTACTCTCATTAATTTATTATTTCTTACTTCATTGTTATACTACCCATTTAACAAAGAATTTTTCCTTTCTAATGCTATATATTTATATTATTTTTTTATTTAATGAACACGATGTGAATGATTCTTTTCTTTTTATGCTGGTCTTAGGTAGTTGCCATCTACTTTCATTAATTTATTATTTCTTACTTCATTGTTATACCTAATACCCATTTAACAAAGAATTTTTCCTTTCTAATGCTATTTATATTATTTTTTTATTTAATGAACACGATGTGAATGATTCTTTTCTTTTAATGCTGGTCTTAGGTAGTTGCCATCTACTCTCATTAATTTATTATTTCTTACTTCATTGTTATACCTACTACCCATTTAACAAAGAATTTTTCCTTTCTAATGCTATTTATATTATTTTTTTATTTAATGAACACGATGTGAATGATTCTTTTCTTTTAATGCTGGTCTTAGGTAGTTGCCATCTACTCTCATTAATTTATTATTTCTTACTTCATTGTTATACCTACTACCCATTTAACAAAGATTTTTTCCTTTCTAATGCTATTTATATTATTTTTTTATTTAATGAACACGATGTGAATGATTCTTTTCTTTTAATGCTGGTCTTAGGTAGTTGCCATCTACTCTCATTAATTTATTATTTCTTACTTCATTGTTATACCTACTACCCATTTAACAAAGAATTTTTCCTTTCTAATGCTATTTATATTATTTTTTTATTTAATGAACACGATGTGAATGATTCTTTTCTTTTTATGCTGGTCTTAGGTAGTTGCCATCTACTCTCATTAATTTATTATTTCTTACTTCATTGTTATACCTACTACCCATTTAACAAAGAATTTTTCCTTTCTAATGCTATTTATATTATTTTTTTATTTAATGAACACGATGTGAATGATTCTTTTCTTTTTATGCTGGTCTTAGGTAGTTGCCATCTACTTTCATTAATTTATTATTTCTTACTTCATTGTTATACCTACTACCCATTTAACAAAGAATTTTTCCTTTCTAATGCTATTTATATTATTTTTTTTTTAATGAACACGATGTGAATGATTCTTTTCTTTTAATGCTGGTCTTAGGTAGTTGCCATCTACTCTCATTAATTTATTATTTCTTACTTCATTGTTATACCTACTACCCATTTAACAAAGAATTTTTCCTTTCTAATGCTATTTATATTATTTTTTTATTTAATGAACACGATGTGAATGATTCTTTTCTTTTAATGCTGGTCTTAGGTAGTTGCCATCTACTCTCATTAATTTATTATTTCTTACTTCATTGTTATACCTACTACCAATTTTAACAAAGATTTTTTCCTTTCTAATGCTATTTATATTATTTTTTTATTTAATGAACACGATGTGAATGATTCTTTTCTTTTAATGCTGGTCTTAGGTAGTTGCCATCTACTCTCATTAATTTATTATTTCTTACTTCATTGTTATACCTACTACCCATTTAACAAAGAATTTTTCCTTTCTAATGCTATTTATATTATTTTTTTATTTAATGAACACGATGTGAATGATTCTTTTCTTTTAATGCTGGTCTTAGGTAGTTGCCATCTACTCTCATTAATTTATTATTTCTTACTTCATTGTTATACCTACTACCCATTTAACAAAGATTTTTTCCTTTCTAATGCTATTTATATTATTTTTTTATTTAATGAACACGATGTGAATGATTCTTTTCTTTTAATGCTGGTCTTAGGTAGTTGCCATCTACTCTCATTAATTTATTATTTCTTACTTCATTGTTATACCTACTACCCATTTAACAAAGAATTTTTCCTTTCTAATGCTATTTATATTATTTTTTTATTTAATGAACACGATGTGAATGATTCTTTTCTTTTTATGCTGGTCTTAGGTAGTTGCCATCTACTCTCATTAATTTATTATTTCTTACTTCATTGTTATACCTACTACCCATTTAACAAAGAATTTTTCCTTTCTAATGCTATTTATATTATTTTTTTATTTAATGAACACGATGTGAATGATTCTTTTCTTTTTATGCTGGTCTTAGGTAGTTGCCATCTACTTTCATTAATTTATTATTTCTTACTTCATTGTTATACCTACTACCCATTTAACAAAGAATTTTTCCTTTCTAATGCTATTTATATTATTTTTTTTTTAATGAACACGATGTGAATGATTCTTTTCTTTTAATGCTGGTCTTAGGTAGTTGCCATCTACTCTCATTAATTTATTATTTCTTACTTCATTGTTATACCTACTACCCATTTAACAAAGAATTTTTCCTTTCTAATGCTATTTATATTATTTTTTTATTTAATGAACACGATGTGAATGATTCTTTTCTTTTAATGCTGGTCTTAGGTAGTTGCCATCTACTCTCATTAATTTATTATTTCTTACTTCATTGTTATACCTACTACCAATTTTAACAAAGATTTTTTCCTTTCTAATGCTATTTATATTATTTTTTTATTTAATGAACACGATGTGAATGATTCTTTTCTTTTAATGCTGGTCTTAGGTAGTTGCCATCTACTCTCATTAATTTATTATTTCTTACTTCATTGTTATACCTACTACCCATTTAACAAAGAATTTTTCCTTTCTAATGCTATTTATATTATTTTTTTATTTAATGAACACGATGTGAATGATTCTTTTCTTTTTATGCTGGTCTTAGGTAGTTGCCATCTACTCTCATTAATTTATTATTTCTTACTTCATTGTTATACCTACTACCCATTTAACAAAGAATTTTTCCTTTCTAATGCTATTTATATTATTTTTTTATTTAATGAACACGATGTGAATGATTCTTTTCTTTTTATGCTGGTCTTAGGTAGTTGCCATCTACTCTCATTAATTTATTATTTCTTACTTCATTGTTATACCTACTACCCATTTAACAAAGAATTTTTCCTTTCTAATGCTATTTATATTATTTTTTTATTTAATGAACACGATGTGAATGATTCTTTTCTTTTAATGCTGGTCTTAGGTAGTTGCCATCTACTCTCATTAATTTATTATTTCTTACTTCATTGTTATACCTACTACCCATTTAACAAAGAATTTTTCCTTTCTAATGCTATTTATATTATTTTTTTATTTAATGATCACGATGTGAATGATTCTTTTCTTTTAATGCTGGTCTTAGGTAGTTGCCATCTACTCTCATTAATTTATTATTTCTTACTTCATTGTTATACCTACTACCCATTTAACAAAGATTTTTTCCTTTCTAATGCTATTTATATTATTTTTTTATTTAATGAACACGATGTGAATGATTCTTTTCTTTTTATGCTGGTCTTAGGTAGTTGCCATCTACTCTCATTAATTTATTATTTCTTACTTCATTGTTATACCTACTACCCATTTAACAAAGAATTTTTCCTTTCTAATGCTATTTATATTATTTTTTTATTTAATGAACACGATGTGAATGATTCTTTTCTTTTAATGCTGGTCTTAGGTAGTTGCCATCTACTCTCATTAATTTATTATTTCTTACTTCATTGTTATACCTACTACCCATTTAACAAAGATTTTTTCCTTTCTAATGCTATTTATATTATTTTTTTATTTAATGAACACGATGTGAATGATTCTTTTCTTTTAATGCTGGTCTTAGGTAGTTGCCATCTACTCTCATTAATTTATTATTTCTTACTTCATTGTTATACCTACTACCCATTTAATAAAGAATTTTTCCTTTTTTAATTCTATTTATATTATTTTTTTATTTAATGAACACGATGTGAATGATTCTTTTCTTTTAATGCTGGTCTTAGGTAGTGATGTGAATGATTCTTTTCTTTTAATGCTGGTCTTAGGTAGTGATGTGAATGATTCTTTTCTTTTAATGCTGGTCTTAGGTAGTGATGTGAATGATTCTTTTCTTTTAATACTGGTCTTAGGTAGTTGCCATCTACTCTCATTAATTTATTATTTCTTACTTCATTGTTATACCTACTACCCATTTAACAAAGAATTTTTCCTTTCTAATGCTATTTATATTATTTTTTTATTTAATGAACACGATGTGAATGATTCTTTTCTTTTAATGCTGGTCTTAGGTAGTTGCCATCTACTCTTATTAATTTATTATTTCTTACTTCATTGTTATACCTACTACCCATTTAACAAAGAATTTTTCCTTTCTAATGCTATTTATATTATTTTTTTATTTAATGAACACGATGTGAATGATTCTTTTCTTTTAATGCTGGTCTTAGGTAGTTGCCATCTACTCTCATTAATTTATTATTTCTTACTTCATTGTTATACCTACTACCCATTTAACAAAGATTTTTTCCTTTCTAATGCTATTTATATTATTTTTTTATTTAATGAACACGATGTGAATGATTCTTTTCTTTTAATGCTGGTCTTAGGTAGTTGCCATCTACTCTCATTAATTTATTATTTCTTACTTCATTGTTATACCTACTACCCATTTAACAAAGAATTTTTCCTTTCTAATGCTATTTATATTATTTTTTTATTTAATGAACACGATGTGAATGATTCTTTTCTTTTAATGCTGGTCTTAGGTAGTTGCCATCTACTCTCATTAATTTATTATTTCTTACTTCATTGTTATACCTACTACCCATTTAACAAAGATTTTTTCCTTTCTAATGCTATTTATATTATTTTTTTATTTAATGAACACGATGTGAATGATTCTTTTCTTTTAATGCTGGTCTTAGGTAGTTGCCATCTACTCTCATTAATTTATTATTTCTTACTTCATTGTTATACCTACTACCCATTTAATAAAGAATTTTTCCTTTTTTAATTCTATTTATATTATTTTTTTATTTAATGAACACGATGTGAATGATTCTTTTCTTTTAATGCTGGTCTTAGGTAGTGATGTGAATGATTCTTTTCTTTTAATGCTGGTCTTAGGTAGTGATGTGAATGATTCTTTTCTTTTAATGCTGGTCTTAGGTAGTGATGTGAATGATTCTTTTCTTTTAATACTGGTCTTAGGTAGTTGCCATCTACTCTCATTAATTTATTATTTCTTACTTCATTGTTATACCTACTACCCATTTAACAAAGAATTTTTCCTTTCTAATGCTATTTATATTATTTTTTTATTTAATGAACACGATGTGAATGATTCTTTTCTTTTAATGCTGGTCTTAGGTAGTTGCCATCTACTCTTATTAATTTATTATTTCTTACTTCATTGTTATACCTACTACCCATTTAACAAAGATTTTTTCCTTTCTAATGCTATTTATATTATTTTTTTATTTAATGAACACGATGTGAATGATTCTTTTCTTTTAATGCTGGTCTTAGGTAGTTGCCATCTACTCTCATTAATTTATTATTTCTTACTTCATTGTTATACCTACTACCCATTTAACAAAGAATTTTTCCTTTTTAATGCTATTTATATTATTTTTTTTCCCTCATAGTGTTATCATAGTTTATTCCTGTGACTGATGCGTAATTTAGAATGAATAATCAATAAATCGACTATTATGGGTCCCTATTACTATTTTTGTTGTTGAGTTAATGTTGCGACCCTTGTATATTTTAGCAGGTAACTAAATTGTCAAAATTCATCTACGGATCATAGTGAACTCTACCAGTTAATTGTTTGCCAATTATTATTGATTTAAAACCTGTTTTAATATACATATATATACATCTTTTCTTTTCTTTTTTCTTCTTCTAATATATCATGTATACGCACGCTCTTATTATTCATTGCAACAATTATTTGGATATGTCAATTTAATCTCATTTGTATGCATACCCGTACATACATTTAAGCATAATCTATATATATAAAAATGGATTTACGTATATTTGTATGTGTCCGATGAACTCCCAAACCAACCATCCGATTGCGATGAAGTTTTGGGAATTTGTTCAGCTCATTCAGGAGAAGGTTTATGCATTATAATTTAATTATTTATTTATTCGATATCTCACAAAAAAAGTTGGTATTGAATTGATACTTAGTGTGTTTGTTCAGAAAAAATCCTATATACCCATACATAAAATGGTATATTATATAAAACTGGTATAATGCTAAAGGTTCAAGTACCTATATTTGTTTGAATAATTAAATAAAATTTAAATAAATGAATGAATAGGTACTGTAGGGATGGAAGGGAAAAAAATACTGAATTATAATTAGCGAATCTAGATAAGAATGTTAAGTGATAAAAAGGAAACATACAAAACAACCATTTTTATATATTTGGAGATAAATAATTAAACAGGCAGGACAATGTCTGTCAGGTTTTACTAGTTTATTATACAAATGTATCTATATAAACTGATAAATACCTACTTTAATCTTCAAACTAACCAAGCATTACATAAATATTATACAAACCTATATGTTAGAGTCCATTAGTATATTTTCTTGATAGTTTTTTTTTTTGCTGCTTCTCAATGATTCTTTTTTTTTTGTCTGTTTCAATTTTCCTGTTTTTTTCTTTCTATAGTTGTGTTTTGTCATACAAGTTCTTCTATATAATACATTATAATTTAATTTCTTCTATAGTATAAGTTAAGTTTTGCATTAATTAATTTATATATTTGTCTATTAATAGCCATGAGTTCGATGATTCCTTTCATTTCATTAACTAATCTAACTCCTTCTCCTACTCAAATCCCTTCCTTGATCTCCCTGCTTTAGATCTATCTTGCTCTAATTCTTTTGATTCATCAGGTAATAATACACTTTCCTCTACCAGCACAGTACCTACTCCTACATGAGATCTTCTTGATATAACATTTTCGCGCTTCCCCAATAGTTTTAATGTGTGCCATATAAATGCCCAAAGTATTCCTGCCCATCATAACAATCTCATATCCACATTCTCAAATCTCTCAGTTCATGCCATTCTTGTTAATGAGACTGATTCGCAGAGTTGGAGGTGTCGGGATCTATCTCAGATCTGATATTGAATATTTCATACTAGATCAGTCTCGTAATAACGACAACAAAAGTCTCCAATACCTATTTATCAATGTTCTATTTGTTTTTTTTTTTTTTTATATAATAATAATTTATTTGTCAGATACATAATTACATAATACAGTGTTAAGTACCTATAACAACAAAATAATTTCAAGATTACAGTGATAATATATCCTAAATTTAAGGCCCTAATATAGGTACCCTGGGTGTCCCGCACAAAAAACGCACACTAAATTACCTTCTATTGTATGAAACACGAAAAAATATTGTATATCACCTGATATGTGATATACAACATTTTATCTGGCAAAAATGGTAAAATTTAGAGTTTTTTTTTTAAATAGTAAGAATAGTTATTAAAATATTTCAATAATAAAAAACTCAGCCGGTAGATTTTCATATTCTCTTCAAAACTTTTATACTCAGAATTTTGAATTTTTGTTTCAGTCAGGGGTTATCAACTTTTGAATTTTTATTTTATTTTTCCATATATCTCAGAAACCATAAAAGCTAGAACGCTGAAAATTGGTACAAATATAGACAAATACAAAATCTCAAATTAGTTTTTTCAAAAAAATTCCAGGGTTTCTCACACATTTATTACTAAGAAAAATATTTTTTTTATGATAAACTGCCTATATTTCCAAATTTTTCAAAAATATCGAAAAAAGCCGAAACACCCCAACTAGATAATTTAATTTTCTATAGAAAATATAAACATTGTATTAGCACATCTCAAACTTTTTTTAACAATTTTTATAAAAATTGAATTTAGTGACGACATCGCTACATACAATTTGTATGGCAGTCGCCTATACACAATATGTAAGAATACTTAATAGTTTGATATGTACCTACTTAATATCCAAACATACATACAGAGCCATCATGCTGTTTTGATATTCCGGGTAGGAAAAGAGGACTGACCTCCATACTGTCCTATCTTGACATACACACCAACATGTGTTAAAATTTTCAATAATTTGGATTTATAGTTTGATTCTTATTCTTCAAATATACATACTATCGCTATCGACATTTGGATCTCATGTGTTACATGCAACTAGTTTTTTAAAATGAATTTTCACAATGTAAATGCCTCTACTTTAGAATAAAGTTAGAGGGTTTTAACTTTGTTTTGACACTAGTGCCCAATTTAAGTTCTAAATCATTTAATCCAGCATTCCTCCCTATTGATGGGATAAGTAATTGTTGCCATGGGAAATGTTATATTATTCCTTGTTAAATAAGTATGGTATCCGATAGAGATGAGAAGAGACCAAACATCACTCCCATACTAGACTTGTAGCATCTGTCAGTGCAATTAATGATGAAAGGCTGAGTCAGTGCCAAGGTGTGAAGATTAATATGTTTTCAAAATTCATGAACATGAAATTTTTCATAAGAATTTGGCAGGCTATACAAATGATGCAGATCTCCTTCCAAAGGATATCTGCATCTCATCTTTTAGGCCTGACTTGATAATTTACTCTCTTTCATTGAAAAGAGTTATTTATGTGGAGCTGACTGTTCCATGGGACACAAATATTACAAAAGACCACCAATACAAACTAAACAAGCAAGTACAAGGAACTGGTAGATAAAACAGTTCAAAATGGTTTTAGCACAAATATATATGCTGTAGAGGTGGGGGTGAGAGGCCTGCCCGCAAAATCTTTATATTCCTACTTAAAAGACCTGGGTCTCCCTAGAGATAAAATAAAAGAACTTTTTGATAGGGTGGTAAAAGCAGCATTATCCGCATCCTATTGGATTTGGTTGTGCAGGGGAGTGGAGTATCAGTCGGAGATTGGTGGGTGAGTGGTGAGCTTGACTTGAGTCACAAAGGGGCCCCTTAATCCCGCATACATGGTCGCAAGCCCATGTGGCTCGCCTGTTCTGGCTGGTACTCTGGTCGCCTGTGCTCGTGGGCCTGGATTCATGAATCCAAACCACGATTGCCTTTCTCTTTTGTATCATCAATATCTAATTAGGTACATAATAATGGAAAGTAAAAATGCAAATATAAACCGTTGTTATGCAAATATATTTAAAGAAATAAATAAATATATAAAATTTCTCATAGTATTATATCATCGAGGAATGGACTCTTCCGTGTGTTTCTGATCGGAAGAGTTCAACATATGAAACGCCTTGAATTGGAATATTGCAAGAAGTTGAATGGCCCCTTCTGTTTGCCTCATCAGTGACTCTCGCCCTTCTTTCCGGCGATCCTCTTAAAGTCCCCCATGTTGGTGGTGCTGATGGGTGATCCGTAGAAGGCAATATGGTCTATCTGAGTCACGTCACCACCGTTCTGATTGTCCTTGACAAACACCTGAAGGTTTTGGACGTTCTGGAACTTGACAAAGCGCAGTGGAACCGGATTACCCTCCAGCTCTTTGGGCGTGAGGCTGGACAGAAAAAAAAATAATAATAAATATACAAAGTTAAACATAAGATGGGTCGATGGCAGAGCGGTTAGCGCGAGTTCAAATCCTGCCTCGACCGATTCCGTTCACCTATAGCACAAGCATTTATGCTTATTTTAGGGAACGTAGGAAGATGTATATGTACTTGTTTAACAAGGACATATTCATTTTATATATAAAAAAAAAACACACGAAGCTATCAAGAAACCTGAAGTGTCATCTCCTTGAAAATAACACATTCTATTTCCTTATTAAATAATAATAATAATATATACTTTCTTGCACCCTGCGCAAGTGGCGAGTTTATTGCCGTATGGCAATTTCTTCCAACTAACCAGTGTTTCTAGCCCAGAGAAGCAATATTTGCGTGAGAAATGAATTTAAATAAATTTCTCCTCTGCTGGAAATCGAACCCAGGACGCCCTTAAATCCTTGTCTCCTCCTTTCCTCACATCTCCTCATTGAACTCCACCCTGCCTCGACCAATTTCGTTCATCTACAGCACAAGCATTATTTGCATAACTAAGGGAATTTACGGAGATGTAAACGTACTTGTTTAAAAATTCATATTCATTTTTATTAAAAAAAATGTTATGTAAGAACCGTTACCGACCGCCGTGGCACAGTTGGTAAGCCGTTTGGCTTTTGTGCGGGCGTCCTGGGTTCGATTTCCAGCGGAGGAGAAATTTATTTAAATTCATTTATCTCGCAAATATTGCTTCTCTGGGCCGGAAACACTGGTTAGTTGGAAGTAATTGCCATTTGGCAATAAACTCGCTACTCGCGCAGGGTGCAAGGAAGTGTAATAATTTTATTATTTCGTCAATAAATGGCGTTGGAAAAATATTTCGTCGTCATTCCATAGATGGCGATGGTGTTTTTAGTTTATTTTCAACCATTTAAATATTAGCACACAAGATAATATTCATTCATTCATTCATACCATCACGGCATATCCCACAATGTGGGGTAACCAGCGAAAGGTGTGCGGGTGTGCATTGCCTTATAAAAGGGAGAACAACACATCTATGTATATACAAGAAGATTAAAAAAAAATTGATTGATAAGGGGAAGTTAATAAAAAGGCATAATGGATGAATGTTACTCAAGCATTTAAGTGATCACGTAAACCAGCCAGCCCTATAAGTGTCTGTGGTGTATTTAAAATCAGGCACAATTGATCTTTAATACAGTATTTAACACACCAGTAAATGTACCTAAATATAATTTTCTATATATAATATAGGCTAGGGATATTTTTACGACTCAACCATAGATAAATTCTTATCATTCTTTTCATACCCATAGAAAACGCAGATAAATCAAGTCATAAAAATATTTACCTTTGTTTATACTTTGTTATAATTGTAGATCTCGATGAACAAAATGATTTATAAAATTAAGTAAATGTAATAAGATGCCAATATTATTTATTTTTTCTTCAAGTTGGTTTCCATGATGCATTTATGAGCATTGAAAAAATGACAATGGTAAATATTTTTGTAACTTGATTTATCTGCGCTTTCTATGGTTATAAATGACCTAAAAACATAGATGACGTCAGAAAATTTTGGCGGGAAAACGCTTTTCCCGCCAATTCCGGTCGTAAAAATAGTGGCACCGTATAATATATTTCAATTACTTCAAATAATACATACATACATACATACCATCACGCCATGTCCCTTACAGGGTAAGCAGAGAGAACCGAGCACCATACTTCTCTATTTTTGCACACATTCCTAGCTTCCTTTACATCCATGCATAGTCTCATACATGCTCGTCGATTGTTCACACTTTTATTTCAAATAATGAACACGTAAATTATCTATATATACAAATGCCAGCACTGACAGTGTGTACCTATATTGTATGGGTACCAATACTGGACTGACTTCAGACCATTCGTTTTTTGAAGAGATACTTACTGTCTCTTCGGGGCTATACAATATACATACCTATGTATATCTATGTGTATACGGTAAATCCGTATATCATACATACATACCATCACGCCATGTCCCTTGCGGGGTAGGCAGACAGAACCGAACGCCACATCTTTCTATCCTGGCACGCATCCCTCGCCTCATCCACATTCATGCATCGTCTCATACATGTTCGTGTATTGCTCACACTTCTAACATTTCCGTCTTTCAAAATTTTGTTCACATGGTCGTGCCATCCCTTTCTTGGGCGTCCCCGACCTCTCATTCCATTCCTTTCTGCTCTGTATATTTTCTTTGTCAGGCGCTCCTCATTCATTCTCCCCATGTGACCAAACCATCTCAATGTGTTCACTTTAATTCTATTAATGACATCTTTCTTCATCTTACATTCTTTCCTTATGTCCTCATTTCTTATCCAGTCATACATCTATTACAAATCCTTCTTAACAATCTTGTTTTAACTGCTTTTATTCTACTTTCATGCGTCTTCTGCCATGTCCAGGTTTCACTTGCATACGTCAAGGTTGGCACTACGATGGTGTTATGAATGGCAACTTTAGCATCCTTTGATATGTTGCGATCATTCTGGTCAAATTGGTCTTAGTGCTCCATTCACTCTGTTTCCTGCCATAACTCTTCTTTCGATCTCTTTATCGAGTCGTCCGTTCCGTTAAAATATGCTTCCCAAGTTGTGTAAAATAAGAGTAGAGAACGAATGGCTCGAGCAAGTCGACGAATATGTATAAAGCCGTATACCAGAGTGTGATTTCTCAATTCTATAAATATTTATACCAACTTCATCTCTATTGAGATATATAGGGCCGGTATTAGTCTCAGTTTAAGAGCTAAACTCAAGTTTTACAAAAATATAGCGTATTACAATGTCCGTTTAGGTCTAATCTTCCCTCAAATACGTCACTAAAACGACAAATTTTTAACTCAACGTTTCTGGTGGATTAAGTACCTACTTAACGGTGAGTCAACTGTCATTTCACTCGTTAGGCAACGCGTGTAGTTTCAGTGTTCTATCACTAGAGGCGTTAGTTGTATCGACGGTGGCGCCACACAGCAAAACAAACTGACAGCCATATTAAAACAAACATGGGCATTTAAAAGCATTATTTTGGTGAAAAAAATTAAATTTACCATGTTGGATAATAAAACAATAGTATTTCAAGTCGTGGCGTCCCGTTTTGTAGTTGGTATTCTTTGAGGTTATTTAAAATTTGACAGATAATAACCACAGAAAAAGTGAAATATGTCTATAATTGAAGATTTAATAACTGACATGTCATATTGCACTGTAATACGGAAACAAAACTCAATGAGTTGAGGGCCAACTGTAATACCGGCCCATAGTTTGCCAAATAATAGATATAAATAGTTTGGGTTGTATAGTGCACTGCGACCCTTAGGATTTTTTGCGCCCCCTGTCTTTGCCTACAGGGCTTCAGATCACAGTATCCCCTCAAGAAGCTCAGAACCTGTAGGGGATTGAATGAGGTTATAGAGAAAGATATGATGAAATAATTAATATGAATGTGTAGGTATGTTATACTAACACAACTTCCTGTACAGCCTGATTGGACGTTGCCATGTCGAAGTCTAAAGTTCTTGGTTGGTTGATGAACAGCTTCAGGGTCTTGGGACCCTCGGCCGCCGGAGCCTTTACCTTCAAAGAGTGAATTTTCACAGCCTGTAACAAATTAACAGTTACAATATATTATATTATTATAATATATTGTATATAAGTTATTTTCAATTTGACAAGTAAGGAGACATCTGTGTAAATCTAAAGTAATAAAGCAATCAAAATGTTAGTGTGTGTGTGTGTGTGTTTGTCTCACGCCTTTTGAAAAACCAAGAGCATCTAAAAATCTAATTTATGTGCGAACATGTACCAGTATACCTGATGCAGTGTCACGCTAAAAGTAATGCGATAAAAATACTGAATTTTAAAAATATTTCAATAATTATTTTTTTCATACAAAATTTTCCAAGTCATATCTGTCAAAAAAGTGTACATTTTGCACGCAAATATCTGTTAGTTTAAAGGTTAGAAGTACGTAATTACACGAAAAAAATATATTTTCAAATATAACTTAGCTTTTAAGTGAAAAACATGTTGAATATTTTGTCTAATTATAATATTTAACTTATTTTTAAAGTAAGCGTTTTGTACAAATGTACATATAACCCCGCCATTTTAATATCTTTTCATACGATATTTAATTTTCCTACCGAATGAATATGTTCTTTAAAATAATATACCTTTGAAATAAATGTGATTATGAAATAATAAAATGAAACACAAGACTTTATAGCAAGTTTTAAGACATATATTGTAAAAGTCTGTTAATTATTAGTAAAGATATAGGCATAATAAAATTGCATAATTTGTATATAATATTTGATATTTCGGAAAATTGTTGATTTTCGTTTTTGAGGCTTCAAACAAACCAATGTAGGTACCTACATATTCAAAAAATGTATCCGAATCATTTGATATTACTTACGTGTTCGAATGGTCACTATGGTTACAGAAAGAATGTGGTATTCAAATATTTTTTTTATGAATCGAATTTATTTAGAAGATTGTTGTAGGTAGGTACCTACCTAATACTAACTTTATACTGATTTCCTATAGGAAAATTATTTAACTACTTTAGGTTAACTTCAATACATATTCAATATACAAACTATTTCCTATAGTCGAATTCTTCTTCTTCTTCTAATATGTAGACCTTTGGGTGATTTTTTATACAAACTATATCCTGGAGTCTAATTCTTTTTCTACTTATTTTATGTAGACCTTTGGGTCAATTTTTACACAAACTATTTCCTATAGTCTAATTCATCTACTTTTTCCTTTACGTATACATTTGGTTCAATTTCATTACAAACTATTTCCTATAGTCTAATTATTCTTTTTCTTCTTTTATGTAGACCTTTGGGTGAGTTTTTATACAACTATTTCCTGGAGTTTAATTCTTATTCCTCTTCTTTTGTGAAGTCATTTGGGACAGTTCATGAATAAACTATTTCCTATAGTCTAATTTTTCTTTTTCTTAATTTATATAGACTTGGGTGAGATTTTATACAAACTATTTCCTATATTATAGACTATATGAAATAGTTTGTATAAAATCTCACCCAATTCTATATAAATTAAGAAAAAGAAAAATTCATCTTCTTTTATGTAGCCCTTTGGGTGAGTTTTTAAACAAACTATTTCCTATTATCTAATTCTTCTTCTTCTTATTTTATATAGACCTTAGTGCCAGTTTTGATACCAACTATTTCTTTTAACTTAATTCTTCTTTTTCTAATTTTATGTAGACCTTTGTTGAATTTTATATAAATTAATTTCCTAAAGTCTAATTTTTCCTCTTTTATGTAGACCAAGGGAGAGTTTTCATACAAACTTTTCCTTTAGTCTATTTCTTCTTCTTCTTCTTTTTTTGTTGACCTTTGCGATAGTTTTTGTACAATCTATTTCCTGACGTATAATTATTCTTCTAATATGTAGACCTTTGGGTCAGTTTTTATATTAACTATTTCCTATAGTCTTATTCTTCTTTTTCTTCCTTTATGTAGACCTTTTGGATAGTTTTTATGCAAACTATTTCCTTTAGTCTAATTCTTAGTTTTCTTATTTTTCGTAGACGTTGGGTGAATTTTATATAAAATATTTCCTATAGTTCAATTCATCTTCTTCTTCTTTTATGATGACCATTTGGTCAGTTTATCATTACAAACTATTTGTTATAGTTTTATACTTCTTCTTATTTTTTATTTAGTCTTTTGGGTTAGTTTTAAGTTTAATAATCTATTGTACAGAAATATTATAAGCAACATGCATACTTGATGAAAATACATAAAAACGAATGGGATATTGATACCGGGGGGTAGAATTAGGTGTAGAAGTCGCCTTCCAGATTTGACTCTCTCGCAAGCGGAGAGTACAAGATCCTGACGCTTCCACCTTCTCACCGTGCCATATCGTAATGACAAGGGCTCACTCCAGTAATAAAATAAATTTTAAGTTATTTCTCTCGTTTCTGTTTAATTATAGTTTTTAAATCAAAATTCAAATTTAAATATTATAGACATACAAAAAAACCAAAAAGGTGCAATAAATTTGCAAATACGATCCCAATCGCAGAATACATTAAAAAAAACAATAAATTATATAAATGGTGCGTATTCATGGCCATGACGCAACAAAAGGAACATACATGGGTTACACTTACGATTATATAGTTTTTTCAAAAATAAAATGTTCGTTGATTTTCACTTGAAGTTCTATTTGTTTTTCACTTGTAATTAAAATTCACTGTACCTTGTTTGCAGAGGTCAAAGTTAAGTTCGCGGTGCGACCTTCATGTCTAGGCGCCCGCAGCGTTACGCGGTTCGCGATAACGCTGGGCGCTCGTTCTGCGCAATCTCCTGGAAGATCGCGTTGGTTCGTTGCGTGTATTGCATGTTCGTTGCGTTCTTTGGTGCGTGGTATCCACTTCATCATCGTTCGGCGCTGAATATATTTCTGAATTTACTTCTAATTCATTCTTAATTAAATTAATACCCATGTCGATTAGGCTCGTAAGCCCTAAATACGCCCCCACACTGCCATTTGGTCAGATGGATGGGTGGCTATATCCAGTCTCTTCTTATTCCCACACTGCCTCCTGGGTCAGATGAATGGTGAATAGAATTTTTGATTTCGACGACGTCAACTTGGTCTTGCCAAGTTCTTGTTTCATGGTAGTTCTTGTTTTGGTAGTTCTTGTTTCGTCCGACGAGCAGCCGCTCCGGGGATGAACAGAACACTTTAGTTCTATAACGTTCCCTATGGAGTGGGGTAGGTGACTGCGACTTTCCATAAATGGTCTTGCCAAGGCCCGTAGGCGAGACTGGTTACTGATTTAACTTGAACTCTTTTACTATAAAAAAATTAAACTTAATAGCTACCGAACGATTATTACGTAGATTCGACTCACTGATTCTTTTTTTAAAAATGTTAATGTTCTTTTAAAAATAACTTTGGTCTTTAACTTAAAACTTTGAAGACGGCGGCCAGGGCGTAAGCCCTGACCGCCTCACACGGCCCTTAGGCCCACTAAAGACTTCGACTGTGTTTCAACTAGACTTGCTACTGACTCGACTATATAATGCTCACTGATTACTGACCCTTACTAACTCTTACTAACTAACTGTCCAGGTAGTAGGATTCTACCTTATATAATAAAGGTACCCCTGTCTCGAAGAGAGGGGGTGTACAGGGGTATAAAATATTCAAAATATTCGCACGCAAATCATTTTTGCATATTTAACTAAAAAATATTTTAAATTAACAATTACATATTTTGCATTCTGCGAGGGATCGAGACTAACATAAATACATTTACTCTAATTAAGTTAATTAACCCTGGCCACGTAATATTTTAGCTGGTACTATCGGTGACAGTGTTTTCAGTGTTTAAACCGTTTATTTTGAAGTGAAATTATATTGAGAAGTATCACACGCGCAATTCCGTCAAAATTCACACTCGCGAGGGCTGTATGAAAGCACTATTGCGCGATGTGTGACATTTATCGGAAGTGACGCGCGAGATACAACCAACATGGAAAAAATATAATGTTTTTCGTGACTGTCTTGAAGTAATTTACAATGACGAGCGTCAGACACTGATTTATCAAAAGTCATACTCGCGAGAGCTGTATTAAAGCCCCTAACGCGCGATATATGACGTTTATCAAAAGTCACGTGTCCGGCGCGTACATTGTAAACATTTTCATTGAAAAGTAAAATTGCCTAAAGCGAATATATTCTTTCGCGATTTACACGGTTGTTCTTTCGGCACCCAGATCCACCCCGGGAATTATGAACAATACGGCATCAGTGAATTCGTCGGTGGCTAGACCCGGATTGCGCAAAATCAACCTCCGTGTATCTCGCTAGAGGACAATACGATGTTAGAGCAACAATTGAGAAAAGAAACATAAAATTACGGAAATGTACAACTGAAACTATTTATTTTGAATGTTTGAAACCGGATTTAAAACATCTGAAAGCACCGTCGGCTGGGATTTACATAACCATCGATGAGGATTAAAAGGGTTCAATTTTTTTTTCAGGTAGCCTGAATCTATATTTGAATAATAAACATTGAAACATTTAAGTGCGGAAAAATCCAAATCTCTGAGACAATTAGTTGCTGACCATGTTTTATTGCAGAACCCAAATAAATGGTCTTTGCGCGGTATTGAAAAAAGGTTATTTTATATGATGGTGATGTAATGTGTTTTCGAACTGGGTACAGATTAAAAGAATAAAATTATGAACGTTAAAACCGAAAATACCTGAACCAACAACAGAAATAATATATTTTAAAATATTTACGAAGGCCAAGGTTAATAATAATAGAAAATGTTTAAAAATTATATTCAGGGCTATTGTTAGGGAAGACAATTGATGTCACAAAGTACCGCCAAATATTATACCTGCATCAATGTGACCAACACTAAAATCTTCTCAATACTTTTGTTCAATCAAATTTACACCATTTATTACATCATCATATATTGCTTAATTTTCAATAACTACACATTTCATTTTGATGACAATATATAAAAAATCGGGGTTGTGGCCATTACTGGACTCTTCACAACGTTTATATTCAAATTAAAAATTATTTAACATACTTTGAGTCTTCTTCTTCTGTAATGTAGACTTATGTGTCAGTTTTAAGTCTATCAGTTTTATTGTGCAAAAATATAATAAATTATATGCACACTTGACGAAAAATATAAAAACGAATGGGATATGACCAACATCTTTTCATTTCTTTTGTTTAATCATTTTTTTAACCATTTCCCATCATCCAAAATTACTAAATATTTAAAACACATTATTTGCGTTCGATGACAATATATAAAAATAGGGGTTGTGGCCAAAACCAAACTCTTTACAACGTTGTCTCTTTATAATCAGTCATATTTAAAACCATTTACAATAGTCTATGTGTGCAGAAATTGTATGTACCTACTTATATATGAAAACAAATGGTTTTTGGCCATCACTTGAACATTTTATATCGCTTAAACTCAATTAAATTTTAAACTACTTTTCATACTACGAATTAGCAAATATTTTGTGTGACAATATTATATAAATGATTGCTTATTCCTTCACTAATTTAGATTCTTGGCCAACGGTGGGACATAAAAGCTAGTTGTTAATAAATATCCCCTAGCATGGTTTAGAACCATACGAGGGGATATTTATTAACATAGGTATTAGAAATAGTTGTTATATTTAAGGACAGATGTCTATTATTAATTATTGATTTATTGAAATATATTATTTTGTTGCTATCCAAGAAATAGAAGACTCATTAATGATTTTAATTTTTGAAAGGGAACAGTAAAAAGATTTCTTTATTAATTGAAAATTAAGAAATCTCATTCTGGTTACAGACATCACCTTGTAGACAGTTAATTATAACTTGTAAATATTATACGTTGTACCTATTGGTATTATTCTTCAAGTATTGTATTAAACAGAATATTTTAATACAAGAGTTAATCATTTTAAAACTCCTCAAACATCACAAGATATTCTCTCTTCTGGAGAATAGAGAATATTCTACATCTTCATACTTTGCTGCTAATTCTTTGTGGCACATTTTAACCTAACCTAACCTAACCAAAATATTAAATAAATCTTCCTATTCTCTATTCTGTATAATGCTGACACAATAATTTGATCGTCTTCCTCTTCCTGTAGCATTGAAATGTTGCATGTTGAAATACACAAGATGCCGTAGCAAGCATTCGAAGCAGAATGACCATGTAGTGACTGTTGTTAGTCGCGGATGGCGGGCCGGAACGACCATAGCCTTACCAATATAAAAATATTCTAGGCATAAAAATACTCAACGTGGTTAGAAACTAAGATATTTTATATTATTTAACTATATTTGTTACAATATATTGCATTTGTATGGAGCTGTATCTTCATTGACACAAATTTTTCCATACACTTTTTAAAAGAATAACACTACAAATCAAATCTACGTGTTAATATAATACTTCATAAACAAAATGTATCAGTGACAACTATAGAACTAAGATAGTAACGAAATTCCAAAAATGAATACCACGACTGGCCAACACTATTTATTACTCATACAGGGGGATCAAATGGTTCAGAATGGTAATTTAGTCATATACATAAATGTAAAATGACAGAACCGTATTCAAAAGTTACAGATGCAGAATACCCCGTATTCAGTAACTATTGTTACTGAATACGTTAGACGTATTTTGAATAATTATGATTACTATGAAAATTTCATATTATTCATAATATGTACGTCTGATTCAGTGACATTTTAATAACGTTCCGGCCAATATAGGTACGTTCCTATTCTATTTAGTCCAAGTTGATATTTTATAACGCTGAAATAAGACCGTAGGTAAATCTAAAATATACAATTTTAGAATGTTCCTAATTTAGTTACAATAGTTACTGAATAGGGGGTAATATCTCAAGATGGCCGTTTAAAGGCAGAAATAATGAGTAGATTTCAACGGGCAAGAGCTGCCTTTAACAAAAAATCTATGGCATTTCAATCTTCTAACATTGATATCAATGTTAAGAAGGACTCAATTAAAACGCTTGTTTGGAGTGTGCTGCTGTACGGCGGCGACACGTGGACTATCAGCCGGAGAGAATCTGGACATCTAACTGTCTTCAAAATATGGTACTACAGGCAAACGGTTAGGAACCATTGGTCAGACCATATTCTTGACGACGTTAATGTCATACTCTTACTATAATTATTGTTTAAAAAAGTTATATTTTTAGTTCATACTAGCAGTAGCGGAATTGCTTATAGAAGCCGAGAATCTTGACTTGCCTATTAATATGTTAAGAAATTCAAGACCTAATATTTTGAAACCATACTACAAAATTAAAAATTGAACCTTATGTAGATACGATACTTGGCACACTAAAAAAAAAATTGTTACCACCGAACTGGCTACCTGCGTTTTTAGCCAAATCTTCGTTATCAGTAATAAAAGTTAATATATTTATGACTGTACTGTTTGGTTAAGCGCACAAAATATTTAGTAGCACTAAACAAAATGTTTTGTAGTCACTATCTATAGTTTGGTTAATTTTAACATAATTTTTCTTTTCAGTGCAGGGCCACAAATGTAAATATTATTTTGGCGTGTGATTTTAAAATTTTTTCATGGCCAATCAAATGAACAACGATGCAAATAAACATAAAAATTTCGGATTTCCCAATTTTCTTTCAGGGTTTGCCTAGTCCGAAGGTTCTAGGCACGCCCCTGCATACTAGATGTATTTTATATATGTTTTTACATCTATATAAATATTACTTCTCTTTTTTCTCAGCCATCTCTCCACTGCTGGATGTAGGCCTCTTCTAAGAGCTTCCACTCGTCTTTTTTTGGGCTTTTTGAACCCATCTGCTTCCAGCGACAGGGACAATATCATCGGCCCACCTTTTCTGGGGCCGGCCTATTCCCCTTTTCATATCCCATGGTCTCCAATTTAGAATTCTGGGTGCCCATCTGTCCGTACCCTGTCTGGCAACATGACCTGCCCATTGCCATTTAAGTTTTGCAACTCGATCCATGACATCAACAACTTTTGTCTGGCGTCTGATTTCTTCATTTCTAATTTTGTCTCTTAGACTTACGCCTATCATTTGCCTTTCCATGGATCTCTGAGTGCATTTTAGCTTATGTATGGTCCTCGCAGTTAGCGTGATAGTTTCCAGACCATACGTAAGCACAGGCAGGATACATGTTTCAAACACTTTTCTTTTCAGACATGTGGGAATATCTCTGTTTTTTAGGACATGTTTAATATTACTACTATTACTAATTTTGAAATACCATCACGCCATGTCCCTCTAGGGTAGGCAGAGAGAACCGAACGCCACATTTTTCTATCTTGACACACATTCATCGCCTTATCAACATTCATACATTGTCTTATACATGTTCATCTGTTGTTCACGCTTCTTACATTTCCACATTTCAAAATACCGTTTACATGGTCGTGCCATCTTTTTCTTGGGCGCCCCCGACCTCTTATTCCATTCCTGTCAGCTTTGTATATTTTCTTCGTCATGCGTTCTTCATTCATTCTCCCCAAGTGGCCAAACCATCTCAAAGTATTAACTTTCATTCTATTAATTACATCTTTCTTCATCTTACATTCTTTCCTTATGTCCTCATTTCTTACTCTGTCATACATCGTTCTGTTACAAATTCTTCTAAGCGATCTCATTTCAACTGCATTTATTCTGCTTTCGTGCGACTTCTGCCATAGTTTAACTATATATATAACGACAGGTTGGAAGAGCCATCCTCGACATCTTTGTTACCTGATTGAAGGTTATGGAGATGATGAGTTGTTCATCGCAGTCACTGGCCAAGTGCCCACCCTGGGATGTGAGGGCGTGACTCAGGGGATGGTCGTCAGCTTCGTTGAGACACTCGCACTGTCCCTTGGTTATGAACGTGGCGAGGTCCATCTGAAACGGAAGAGATAAACTCAGTTAAGACTCATCACTAACCCAAGGGTTCATAATGGGGAGTTATGAATAATTCGAATACTGTGTGGAGTGACTAGGTCGTAAAGAGTATTGCATTGGCCACAACCCACTCGATAATTTATAAATTAACAATTGAATATTTATACATCAGCCCCCCTAGACATATAGCTCAAGAAAAGGCAACTCAATGTATGGAAGTGACAGTTGCCAGTCACCTGACAACTGTCACTTTCTTACATTGAGTTTTCTTTTCTTGAGTTATATGACACTATGTCTAGGGGGGCTGATTCAGAAGTGTCATAGATTTGACAAGTACAAGTGAATAGAAAAAGAATGGTTATTATTTAAATTACAACTTGAGATTCTATGGTTTAACAATATAAGAGAGTAGGTACTTAAAGTACTGTTTTAAATATCTTTAATGGTTCAATATAGTGATACTGAAATAGGTAACAGTGTATACTCGAGGCGACTGGAAACTGCTAAAATACATTTTATTTATATATTTATTAATTTAATCTGGAGACAAAAAGGATGTTTAACAGTGTATACTCGAGGCGACTGGAAACTGCTAAAATGCATTTTATTTATATATTTATTAATTTAATATAGAGGCAAAAAGGATGTTTAACAGTGTATACTCGAGGCGACTGGAAACTGCTAAAATGCATTTTATTTATAAATTTATTAATTTAATATAGAGGCAAAAAGGATATTTAACAGTGTATACTCGAGGCGACTGGAAACTGCTAAAATGCATTTTATTTATATATTTATTAATTTAATATAGAGGCAAAAACGATGTTTAACAGTGTATACTCGAGGCGACTGGAAACTGCTAAAATGCATTTTATTTATAAATTTATTAATTTAATATAGAGGCAAAAAGGATGTTTAACAGTGTATACTCGAGGCGACTGGAAACTGCTAAAATGCATTTTATTTATATATTTATTAATTTAATCTGGAGGCAAAAAGGATGTTTAACAGTGTATACTCGAGGCGACTGGAAACTGCTAAAATGCATTTTATTTATATATTTATTAATTTAATATAGAGGCAAAAAGGATGTTTAACAGTGTATACTCGAGGCGACTGGAAACTGCTAAAATGCATTTTATTTATATATTTATTAATTTAATCTGGAGGCAAAAAGGATGTTTAACAGTGTATACTCGAGGCGACTGGAAACTGCTAAAATGCATTTAATTTATATATTTATTAATTTAATATAGAGGCAAAAAGGATGTTTAACAGTGTATACTCGAGGCGACTGGAAACTGCTAAAATGCATTTTATTTATATATTTATTAATTTAATCTGGAGACAAAAAGGATGTTTAACAGTGTATACTCGAGGCGACTGGAAACTGCTAAAATGCATTTTATTTATATATTTATTAATTTAATATAGAGGCAAAAAGGATGTTTAACAGTGTATACTCGAGGCGACTGGAAACTGATAAAATGCATTTTATTTATATATTTATTAATTTAATATGGAGGCAAAAAGGATGTTTAACAGTGTATACTCGAGGCGACTGGAAACTGCTAAAATGCATTTTATTTATATATTTATTAATTTAATCTGGAGGCAAAAAGGATGTTTCACAGTGTATACTCGAGGGGACTGGAAACTGCTAAAATGCATTTTATTTATATATTTATTAATTTAATATAGAGGCTAAAAGGATGTTTAACTGTGTATACTCGAGGGGACTGGAAACTGCTAAAATGCATTTTTTTTAATATATTTATAAATTTAATATAGAAGCAAAAAGGATGTTTAACAGTGTATACTCGAGGCGACTGGAAACTGCTAAAATGCATTTTATTTATATATTTATTAATTTAATCTGGAGGCAAAAAGGATGTTTAACAGTGTATACTCGAGGCGACTGGAAACTGCTAAAATGCATTTCATTTATATATTTATTAATTTAATCTGGAGGCAAACAGGATGTTTAGCAGTGTATACTCGAGGCGACTGGAAACTGTTAAAATGCATTTTATTTATATATTTATTAATTTAATCTGGAGGCAAAAAGGATGTTTAACAGTGTATACTCAAGCGACTGGAAACTGCTAAAATGCATTTTATTTATATATTTATTAATTTAATCTGGGGGCAAAAGGATGTTTAACAGTGTATACTCGAGGCGACTGGAAACTGCTAAAATGCATTTTATTTATATATTTATTAATTTAATATAGAGGCAAAAAGGATGTTTAACAGTGTATACTCGAGGCGACTGGAAACTGCCAAAAAGCATTTTATTTATGTATTAATTAATTTAATATAGAGGCAAAAAGGATGTTTAACAGTGTATACTCAAGGCGACTGGAAACTGCTAAAATGCATTTTATTTATATATTTATTAATTTAATCTGGAGGCAAAAAGGATGTTTAACAGTGTATACTCGAGGCGACTGGAAACTGCTAAAATGCATTTTATTTATATATTTATTAATTTAATATAGAGGCTAAAAGGATGTTTAACTGTGTATACTCGAGGGGACTGGAAACTGCTAAAATGCATTTTATTTATATATTTATTAATTTAATATAGAGGCTAAAAGGATGTTTAACAGTGTATACTCGAGGGGACTGGAAACTGTTAAAATGCATTTTATTTATTAATTTAATATAGAGGCAAAAAGGATGTTTAACAGTGTATACTCGAAGCGACTGGAAACTGCTAAAATGCATTTTATTTATATATTTATTAATTTAATCTGGAGGCAAAAAGGATGTTTCACAGTGTATACTCGAGGGGACTGGAAACTGCTAAAATGCATTTTATTTATATATTTATTAATTTAATATAGAGGCTAAAAGGATGTTTAACAGTGTATACTCGAGGGGACTGGAAACTGTTAAAATGCTTTTTATTTATGTATTTATTAATTTAATATAGAGGCAAAAAGGATGTTTAACAGTGTATACTCGAAGCGACTGGAAACTGCTAAAATGCATTTTATTTACATATTTATTAATTTAATCTGGAGGCAAAAAGGATGTTTAACTGTGTATTCTCGAGGGGACTGGAAACTGCTAAAATGCATTTTTTTTATATATTTATAAATTTAATATAGAAGCAAAAAGGATGTTTAACAGTGTATACTCGAGGCGACTGGAAACTGCTAAAATGCATTTTATTTATATATTTATTAATTTAATATGGAGGCAAAAAGGATGTTTAACAGTGTATACTGGAGGCGACTGGAAACTGCTAAAATGCATTTTATTTATATATTTATTAATTTAATCTGGAGGCAAAAAGGATGTTTCACAGTGTATACTCGAGGGGACTGGAAACTGCTAAAATGCATTTTATTTATATATTTATTAATTTAATATAGAGGCTAAAAGGATGTTTAACAGTGTATACTCGAGGGGACTGGAAACTGTTAAAATGCATTTTATTTATGTATTTATTAATTTAATATAGAGGCAAAAAGGATGTTTAACAGTGTATACTCGAAGCGACTGGAAACTGCTAAAATGCATTTTATTTATATATTTATTAATTTAATCTGGAGGCAAAAAGGATGTTTCACAGTGTATACTCGAGGGGACTGGAAACTGCTAAAATGCATTTTATTTATATATTTATTAATTTAATATAGAGGCAAAAAGGATGTTTAACTGTGTATACTCGAAGGGACTGGAAACTGCTAAAATGCATTTTTTTTATATATTTATAAATTTAATATAGAAGCAAAAAGGATGTTTAACAGTGTATACTCGAGGCGACTGGAAACTGCTAAAATGCATTTTATTTATTAATTTAATCTGGAGGCAAAAAGGATGTTTAACAGTGTATACTCGAGGCGACTGGAAACTGCTAAAATGCATTTCATTTATATATTTATTAATTTAATCTGGAGGCAAAAAGGATGTTTAACAGTGTATACTCGAGGGGACTGGAAACTGCTAAAATGCATTTTATTTATATATTTATTAATTTAATCTGGAGGCAAAAAGGATGTTTAACAGTGTATACTCGAGGCGACTGGAAACTGCTAAAATGCATTTTATTTATATATTTATTAATTTAATATGGAGGCAAAAAGGATGTTTAACAGTGTATACTCGAGGCGACTGGAAACTGCTAAAATGCATTTTATTTATATATTTATTAATTTAATCTGGAGGCAAAAAGGATGTTTCACAGTGTATACTCGAGGGGACTGGAAACTGCTAAAATGCATTTTATTTATATATTTATTAATTTAATATAGAGGCTAAAAGGATGTTTAACTGTGTATACTCGAGGGGACTGGAAACTGCTAAAATGCATTTTTTTTATATATTTATAAATTTAATATAGAAGCAAAAAGGATGTTTAACAGTGTATACTCGAGGCGACTGGAAACTGCTAAAATGCATTTTATTTATATATTTATTAATTTAATCTGGAGGCAAAAAGGATGTTTAACAGTGTATACTCGAGGCGACTGGAAACTGCTAAAATGCATTTCATTTATATATTTATTAATTTAATCTGGAGGCAAAAAGGATGTTTAACAGTGTATACTCGAGGCGACTGGAAACTGCTAAAATGCATTTTATTTATATATTTATTAATTTAATATGGAGGCAAAAAGGATGTTTAACAGTGTATACTGGAGGCGACTGGAAACTGCTAAAATGCATTTTATTTATATATTTATTAATTTAATATAGAGGCAAAAAGGATGTTTAACTGTGTATACTCGAGGGGACTGGAAACTGCTAAAATGCATTTTATTTATATATTTATTAATTTAATATAGAGGCTAAAAGGATGTTTAACTGTGTATACTCGAGGGGACTGGAAACTGCTAAAATGCATTTTATTTATATATTTATTAATTTAATATAGAGGCTAAAAGGATGTTTAACAGTGTATACTCGAGGGGACTGGAAACTGTTAAAATGCATTTTATTTATGTATTTATTAATTTAATATAGAGGCAAAAAGGATGTTTAACAGTGTATACTCGAAGCGACTGGAAACTGCTAAAATGCATTTTATTTATATATTTATTAATTTAATCTGGAGGCAAAAAGGATGTTTCACAGTGTATACTCGAGGGGACTGGAAACTGCTAAAATGCATTTTATTTATATATTTATTAATTTAATATAGAGGCTAAAAGGATGTTTAACAGTGTATACTCGAGGGGACTGGAAACTGTTAAAATGCATTTTATTTATGTATTTATTAATTTAATATAGAGGCAAAAAGGATGTTTAACAGTGTATACTCGAAGCGACTGGAAACTGCTAAAATGCATTTTATTTACATATTTATTAATTTAATCTGGAGGCAAAAAGGATGTTTCACAGTGTATACTCGAGGGGACTGGAAACTGCTAAAATGCATTTTATTTATATATTTATTAATTTAATATAGAGGCTAAAAGGATGTTTAACTGTGTATACTCGAGGGGACTGGAAACTGCTAAAATGCATTTTTTTTATATATTTATAAATTTAATATAGAAGCAAAAAGGATGTTTAACAGTGTATACTCGAGGCGACTGGAAACTGCTAAAATGCATTTTATTTATATATTTATTAATTTAATATGGAGGCAAAAAGGATGTTTAACAGTGTATACTGGAGGCGACTGGAAACTGCTAAAATGCATTTTATTTATATATTTATTAATTTAATCTGGAGGCAAAAAGGATGTTTCACAGTGTATACTCGAGGGGACTGGAAACTGCTAAAATGCATTTTATTTATATATTTATTAATTTAATATAGAGGCTAAAAGGATGTTTAACAGTGTATACTCGAGGGGACTGGAAACTGTTAAAATGCATTTTATTTATGTATTTATTAATTTAATATAGAGGCAAAAAGGATGTTTAACAGTGTATACTCGAAGCGACTGGAAACTGCTAAAATGCATTTTATTTATATATTTATTAATTTAATCTGGAGGCAAAAAGGATGTTTCACAGTGTATACTCGAGGGGACTGGAAACTGCTAAAATGCATTTTATTTATATATTTATTAATTTAATATAGAGGCAAAAAGGATGTTTAACTGTGTATACTCGAGGGGACTGGAAACTGCTAAAATGCATTTTTTTTATATATTTATAAATTTAATATAGAAGCAAAAAGGATGTTTAACAGTGTATACTCGAGGCGACTGGAAACTGCTAAAATGCATTTTATTTATTAATTTAATCTGGAGGCAAAAAGGATGTTTAACAGTGTATACTCGAGGCGACTGGAAACTGCTAAAATGCATTTCATTTATATATTTATTAATTTAATCTGGAGGCAAAAAGGATGTTTAACAGTGTATACTCGAGGGGACTGGAAACTGCTAAAATGCATTTTATTTATATATTTATTAATTTAATCTGGAGGCAAAAAGGATGTTTAACAGTGTATACTCGAGGCGACTGGAAACTGCTAAAATGCATTTTATTTATATATTTATTAATTTAATATGGAGGCAAAAAGGATGTTTAACAGTGTATACTCGAGGAGACTGGAAACTGCTAAAATGCATTTTATTTATATATTTATTAATTTAATCTGGAGGCAAAAAGGATGTTTCACAGTGTATACTCGAGGGGACTGGAAACTGCTAAAATGCATTTTATTTATATATTTATTAATTTAATATAGAGGCTAAAAGGATGTTTAACTGTGTATACTCGAGGGGACTGGAAACTGCTAAAATGCATTTTTTTTATATATTTATAAATTTAATATAGAAGCAAAAAGGATGTTTAACAGTGTATACTCGAGGCGACTGGAAACTGCTAAAATGCATTTCATTTATAAATTTATTAATTTAATCTGGAGGCAAAAAGGATGTTTAACAGTGTATACTCGAGGCGACTGGAAACTGTTAAAATGCATTTTATTTATATATTTATTAATTTAATCTGGAGGCAAAAAGGATGTTTAACAGTGTATACTCAAGCGACTGGAAACTGCTAAAATGCATTTTATTTATATATTTATTAATTTAATCTGGGGGCAAAAGGATGTTTAACAGTGTATACTCGAGGCGACTGGAAACTGCTAAAATGCATTTTATTTATATATTTATTAATTTAATATAGAGGCAAAAAGGATGTTTAACATTTTATTTATATATTTATTAATTTAATATAGAGGCAAAAAGGATGTTTAACAGTGTATACTCGAGGCGACTGGAAACTGCTAAAATGCATTTTATTTATATATTTATTAATTTAATCTGGAGACAAAAAGGATGTTTAACAGTGTATACTCGAGGCGACTGGAAACTGCTAAAATGCATTTTATTTATATATTTATTAATTTAATATAGAGGCAAAAAGGATGTTTAACAGTGTATACTCGAGGCGACTGGAAACTGCTAAAATGCATTTTATTTATGTATTTATTAATTTAATATAGAGGCAAAAAGGATGTTTAACAGTGTATACTCGAGGCGACTGGAAACTGCTAAAATGCATTTTATTTATATATTTATTAATTTAATCTGGAGGCAAAAAGGATGTTTCACAGTGTATACTCGAGGGGACTGGAAACTGCTAAAATGCATTTTATTTATATATTTATTAATTTAATATAGAGGCAAAAAGGATGTTTAACTGTGTATACTCGAGGGGACTGGAAACTGCTAAAATGCATTTTTTTTATATATTTATAAATTTAATATAGAAGCAAAAAGGATGTTTAACAGTGTATACTCGAGGCGACTGGAAACTGCTAAAATGCATTTCATTTATATATTTATTTATTTAATCTGGAGGCAAAAAGGATGTTTAACAGTGTATACTTGAGGCGACTGGAAACTGCTAAAATGCATTTTATTTATTAATTTAATCTGGAGGCAAAAAGGATGTTTAACAGTGTATACTCGAGGCGACTGGAAACTGCTAAAATGCATTTCATTTATATATTTATTAATTTAATCTGGAGGCAAAAAGGATGTTTAACAGTGTATACTCGAGGGGACTGGAAACTGCTAAAATGCATTTTATTTATAGATTTATTAATTTAATCTGGAGGCAAAAAGGATGTTTAACAGTGTATACTCGAGGCGACTGGAAACTGCTAAAATGCATTTTATTTATATATTTATTAATTTAATCTGGGGGCAAAAAGGATGTTTAACAGTGTATACTCGAGGCGACTGGAAACTGCTAAAATGCATTTTATTTATATATTTATTAATTTAATCTGGAGGCAAAAAGGATGTTTAACAGTGTATACTCGAGGCGACTGGAAACTGCTAAAATGCATTTTATTTATATATTTATTAATTTAATCTGGAGGCAAAAAGGATGTTTAACAGTGTATACTCGAGGCGACTGGAAACTGCTAAAATGCATTTTATTTATATATTTATTAATTTAATCTGGGGACAAAAAGGATGTTTAACAGTGTATACTCGAGGCGACTGGAAACTGCTAAAATGCATTTTATTTATATATTTATTAATTTAATATAGAGGCAAAAAGGATGTTTAACTGTGTATACTCGAGGGGACTGGAAACTGCTAAAATGCATTTTTTTTATATATTTATAAATTTAATATAGAAGCAAAAAGGATGTTTAACAGTGTATACTCGAGGCGACTGGAAACTGCTAAAATGCATTTCATTTATATATTTATTAATTTAATCTGGAGGCAAAAAGGATGTTTAACAGTGTATACTTGAGGCGACTGGAAACTGCTAAAATGCATTTTATTTATTAATTTAATCTGGAGGCAAAAAGGATGTTTAACAGTGTATACTCGAGGCGACTGGAAACTGCTAAAATGCATTTCATTTATATATTTATTAATTTAATCTGGAGGCAAAAAGGATGTTTAACAGTGTATACTCGAGGGGACTGGAAACTGCTAAAATGCATTTTATTTATAGATTTATTAATTTAATCTGGAGGCAAAAAGGATGTTTAACAGTGTATACTCGAGGCGACTGGAAACTGCTAAAATGCATTTTATTTATATATTTATTAATTTAATCTGGGGGCAAAAAGGATGTTTAACAGTGTATACTCGAGGCGACTGGAAACTGCTAAAATGCATTTTATTTATATATTTATTAATTTAATCTGGAGGCAAAAAGGATGTTTAACAGTGTATACTCGAGGCGACTGGAAACTGCTAAAATGCATTTTATTTATATATTTATTAATTTAATCTGGAGGCAAAAAGGATGTTTAACAGTGTATACTCGAGGCGACTGGAAACTGCTAAAATGCATTTTATTTATATATTTATTAATTTAATCTGGGGACAAAAAGGATGTTTAACAGTGTATACTCGAGGCGACTGGAAACTGCTAAAATGCATTTTATTTATATATTTATTAATTTAATATAGAGGCAAAAAGGATGTTTAACTGTGTATACTCGAGGGGACTGGAAACTGCTAAAATGCATTTTTTTAATATATTTATAAATTTAATATAGAAGCAAAAAGGATGTTTAACAGTGTATACTCGAGGCGACTGGAAACTGCTAAAATGCATTTTATTTATATATTTATTAATTTAATCTGGAGGCAAAAAGGATGTTTAACAGTGTATACTCGAGGCGACTGGAAACAGCTAAAATGCATTTCATTTATATATATATTAATTTAATCTGGAGGCAAAAAGGATGATTAACAGTGTATACTCGAGGCGACTTGAAACTGCTAAAATGCATTTTATTTATATATTTATAAATTTAATATAGAAGCAAAAAGGATGTTTAACAGTGTATACTCGAGGCGACTGGAAACTGCTAAAATGCATTTTATTTATATATTTATTAATTTAATCTGGAGGCAAAAAGGATGTTTAACAGTGTATACTCGAGCAATTTTTATAAAAATTGAATTTAGTGACGACATCGCTTCATACAAGTTGTATGGCAGTTGCTTATACACAATATATAAGAAGACTTAATATTTATTTATTTTCCGTGTCCGGAACACCATCATATTGGTTGGTGCTCCGGTGGTGGAAGGATTGGCCGGCATTCTGCCGTTTCCAGGGACGCCCGATTGCTTTTCCGAAGTTAACCGAAACTCAATCTACGTGGAGGCTCCTTCCGTGTCCCCAGAAGACTTAATAGTTCGATACTTAATCTCCAAACATACATACATACCATCATGCTGTTTTCATATTCTGGGTAGGAAAAAAGGACTGACCTCCATACTATCCTATCTTGACTTAGTACTAGTAATATACATCATTGCTATATGGACTCCTTAGTACAGATCTGACGTTGTTATTTTGTAAAATAGACGAAATATTATGAAATTGTAAGTTTTTATTTTTACAACAGCTAGACATACAATAATAATAGTGTAGAATACTCTTTAGCCTGCAGTGAACGCGACTGCTTTATGTTGACTAATTTGGTCAACATTTTGCTATGAGCATTCAGTGATTACTGATTATTTGGCCGTCTGCGTGATACGTTCTCCAAATAGGTAATTTTTAGAGATGTGCCGACTGTAACTTTGGAAAGAGGCCGACTAATCGGCCAAGCCAATCACAGTTTTGGGGGTATTTGACAATTTAAGTGACGCTTCGTTTACATGTGACTTACGCACAAATCGCAATCGCCGACTGCGAGCGAGTTGGAACATGTTGGCTCTGTTTTAGGTAGTTCTTCTACTTGGATTTGTGACTGGGAGAAATCGTCTGTGGTCGAACATTTAATCACAGAACCTAACTGAGGTAACAGGGTTGGATGTCGGTATTTAATATGATTGTTCATACTTGTAGTATTTACTGTTCTTCCATGCCCAGCACGAGAAATTATCATTTGGCACTGTTAACACTTGACTTTAGGGGAATCATTGTCCAACTGGTCAAAAAAAAAATCAATACGAGTGGTTGTGGTTGAGGTGGTTGACTGGTAGAGATTGCCTGCGGGCAATAAGTCCGCCACGTTGTATAAATCAATAAAAGTCTTTTATTATTATTATTCTTTTTGACATATTTCAATTTTAATAAAAAGAAGATATTATGTTGTTTTACCAAAGGAAAGGTTTCTTTACATTTCAAAATGTGTAATACTTATATAAAATGTAAATTTCATTCAGAAATACATACAGATTAAGAAGCCGGATAGTCGGCGCTCTTTGCCGAATAGTGCCGACTACGAATGTGGCCGGATAGTCGGCTTTACCGGCTTTTAGTCGGCGACTAGTCGGAACATCACTGGTAATTTTATAACTGCTTGCAAAATTATTTACGCAGTCATAATGAGTAGTACTATAGGAACAATGTCTACCAGCAGAGTCATACATACATATATTGACACGAGCCGGCCAATAAAACGGCACTTCACTTTTTCAGCGAGGTATTGTATGGGAATATGAGTATTCTATACTATTATTATTATTCTATGCAGCTAGATAATATATTTATAATTAATTCTATGCAATAAAAGCATTTTCATGACAATATAACTTATGACATTGAATACAGTATATTTAAACACTGTCTTCTTCAGCGAATCCATTTCCATATCGTTCCATGCTTCAAGAAATGTAATGAACATCTTTGTAAAGTTGCACGTTGTGCAGTTGTGACGTTAATTACAGAAAAAAATTAAAACACGATTACTCGTTACATATTTTCAAGTATATTATTCAGCTTCATTTAAAAACAATGTGAAATAAATAAATGAATGAAAATAAATATAGTCATAAGATAGTTAGAAAATTCAAAACAGGTTATGTAGGTTTCTTGATGAAGGAATGAGGAGAATGGGGCGAAAGGTAGATTTTACAAAGGAAAGATAATTTCTTCTTTGAATTGTGTCACATTTTTCATATTTTCGCAACACAACTTTTCTATTAATTTTGCATTCTCCTGTAAACAGATCAACATATTAAAAACTGAACTAAATATTTACTACTAATATAGACTAAATGAAAAATAATAACCATATTGAGTACACAAGTGATTGAATAGATTATTGTTTACGTGTCATAGGGTCGGTATTACAGTCTCAGTTTAAGAGCAAAACTCAAGTTTTACAAAAATATAGCGTATTACAGTGTCCGTTTAGGCCTAATCTTCCCTCAAATACGTCACTAATACGACAAATATTTAACTCAACGTTTCTGGCGAATTAAGTACTTAACGATGAGTCAACTGTCATTTGCTAGGCAACGCGTGTAGTTTCAGTGTTCTATCACTAGAGGCGTTAGTTGTATCGACGGTGGCGCCACACAACAAAACAAACTGACAGCCATATTGAAACGAACATGGGCATTTAAAAGCATTATTTTGGTGAAAAACATAAAATTTACCATGTTGGATAGTAAAACAATAGTATTTCACATCCCATTTTGTAGTTGGTAATATTTGAGGTTACTTAAAATTTGACAGATAATAACCACAGAAAAAGTAAAATATGTCTATAATTGAAGATTTAGTAACTGACATGTCATAATATTGCACTGTAATATGGAAATGGATTCAATCTCCCCTTAACATTAATCTTGAGTTTAACAAACTCAATGAGTTGAGGGCCGACTGTAATACTGACCCATAATGTTTATATATTTTCAATTTCGTTTTTGATAATAATGCATGTATATGTATTACGAGACACCCGAAACACTACATTCAGAATGTGTGATGGTGAACCTCATTGCTGAACTATGTGAGATGTTATTGTTGCCTGTTGTATTTTCTATTACCCGGCTCTTACGAGACACCCGAAACACTACATTCAGATGTGAACCTCATTGCTGAACTATGTGAGATGTTATTGTTGCCTGTTGTATTTTCAATTACCCGGCTCTTACGAGACACCCGAAACACTACATTCAGAATGTGTGATGGTGAACCTCATTGCTGAACTATGTGAGATGTTATTGTTGCCTGTTGTATTTTCTATTACCCGGCTCTTACGAGACACCCGAAACACTACATTCAGATGTGAACCTCATTGCTGAACTATGTGAGATGTTATTGTTGCCTGTTGTATTTTCTATTACCCGGCTCTTACGAGACACCCGAAACACTACATTCAGATGTGAACCTCATTGCTGAACTATGTGAGATGTTATTGTTGCCTGTTGTATTTTCTATTACCCGGCTCTTACGAGACACCCGAAACACTACATTCAGAATGTGTGATGGTGAACCTCATTGCTGAACTATGTGAGATGTTATTGTTGCCTGTTGTATTTTCTATTACCCGGCTCTTACGAGACACCCGAAACACTACATTCAGAATGTGTGATGGTGAACCTCATTGCTGAACTATGTGAGATGTTATTGTTGCCTGTTGTATTTTCTATTACCCGGCTCTTACGAGACACCCGAAACACTACATTCAGAATGTGTGATGGTGAACCTCATTGCTGAACTATGTGAGATGTTATTGTTGCCTGTTGTATTTTCTATTACCCGGCTCTTACGAGACACCCGAAACACTACATTCAGAATGTGTGATGGTGAACCTCATTGCTGAACTATGTGAGATGTTATTGTTGCCTGTTGTATTTTCTATTACCCGGCTCTTACGAGACACCCGAAACACTACATTCAGATGTGAACCTCATTGCTGAACTATGTGAGATGTTATTGTTGCCTGTTGTATTTTCTATTACCCGGCTCTTACGAGACACCCGAAACACTACATTCAGAATGTGTGATGGTGAACCTCATTGCTGAACTATGTGAGATGTTATTGTTGCCTGTTGTATTTTCTATTACCCGGCTCTTACGAGACACCCGAAACACTACATTCAGATGTGAACCTCATTGCTGAACTATGTGAGATGTTATTGTTGCCTGTTGTATTTCTATTACCCGGCTCTTACGAGACACCCGAAACACTACATTCAGAATGTGTGATGGTGAACCTCATTGCTGAACTATGTGAGATGTTATTGTTGCCTGTTGTATTTTCTATTACCCGGCTCTTACGAGACACCCGAAACACTACATTCAGAATGTGTGATGGTGAACCTCATTGCTGAACTATGTGAGATGTTATTGTTGCCTGTTGTATTTTCTATTACCCGGCTCTTACGAGACACCCGAAACACTATATTCAGATGTGAACCTCATTGCTGAACTATGTGAGATGTTATTGTTGCCTGTTGTTTTTCCATTACCCGGCTCCTTAAAACGACAATAACAGAAGAGTGCAAGCACTAATCGAAGCCGGTGCCGGAGGCAGCAACAATAAAAGTAATGCAAACTTTTAAAGCGCTGTTTTATGAACAATTGTTCAAACAATTTGAGTCAACTATTATCTAATATTGATATATTTAAATATACTATCAGAACTGCATGTAAAATAAGAGTAGAGAACGAATGGCTCGATCAAGTCGACGAATATGTCTATCTGGGAAGTATGTTTCAACGGAATGGACGGATTGATAAGGAGATCGAAAGAAGAGTTATGGCAGGAAACAGAGTGAATGGAGCACTAAGACCAATTATGAATGATCGCAACATATCAAAGGATGCCAAAGTTGCCATTCATAACGCCATCGTAGTGCCAACATTGACGTATGCAAGTGAAACCTGGACATGGCAGAAGTCGCACGAAAGCAGAATAAATGCTGTTGAAATGAGATTGTTAAGAAGAATTTGTAATAGAACGATGTATGACCGGGTAAGAAATGAGGACATAAGTAAAGAATGTAAGTTGAAGAAAGATGTCATTACTAGAATGAAAGTGAACACATTGAGATGGTTTGGCCACATGGGGAGAATGAATGAGGAGCGCCTGACGAAGAAAATATACAGAGCGGAAAGGAATGGAATGAGAGGTCGGAGACGCCCAAGGAAGGGATGGCACGACCATGTGAACGATATTTTGAAAGACGGAAATGTTAGAAGTGTGAGCAATAGACGAACATGTATGAGACGATGCATGAATGTGGACGAGGCGAGGGATACGTGCCAGGATAGAAAAATGTGGCGTTCGGTTCTCTCTGGCTACCCCGTAAGGGACATGGCGTGTTGGTATGTATGAACTATCAAATTATATTATAAAATAAATAAAATTAAAGCCCTTGCAATGATCCTAAATGAAACAGCCAGTATGAAATGATTAATGAATGTATGCGAAGATAGAATTGTGTGGTGCTCAATATTCTCTGCCTACTCTAACAGAGACATGATGTATGTACATATGTACAAGTAAAGCCATATTTGTCTACTCACATTCTTGAGCCACCTTTTCATACTTCATATATTTTAAAGCATTTGCTTCATTTAAAGTTTTCGTCTCATTTGAAATCCTCATCTCTTTTTTAATTTTCGTCTCATTTGAAATTCTCTTCACATTTTTATATTTCGTCTCGTACGAAGTTTTTACATCGCTTGAAATCTTCGTCTCGTCATTATTATTATGATTCGCTTCTTTTGAAATTCTCCTATCATTTTTATTCTTTGTCTCATTCAAAGGTTTCGCCTCGTTGGAAGTGTTTGACTCGTTCGAAGTGCTCGCCTCATGTGAAATTTTCGCCTCATTTAAAGTTTCTTCCGTTGTAATCATCTCTTTCAGAGTTTTGACCTTTTCATGCTTTGTACTGTGAGATTCTTTGTTACCTTTTAACATCCTCAACCCCTTCAACAACACTCCAGACTTCCTTGACTTGTTGTTCTTATCCCCAGTTTTATTCTAAAAGTATTTCAATGAATAATATTATTTAAAGACTCAAGTCAATTCATGATAGAACTCCATAACCACATAGGATTATTTAAAGACTCAAGTCAATTCATGATAGAACTCCATAACCACATAGGATTATTTAAAGACTCAAGTCAATTCATGATAGAACTCCATAATCACATAGGATTATTTAAAGACTCTAGTCAATTCATGATAGAACTCCATAACCACATAGGATTATTTAAAGACTCAAGTCAATTCATGATAGAACTCCATAATCACATAGGATTATTTAAAGACTCAAGTCAATTCATGATAGAACTCCATAACCACATAGGATTATTTAAAGACTCAAGTCAATTCATGATAGAACTCCATAACCACATAGGATTATTTAAAGACTCAAGTCAATTCATGATAGAACTCCATAACCACATAGGATTATTTAAAGACTCAAGTCAATTCATGATAGAACTCCATAATCACATAGGATTATTTAAAGACTCAAGTCAATTCATGATAGAACTCCATAACCACATAGGATTATTTAAAGACTCAAGTCAATTCATGATAGAACTCCATAATGATGAAATAAATAATATATAAATTTACCATATCATCACACTATTTCCCTATTAGGGGTAAGCATAGAGAACCGCAACCCAGACTCCTCTCTCGACATACATTACTCGCTTCATTCACATCCATACATCGTCTCATACAAGCTCTTCTGTTATTCTTACTTCTAACGTCTCCATCTTTCAAAATTCCATTTATGTGATCGTGCCAACATTTCCTTGGACGACTTCTACTTTTCGGTCCTCTTTTGTCAGCCTTGTATAGGTACTTTTTTTTTCAGACAGTCATCACTCATTCTTTCTATGTGGCCAAACCACCTTAGTGCATTTATTTTCATCTTACTTACGATATTTCTTTCAATCATACATTCTCATTTTTTATTCTATCATACATCGTTTTACCACACATCGTCTTAGTGACCTCATTTCAACCGAGTTAATTCTATTCTCATGCGTCTTCTGTCATGTCCATGTTTCACTCGAATACATTATTGTGTACCACGAGCTTTGCTTGCCTCGTAATAATTGGGTCAGCCAATACAGATCTTAATGCACCATTCACTCTATTACCTGTCACACTCTATTACTTATACGTTCTATTTAATTTAGTTGGAAAACGTGACTCCCATTTGCTCAATGCCTCACATGGTCAGGTTAAAACTGGCTTAAGAAGACAGTAAATGACTGGCTTAATAAGACAGTAAATGACTGGCTTTATAAGAGAGCAGTAAATGACTTGCTTAATAAGACAGTAAATGACTGGTTAATAAGACAGTAAATGACTGGTTAATAAGACAGTAAATGACTGGCTTAATAAGAGAGAGCAGTAAATGCCTGGCTTAATAAGACAGTAAATGATTGGCTTAATAAGACAGTAAATGACTGGCTTAATAAGAGAGCAGTAAATGCCTGGCTTAAGACAGTAAATGACTGGCTTAATAAGTCAGTAAATGACTGGCTTAAGAAGACAGTAAATGACTGGCTTAAAAAGACAGTAAATGACTGACTCTATAAGAGAGCAGTAAATGACTGGCTTAATAAGACAGTAAATGACTGGTTAATAAGACAGTAAATGACTGGTTAATAGACAGTAAATGACTGGCTTAATAAGACAGTAAATGACTGGCTTAATAAGAGAGCAGTAAAAGCCTGGCTTAAGACAGTAAATGACTGGCTTAATAAGTCAGTAAATGACTGGCTTAATAAGACAGTAAATGACTGGCTTAAGAAGACAGTAAATGACTGGCTTAATAAGACAGTAAATGACTGGTTAATAAGACAGTAAATGACTGGCTTAATAAGATAGCAGTAAATGCCTAGCTTAATAAGACAGTTAATGACTGGCTTAATAAGACAGTAAATGACTGGCTTAATAAGACAGTAAATGCCTGGCTTAATAAGACAGTAAATGCCGGGCTTAATAAGACAGTAAATGACTAAATCCATTGGGATTTATGAGTCTTACAAGAGACTAATTTACGAAATGCTTTTGTTGAATGTAATTAGCATCTTACTGGACCTAACTACACCTTGGTTTTTCAATGATTTAATTACAGTCCATACATTGAACTGTAAAGTTATCAAACTCAATATAAGCCAGTCCTAGTGAGTTTGATATTTAGATATTATTATTTACTGTTTGTTTGTAAATTAATCAGTTAATTAAATAATTTATCAGTTAATTAAATAACTAATCAGTTAATTAAATAATTGATCAGTTAACTAAATAATTAATCAGTTAATTAAATAATTAATCAGTTAATTAAATAATTAATCAGTTAATTTAATAATTAATTCATTAAATTGTCATAAGATCATTAAGAAGAATATGTAACAGAAGAATATATGATAGAATAAAATATGTGAAGATAAGGAGAGAATGCAAGATAAAGAAGGATATTACGAATATAATGAAAGTGAATGACCAATGGTGGTTTGGGCATATTGAAACAAGAAACGACTGACCAAAAAAAATATATATGGGTGTAAGAGATGGAGTGAAAAGGAGCGGGGGTCAGCCTAGAGAGGGATGCCATGACCATATTATGAATTATATTTTGAAAGGAGCTTCAACAATCGACGAGTTATATGTATGTATGTGAATGTAAAGGGAGACACAATTGTTTGCAAGGATGGAGGTGTATGGTGGTTAGTTCTCTCTGCCTATCTCGTTAGGGACATGGCATAGTAAACCGTCATATTGGCCCGTTCTTATACCCTTAAAGATGATATTCTGCCATATATATATATATATATATATATATATATATATATATATATATATATATATATATATATATATATATATATATATATATATCCCGCAATACTTGTTGCGTCACCTATGTGAAATTCGTATAGGGTTGTTGCGTCCACCAACTTTTCGCGTCCGGTATACGGACGCAAGATAATTTTCACGCCAAAAACTACCATTCTGTTGCTTATACCATAGAGAATCAACTGGCAAAAATTTACATGGAAGCAAAAAAAATATCAAAATATCTTGAAATGAATATTATTAGTTCAACCATTGGCCGCACGGAGATTTATTCAGTGTATATTTTGAAGGTGTATATTTTTACTAAGCCACCGATCGTTTTGCATCCGCGGCAAAATATTACATGTTGACCTTGGCCGCACGGAGATTTGTTCGGAGTATATTTTGAAGGTGATTTATATATATGGCTCCGATCGTCTTGCGTCCGCGCTCAATACTCTTCAACCATGTCTCTGTGACCTTCGCGATAAAATGAATACAATTCAACGCATTTTAAATATTGCCTTGAAAAAGCGCGTACCTACTTACTTTTATTTTTACGACTTCATACAACTGTCGATATATGTATTGATACCTACTCTCTCTCGTGCGCGTACCTACTTACTTTCAGTTTTACAAAGTTCATACTAGGTATATGTTGATTTGATTATTGTTACTTTCTCATGCGCGGACCTACTTACTTTTATTTTTACATAGTTCATAAAACTATCAATTTGTTTATTGTTACTCTGATGCGCGTACCTACTTACTTACTATTGCAATGTTAATATTTTTTATAGAAAATTTCCATATATCTCAGAAACCATAAAAGCTAGAACACTGAAAATTGGAATCAACATAGACATATACAAAATCTAAAATGAGTTTTTTCAAAAAAATTCCAGGGTTTCTCAAACATTATTTGTAAAGAAAAATATTTTTTTATGATAAATTTATGAGTTTAACTGCCTATGTTTCCATTTTTTTGAATATCGAAAAAAACCGAAAAACCCCAACTAGATAATTTAATTTTCCAACTGTCGATTCGTTTATGAGAATTCAATTCTCTGAATGAATCGTCCTTATTAAGCCAAGATGCGTGTACGAAAGAACATTTTTTATGGCGTAGTGGACTTTTTGCATGCTAATAACATCAACTAGAGGCCTCGCAGCATATATGTTCCATTACATGGATTTACTCAGAATACGGAGTAGAACATTTTATGTGAGTTTTGTGTGTCTGTGTGTCCGTCCCCTCTTATAACTTTTGATCCGCTCAATTTACAGAGCCCAAAATTTCAGAATATATAAAAAGTTATAGGCCTACAAAACTTTTATACTTAGAATTTTGAATTTTTGTTTCAGTCAGGGGTTATAAACTTTTGAAATTTTGGTATATTTTTCCATATATCTCAGAAACCATAAAAGCTAGAACGCTGAAAATTGGTATAAATATAGACAAACACAAAATATCAAATGAGTATTAAAAAAAAATCCAGGGTTTCTCAAACATTTTTTAATAAGAAAAATATTTTTTTATGAAAAATTTATGAGTTTAACTGCCTATATTTCCAAATTTTTTTAAAAACATTGAACAAACCGAAACACCCCAACTAGATAATTTTATTTTCTATAAAAAATATAACCATTGTATTAGCACATCTCAAATTCTTTTTAACAATTTTTATAAAAATTGAATTTAGTGACGACATTCCTTCATACAATTTGTATGGCAGTCGCCTACACACAATATCTAAGAAGACTTAATTGTTTGATCCTAATCTCCAAACATACATACATACCATCATGCTGTTTTCATATTCTGGGTAGGATCAAAGGACTGACATCCATACTATCCTATCTTGACATACATACATAATTTAACTGTCACAATCCTTTTCCCATCCTTTTTTTTCTCTTCCCTTCCTTTCCCGTCACAGGCAAACATACATCTTAGTTATATTTAAATTAATGATGTTTAAAATGTTTCATATTTAATATCTGTGGACATATGTAATTGGTCTGTTTATTTTTATTTTATAGTGTATTATACTATTTTAGTATTTTAAGACTGTATTTGTCCCTAAATAAATAAATAAATAAATACCTAGGTAATGTGTTGTATAGAAAACCAAATATCTTTAAATATTAAACAATTTATATTTATGGGTTTATAGTTTGATACTTATTCTTCAACTATACATACTATCGCTATCGACAGTTGGATCTCATGTGTTACATGCAACTAATTTTAAAAATCTGTTGGTTAAAAAATCATCTTATTTTATAATAGACGAGTTTTCAATCGAATGTTGATATTCATTTTCGTTCAGTGTTTGAGTTCCTAAGTTGTTCAAGGTTTCAAAATAGTCGAGGTTTCAATCGTATGTTAATATTGGTTTTCGTTCAGTGTTTTATTTTCTAAATATGTATATCTGTTGATTAAAAAATTAACTTAACATATTGATATTAATTATCTTTCAGTGTTACAGTTATTTAATAAATAAATTGTAGTCTATCATTATTTAGAATATGATATTGAATAGTACACAACATTCATTTCGAAATGATTGTTGAATACCTACTATTATTGTTTAATTATTATATTTTTAGTACCTTATGTAAATAAATAAAAAATTAACAAACTCATTCATTTTATTGTTAATCATTGGTATCATACTGTACACTTTCATGGATCGATCCTCACTGCGTTCCACACAATGTGGGGTAACCATCGGCAGGTGAACGGGTGTGCATTATCCTATAAAAAAGCATGCCATGCGCATTTTTGTCGACACACCGGCATCTTTATTAATATATATTTTTTTTTAAATATAAAAAATGAATATGTCCTTGTTAAACAAGTACATATACATCTTCCTACGTTCCCTAAAAAAATCAAATAAATGCATGTGCTATAGGTAAACGAAATCGGTCGAGACAGGATTCGAACTCGCGACCACTGGATTACCAGCCCAGCGCGCTAGCCGCTCTGCCATCGACCCATCCATCCATTAAATTAATATAAATGATATGAGAATATTTTAAAGCTTGGTGACTGTTTATTTTCGATGTCACTAAATGTTTATTAAGGGTCATTTCATTTACTCCGTATATTATTTAAATCATTGGTTTTCAGTGAATTTTTGAGGAGTGAGTATAATTACTTTACCTTTTTTCAAACCACAGATTGGCCGCGTCCCGGCTTAAATAGAAATTCGTTAGTGGTAAACATAATTTCTACATTTCCGTAAAAGGGATTTAGGCTTGTATTATAGACTTCCCGTTTGTCACGCAGATCAGATAACACATTGATTAGCGATCGTATTACTTAACTCTTGTTACACATTCTCTTTCGAACTCACCACAGTATCGTGTATTTGCGAAGAAAATAAATAATAATGATACTTTCGAATATTTGTATTATTGCATATGCGCAAACATTGGATTTTTTTCTGTCGGGAGTCAATGATATTTAAGCCCTGTAGGTGCCTTGATTTCCCGGTTCTCCTACAATAAATATTCCAACTTCGTCTCTATTGAGATAATTAAAAATCTGTTAATGATACTTTCAACAAAATTTAAAAATATTACAAACCCGGCAGATGTTGTACTAACTGTGTATAATGGTTGATGTTTATGTAATCCAACTGTCGATTTGTTTAAGAAAATTTATTTATCTAAACATATCGACAGTACTAAGCCAAGATGCGCGTATTAGGAACATTTTGTATACCTACCATAGTGGACTTATTGCATGCAAAAAACACAAACTTAGAGGCTTCGCAGCAAATATCATATTCTATATAATGTCGTCCATCATACCATCATGCTGTTTTCATATTCTGGTTAGAAAAAAGGACTGACCTCCATACTGTCCTATCTTGACATACATACCTACATCTGTTGTATAGAAAACAAAATATCTTAAAATATTCAATAATTTGGATTTATGGGTTTATAGTTTGGTACTTATTCTTCAACTAACATACTATCGTTATCGATAGTTGGATCTCATGTATTACATGCAACTAGTTTCTTATTGTTTTTTTGCGTTTATCTTAATTACATATTTCAACTGTCGATTTGTTTAAGAGACCTTTGTTCTCTTAACATATCGACAATGTTTCAAGCCAGGATACGTGAGAATTGTATGCAGGGTCTACTTTTTTCACGGCTTTTCCAAGTCATAAAACACCAACATAGTGGCTTCACAGCATATATGTTCCATACACGGATTTACTCAGAATTCGGAGTAAAATATTTCGTGTGAGTTTTGTGTGCGTATGCGTGTGCTTGTGCGTGCGTGCGTGCGTGCATGCGTGCGTGCGTGCGTGCGTGCATGCGTGCGTGCGTGCGTGCGTGCATGCGTGCGTGCGTGCGTGCGTGCATGCGTGCGTGCGTGCGTGCGTGCATGCGTGCGTGCGTGCGTGCGTGCATGTGTGTGTGTGTGTGAGGGTGTGTGTGTGTGTGTGTCCGTCTCCCCTTATAACTTTTGATCTGCTCAATTTACAGAGCCCAAAACTTCAGAATACATAAATAGTTATAGGCCTACAAAACTTTTATACTCAGAATTTTGAATTTTTGTTTCAGTCAGGGGTTATCAACTTTTGAATTTTTACTTTATTTTTCCATATATCTCAGAAACCATAAAAGCTTGAACGCTGAAAATTGGTACGAACATAGACAAATACAAAATCTCAAACGAGTTTTTTCAAAAAAATTCCAGAGTTTCTCAAACATTTTTTATTAAGAAAAACATTTTTTTAAATTTATGTGTTTAACTGCCTATATTTCCTTAGTTTTTAATAATATCGAAAAAAACCGAAACAATCCAAATAGATAATTTAATTTTCTATAAAACATAGTAACATTGTAGTAGTACATCTCAAATTTACATAAATTGAATTTAGTGACGACATTGCTTCATACGATTTCTATGGCAGTCGCCTATACACAATATTATAATATATTATGTAGGTATCTACATTCATGTTTATAAATTTATTTAAAATTATTTCTCACGTAACTCTTGCTTATCGGGGCTGGAAACACTAGGTAAATAAATTAGATGAAATTGTCGAATAGCAATGAAATGGCCACATGCACAGGGTGCAAGGAAGTATTTATTATTATTTTTAAATTTTATATATATTTTTTCAATGGCGAGCCTTTGAATTTTGTTTTATTTTATAATTTATTTTGAAAGAAATAATGTTTGGGTACATATTAAATTTATATGATGTACCTAGTACGTAAGTACTTCATCTAATAAATAGTGACATTAAACAAAGTAGGTACCTATGTAGTGTGTTTTATATAATATTTAAATAATGAATTTCCCCAACATTTTTTAACACAAAATTATCTTTTGACTAAATATATCACAACAAAAAAATCAACTAAAAACTTTTGTTATTTGTATAATATACGAGTACTTCAAAATATATAAAAGATTCATAAAATCCTAGATGTTATACTCCCGGTTGATATCTATATGAAAATTTAAAAAAAAGTTCAACGCTCTTAAATTTGTGCATGCCTTTCGATTACACGATTGTATAAAACTCTACGATAGAGGAGATCAAATGTTTGTTGGTGTAACATCGTTGAAGAAACATTGAGATGGTCTTATGTTATAATAATGTAGTTTTCTTCAAAACTGCGTATAAAAACACCGTCGGACTCAACAGTAAGCTGTCAATAAATTGAACAATAATTCACAATATGTTTCTAAACATCGTAGGTATTTAAAAAAACATAGTTGTTAAATTGATAATATCAGTCCATCGACATTGAAATAAACATCCCTATAATATAGAACGAGCAATTTAATTGATATATTTTTTTAATATCCTTATTGATATTACAAAAGATGTTTTTAATTTTACTCTGACACTAATGAACATTCGGACAAACTTCACCATCACACCACAGATGTTTGTCATAACATTGTACGTAAGTTAATGTAAAATAATCCTTACAAATAATAAGTAAAATGTTGTTAGTACGCATGTTGATGTTAACTCATTATGGACAGTATTTGTCTTCAATACGCATGTCTGGAGCAAAGCACGGACCGGGACAGTGTTCTGTCCTTTTCTAACACATACCAATGAAGCGCTATCTGTGTCGCTCACAATCACGGATCGGCAAAATTTCGTATTACTATGAGATAATATGTAGAAAAATTACGTTCATATAAATTATGCACACAATCCTATAATATACGAATTTTGGCGCTATATACAAACACGCATCTACTAACAAAGTTACTAGGTACCATTATAACGTATTTTGGCAAGTGTTTTGAATAAGTTTTTTGGATATAATATATATTTATTAATTTTAGAAGGCAGTGTAGTGCACTTATGTACACACTAAGAAATCGCCTGTGTACAGAAGGCGTAGTAATAAAGCTAGAACAAATGGACGTGAAAACTATATAAAATATACGAAATATATAAAATATCGAAAAATATACACATGGACGCAAGTATGATGTCAATTATGCATAGGAAAGTTTTTAATATACACCGGAAGTAGTAATAAAGATAGAAAAATGGACGTGAAAACTATATGAAGAAAACAAAAAATATACACCGGACGCAGTAATAAAGATAAAAAAATGGACGTGAAAACTATAGGAAGATATTTGTAAAATATACAAAAAATATACACATGGACGCAAGTATGAAAATGACGTGTCAAACGTACCAAAATAGGATAAAACTGAATATTTATATTTTTCAATTTACAAGAAAAACTTTATGGCTACAATGATTGTGAGCAACAAATAGCTCTAAATTCACTGACATAAACCTAAAATAATAAGTAGAAGTGGTGGACGCCGATCTGTCGGATATTTGGCGGACGCAAAAAATGTAGTGGGATCTATATATATATATATATATATATATATATATATATATATATATATATATATATATATATATATATATATATATATATATATATATATATATATATATATATATATATATATATATATATATATATATATATATATATATATATATATATATATATATATATATATATATATATATATATATATATATATATATATATATATATATATATATATATATATATATATATATATATATATATATATATATATATATATATATATATATATATATATATATATATATATATATATATATATATATATATATATATATATATATATATATATATATATATATATATATATATATATATATATATATATATATATATATATATATATATATATATATATATATATATATATATATATATATATATATATATATATATATATATATATATATATATATATATATATATATATATATATATATATATATATAGATCCCACTACACTTTTTGCGTCCGCCAAATATCCGACGGATCGGCGTCCACCACTTCTACATATTATTTTAGTTTTATCTCACTGAATTTAGCGTTATTTGTAGCTCACAATCATTGTAGGCATAAGGTTTTTCTTATAAATTTCAAAATATAAATATTCAGTTTTATCCTGTTTTGGTACGTTTGATACGTCTTTTTCATACTTGCGTCCAAGTGTATATTTTTTGTATATTTTATATATGTCTTCCTATATTTTTCACGTCCATTTTTTTATCTTTATTACTGCTTCCGGAGTATATTTTTTGTATATTTTATATATATCTTCGTATATTTTTCACGACCATTTTTTTATCTTTATTACTGCGTCCGGTGTATATTTTTGTATATTTTATATATTTCTTCATACAGTTTTCACGTCATATTCTTCTATCTTTATTACTACTTCCGGTGTATATTAAAAAACTTTCGTATGCATAATTGACATCGTTCTTGCGTCCATGTGTATATCATTCGATATTTTTTATTATTTTTTAACTTTATTACTACGCCGACCGCCGTGGGACAGTTGGTAAGCCGTTCGGTTTCTGTGCGGGCGTCCTGGGTTCGAATCCCAGCAGAGGAGATATTTATTTAAATTCATTTCTCACGCAAATATTGATATTGTATATTTCTACGTGGTTAAACCATCGGCTTCGCCCAAAATCTGACCTTCGGAGACTTGAAACCATAGATAAAATCCTGCAGATAAAATCCAATGTAGGATAATACTGATAAAATCCTGATTTCGGTGAAAACATAATAATTTACAATCGTATTTATTTTCTTATGAATCATGATGCAATAATAATGTAAGTACCTGCTTAGGTACATATTTCACTACGTACAATAAAATATATTATAGGCATAGAAAATAAACTGTCACCAAGCTTTAAAATATTCTTTTACCCTTTATATTAATTTAATTTTAAATATAGATGCCGGTGTGTCAAAAATATGCGCAAGTCGAACTTCTTTTATAGGATAATGCACACCCGCTCTCACCTGCCGATGGTAACCCCACATTGTGTGGATCGCATTGAGGATCAATCCATGATAGTGTACAGTATAATACCAATGATTAACAATAAAATGAATGAGTTTGTTAATATTTTATTTATTTACATAAGGTACAAAAGAATATCATTATTAAACAATAATAGTAGGTATTCAACATTCATTTCGAAATGAGTGTTGTATACTATTCAATATCACATTCTAAATAATCATGGACAATCATATATATTTTTACTAGTTGCATGTAACTCATGAGATCCAACTGTCGATAGCGATAGTATGTATAGTTGAAGAATAAGTACCAAACTATAAACACTTAAATCCAAATTATTGAATATTTTAAGATATTTTGTTTTCTATACAACACATGTAGGTATGTTTGTCAAGATAGGAAAGTATGGAGGTCAGTCCTTTTATCCTACCCAGAATATGAAATCAGCATGATGGTATGTGTGTATGTTCGGAGATTTAAGTATCAAACTGTAAATATGTACTTACATTATAATATTGTGTATAGGCGACTGCCATAGAAATCGTATGAAGCAATGTCTTCACTAAATTCAATTTATATAAATTTGAGATATGTACTACTTCAATGTTACTATGTTTTATAGAAAATTAAATTATCTATTTGGATTGTTTCGGCTTTTTCGATATTTTTAAAAACTTAGGAAATATAGGCAGTTAATCACATATATTTAACATAAAAAAATGTTTTTCTTAATAAATAATGTTTGAGAAACTCTGGAATTTATTTGAAAAAATTCGTTTGTGATTTTGTATTTGTATATGTTCGTACCAATTTTCAGCGTTCAAGCTTTTATGGTTTCTGAGATATATGGAAAAATAATGTATAAATTCAAAAGTTGATACAAAAATATCCTGACTGAATGATACCCTGACTGAAACAAAAATTCAAAATTCTGAGTATAAAAGTTTGGGCTCAATTTTTTTTAACAATTTTTATAAAAATTGAATTTAGTGACGACATTGCTTCATACAATTTGTATGGCAGTCGCTTATACACAATATGTAAGAAGACTAACTTAATAGTTTGATAGGTACTTAATATCCAAACATACATACAGAACCATCACGCTGTTTTCATATTCCGGGTAGGAAAAGAGGACTGACCTCCATACTGTCCTATCTTGATATACATACCAACATGTCTTAAAATTTTCAATATTTTGTATTTATGGGTTTATAGTTTGATTCTTATTCTTCAACTATACATACTATCGCTATCGACAGTTGGATCTCATGTGTTACATGCAACTAGTATAATAAAAATCCATGATATCATTCCATCATTTTAAACTCAGATTGTCTATTTTAAAGTTTTAAAAATGATATAAGAGGAACTTAATTTGGAGATGTGGCAACAATATCACGAGGTGCACTTTTAAGTGGAACACAGAATCACCTTATTAGGAAATGGCGTGATAGTTATGAATGCAAATGTTTTCTTTCTGCACACTGACGATGGACAGTCTGTTAATAGATGCCCATGTATAAATTTTATGTAATCAAAAAATTACCTTAAATTTATTTAATAAATTTAAAGCAGATCAAAAGTTATAAGGGGAAACGGACTCACACACACGCGCACACACAGACACACGAAATGTTCTACTCCGAATTCTGAGTAAATCCGTGTATGGAACATATATGCTGCGAAGCCTCTATGTTGGTGTTTCATGACTTCAAAATTGGAAAAGCCGTGAAAAAAGTAGACCCTGTATACAATTCTCGCGTATCCTGGCTTGAAACATTGTCGATAGGTATGTTAAGAGAACAAAGTTCTCTTGAACAAATCGACAGTTGAAATATGTAATTAAGATAAACGCAAAAAAACAATAATAAACTAGTTGCATGTATTGTAATACATGAGATCCAACTGTCGATAGCGATAGTATGTTAGTTGAAGAATAAGTACCAAACTATAAACCCATAAATACAAATTATTGAATATCTTAAGATATTTTGTTTTCTATACAACAGATGTAGGTACCTATGTATGTCAAGAAAGGACAATATGGAGGTCAGTCCTTTTTTCTAACCAGAATATGAAAACAGCAAGATGGTATGATTGAAGATATTATATAGAACATAAGATATGCTGCGAAGCCTCTAAGTTTGTGTTTTTTGCATGTAATAAGTCCACTACGACATACAAAATGTTCCTAATTCGCGCATCTTGGCTTAATACTGTCGATAAGTTTAGATAAATAAAGTTAGTACAACGTCTGCCGGGTTTCGCTAGTTAAGTAAAATTTTAAAATTTTGTTGAAAGTATCATTATTATTTTATTTTCTTGGCAAATACAGGATACTGTGGTGGGTTCGATAGAGAATGTGTAACAAGAGTTAAGCTAAACGATCGCTAATCAATGTGTTATCTGATCTGCGTGACGAACGGGAAGTCTTTAATACAAGCCTAAATCCCTTTTACGGAAGTGTAGAAATTTTGTTTACCACTGACAAATTTCTATTTAAGCCGGGACGCGGCCGATCTATGGATTGAAAAAAGGTTAAGTAATTATACGCACTCCTCAAAGTTTCACTGTAAATCATTGATTTCAATAATATACGGAGTAAATGAAATGACCCTTGACTTGTTACGTACAAATACGCGGCCGTCGATACAAAAATTGGATGGACCAAGATTGGATAGTATCCGTAGGTTATAATATTCTCTTTCAACAATAGTTGCATCGTTGCATGTATCGTATGAGATCCAACTGTCGATAGCGATAGCATGTATAGTTGAAGAATAAGTACAAAACTATAAACCCTTAGATTATATATAATTCTATGTATAAACCCATAAATCCAAATTATTGAATATTTTAAGATATTTTTTTTATACAGCACATGTTGGTAAGTATGTCAAGATAGGATAGTATGGAGGTCAGTCCTTTTTTCCTACCCAGGGAATATAAACAGCCTGATGGTATGTTTGTATGTTTGGAGCTTAGATTATATATGATATGGAGATTAATTATCAAACTATAAAGTCTTCCTTGATATCGTGTATAGGTGACTGCCATACAAATTGTATGAAGCGATGTCTTCACTAAATTTAATATTTACTAGTTGCATGTAACACATGAGATCCAACTGTCGATAGCGATAGAATGTATAGTTGAAGAATAAGTACCAAACTATAAACCCATAAATACAAATTATTTAATATTTTAAGATATTTGTTTTTCTATACAACACATGTAGGTATGTTTGTCAAGATAGGATAGTATGGAGGTCAGTCCTTTGATCCTACCCAGAATATGAAAACAGCATGATGGTATGTACGTATGTTTGTTTGGAGATTAGTATCAAACTATTAAGTCTTCTTAGATATTGTGTGAAGGCGATTGCCATAAAAATTGTATGAAGCAATGTCGTCACTAAATTCAATTTTTATAAAAATTATTAAAAAAAAATTGAGATGTGCTTATACCATGTTAATATTTTTTATAGAAAATTAAATTATCTAGTTGGGGTGTTTCGGCTTTTCTTGATATTTTTAAAAAAATTGGAAATATAGGCAGTTAAACTCATAAATTTATCATAAAAAAAATATTATTCTCAAATCTAACTTTTATGGTTTCTGAGATATATGGAAAAATAAACCAAAATTTCAAAAGTTGATAACCCCTGACTGATACAAAAATTCACATTTCTGAGTGTAAAAGTTTTGTATAAAAATTTGGGCTCTGTGAATTGAGCGGACCAAAAGTTATAAGGGGGAGACAGACACACACACACACCACACACACACACACACAACCTCTCACACACACACACACACACGCACGCACGCATGCACGCACGCACGCACGCACGCACGCACGCACGCACGCACGCACGCACGCACGCACATACGCACGCACACACACACACACACACACACACACACACACACACATAAAATGTTCTACTCCGAATTCAGGTAAATCCATGTATGGGAACATATATGCTGCGAGGCCTCTAGTTGGTGTTATTAGCATGCAAAAAGTCCACTACACCATACAAAATTTTCCTTCGTACACGCATCTTGGCTTAATAATGTCGATTCATTAAGAGAATTGAATTCTCATGAACGAATCGACAGTTGGATAAAATATTGTTTAACTAGTCGCATGTAACACATGAGATCCAACTGTTGATAGCGATACTATGTGAAGTTGAAGAATAAGAATCAATCTATAAACCCATAAATCCAAATTATTGAAAATTATAACACATGTTGGTATGTTTGTCAAGATAGGACAGTATGGAGGTCAGTCCTCTTTTCCTACCCGGAATATGAAAACAGCATGATGATTCTGTATGTATGTTTGGAGATTAAGTATCAAACTATTAAGTCTTCTTACATATTGTGTATAGGCGACTGCCATACAATTTGTATGAAGCAATATCGTCACTAAATTCAATTTTTATAAAAATTGTTAAAAAAAAATTGAGATGTGCCAATACAATGTTGATATTTTTTATAGAAAATTAAATTATCTAGTTGGGTTGTTTCGGGTTTTTTCGATATTTTTAAAATATTGGAAATATAGGCAGTTAAACTCATAAATTTATAATAAAAAAAATATTTTTCTTAATAAAAAATGTTTGAGAAATTTTGGAATTTTTTTGAATAAATTAATTTGATACTTCGTATTTTTCTATGTTCACACGAATTTTGGATTGGAAAAAGATATTGAAAGGAGAGTAACGGCAGGTAATAGAGTGAACGGTGCATTAAGACCAGTAATGGCAGACCCAATTATTTCGCGGCAAGCGAAGCTCGCGGTACACAATGGTATCGTCGCACCGACTCTGCTATGCTAGTGAGACATGGACATGGCAGAAGACGCATGAAAGTAGAATTAACTCGGTTGAAATGAGGTCACTAAGACGAATGTGTGGTAAAACGATGTATGATAGAATAAGAAATGAGGATATTAGACGAGAATGTATGATTGAAAGAAATATCGTAAATAAGATTAAAATAAATTCCCTAAGGTGGTTCGGCCACATAGAAAGAATGAAAGATGACCGTCTGACAAAAAAAGTATACAAGTCTGATAAAAGAGGAACGAAAAGTAGAGGTCGGCCAATAAAAATTTGGCACGATCACATAAATGGGATTTTGAAAGATGGTGATGTAAGAAGTAAGAATAATAGAAGAGCGTGTATGAGACGATGTATGAACGTGAATGAGGCGAGGAAGGTATTTCAAGAGAGAGGAGTCTGGCATTCGGTTCTCTCTGCCTACCCCAAATAGGGAAATGGAGTGATGGTATGGCTATGGGACTACCATACAAATTGTATGAAGCGAAGTCGTCACTAAATTCAATTTCAATAAAAAATGTTAAAAAGAAATCGAGATGCACTGCTACAATGTTAATATTTTTTATAGAAAATTAAATTATCTAGTTGGGGTATTTCGGATTTTTTCGATATTTTTTAAAACTTTGGAAATATAGGCCGTTAAACACATAAATTTATCATAAAAAAATATTTTTCCTAAAAAAAAATGTTTAAAAAATGTTGTTTGGTTATTTTTAAAAAACTTATTTGAGATTATGTATTTGTCTATTTGTGATACCAATTTTCAGCGTTCTAGCTTTTATGGTTTCTGAGATATATGGAAAAATAAAGTAAAAATTCAAAAGTTGATAACCCCTGACTGAAACGAAAATTCAAAATTCTGAGTATAAAAGTTTTGTAGGCCTATTACTATTTATATATTCTGAAATTTTGGGCTCTGTGCATTGAGCGAATCAAATGTTATTTACACACAGACGTCATGACACACAAAATATAGATAAATAAAAAATATCAAATTGATGTTTTCAAAAAAATTCTAGAAATTCTCAAAAATTTTTTATAAATAAAAATATTTATCATGATAAATTTATGTGTTTAAATATGTGTTTCCAAAGTTTTTAAAAATATCGAAACAAGCCGAAACACCAAAACGAGATAATTTAATTTTCTATAAAAAATATTAACATTGCAATAGTAAGTAAGTAGGTACGCGCATCAGAGTAACAATAAACAAATTGATAGTATTATGAACGATGTAAAAATAAAAGTAAGTAGGTACGCGCATGAGAGAGGAACAATAATCAAATCAACATATAGTATGAACTTTGTAAAACTGAAAGTAAGTAGGTACGCGCACGAGAGAGAGTAGGTATCAATACATATATCGACAGTTGTATGAAGTCGTAAAAATAAAAGTAAGTAGGTACGCGCTTTTTCAAGGCAATATTTAAAATGCGTTGAATTGTATTCATTTTATCGCGAAGGTCACAGAGACATGGTTGAAGAGTATTGAGTGCAGACGCAAGACGATCGGAGCCATGTATATAAATCACCTTCAAAATATACTCCGAACAAATCTCCGTGCGGCCAAGGTCAACATGTAATATTGCCGCGGATGCAAAACGATCGGTGGCTTAGTAAAAATATACACCTTCAAAATATACACTGAACAAATCTCCGTGCGGCCAATGGTTGAACTAATAATATTCATTTCAAGATATTTTGATATTTTTTTTGCTTCCATGTAAATTTTTGCCAGTTGATTCTCTATGGTATAAGCAACAGAATGGTAGTTTTTGGCGTGAAAATTATCTTGCGTCCGTATACCGGACGCGAAAAGTTGGTGGACGCAACAACCCTATACGAATTTCACATAGGTGACGCAACAAGTATTGCGGGATATATATATATATATATATATATATATATATATATATATATATATATATATATATATATATATATATATATATATATATATATATATATATATATATATATATATATATATATATATATATATATATATATATATATATATATATATATATATATATATATATATATATATATATATATATATATATATATATATATATATATATATATATATATATATATATATATATATATATATATATATATATATATATATATATATATATATATATATATATATATATATATATATATATATATATATATATATATATATATATATATATATATATATATATATATATATATATATATATATATATATATATATATATATATATATATATATATATATATATATATATATGTTATATTTGATGTTTTCACGGGTGAAATATGTTATAATATTTTTATCTCGGTTTTCCCGTGTCAGTAGGTCTTGACTAAGACCATTTGTCTTCCGACGTTTCGCCTGAATATCACCAGGCATTTTCAAGGACTTAACGAAAAGCACGCGCGCGACACACGTCTACTCACACTGAAAGCTCACCGTCTTGACGGTGAGCTTTCAGTGTGAGTAGACGTGTGTCGCGCGCGTGCTTTTCGTTAAGTCCTTGAAAATGCCTGGTGATATTCAGGCGAAACGTCGGAAGACAAATGGTCTTAGTCAAGACCTACTGACACGGGAAAACCGAGATAAAAATATTATAATATATATATATATATATATATATATATATATATATATATATATATATATATATATATATATATATATATATATATATATATATATATATATATATATATATATATATATATATATATATATATATATATATATATATATATATATATATATATATATATATATATATATATATATATATATATATATATATATATATATATATATATATATATATATATATATATATATATATATATATATATATATATATATATATATATATATATATATATATATATATATATATATATATATATATATATATATATATATATATATATATATATATATATATATATATATATATATATATATATATATATATATATATATATATATATATATATATATATGTATATATATATATATATGTATATATATATATATATATATATATATATATATATATATATATATATATCCCGCAATACTTGTTGCGTCACCTATGTGAAATTCGTATAGGGTTGTTGCGTCCACCAACTTTTCGCGTCCGGTATACGGACGCAAGATAATTTTCACGCCAAAAACTACCATTCTGTTGCTTATACCATAGAGAATCAACTGGCAAAAATTTACATGGAAGCAAAAAAAATATCAAAATATCTTGAAATGAATATTATTAGTTCAACCATTGGCCGCACGGAGATTTGTTCAGTGTATATTTTTGAAGTGTATATTTTTACTAAGCCACCGATCGTTTTGCATCCGCGGCAAAATATTACATGTTGACCTTGGCCGCACGGAGATTTGTTCGGAGTATATTTTGAAGGTGATTTATATATATGGCTCCGATCGTCTTGCGTCTGCACTCAATACTGTTCTACCATGTCTCTGTGACCTTCGCGATAAAATGAATACAATTCAACGCATTTTAAATATTGCCTTGAAAAAGCGCGTACCTACTTACTTTTATTTTACGACTTCATACAACTGTCGATATATGTATTCCAACTGTCGATTTGTTCAGGAGAACTTTGTTCTCTTAACATATCGACAATGTATCAAGCCAGAATACGCGAGAATTGTATGGAGAGGTCTACTTTTTTCACGGCTTTTCCAACTTTGAAGTCAAAAAACACCAACTTAGAGGCTTCGCAGCATATATGTTCCATACACGGATTTACTCAGAATTCGGAGTAGAACATTTCGTGTGTCTGTGTGTGTGTGTGTCTGTGTGTGTGTCTGTGTGTGTGTCTGTGTGTGTGTGTGTCTGTGTGTGTGTCTGTGTGTCCGTCCCCCCCTTATAACTTTTGATCCGCTCAATTTACAGAGCCTAAAATTTCAGAATATATAAACAGTTACAGGCCTACAAAACTTTTATACTCGGAATTTTGAATTTTTGTTTCAGTCAGGGGTTATCAACTTTTGAATTTTTATTTTATTTTTCCATATATCTCAGAAACCATAAACGCTAGAACGCTGAAAATTGGTACAAACATAGACAAATACAAAATCTCAAATTAGTTTTTTCAAAAAAATTCCAGGGTTTCTCAAACATTTTTTATTAAGAAAAGTATTTTTTTTTTTTATAAATTTATGAGTTTAACTGCTTATACTATAATTTTTTTTTAAAATATCGAAAAAAGCAGAAACACCCCAACTAGATCATTTAATTTTCTATAAAAAATATTAACATTGTAGTAGAAGATCTCAATTTTTTTTAACAATTTTTTTAAAAATTGAATTTAGTGACGACATCGCTTCATACATTTTGTATGGCAGTCGCCTATACACAATATGTAAGAAGACTTAATAGTTTGATACTTCATCTCCAAACATACATACGTACATACCATCATGCTATTTGCATATTCTGGGTAGGAAAAAGGATCTTCCTCCATACTATCCTATCTTGACATACATACCTACATATGTTGTATAGAAAACAAAATATCTGAAAATATTCAATAATTTGTATCTATGGGTTTATAGTTTGGTACATATTCTTCAACTATACATACTATCGCTATCGACAGTTGGATCTCATGTGTTACATGCAACTAGTTTTACATCGTTCATAATCCAACTGTCGATTTGTTCAGGAGAACTTTGTTCTCTTAACATATCGACAATGTATCAAGCCAGAATACGCGAGAATTGTATGGAGAGGTCTACTTTTTTCATGGATTTTCCAACTTTGAAGTCAAAAAACACCAACTTAGAGGCTTCGCAGCATATATGTTCCATACACGGATTTACTCAGAATTCGGAGTAGAACATTTCGTGTGTCTGTGTGTGTGTGTGTCTGTGTGTGTGTCTGTGTGTGTGTGTGTCTGTGTGTGTGTCTGTGTGTCCGTCCCCCCCTTATAACTTTTGATCCGCTCAATTTACAGAGCCTAAAATTTCAGAATATATAAACAGTTACAGGCCTACAAAACTTTTATACTCGAAATTTTGAATTTTTGTTTCAGTCAGGGGTTATCAACTTTTGAATTTTTATTTTATTTTTCCATATATCTCAGAAACCATAAACGGTAGAACGCTGAAAATTGGTACAAACATAGACAAATACAAAATCTCAAATTAGTTTTTTCAAAAAAGTTCCAGGGTTTCTGAAACATTTTTTATTAAGAAAAATATTTTTTTTATGATAAATTTATGAGTTTAACTGCCTATATTTCCAAAACTTTTACAATTATCGAAAAAAGCCGAAACACCCCAACTAGATAATTTAATTTTCTATAAAAAATATTAACATTGTAGTAGAAGATCTCAATTTTTTTTTAACAATTTTTTTAAAAATTGAATTTAGTGACGACATCGCTTCATACATTTTGTATGGCAGTCGCCTATACACAATATGTAAGAAGACTTAATAGTTTGTTACTTCATCTCCAAACATACATACATACCATCATGCAATTTGCATATTCTGGGTAGGAAAAAGGATCTTCTTCCATACTATCCTATCTTGACATACATACCTACATATGTTGTATAGAAAACAAAATATCTGAAAATATTCAATAATTTGTATCTATGGGTTTATAGTTTGGTACATATTCTTCAACTATACATACTATCGCTATCGACAGTTGGATCTCATGTGTTACATGCAACTAGTACTATCAATTTGTTTATTGTTACTCTGATGCGCGTACCTACTTACTTACTATTGCAATGTTAATATTTTTTATAGAAAATTAAATTATCTCGTTTTGGTGTTTCGGCTTGTTTCGATATTTTTAAAAACTTTGGAAACACATATTTAAACACATAAATTTATCATGATAAATATTTTTATTTATAAAAAATTTTTGAGAATTTCTAGAATTTTTTTGAAAACATCAATTTGATATTTTTTATTTATCTATATTTTGTGTGTCATGACGTCTGTGTGTCCCCCCCCTTATAACATTTGATTCGCTCAATGCACAGAGCCCAAAATTTCAGAATATATAAATAGTAATAGGCCTACAAAACTTTTATACTCAGAATTTTGAATTTTCGTTTCAGTCAGGGGTTATCAACTTTTGAATATTTACTTTATTTTTCCATATATCTCAGAAACCATAAAAGCTAGAACGCTGAAAATTGGTACCACAAATAAACAAATACATAATCTCAAATAAGTTTTTTAAAAATAACCAAACTACATTTTTTAAACATTTTTTTTTAGGAAAAATATTTTTTTATGATAAATTTATGTGTTTAACGGCCTATATTTCCAAAGTTTTAAAAAATATCGAAAAAATCCGAAATATCCCAACTAGATAATTTAATTTTCTATAAAAAATATTAACATTGTAGCAGTACATCTCGATTTCTTTTTAACATTTTTTATTGAAATTGAATTTAGTGACGACTTCGCTTCATACAATTTGTATGGTAGTCCCATAGCCATACCATCACTCCATTTCCCTATTTGGGGTAGGCAGAGAGAACCGAATGCCAGACTCCTCTCTCTTGAAATACCTTCCTCGCCTCATTCACGTTCATACATCGTCTCATACACGCTCTTCTATTATTCTTACTTCTTACATCACCATCTTTCAAAATCCCATTTATGTGATCGTGCCAAATTTTTATTGGCCGACCTCTACTTTTCGTTCCTCTTTTATCAGACTTGTATACTTTTTTTGTCAGACGGTCATCTTTCATTCTTTCTATGTGGCCGAACCACCTTAGGGGATTTATTTTAATCTTACTTACGATGTTTCTTTCAATCATACATTCTCGTCTAATATCCTCATTTCTTATTCTATCATACATCGTTTTACCACACATTCGTCTTAGTGACCTCATTTCAACCGAGTTAATTCTACTTTCATGCGTCTTCTGCCATGTCCATGTCTCACTAGCATACATTAGAGTCGGTGCGACGATACCATTGTGTACCGCGAGCTTCGCTTGCCGCGAAATAATTGGGTCTGCCATTACTGGTCTTAATGCACCGTTCACTCTATTACCTGCCGTTACTCTCCTTTCAATATCTTTTTCCAATCTTCCATCACGCTGAAACATGCTTCCTAAGTATGGTATGGTAGTCGTCTATACACATTACACAATATATTATGTAAGAAGACCTTATAGTTTGTTACTTTATCTCCAAATACATACATACCATCAGGCTGTTTTCATATTCCGGGTTGGAAAAGAGGACTGACCTCCATACTGTCCACGTATTTGGATGGTAAAATCATGAGAATAGCCATGTGATCAATAACATCAGGTATTTTTTTTTCATGAATGCGGGTTTGTTATTTAAAAATACGCACTTACATCAGAAACTGAAAGTTTATTGGGTAAGAAATATTCTGCACTAAGTTGTATTATTTTTATGCACAACAGATATTTAATGTATTTTAAACTCAAGGAGACAAGTCCCGTCAATCGGTGAAATCAAAACCCTCACGATTACCCATATCAAGGATATAATTTTCATGTGGATTCTATAATATCTTAAGATATCTAATATAATTATATCCAGGATTTCACTTCTTGGCCGGACTTGCTCCTGATCTAGTCGTATTTGTCAAATCTTTTCATAAATGTATATATTCCATATACGGAATTACTCAAAATTCGGAGGAGAACATTTCGTGTCTGTGTGTGTGTCCCTCCCCCCTTATAACTTTTGATCCGCTCAATTTACAGAGCCCAAAATTTCAGAATATATTAACAGTTATAGACCTACAAAACTTTTTTACTCAGAATTTTGAATTTTTGTTTCAGTCAGGGGTTATCAACTTTTAAATTTTTGGTTTATTTTTCCATATATCTCAGAAACCATAAAAGCTAGAACGCTGAAAATTCGTGTGAACATAGAAAAATACGAAGTATCAAATTAATTTATTCAAAAAAATTCCAAAATTTCTCAAACATTTTTTATTAAGAAAAATATTTTTTTTATTATAAACTAGCTGAGAAGCATCGCTTCGCTCAGCTTCTAAGCTAGGGCTTTCAGCCTACTTTTTACCACTGCGCGGTAAATGGCCGCCTTCGGCGGTTCATGCAACAAAAAGCTTTTATGGTAGGTACTTAAAAAATATATTCAGTACAGTGTTACACGCCCATGACGTTGCCAAGTCCATGAAGACTTGGCCACGTCAACCTGAGCACCCGCGAAGAAGAACGAACGCTTGCCCTTAACCGTGAGTGCCGTGAAAAGATAAATTACTCTGGATGCTGCAATTTATCGACCTGTATCTTCGTTTTGTGTCTCATGGGCATATTATGATGAGTAACAGCACTCTATTCTCCATCATCAAAATGTAGTTATTTACCTCATTTTGATTATAAACCCTAATACCTAATTATATTTTAGTTTAAATTTAAACATAAAAATTAGATTTGAAGGCCGGTACCTACTTCTGTTTTGAAAATCAGTAAGTTATGTTATTTTATTATTCTTCAACATTTATTTAAGATAAATAATATCAATTTATTCAATTATTTTTAAATAAGTATTTTGTTTATTTATGTTAGTCCAATTAATTCAAACTTTGGGTTGCCCATATAGAACGAATGTGTTTTTAAAGTTGTAACGTGCACATCATACATTATTTTATAATCAATAATCAATAGTTGTTGATAATAATATTTCATTTTGATGACCTTTTTATTATTTTGATATTATTCTCATCAAGAAAACTTATATTTTTTAACGCATTGCGGCGCTTTTGTGATGTCATTCAAATAATACTCCATATTTAAATAATAATTAAATTTAAAGACCTACCACGAAAGTAGAAGGTATTTAAATATTTTGTAATCTTATAATATTTTTAAACTGTATTCCTGTTTTACAAAATTTCGTAGAAATAAAGTTGTTTTTGTAAAAATGATTTTATATTATGTTTCCATAAGTTTGAAAATTTACCGATAGATGTCGAAAACCAACAATTTATATTCCTTTACATATTTTTTCGAATTTAAAAAAAAAAATAGGCGTTTCCACAAAAAAAGAAAAATTTTCCCGTAATATGTATAATATTGTCTATCTTTAAACAAAAAATCAATATAATTGGCGTTGTAGGCCACTTGTAAAGAATCACATATTTTGACAGCTAAATCGGTGAAACAATGCAAGTAAAGCAAATCTGACTCATAATGCAAAAGGAAACGATTGTTCCGTGTAAATTGTTTCCTCTCCCATGTAGGATTTTATTATTTCGTGCCTTTTGAGCTCTGGCTATTACGGGAACAAACACAACTTTACGTTGGCATCAGTTGGCATTATAATAACCGCAAGGATATATTCTCATAAATCAATTTTGGCGACTCGGCGAGTAACGCAAAAAAACATTCTATAAGTCTTATTATATAACATTTAAACATACTTTCTTTTGAAAATATCATAAAAAACAAATTAGCTCGCGAGGCTTTGTGTTTTATACTGTTTCAAATGTTATATTATAAAAATGTAATATTATAAGATTTTTGCTCTACTGTAAAATTGACGATTTTGACATAGTAAGATTTCAAACGAAACTTCGAGAGACAGACTGACATGAATATAGCCGTGCACAAACATGTGCAAATCCAGAACGACAATCTTACGAGGTCTACTTTATTTATATGCAGATTTATGAGTTTAACTGCCTATATTTCCAATATTTTAAATAACGAAAAAACCCGAAACAACCCAACTAGATAATTTAATTTTCTATAAAAAATATCAACATTGTATTGGCACATCTCAATTTTTTTTTAACAATTTTTATAAAAATTGAATTTAGTGACGATATTGCTTCATACAAATTGTATGGCAGTCGCCTATACACAATATGTAAGAAGTCTTAATAGTTTGATACTTAATCTCCAAACATACATACAGAATCATCATGCTGTTTTCATATTCCGGGTAGGAAAAGAGGACTGACCTCCATACTGTCCTATCTTGACATACATACCAACATGTGTTATAATTTTCAATAATTTGGATTTATGGGTTTATAGATTGATTCTTATTCTTCAACTTCACATAGTATCGCTATCAACAGTTGGATCTCATGTGTTACATGTGACTAGTTAAACAATATTTTATCCAACTGTCGATTCGTTCATGAGAATTCAATTCTCTTAATGAATCGACATTATTAAGCCAATATGCGTGTACAAAGGAAAATTTTGTATGGTGTAGTGGACTTTTTGCATGCTAATAACACCAACTAGAGGCCTCGCAGCATATATGTTCACATACATGGATTTACTCAGAATTCGGAGTAGAACATTTTATGTGTGTGTGTGTGTGTGTGTGTGCGTGCGTGTGTGCGTGCGTGCGTGCGTGCGTGCGTGCGTGCGTGCGTGCGTGCGTGCGTGCGTGCGTGCGTGCGTGCGTGCGTGCGTGCGTGCGTGCGTGCGTGCGTGCGTGCGAGCGTGCGTGCGTGCGAGCGTGCGTGCGTGCGTGCGTGCGTGCGTGCGTGCGTGTGTGTGTGTGTGTGTGTGTGTGTGTGTGTGAGAGGGTGTGTGTGTGTGTGTGTGTGTGTGTGTGTGGTGTGTGTGTGTGTGTCTGTCTCCCCCTTATAACTTTTGGTCCGCTCAATTCACAGAGCCCAAATTTTTATACAAAACTTTTATACTCAGAAATGTGAATTTTTGTATCAGTCAGGGGTTATCAACTTTTGAAATTTTGGTTTATTTTTCCATATATCTCAGAAACCATAAAAGTTAGATTTAAGAAAAATATTTTTTTTATGATAAAATTTATGAGTTTAACTGCCTATATTTCCAATTTTTTTAAAAATATCAAGAAAAGCCGAAACACCCCAACTAGATAATTTAATTTTCTATAAAAAATATTAACATGGTATAAGCACATCTCAATTTTTTTTTAATAATTTTTATAAAAATTGAATTTAGTGACGACATTGCTTCATACAATTTTTATGGCAATCGCCTTCACACAATATCTAAGAAGACTTAATAGTTTGATACTAATCTCCAAACAAACATACGTACATACCATCATGCTGTTTTCATATTCTGGGTAGGATCAAAGGACTGACCTCCATACTATCCTATCTTGACATACATACCTACATGTGTTGTATAGAAAAACAAATATCTTAAAATATTAAATAATTTGTATTTATGGGTTTATAGTTTGGTACTTATTCTTCAACTATACATTCTATCGTTATCGACAGTTGGATCTCATGTGTTACATGCAACTAGTAAATATTAAATTTAGTGAAGACATCGCTTCATACAATTTGTATGGCAGTCACCTATACACGATATCAAGGAAGACTTTATAGTTTGATAATTAATCTCCATATCATATATAATCTAAGCTCCAAACATACAAACATACCATCAGGCTGTTTATATTCCCTGGGTAGGAAAAAAGGACTGACCTCCATACTATCCTATCTTGACATACTTACCAACATGTGCTGTATAAAAAAAATATCTTAAAATATTCAATAATTTGGATTTATGGGTTTATACATAGAATTATATATAATCTAAGGGTTTATAGTTTTGAACTTATTCTTCAACTATACATGCTATCGCTATCGACAGTTGGATCTCATACGATACATGCAACGATGCAACTAGTGTTCAAAGAGAATATTATAACCTACGGATACTATCCAATCTTGGTCCATCCAATTTTTGTATCGACGGCCGCGTATTTGTACGTAACAAGTCAAGGGTCATTTCATTTACTCCGTATATTATTGAAATCAATGATTTACAGTGAAACTTTGAGGAGTGCGTATAATTACTTAACCTTTTTTCAATCCATAGATCGGCCGCGTCCCGGCTTAAATAGAAATTTGTCAGTGGTAAACAAAATTTCTACACTTCCGTAAAAGGGATTTAGGCTTGTATTATAGACTTCCCGTTCGTCGCGCAGATCAGATAACACATTGATTAGCGATCGTTTAGCTTAACTCTTGTTACACATTCTCTATCGAACCCACCACAGTATCCTGTATTTGCCAAGAAAATAAAATAATAATGATACTTTCAACAAAATTTTAAAATTTTACTTAACTAGCGAAACCCGGCAGACGTTGTACTAACTTTATTTATCTAAACATATCGACAGTATTAAGCCAAGATGCGCGAATTAGGAACATTTTGTATGTCGTAGTGGACTTATTACATGCAAAAAACACAAACTTAGAGGCTTCGCAGCATATCTTATGTTCTATATAATATCTTCAATCATACCATCTTGCTGTTTTCATATTCTGGTTAGAAAAAAGGACTGACCTCCATATTGTCCTTTCTTGACATACATAGGTACCTACATCTGTTGTATAGAAAACAAAATATCTTAAGATATTCAATAATTTGTATTTATGGGTTTATAGTTTGGTACTTATTCTTCAACTAACATACTATCGCTATCGACAGTTGGATCTCATGTATTACAATACATGCAACTAGTTTATTATTGTTTTTTTGCGTTTATCTTAATTACATATTTCAACTGTCGATTTGTTCAAGAGAACTTTGTTCTCTTAACATACCTATCGACAATGTTTCAAGCCAGGATACGCGAGAATTGTATACAGGGTCTACTTTTTTCACGGCTTTTCAAATTTTGAAGTCATGAAACACCAACATAGAGGCTTCGCAGCATATATGTTCCATACACGGATTTACTCAGAATTCGGAGTAGAACATTTCGTGTGTCTGTGTGTGCGCGTGTGTGTGAGTCCGTTTCCCCTTATAACTTTTGATCTGCTTTAAATTTATTAAATAAATTTAAGGTAATTTTTTGATTACATTAAATTTATACATGGGCATCTATTAACAGACTGTCCATCGTCAGTGTGCAGAAAGAAAACATTTGCATTCATAACTATCACGCCATTTCCTAATAAGGTTATTCTGTGTTCCACTTAAAAGTGCACCTCGTGATATTGTTGCCACATCTCCAAATTAAGTTCCTCTTATATCATTTTTAAAACTTTAAAATAGACAATCTGAGTTTAAAATGATGGAATGATATCATGGATTTTTATTATACTAGTTGCATGTAACACATGAGATCCAACTGTCGATAGCGATAGTATGTATAGTTGAAGAATAAGAATCAAACTATAAACCCATAAATACAAAATATTGAAAATTTTAAGACATGTTGGTATGTATGTCAAGATAGGACAGTATGGAGGTCAGTCCTCTTTTCCTACCCGGAATATGAAAACAGCGTGATGGTTCTGTATGTATGTTTGGATATTAAGTACCTATCAAACTATTAAGTTAGTCTTCTTACATATTGTGTATAAGCGACTGCCATACAAATTGTATGAAGCAATGTCGTCACTAAATTCAATTTTTATAAAAATTGTTAAAAAAAATTGAGCCCAAACTTTTATACTCAGAATTTTGAATTTTTGTTTCAGTCAGGGTATCATTCAGTCAGGATATTTTTGTATCAACTTTTGAATTTATACATTATTTTTCCATATATCTCAGAAACCATAAAAGCTTGAACGCTGAAAATTGGTACGAACATATACAAATACAAAATCTCAAACGAATTTTTTCAAATAAATTCCAGAGTTTCTGAAACATTTTTTATTAAGAAAAACATTTTTTTATGTTAAATATATGTGATTAACTGCCTATATTTCCTAAGTTTTTAAAAATATCGAAAAAAGCCGAAACAATCCAAATAGATAATTTAATTTTCTATAAAACATAGTAACATTGAAGTAGTACATATCTCAAATTTATATAAATTGAATTTAGTGAAGACATTGCTTCATACGATTTCTATGGCAGTCGCCTATACACAATATTATATGTAAGTACATATTTACAGTTTGATACTTAAATCTCCGAACATACACACATACCATCATGCTGATTTCATATTCTGGGTAGGATAAAAGGACTGACCTCCATACTTTCCTATCTTGACAAACATACCTACATGTGTTGTATAGAAAACAAAATATCTTAAAATATTCAATAATTTGGATTTAAGTGTTTATAGTTTGGTACTTATTCTTCAACTATACATACTATCGCTATCGACAGTTGGATCTCATGAGTTACATGCAACTAGTAAAAATATATATGATTGTCTATGATTATTTAGAATGTGATATTGAATAGTATACAACACTCATTTCGAAATGAATGTTGAATACCTACTATTATTATTTAATAATGATATTCTTTTGTACCTTATGTAAATAAATAAAATATTAACAAACTCATTCATTTTATTGTTAATCATTGGTATTATACTGTACACTATCATGGATTGATCCTCAATGCGATCCACACAATGTGGGATTACCATCGGCAGGTGAGAGCGGGTGTGCATTATCCTATAAAAGAAGCTCGACTTGCGCATATTTTTGACACACCGGCATCTATATTAAAAATTAAATTAATATAAAGGGTAAAAGAATATTTTAAAGCTTGGTGACAGTTTATTTTCTATGCCTATAATATATTTTATTGTACGTAGTGAAATATGTACCTAAGTAGGTACTTACATTATTATTGCATCATGATTCATAAGAAAATAAATACGATTGTAAATTATAATGTTTTCACCGAAATCAGGATTTTATCAGTATTATCCTACATTGGATTTTATCTGCAGGATTTTATCTATGGTTTCAAGTCTCCGAAGGTCAGATTTTGGGCGAAGCCGATGGTTTAACCACGTAGAAATATACAATATCAATATTTGCGTGAGAAATGAATTTAAATAAATATCTCCTCTGCTGGGATTCGAACCCAGGACGCCCGCACAGAAACCGAACGGCTTACCAACTGTCCCACGGCGGTCGGCGTAGTAATAAAGTTAAAAAATATCGAATGGTATACACATGGACGCAAGAACGATGTCAATTATGCATACGAAAGTTTTTTAATATACACCGGAAGTAGTAATAAAGATAGAAGAATATGACGTGAAAACTGTATGATGAAATATATAAAATATACAAAAATATACACCGGACGCAGTAATAAAGATAAAAAAATGGTCGTGAAAAATATACGAAGATATATATAAAATATACAAAAAATATACTCCGGAAGCAGTAATAAAGATAAAAAAATGGACGTGAAAAATATAGGAAGACATATATAAAATATACAAAAAATATACACTTGGACGCAAGTATGAAAAAGACGTATCAAACGTACCAAAACAGGATAAAACTGAATATTTATATTTTGAAATTTATAAGAAAATCCTTATGCCTACAATGATTGTGAGCTACAAATAACGATAAATTCATCATCATCATCATCTGTGGCTCCACAACCCAGGTCGGGTCTTAGCCTCCTGCAGAGCCCGCCTCCATGACTGTCGATCCTGCGACGCATTGCGCCAGTTATGGACGCCGATGCTGTTCGCATCCTTCACCACTCCGTCCAGCCATCGAAGCTTCGGCCTTCCAACTTTTCTTCGTCCCCCCGGTGCACCATTCATGATCCGTCTTGGAACGTCCTCCTCGTTCATTCTTTGGACGTGTCCAGCCCATCTGAGTCTACCAATTCTTATTTCTTTCAGTATGGTAGGCTCCTTGTACAGATCATACAATTCGTAGTTGTGCCTGATACGCCACTCTCCATTGTCACAAGTCGGGCCGTAGATCCTCCTCAGCACCTTCCTCTCAAAAATTTCCAGGGCTCTTTCATCAGATTTAGCGATTGCCCAACATTCTGATCCATATGAGAGTACTGGCCGAATTAGAGTCTTATAGAGGAGGACTTTCGTTTTTTTGGTGAGGTGACGAGACTTCATGTGCCTCTGCAACCCATAGTAGCACCGATTTGCGGACACTATTCGGCGTTTAATTTCAGTTGAGACATTGTTGTCACTTGTCACCATAGTACCGAGGTACACAAACTCGCTAGCAGTTTCGAATGTGTAATCGTCGACTCGCAAATCTGGCGGTTTTCGACGTTCATGCACTGGCATATACTTTGTCTTTCCCTCGTTTACCATCAACCCCATATTCCTTGCTGATGCAGCCAGGGCTTTAAATGCAATTTTTAAATCATTTTCCGAGCGTGCAATGATATCTATATCATCAGCGTAGGCAAGGAGTTGCACAGATTTATTGAAGATATGGCCACCAATTTGAATACCCGAGTCTCGGATGGCCTTTTCCAGTGCCAAGTTAAACAGTGTGCACGCAAGTGCGTCTCCCTGCCTCAGTCCGTTGAAAGTCTTCAGGGGTTCGGACATGTCCTGTTGTATTCTAACTCGACATTCGACGTTGGACATTGTGAGCTTCACTAGGTTTACTAGTTTCTTGGGGATATTAAACTCATCCATGGCTCTGTAGAGTTTTTCTCGGTTTACTGTGTCGTAAGCAGCCCTAAAGTCAACAAATAGATGGTATGTGTCAACGTTGAACTCTATAGTTTTTTCCAGTATCTGTCTCAGGCAGAAAATTTGGTCAGTTGTGGACATTCCCTTACGGAACCCAGTTTGATATTTTCCGATAATGCCATCCGAGTATTTCCCCAGTCTGTCACACAAAATATTTGACATGATCTTGTATGAGACATTCAGCAGAGTAATGCCTCTGTAATTAGAGCATTTCATGGGATCTCCTTTTTTATGGAGAGGGCAAATTATTCCACAGTTCCATTCACTTGGCAGGGTTTCGGAGCACCAAACAGATTTTATTATATAATGTATGTGGATGTGGAGCTTCTCCCCGCCATATTTAATCAATTCCGCGGGAATATTGTCTGTTCCAGGTGATTTATTATTATGCAGGCTTTTAATGGCACGCACCACCTCCTCTACTGTCGGTGGCGGCTCAGTATTGCTGGCATCATCGTTGTAGACGTCCCTAGTACCCGTTAGGCTCTCACTCCCACTTACATTCAGAAGAGTGTCAAAATATTCCATCCATCTATTCAGAATTTGCTGTTTCTCACTCAGAATGTTTCCCTCACTATCGTGGCACATCGTAAGCCTGGGCTTGAACTCCTTTCTCTGTTGGTTGACCCTCTGGTAAAAGAGTCGGCTCTTGTTATGGGCGTTCGCTAGTTCAACTTCTCTGATCTGATTTTCAAGGAATACACGTTTTTTCTTTCTATGCAGTTTCTTTTCCTTCTTTCTCAGGTCCCTATATTCTAATACTGCCTGACGTGTATGGTGTCGCTGTTGCATTCTGAGGTATGCATCATTCTTTAAATTGGTCGCGTATTGGCATTCCGATAAATTCAGTGAGATAAAAATAATATAATATGTAGAAGTGGTGGACGCCGATCCGTCGGATATTTGGCGGACGCAAAAAGTGTAGTGGGATCTATATATATATATATATATATATATATATATATATATATATATATATATATATATATATATATATATATATATATATATATATATATATATATATATATATATATATATATATATATATATATATATATATATATATATATATATATATATATATATATATATATATATATATATATATATATATATATATATATATATATATATATATATATATATATATATATATAGATCCCACTACACTTTTTGCGTCCGCCAAATATCCGACGGATCGGCGTCCACCGCTTCTACATATTATTTTAGTTTTATCTCACTGAATTTAGCGTTATTTGTAGCTCACAATCATTGTAGGCATAAGGTTTTTCTTATAAATTTCAAAATATAAATATTCAGTTTTATCCTGTTTTGGTACGTTTGATACGTCTTTTTCATACTTGCGTCCAAGTGTATATTTTTTGTATATTTTATATATGTCTTCCTATATTTTTCACGTCCATTTTTTTATCTTTATTACTGCTTCCGGAGTATATTTTTTGTATATTTTATATATATCTTCGTATATTTTTCACGACCATTTTTTTATCTTTATTACTGCGTCCGGTGAATATTTTTGTATATTTTATATATTTCTTCATACAGTTTTCACGTCATATTCTTCTATCTTTATTACTACTTCCGGTGTATATTAAAAAACTTTCGTATGCATAATTGACATCGTTCTTGCGTCCATGTGTATATCATTCGATATTTTTTATTATTTTTTAACTTTATTACTACGCCGACCGCCGTGGGACAGTTGGTAAGCCGTTCGGTTTCTGTGCGGGCGTCCTGGGTTCGAATCCCAGCAGAGGAGATATTTATTTAAATTCATTTCTCACGCAAATATTGATATTGTATATTTCTACGTGGTTAAACCATCGGCTTCGCCCAAAATCTGACCTTCGGAGACTTGAAACCATAGATAAAATCCTGCAGATAAAATCCAATGTAGGATAATACTGATAAAATCCTGATTTCGGTGAAAACATAATAATTTACAATCGTATTTATTTTCTTATGAATCATGATGCAATAATAATGTAAGTACCTACTTAGGTACATATTTCACTACGTACAATAAAATATATTATAGGCATAGAAAATAAACTTTCACCAAGCTTTAAAATATTCTTTTACCCTTTATATTAATTTAATTTTAAATATAGATGCCGGTGTGTCAAAAATATGCGCAAGTCGAACTTCTTTTATAGGATAATGCACACCCGCTCTCACCTGCCGATGGTAACCCCACATTGTGTGGATCGCATTGAGGATCAATCCATGATAGTGTACAGTATAATACCAATAATTAACAATAAAATGAATGAGTTTGTTAATATTTTATTTATTTACATAAGGTACAAAAGAATATCATTATTAAACAATAATAGTAGGTATTCAACATTCATTTCGAAATGAGTGTTGTATACTATTCAATATCACATTCTAAATAATCATGGACAATCATATATATTTTTACTAGTTGCATGTAACTCATGAGATCCAACTGTCGATAGCGATAGTATGTATAGTTGAAGAATAAGTACCAAACTATAAACACTTAAATCCAAATTATTGAATATTTTAAGATATTTTGTTTTCTATACAACACATGTAGGTATGTTTGTCAAGATAGGAAAGTATGGAGGTCAGTCCTTTTATCCTACCCAGAATATGAAATCAGCATGATGGTATGTGTGTATGTTCGGAGATTTAAGTATCAAACTGTAAATATGTACTTACATTATAATATTGTGTATAGGCGACTGCCATAGAAATCGTATGAAGCAATGTCTTCACTAAATTCAATTTATATAAATTTGAGATATGTACTACTTCAATGTTACTATGTTTTATAGAAAATTAAATTATCTATTTGGATTGTTTCGGCTTTTTCGATATTTTTAAAAACTTAGGAAATATAGGCAGTTAATCACATATATTTAACATAAAAAAATGTTTTTCTTAATAAAAAATGTTTGAGAAACTCTGGAATTTATTTGAAAAAATTCGTTTGTGATTTTGTATTTGTATATGTTCGTACCAATTTTCAGCGTTCAAGCTTTTATGGTTTCTGAGATATATGGAAAAATAATGTATAAATTCAAAAGTTGATACAAAAATGGCATGTTTGTATGTTTGGAGCTTAGATTATATATGATATGGAGATTAATTATCAAACTATAAAGTCTTCCTTGATATCGTGTATAGGTGACTGCCATACAAATTGTATGAAGCGATGTCTTCACTAAATTTAATATTTACTAGTTGCATGTAACACATGAGATCCAACTGTCGATAGCGATAGAATGTATAGTTGAAGAATAAGTACCAAACTATAAACCCATAAATACAAATTATTTAATATTTTAAGATATTTGTTTTTCTATACAACACATGTAGGTATGTATGTCAAGATAGGATAGTATGGAGGTCAGTCCTTTGATCCTACCCAGAATATGAAAACAGCATGATGGTATGTACGTATGTTTGTTTGGAGATTAGTATCAAACTATTAAGTCTTCTTAGATATTGTGTGAAGGCGATTGCCATAAAAATTGTATGAAGCAATGTCGTCACTAAATTCAATTTTTATAAAAATTATTAAAAAAAAATTGAGATGTGCTTATACCATGTTAATATTTTTTTATAGAAAATTAAATTATCTAGTTGGGGTGTTTCGGCTTTTCTTGATATTTTTAAAAAAATTGGAAATATAGGCAGTTAAACTCATAAATTTATCATAAAAAAAATATTATTCTTAAATCTAACTTTTATGGTTTCTGAGATATATGGAAAAATAAACCAAAATTTCAAAAGTTGATAACCCCTGACTGATACAAAAATTCACATTTCTGAGTGTAAAAGTTTTGTATAAAAATTTGGGCTCTGTGAATTGAGCGGACCAAAAGTTATAAGGGGGAGACAGACACACACACACACCACACACACACACACACACACCCTCTCACACACACACACACACGCACGCACGCACGCACGCACGCACGCACGCACGCACACACGCACGCACGCACGCACGCACGCACGCACGCACGCACGCACGCACGCACGCACACACGCACGCACACACACACACACACACACACACACACACACATAAAATGTTCTACTCCGAATTCATCGGGTTTATAGTTTTGAACTTATTCTTCAACTATACATGCTATCGCTATCGACAGTTGGATCTCATACGATACATGCAACGATGCAACTAGTGTTCAAAGAGAATATTATAACCTACGGATACTATCCAATCTTGGTCCATCCAATTTTTGTATCGACGGCCGCGTATTTGTACGTAACAAGTCAAGGGTCATTTCATTTACTCCGTATATTATTGAAATCAATGATTTACAGTGAAACTTTGAGGAGTGCGTATAATTACTTAACCTTTTTTCAATCCATAGATCGGCCGCGTCCCGGCTTAAATAGAAATTTGTCAGTGGTAAACAAAATTTCTACACTTCCGTAAAAGGGATTTAGGCTTGTATTATAGACTTCCCGTTCGTCGCGCAGATCAGATAACACATTGATTAGCGATCGTTTAGCTTAACTCTTGTTACACATTCTCTATCGAACCCACCACAGTATCCTGTATTTGCCAAGAAAATAAAATAATAATGATACTTTCAACAAAATTTTAAAATTTTACTTAACTAGCGAAACCCGGCAGACGTTGTACTAACTTTATTTATCTAAACATATCGACAGTATTAAGCCAAGATGCGCGAATTAGGAACATTTTGTATGTCGTAGTGGACTTATTACATGCAAAAAACACAAACTTAGAGGCTTCGCAGCATATCTTATGTTCTATATAATATCTTCAATCATACCATCTTGCTGTTTTCATATTCTGGTTAGAAAAAAGGACTGACCTCCATATTGTCCTTTCTTGACATACATAGGTACCTACATCTGTTGTATAGAAAACAAAATATCTTAAGATATTCAATAATTTGTATTTATGGGTTTATAGTTTGGTACTTATTCTTCAACTAACATACTATCGCTATCGACAGTTGGATCTCATGTATTACAATACATGCAACTAGTTTATTATTGTTTTTTTGCGTTTATCTTAATTACATATTTCAACTGTCGATTTGTTCAAGAGAACTTTGTTCTCTTAACATACCTATCGACAATGTTTCAAGCCAGGATACGCGAGAATTGTATACAGGGTCTACTTTTTTCACGGCTTTTCAAATTTTGAAGTCATGAAACACCAACATAGAGGCTTCGCAGCATATATGTTCCATACACGGATTTACTCAGAATTCGGAGTAGAACATTTCGTGTGTCTGTGTGTGCGCGTGTGTGTGAGTCCGTTTCCCCTTATAACTTTTGATCTGCTTTAAATTTATTAAATAAATTTAAGGTAATTTTTTGATTACATTAAATTTATACATGGGCATCTATTAACAGACTGTCCATCGTCAGTGTGCAGAAAGAAAACATTTGCATTCATAACTATCACGCCATTTCCTAATAAGGTTATTCTGTGTTCCACTTAAAAGTGCACCTCGTGATATTGTTGCCACATCTCCAAATTAAGTTCCTCTTATATCATTTTTAAAACTTTAAAATAGACAATCTGAGTTTAAAATGATGGAATGATATCATGGATTTTTATTATACTAGTTGCATGTAACACATGAGATCCAACTGTCGATAGCGATAGTATGTATAGTTGAAGAATAAGAATCAAACTATAAACCCATAAATACAAAATATTGAAAATTTTAAGACATGTTGGTATGTATGTCAAGATAGGACAGTATGGAGGTCAGTCCTCTTTTCCTACCCGGAATATGAAAACAGCGTGATGGTTCTGTATGTATGTTTGGATATTAAGTACCTATCAAACTATTAAGTTAGTCTTCTTACATATTGTGTATAAGCGACTGCCATACAAATTGTATGAAGCAATGTCGTCACTAAATTCAATTTTTATAAAAATTGTTAAAAAAAATTGAGCCCAAACTTTTATACTCAGAATTTTGAATTTTTGTTTCAGTCAGGGTATCATTCAGTCAGGATATTTTTGTATCAACTTTTGAATTTATACATTATTTTTCCATATATCTCAGAAACCATAAAAGCTTGAACGCTGAAAATTGGTACGAACATATACAAATACAAAATCTCAAACGAATTTTTTCAAATAAATTCCAGAGTTTCTGAAACATTTTTTATTAAGAAAAACATTTTTTTATGTTAAATATATGTGATTAACTGCCTATATTTCCTAAGTTTTTAAAAATATCGAAAAAAGCCGAAACAATCCAAATAGATAATTTAATTTTCTATAAAACATAGTAACATTGAAGTAGTACATATCTCAAATTTATATAAATTGAATTTAGTGAAGACATTGCTTCATACGATTTCTATGGCAGTCGCCTATACACAATATTATATGTAAGTACATATTTACAGTTTGATACTTAAATCTCCGAACATACACACATACCATCATGCTGATTTCATATTCTGGGTAGGATAAAAGGACTGACCTCCATACTTTCCTATCTTGACAAACATACCTACATGTGTTGTATAGAAAACAAAATATCTTAAAATATTCAATAATTTGGATTTAAGTGTTTATAGTTTGGTACTTATTCTTCAACTATACATACTATCGCTATCGACAGTTGGATCTCATGAGTTACATGCAACTAGTAAAAATATATATGATTGTCTATGATTATTTAGAATGTGATATTGAATAGTATACAACACTCATTTCGAAATGAATGTTGAATACCTACTATTATTATTTAATAATGATATTCTTTTGTACCTTATGTAAATAAATAAAATATTAACAAACTCATTCATTTTATTGTTAATCATTGGTATTATACTGTACACTATCATGGATTGATCCTCAATGCGATCCACACAATGTGGGATTACCATCGGCAGGTGAGAGCGGGTGTGCATTATCCTATAAAAGAAGCTCGACTTGCGCATATTTTTGACACACCGGCATCTATATTAAAAATTAAATTAATATAAAGGGTAAAAGAATATTTTAAAGCTTGGTGACAGTTTATTTTCTATGCCTATAATATATTTTATTGTACGTAGTGAAATATGTACCTAAGTAGGTACTTACATTATTATTGCATCATGATTCATAAGAAAATAAATACGATTGTAAATTATAATGTTTTCACCGAAATCAGGATTTTATCAGTATTATCCTACATTGGATTTTATCTGCAGGATTTTATCTATGGTTTCAAGTCTCCGAAGGTCAGATTTTGGGCGAAGCCGATGGTTTAACCACGTAGAAATATACAATATCAATATTTGCGTGAGAAATGAATTTAAATAAATATCTCCTCTGCTGGGATTCGAACCCAGGACGCCCGCACAGAAACCGAACGGCTTACCAACTGTCCCACGGCGGTCGGCGTAGTAATAAAGTTAAAAAATATCGAATGGTATACACATGGACGCAAGAACGATGTCAATTATGCATACGAAAGTTTTTTAATATACACCGGAAGTAGTAATAAAGATAGAAGAATATGACGTGAAAACTGTATGATGAAATATATAAAATATACAAAAATATACACCGGACGCAGTAATAAAGATAAAAAAATGGTCGTGAAAAATATACGAAGATATATATAAAATATACAAAAAATATACTCCGGAAGCAGTAATAAAGATAAAAAAATGGACGTGAAAAATATAGGAAGACATATATAAAATATACAAAAAATATACACTTGGACGCAAGTATGAAAAAGACGTATCAAACGTACCAAAACAGGATAAAACTGAATATTTATATTTTGAAATTTATAAGAAAATCCTTATGCCTACAATGATTGTGAGCTACAAATAACGATAAATTCATCATCATCATCATCTGTGGCTCCACAACCCAGGTCGGGTCTTAGCCTCCTGCAGAGCCCGCCTCCATGACTGTCGATCCTGCGACGCATTGCGCCAGTTATGGACGCCGATGCTGTTCGCATCCTTCACCACTCCGTCCAGCCATCGAAGCTTCGGCCTTCCAACTTTTCTTCGTCCCCCCGGTGCACCATTCATGATCCGTCTTGGAACGTCCTCCTCGTTCATTCTTTGGACGTGTCCAGCCCATCTGAGTCTACCAATTCTTATTTCTTTCAGTATGGTAGGCTCCTTGTACAGATCATACAATTCGTAGTTGTGCCTGATACGCCACTCTCCATTGTCACAAGTCGGGCCGTAGATCCTCCTCAGCACCTTCCTCTCAAAAATTTCCAGGGCTCTTTCATCAGATTTAGCGATTGCCCAACATTCTGATCCATATGAGAGTACTGGCCGAATTAGAGTCTTATAGAGGAGGACTTTCGTTTTTTTGGTGAGGTGACGAGACTTCATGTGCCTCTGCAACCCATAGTAGCACCGATTTGCGGACACTATTCGGCGTTTAATTTCAGTTGAGACATTGTTGTCACTTGTCACCATAGTACCGAGGTACACAAACTCGCTAGCAGTTTCGAATGTGTAATCGTCGACTCGCAAATCTGGCGGTTTTCGACGTTCATGCACTGGCATATACTTTGTCTTTCCCTCGTTTACCATCAACCCCATATTCCTTGCTGATGCAGCCAGGGCTTTAAATGCAATTTTTAAATCATTTTCCGAGCGTGCAATGATATCTATATCATCAGCGTAGGCAAGGAGTTGCACAGATTTATTGAAGATATGGCCACCAATTTGAATACCCGAGTCTCGGATGGCCTTTTCCAGTGCCAAGTTAAACAGTGTGCACGCAAGTGCGTCTCCCTGCCTCAGTCCGTTGAAAGTCTTCAGGGGTTCGGACATGTCCTGTTGTATTCTAACTCGACATTCGACGTTGGACATTGTGAGCTTCACTAGGTTTACTAGTTTCTTGGGGATATTAAACTCATCCATGGCTCTGTAGAGTTTTTCTCGGTTTACTGTGTCGTAAGCAGCCCTAAAGTCAACAAATAGATGGTATGTGTCAACGTTGAACTCTATAGTTTTTTCCAGTATCTGTCTCAGGCAGAAAATTTGGTCAGTTGTGGACATTCCCTTACGGAACCCAGTTTGATATTTTCCGATAATGCCATCCGAGTATTTCCCCAGTCTGTCACACAAAATATTTGACATGATCTTGTATGAGACATTCAGCAGAGTAATGCCTCTGTAATTAGAGCATTTCATGGGATCTCCTTTTTTATGGAGAGGGCAAATTATTCCACAGTTCCATTCACTTGGCAGGGTTTCGGAGCACCAAACAGATTTTATTATATAATGTATGTGGATGTGGAGCTTCTCCCCGCCATATTTAATCAATTCCGCGGGAATATTGTCTGTTCCAGGTGATTTATTATTATGCAGGCTTTTAATGGCACGCACCACCTCCTCTACTGTCGGTGGCGGCTCAGTATTGCTGGCATCATCGTTGTAGACGTCCCTAGTACCCGTTAGGCTCTCACTCCCACTTACATTCAGAAGAGTGTCAAAATATTCCATCCATCTATTCAGAATTTGCTGTTTCTCACTCAGAATGTTTCCCTCACTATCGTGGCACATCGTAAGCCTGGGCTTGAACTCCTTTCTCTGTTGGTTGACCCTCTGGTAAAAGAGTCGGCTCTTGTTATGGGCGTTCGCTAGTTCAACTTCTCTGATCTGATTTTCAAGGAATACACGTTTTTTCTTTCTATGCAGTTTCTTTTCCTTCTTTCTCAGGTCCCTATATTCTAATACTGCCTGACGTGTATGGTGTCGCTGTTGCATTCTGAGGTATGCATCATTCTTTAAATTGGTCGCGTATTGGCATTCCGATAAATTCAGTGAGATAAAAATAATATAATATGTAGAAGTGGTGGACGCCGATCCGTCGGATATTTGGCGGACGCAAAAAGTGTAGTGGGATCTATATATATATATATATATATATATATATATATATATATATATATATATATATATATATATATATATATATATATATATATATATATATATATATATATATATATATATATATATATATATATATATATATATATATATATATATATATATATATATATATATATATATATATATATATATATATATATATATATATATATATATATATATATATATATATATATATATATATATATATATATATATATATATATATATATATATATATATATATATATATATATATATATATATATATATATATATATATATATATATATATATATATATATATATATATATATATATATATATATATATATATATATATATATATATATATATATATATATATATAAATATATATATATATATATATATATATATATATATATAAATATATATATATGTTATATTTGATGTTTTCACGGGTGAAATATGTTATAATATTTTTATCTCGGTTTTCCCGTGTCAGTAGGTCTTGACTAAGACCATTTGTCTTCCGACGTTTCGCCTGAATATCACCAGGCATTTTCAAGGACTTAACGAAAAGCACGCGCGCGACACACGTCTACTCACACTGAAAGCTCACCGTCAAGTGACTCGTAGCGTACAAGATGGCCGCTTATGTCAAATATTGTTAGCGCGACGTGATTGGCTCCTTGTGACACGCCCACCTGCTGTCGTGTTCGTTGGTAATAATATTTTATCATTATTTTTGTGTTGTGATTTATTGTTAATTTTAGTTGTGACATTAATATTATTATTGTTGTGTTTTGGGGTTATTTTCGCTATGGTATTATTAATATTATTATTGTATTGTTTGTCATATAAAATGTTCTTCCAGGTACTAGGCAAACGAACTCCGTCGTCCCGATTGTTCATTATATCCCTTCTCTTATATATTTCTATAGCTTCCCTGTAAATTCTGAGAGGTTCACTGTTTAAACTTGCTATTATTTTTGAATGGTCAAAATCTATTGTATGTCCTTCTGTGAGCGAGTGTTGTACAAGTGAGGATGTACATAATACATACATACATACTTTTAT